>CM053608.1:76520359-76626946 GCA_028646535.1 Procyon lotor | reverse complement strand
AAAAAAAAAAAAATCTAATTTATCTGATATAAGGATTGCCACCCCATCTTTCTTTTGATGTCCATTAGCATGGTAAATTGTTTTCCACCCCCTGACTTTAAATCTGGAGGTGGCTTTGGGCCTAAGATGAGTTTCTTATAGAGAGCATCTTGTTTTTTTTTTTTTAATCCATTCTGATACTCTGTGTCTTTTGATGGGGGCATTTAGCCCATTTACATTCAGGGTAACTATTGATCGATATGAATTTAGTGCCATTGTATTCCCTGTAAGGTGACTGTTACTGTATATTATCTCTGTTCCTTTCTGGTCAATGTTCCTTTTAGGCTCTCTCTTTGTTTAGAGGACCCCTTTCAATATTTCCTGTAGGGCTGGTTTGGTGTTTGCAAATTCTTTTAGTTTTGTTTGTCCTGGAAGCTTTTTATATCTCCATCTATTTTCAATGACAGCCTAGCTGGATATAGTATTCTTGGCTGCATATTTTTCTTGTTTAGTGCTCTGAACATATCATTCCAGTCCTTTCTGGCCTGCCAGGTCTGTGCAGATAGGTTTGCTGCCAGTCTAACATTTTTGCCTTTGTATGTTACAGACTTGTCACAAGCTGCTGTCAGGATTTTCTCTTTGTCACTGAGACTTGTAAGTTTTACTATTAGATGATGGGATGTAGACCTATTTTTATTGATTTTGAGGGGGGTTCTCTATACCACCTGGATTTTGATGCTTGTTCCCTTCGCCAGATTAGGGAAATTCTCTACTATAATTTTCTCCAATATACCTTCCGCCCCTGTCTTTCTTCTTCTTCTGGGATCCCAATTATTCTAATATTGTTGCGTCTTATGGTATCACTTATCTCTCAAATTCTCCCCTCATGGTCCAGTAGTCATTTGTCTCTCTTTTTATCAGCTTCTTTATTCTCCATCCTTTGGTCTTCTATATCGCTGATTCTTTCTTCAGCCTCATTTATTCTAGCAGTGAGAGCCTCTATTTTTAATTGTACCTCGTTGATAGCTTTTTTAATTTCAACTTGGTTAGATTTTAGTTCTTTTATTTCTCCAGAAAGCGATTTTATTTCTCCAGAAAGGGATTCTCTAATATCTCCCATGCTTTTTTCGAGCCCAGCTTGCATCTTGATGACTGTCATTTTGAACTCTATTTCTGACATATTACTAATGTCCACATTGACTAGGTCTCTAGCCAGTGGTACTGTGTCTTCTTTTTTTTTTTTTTTGTGGTGAGATTTTCTGCCTTGTCATTTTATCAAGGTAAGAGTAGATGAGTGAGAGAGAAAAAATATTCTGGCGTTCTTCAGTTTTCACTGGTTGATTAACTAGGTCTTGGCTGGATATTCTCGCTGATCTTCTGGAGGAGGGGGCCATTGCCGTGATTCTCAAATGTCTTTGCCCAAGGCAGAATTGCACCACCCTTGCCAGGGGACGGGCCAAGCACTTTGCTCAGGTTCGCCCTTGGGAGTCTTTGTTCCCTGAGCACTTTGTACTGCCCTGGAGGCCAGGAATGAAAATGGCATCCTCCCAGTCTCCGGCCCAGAGGAGCTCAGTGCTGGGTGCCCCGCTTCTCAGCACGCCTCAGAGGAAAGCGGTCAGTCACTCCTGTCTCTCTTGTCTGTGGCCAGCACTCTGTGCTCAGCTAGCCAGCGGTGGAGAGCCTCTATCTTTGGCGTGCACAGTCCTGTCTGGAGTCTCCAAACCCAGCAGATTCCTGCTGCACACTCCCGTGCCACTCCTCCCAGAGGAGGAAAGAGGGGGTGTCTCCAGAGCTGCCTCTTGTGGGGTCCCTGCTTGAAGAGCAGTAGTCCAGTTGTGTCTCAGTTCACATTCTAAGGTAAGCCTGAGCTGATAGGGCACTGCATGGCTCCTTCTCTGCCGCCGGCTTCTCCACCCCAATACCTGGGAGCTCTGCCACACTTGGGGACCCCTGGTCCCTCTGTGACCACACGGGTCCTGAAACCTCACTGTTCCCATGAGGGCTAAACCCCCTGCTTAGCCTCTAGAGTGATATCCCTCAGCAGAGCAGACTAAAAGTTCCAATTTTGTGTTCTGCGGCTCCTGGGAGCTGGCTCCTCTCCGCGGGGTCTCTCTTCCCATTGCTTTGGATTCACTTTTCCCACACATCCTACCTTTTGGAAAGTGATCAATTTTCTGCTCCTAGAGTTGCTGTTCTTCCTCTCTTCTCTCTCTGTTGAGTTTACCAGCTTTTAGAATGGTTTGATACCTATCTAGCTGAACTTCTGAGATCCAACGCTATCTCAGCCTCCTACACCTCTGCCATCTTGCCTCTTCCCTACATTGGAGTTTCTAAACATAGTAATTAGACAAGAAAAATGAAAGAAAATAAAATCATCTAGATTGGGGGGAATAATGTTATCTCTATTCACAGACGATATGAGTTTATACACACACACACACACTCATTAGGGATTCCTCCAAAAACTCTTGGAACTAATGTAACTTAGTAAGATTATAGAGCCAAGACCAATATAGTATGAATGAGTCATTCTGAAAATGAAATTTAAAAAGAAATTCCATTTACAATAGCATTGTAGTAAATAAAACATTTAAAAATAAATTTAACAAAGGGTACCTGGGTGGCTCAGTGGGTTAAAGCCTCTGCCCTTGGCTCATGATCTCAGGGTCTGGGATCAAATGTGCTCCATGAATCAAAAGATTTAATATTGTCAATGATGGCAATGCTTCTGACATTGATATGAAGATTAAATAAAATTCCTATAAAAAATCTGTTTTTTTGAATAACAAGCTGATTATGGAATTCATATGGAAATACAAGGAACACAAAAGGGCCAAAACTATCTTGAAAAGGAAAAACAGAGTTGGAGAAACACACACTTACTGATATTGAAATTTACTATGAAACTATAGTAATAGATACTATGTAATATACTTGTAAATCAGTGGAATATAGTTGACATTCCAGACATTCTTACATTTAAACTCATTACAGCAATGGCAAGATACAGGGTATATCTAAGAAGAGAGTGGGTGACAAATGTATGATGGAAGGAAAGACTATTAATGCTCAGAAGGTAAAGAAGAAAGACCAAGGTGGTTCAGCATGTGGGTGGTCAAGACACAGGGATATGAGTAGAGAGGAAGGCAGTGAACCAGAAACCAAGTTGTTCAGTGAATAATTGGGAATGACTGGGATGTTACATGGTGGAGGAAACAACCAGAATTTTAAGAGAATTCCAGGAAAGATCAGGTAGTAGACATGGGTATCAATATCACATAAACAGGGTACCTAAGTAGTAGCTCAGTTGGTTAAGTATAGACTCTTGATTTTGGCTCAGGTCATGATCTCAGGGTTGTGAGATCAAGCTCCCTATTAGTCTCTGCATTCAGTAGGGAATCTGCTTGGGATTTTCTCTCCCTCTACCCCTCTCCTTGCTCATGCAATATCTCTCTCTCTCTCTCTCTCTCAAATTAAATCTAAAAAAAATTACATCACATAAAAAGAACTTGGATTTAAATCACTGCTTTGTCATTATTTGATTGTATAGTTTATGACAAATTAATATTCCTAATCTTCTCTCCACTTTTTTGTTTGTAAAGCTGGGAAAAATAACACTTATTTCATAAAGTAATTATGGGAATAAATGAAATAATTAATATGAAGCACCTGGCACATAGTAGATTCTCAGGACATGTTAGCTACTTATTGATTAACATGTATTAATGTACTGATAAATGATTTTTGTAATAAAAATTACTGAAACTAGCTTAGGAAGGAAAGGAAAACTAATTGAAAGATTAAGTATTAGATATTTATTTTATCTGCTAGTTTCTGGATTTTTTCTGTTTGGGCATCTGTCATTGTGTGACTTATGGTGAGAGTGGGATTTATCTTCGAGATCAAAAATTTGCCTTCAAGTCTTGGTAACCAGTGTGCATATGCATGTCCTATATGCGAAATCCGATAGTCTCTCTTGGGACTTAATCTGGATAAGTAAGGCAAACAAACTGATATTTGTTTGTAGAATTTGGATTTGTAGAATCCATTCTAGTGGGAACAGCAGGCAACATTAGGTGATAGAGATGTTAGAGATGGCATTTAATGTTCAGATGAATCTTTTTCAGACATTTTGTGGTTTGGTTAGGCTTATTTTGACAGTGTTCCCATTTTCAAGCCTGATTCCCCAGAACAAGGATGCTACCAGGTCTCTCCCTTTCACATACTTATTTTACTCTTGGCTTTATTTTTTCACACTGTCTCTATACAAATGGCAGAAAATATAATCAGAAACATCCATTGCACCTCAGATCTCCACATTTGTCAGTGGAGAAGGTTTAAAATTTCCTTTCTTTGATTACAAGTCCAAAACTGAGGAAAGATTGTAATTGTCCTAGTTTGGCTATAAGGATGGCTATAATGATGAAGAAAAATAATGAATTTAGATTAGACCAGATATTAAACTCCAAACCAATCAACACAAAGCCAAGGATACAAAATGTCTCTTAAAAACATAATAGGGGCACCTGGGTGGCTCAGTGAGTTAAAGCCTCAGCCTTCGGCTCAGGTCATGATCTCAGGGTCTGGGGATGGAGCCCCCCAAAATTGGGCTCTCTGCTCATCAGGGAGCCTGCTTCCTCCTCTCTCTGTGCCTGCCTCTCTGCCTACCTGTGATCTCTCTCTCTCTCTCTCTCTCTCTGTCAAATAAATAAATAAATAAATAATCTTAAAAAATACTATAACAAACATGGTTAGAACTGGAGGAAGAGGAAGAAGACAGGGAAGAAAGAGAAGAGGTAAGAGAGTTAGAAACATCACTATGATTTAGGTAAGTACAAAGGAACAAGACAACATAACTGAGATAGTACAAGTGGAAGAAAACTTTAATTTTTATCACAACTTATATATTCCACACAATGTTTGGGAATATCATATAATCACTGGATACTGAAGAAATGATGAGACTGAGGAAAGGATGTTGTTAGGAAGGAAGATATTTTGATAGATCATCTGAAGGCCTAAATAGGGAAAGTTAATAGAATATTAAAAAGGGCTAAATTAAGACTATTCCAGAAATCTATTAAAGACTATTCCAAAAATCAGTAAAACTTGATGGATAATTGATTCAAATTGGTAAAGGTAATGGAAAGCTGATACCAAATATATTTGTAATACTGATCAGCACTTGTAATAGAAATAGGGAATTTTGTTTGTATATATGTGTGTTTGGGAAGTTCATCTCATAGGAGTTGGGAGAAGAAATTGAAAATATTTGTAATGAATTTCTCAATAATTTCTACTATACTAACATGAAGATTTTACTTTATTATCTCCTGTGTTCATTTCTATTTTTCCAAAAATTTGTAAGTGAAAATATCAATACATGAATGAATATGGAAATGTATGGCAACATTTCTATTTTACTGAGAAACTTTCCTATGATATAGAAGTGAGTTTAACCTATAATTTGGGAAATTCTTGCCTAATGCAACACAAATATATTTGAAATAGAACACTCTCATTTTTCCAGCGAGCAAGCTGCTACCTGCTGGCATATTAGGCACTTTTAGACATTGCATCAAACAATAATTTAAGGCCATGCGAGTAAAATAATGCTCCTGATACTAAATGTATTCTCATATTCTGTAACAATGTATTTGTCTTTTAAAAGCAGCTGACACTTTGGAAATAGTTTACTTACTGTAAAAATCAGCTTCTGGGTATATCTCCATGCTTTTGACCTTCTATTCAAGATGACTAGCTTCTTGATATTCTTATTAGCACTGATAAGAAATCAGAGATATGTGGGGAAAGTTTTTCCTTTTCCTACTGAAACACATAGATATAGAAACTACTTAACATAGTTATTTCCTTATAGGGAATTATGTAAAATGACGGCATTGCATGTGAAATGACTGTGGCTCAAGTAGAAGATTTTGATTTAATACATGTAGGTATATAATTATGTTTTTAGAACCATTCAACATAAACTTCTCATATTAATTAGTAGTGTCTCCAGTGAATTGGGCTTAGTGACTTGCTTTTAAGGAATAGAATACAGAATGGGAAAAATAGTAACTGTACAATGAAGAAAGCTGGAAAACACTACTTTAACCAAGTTAAACACCAGTAATAACTTAATATTTTGTGTACTGGTAATATAACTTTCAATTCAGTGGCATTCTTCCTCAAAATACATAATCCCAGTCTAGTTATGAATAAAAAATCCAGGATACCCAAATTAAATTATATTCTATAAAATACTTGACTAATAATCAGAAGTACAAAGGTCTTGAGAAACAAAGAAAAACTTAAAAAAAAAAAATTCCCAAACAAAGCAACAATGAGAAGAATAACTAAAAATGCACCATTCTGGATTGGATCCTGAAACATAAAAAGAATATTAGTTCAAGAATTTATAAAATACAAAGTATATAGTTAGTTAATAATATTGTGCCTGTCTTAATTTCTTAATTTTTTTTTTTTTTAAGATTTTATTTGTCAGAGAGATGGGAGTGCAAGCAGGAAGAGCAGCAGACAGAGCAGGCAGAGGGAGAAACAAGCTCCCTGCTGAGCAAGGAGCCCAATGTGGGACTCGATCCCAGAATCCTGGGATCATGACCTAAGCCAAAGGCAGATGCTTAACCAACTGAGTCAACCAGGCATCCCAATTTCTTAGCTTTAATAAATATAAAATAGTTATATATGGTGATATTTTTTGAAAAGTTGGATAATGAGCATACAGGAACTCTATCTTTGCATTTTCTATAAATCCAAAGGTATTTAAAAATTTCTTAAAATAGGGGCACCTGAGTGGCTCAGTAGTTGAGCGTCTGCCTTCGGCTCAGGTCATGATCCAGGGGTCCTGGGATCGAGCCCTACATCGGGCTCCCTGCTCGGCAGGAAGCCTGCTTCTCCCACTACCATTCCCTCTGCTTGTGTTCCCTCTCTCACTGTGTTTCTCTCTGTCAAATAAATAAAATCTTAAAAAAAAATTCTTAAAATAAAAATTACAAATTATTTTTCATACCCTATTGGTCAGAAGGTGAATAAACAAATGATTGTGTCTGTGTACAACTTCTTCCAATCCAGTTTCTATTTTCAGAATCAATAATTACTTCCTTTTGGACAGAAATTCATATAATGAATCCACATATGTGTTTTAACCACATGCAGTTTGTTATGGGCAGAACAGTTTCTTTTACATTCTTGTTTATTTTAATATGTGATTCAAATGACAATTTACAAAGACTCAAAAAGTTTTGTATCTGGAAGAGACCATGGAGATTAATGAGTTCAAATTTGCATTTATGGATGGAGAACCGGTGAACAAGATACTGAGACCTTCTCAATATCACAATTAACAGGAGATGGCTCAGAGCCCAAATTTCCTGACACGTGGGGTAGCAATCTTTACAAACTCTAATAAATGGGGGAGCCTGGGTGGTTCAGTCGGTTAAGCATCCTACTATTGATTTTGGCTCAGGTCCTGATCTCAGGGTTATGGGATGGAAGCCACATCAGACTCAGCCCTGGGAATGGAGCTTGCTTAAGAATCTCTCTCTCTCTCTGCTGCTCCCCACTCCCTGCTTTTGCCCATGTGCTATCTCTCTCTCTCTCTCTTTCTCTCAAAAAGAAAGAAAAAATTATATATACACTCTAGTAAGTGTTTAAGTAGCTTAGTGTTGCCCTATGTTTTTGAGTTTGTACTTGATCTGATTTTTTTAAATCCTACACATTTAAACTTAATTTTGTGTGTGGTGTTTCTCAAATAGTGATTCAAAGAGCTCTGGAGAATACAAACATAGTCTAGCATGCTCTAAGTATTTGAATTTGAACACAATGCTGTAAGCTAGATTTTATAATAGAATTTATTAATCAAGCATTGTCATTAATTAGATTTCTTTATATTCCACTTACCATTATGAGCTACTGAATATATCCATCATATATATTGGGTAAAGTTGCTAACAAATAAAGCTTATATGCATCATGTGACAAATCTCTTTCAGATTCAACCTTACCCATGCTTAGTGATTATTTTATATTGTACTCCTATTAAATATTTTCTAAAACTAACTTTCTAGAAACAAAAAGAATGAACTAGAATTATTGATGTTTGATAAATGTTGCATAAATAAGCATAATATATACTAAGTAGTAAGAATAATTTATTATAATTTGAATATTTTAAGGCCTTTTATGACCTAAAAAATTTTATTTATTTTAATTCCAGTATAATACAACATTCCTATGTTAGTTTCAGGTGTACAGTATTCAATACTTCTATATTCAATAGAATTGAATATAGAATTATTCAATTATTGAATATTGGATCATATGGTAGTTCTACTTTTACTTATTTTTTGAAGAAACTCCATTGAACTATTCAATAGTTCTATACTTAGTGTTATCACGATAAGTGTACTCTTAATCCTCTTCTCCTACTTTACCCATCCTCCACCCATCTCCATCTGGTAACCATAGCTTTTGTTCTCTATAACTAAGGTTCTTTTTATTGTGGCAGTTTTCTGATGGATTTTTGTCTTTAAGTTTTATTTCAATTCCAGTTAGTTAACATAAAGTGTAATATTAATTTCAGGTGTACAATTTAAAGATTCCATACTTACATACAACACACAGTGCTCATCACAAGTGCACACCTTAATCCCCATCATCTATTTAACCCACCTCCCCTCTGGTAACCATGTTTGTTCTTTATACTTAAACGTCTCTTTCTAGGGGCACCTGGTGGCTCAGTTGGTTAAGCATCTGGCTTCATTTCAGGTCATGATCCCAGAGTTCTGGAATCGAGGCTCCACAGCAGGCTACTTGCTCAGCAAGGGGTCTGGTTCTCCCTCTCCCTCTGCTGCTCCCCCCAACTTGTCCTCTCATTATCTTTCTCTCCCTCTAATAAATAAAATCTTTTTAAAAAAGTATCTTTCTTGGGGTGCATGGGTGGCTCACTTATTTAAGCATCTGCCTTTGGCTAAGGTCGTGATCCCAGAATCCTGGGATCGAGAATTGAATCAGACTCCCTGCTCAGTAGGGAATCTGCTTCTCCCTCTGCCTCTTACCCCACTTTTCAACCTGCTTGTGCTTTCTCACTCTCTCTCTCTCTCTCAAATAAATAAATAAATAAATAAATAAATAAATAAATAAATAATCTTTTTTAAAAAAGTCTCTTTCTTGGTTTCTTTCTTTTTTTCCCCATGCTCATTTGTTTTTTTCTTAAATTCTAAATATGAGTAAAACCGTATTTGTCTTTCTCTGACTGACATATTTTACTTAATATTATACTCTATAGATCACCCATGTTGTAGCAAAGATAAGATTTCATTCTGTTTTATGGTTGAACAATAGCTCATTGTATATAAATACCATATCTTCTTTATCCATTCAGTTATTGATAGATACTTGGGTTGCTTCACTAATGTGTCTATGGTAAATAGTGCTGCAATAAACATAAGGTTCATACATTTTTTCAAATTAGTGTTATCATATTCTGTGGGTAATCAGACAGTAGTGGAATTATTGTATCATATGGTAGTTCTACTCTTACTTATTTTTTGAAGAAACTCCATACATTTTTCCCACGAGCAGCACCAGTTTGCATTCCCACCAATAGTGTACAAGTGTTCCTTTTTTCTCCAATCCTTTCCAAGTCTTATTGTATCTTGTCTTGTTTACTAGTCATTATGACAGATGTGAGGTGATATCTCATTTTGTTTTTGATTTGCTTATTCCTGATGATTAGTGATGTTGAGCTCTTTTTATGTGTCTTCTGGCCATCAGAACACCTTCACTGGAGAAATATCTCTTTATGTCTTCTGCCCATTTTTAAATTGAATTATTTGGGGGTTTGGTGTTGATTTATTTAAGTTCTTACATATTTTGAATACTAATACTTTCTCATATATGCCATTTGCAAATCATGTCCCATGTCCCAAGATAACCAAAAGGTTATCTTTTAGTTTTTTTCCCCCAAATACATTTATTATATTTTTCTGTGTTACAAGATTAATTTTTCATGACCCACACCCAGTGCTCCATTCAATACATGTTCTCCTCAATACCCACCACCAGGCTTGCCCAACCCCCCACCCTCGCCCTTCCAAAAACCTCAGTTTGTTGCTCAGAGTCCACAGTCTCTCATGGTTTATCACACCCTCTGATTTCCCCTTATTCACTCTTCCTTTACTTCTCACAATGCCCTCCATGTTTTTCCTTATGCTCCACATATAAGTGAGACCATAAAATAATTGAATCTCTCCACTTGACTAATTTCACTCAGCATAATCTCTTCCAGTCCCATCCATGTTGATAGAAAAGTTGGGTATTCATCCTTTCTGATGGAGGCATAACATTCCATTGTATATATGGACCATATCTTCTTTATCCATTCATTTGTTGAAGAGCATCTTGGTACTTTACACAATTTGGTGATTGTGGCCATTGCTGCTATGAACATTGGGGTACACGTGGCCTTTCTTTGTACTGCATCTGCTCTTTGGGGTAAATACCCAGTAGTGCAATTGCAGGGTCATAGGGTAGCTCTATTTTTAATTTGTTGAGGAATCTCCACACAGTTTTCCAAAGTGGCTGCACCAACTTGCAGTTCCACCAGTAGTGGAAAGGTTCCCCTTTCTCCACATCCTCTCCAACATTTGTTGTTTACTGTCTTGTTGATTTTGGTCACTCTAACTGGTGTAAGGTGGTATCTCAGTGTGGTTTTGATTTGAATCTCCCTGATGGTTAAAGATGATGAACATTTTTTCATGTGGCTATAAGCCATTTGTGTGTCTTCTTTGGAGAAGTGTCAGTTCATGTCTTCTGCCCATTTTTTGATGTGATTATTGGTTTGGTGAGTGTTGAGTTTGAGTTCTTTATAGATCTCAGATATCAGACCTTTGTAGTGTCATTTGTGAATATCTTCTCCAATTCTGTGGGTTGCCTGTTTGT
Source organism: Procyon lotor (assembly GCA_028646535.1). Classification (NCBI taxonomy): domain Eukaryota; kingdom Metazoa; phylum Chordata; class Mammalia; order Carnivora; family Procyonidae; genus Procyon; species Procyon lotor. Next base: position 76,616,005 of record CM053608.1, on the reverse strand, counting down.
TTTGTTGACTATTTTCTTCGCTGTGCAGAAGCTTATTATCTTGATGAAGTCCCAAAAATTCATTTTTGCTTTTGTTTCCTTTGCCTTTGGAGACATATCCTGAAACTAGTTGCTGTGGCTGATGTCGAAGAGGTTACTGCCAATGTTCTTCTCTAGGATTTTGACAGATTCCTGCCTTACGTTGAGGTCTTTCATTATTTTTGAGTTTATCTTCATGTATGGTGTAATAGAATGGTAAAGTTCCATTCTTCTACATATAGCTGTCCAATTTTCCCAGCACCATTTATTAAAGAGACTGTCTTTTTTCCACTGGATATTTTTTCCTGCTTTGTCAAAGATTATTTGACCATAGAGTTGTGGGTCCATATCTGGGCTCTCTATTCTGTTCTACTGGTCTATGTGTCTGTTTTTGTGCCAGATCACAGGTTTTGGTGTCTTGGTGATCACTGCTTTGTAGTAAAGCTTGAAATCAGTCAATATGATGCCCCCAGTTTTGTTTTTCTTTTTCAACATTTCCGTAGGAATTCGGGGTGTCTTCTGGTTCCATAAAAATTTTAGGATTGTTTGTTCAGCCCTTTGAAGAAAAGCAGTGGAATTTTGATCAGGATGGCATTGAAAATATACATTGCTCTGGGCAGTATAGACATTTTAACAATGTTTATTCTTCTGATCCATGAGCATGGAATGCTTTTCCACCTTTTTATGGCTTCTTCAATTTCTTTCACGAGCATTCTATAGTTCCTCAAGTATAGATCCTTTACCTCTTTGATTAGGTTTATTCCCAGGTATCTTATGCTTCTTGCTATAGTAAATGGAATCGATTGTTTAATTTCCCTTTCCATATTTTCATTGCTAGTGTGTAGGAAAGCAACTGATTTATTTGCATTGATTTTGTATCCTGACACATTACTGAATTGCTGTATGAGTTCTAGTAGTTTGGGGGTGGAGTCTTTTGAGTTTTCCATATAAAGTATCCTGTCATCTGTGAAGAGAGAGAGTTTGACTTCTTCATTGCCAATTTGAATACTTTTTATTTCTTTTTGTTGTCTGATTGCTGTCGCTAGAACTTCCAGTACTATGTTGAACAAGAGTGGTGAGAGTGGGCATCTTTGTCGTGTTCCTGATCTCAAAGGGAAGACTGTCATCTTTTCCCCATTGAGAATGATATTTACTGTGGGCTTTTCATTGATAGATTTTATGATGTTGAGGAATGTTCCTTCTATCCCTATACTTTGAAGAGTTTTAATCAGGAACAGATGCTGAATTTTGTCAAATGCTTTTCTGCATCCATTGAGGACCATATGGTTCTTCTCTCTTCTCTTATTGATTTGTTTTATCACATTGATTGATTTGTGAATGTTGAGCCACCCTTGCATCCCAGGGATAAATTCCACCTGGTCATGATGAATAATCTTTTTAATATGCTCTTGGATCCTATTAGCTAGGATCTTGTTGAGAATCTTGGCATCCATATTCATCAGGGATATTTGTCTGAAATTCTCCTTTTTGATGGGGTCTTTGCCCGGTTTGGGGATCAGGGTAATGCTGGCTTAATAGAAAAAGTCTGGAAGCTTTCCTTCTGATTCTATCTTTTGAAACAGTTTCAGGAGAATAGGTATTTCTTCCTTGAAAGTTTGGTAGAATTCCCCAGGGAATCTGTAAGGTCCTGGACTCTTGCTTTTGTGGGAAGTTTTTGATCACTGCTTCAATCTCATTACTAGTAGATATTGGTCTATTCAGGTTGTCAATTTCTTCCTGTTTCAGTCTTGGAAGATTATAGGTTTCTAGGAATGCATCCATTTCTTCTAGGTTGTTTAACTTATTGGCATATAGCTGTTGATAATAATTTTTGTTGATTGTTTCTATTTCCTTTGGATTAGTCATGATCTCTTCCCTTTCATTCATAATTTTGTTAATTAGGGTCCTCTCTCTTTTCTTTTGGATTAGTTTGGCCAGTGGCTTATTAATCTTATTGATTCTTTCAAAAAACCAACTTCTGGATTCATTGATGCGTTCTACTGTTTCTCTAGTTTCTAACTCGTTGATCTCTGCTCTGATCTTGATTATTTCCCTTCTTGTGCATGGGGTTGGCTTAATTTGTTGTTGATTTTCCAGTTCTTTAAGGTGTAAAGAATGCCAGTGTATTTAAGGTTTTCCATTTTTTTTGAGTGAGGCTTGGATGGCTATGTATTTCCCCCTTATGACTGCCTTTGCCATGTCCCATAGATTTTACACTGATGTGTCTTCATTCTCATTGGTCTCCATGAATTGTTAAGTTCATCTTTGATTTCCTGGTTGATCCCAGCATTCTTGAGCAGGTTGGTTTTCAGACTCCAATTCCTTCCATACTTTTGATGGAAGATGAATTCCTTCCATACTTTTTCTTGTGGCTGAATTCCAGTTTCAAAGCATTGTGTTTTGAGAATGTGCAGGGAATCATCTCAATCTTTTGGTATTGGTTGAGTCCTGATTTGTGACCCAGTATGTGGTCTATTCTGGAGAAAGTTCCATGTGCGCTCAAGAAGAATGAGTATTCTGTTGTTTTAGAATCCTCTAAATGGTGGAATGTTCTGTATATATCTATGAGGTCCATCTCGTCCAATGTGTCATTCAAAGCTCTCATTTCTTTCTTGATTTTTCTGTTTAGATGATCTGTTTGTTACTGACAGTGGCGTGTTAAGATCTCATATGATTAATGTATTCATATCAATATGACTCTTTATTTTGATTAACAGTTGGCTTATGTAGTTGGCTGCTCCTATATTGGGGGCATAAATGTTTACAATTGTTAGATCTTCTTGGAGGATAGACCCTTTAAGAATGATGTAGTGTCCTTCTGTAATTCTGACTACAGTCTTTAGCTTAAAACCTAATTTATCTGATATGAGAATCACTACCCCAGCTTTCTTTTGAGGCCCGTTGGCATGAAAGATGGTTCTCCATCCTTTTACTTTCAGTCTGGATGTATCTTTTGGTTCCAAAAGTGTCTCTTGTAGACAGCATATGGACGGGTCCTATCATTTTATCCATTCTGCAACCCTGTGCCATTTTATGGGAGCATTTAGGCCCTTCACGTTGAGAGTGATTATTGAAAGATAACAGTTTATTGACATCATGTTGCCTGTGTAATCCTTGTTTCTATAGATTGTAAATTTCTGTTCTAAGTCTCTCATGGGTTCTTTCTACTTTTATAGAACCCCCTTTAATATTTCTTGTAGTGCTGGCTTGGTGGTCACATACTCTTTTAATCCTTGCTGGTCTTGGAAGCTCCTTATCTCTCTATCCATTTTGAATGTCAGCCATGCTGGATAAAGTATTCTTGGCTGCATGTTCTTCTCATTAGTGCACTGAATACATCATGCCAGCCCTTTCTGGCTTGCCAAGTTTCTGTGGACAAGTCTGACGTTATTCTAATGGGTCTTCCTCCGTATGTAAGGAATCTCTTCCTCCAGCTGCCTTCAGGACCTCTTGTCTAAAATTATAATTTGCAAATTTTACAATTACGTGTCTGGGTGTCTTTCTAAACTCATCGATCTTGGCAGGTGTCCTTTCTGCCTCTAGGACATGAACACTTGTTCCATTCCCCAGATTGGGGAAATTTTCATTCAGAATTTGGTCAATTATATCTTCCAGTCTTCTTTCTCTATCCCCTCTGGGATTCCAATAATTCTGATGTTGGAACATTTCATGGCATCATTTATTTTCCTAAGTCTCTTCTCATAATTCCTTAGCAGTTTGCCCCAGCTCTCTTCCCAACCTTTCTTCTCAACCATTTTATCCTCTAGATCACTAATTCTGCCCTCTGTCTCCATAACTCTAGCTGTTGGACTATTTAGATTAGATTGGATCTCACAATCCAAAAACGTTGTATCCAAAAACATTGGATAGTGGTTTTTACATCTGCTATACTGGTTCTCATTTCTGCCCTTAGAGATTCTGTGTTGTCATTAATGTTTTTCTCCATCAATTAGCCATTGCCTGGATAATTGTCACCCTGAATTTCCTTTCCAACATACTGTATATTTCCATGTCCAATAGTTCTGAGGGAGAGGGTGCAGTCTCTGGGTTTTTCTTCTGTTGGGTGTTCCTCCTCCTAATCATTTTGATGAGAAGTAGATGAGAGGATGAATAGCTGGATATATCGCCCATGATCCTGGCAGGGTGTACCCTGGAAGGCTTAGGAGCAATTGGGATTCACCACCAAAAAGAAAGAATGAAGATTAAAAAAGAGAGAAAGAGAAAAAGAAGAAATCCTAGCCAGAATGGGCCCCAAAAATAAGATTTGTAAGGTATGTAAACTAACATGAGCAAACATATAGACTGACAAAAGTAAATGACAAGAAATAAAAGAACCTAGTCAGAATGAACTCCAAGAATAAGATTTATATAATAACAGAACAAAAGCAAATACATAGAAACACTGACAGAAGGATAAGATGGGAGGGTGATTATAATTCCTCACGGGCGAGGAAGGTTATTTCAGGTATTCCTGGGTTTATTGTCATATTAAGCCTCTAGTTGTAATGCTAAATAGTTTTTAAAAAAATTTTGATATTGGAATATTTGTTTTGTGCTTCAGATTTTTCTTTAAATCTCCCTTTATCTTCATTATTGTTGTGTATGCTTAGAGAAAATGCTTACTTACAAATTGGAATATATTCAACAAATTTCTATATAGATATTTCTCCAAATTAAATCTTAAAGAGAAATTCTAAGGAGAATGTGAAAATATTTATGTAAAATATAGGCTAGCGTTATCTTTTTCATCTACGTCATCTCCTCTTATACACAAATTATGTGAAAACTGGAAAGGAAACTTCATTTTATAGATATTTCTTAGTAAATGGATGCAGACTTTGCCATCACTCTTTTTCAGTAGAAAATATTAATATATTTAGAATATCTCAATTCTGTATTTCTCATAAGTAAGAAAATTTAGGTACAGGATGTTAGGCAGCAGTTTTCAGTTCTTGAGAGATATCTTTTTATGTGGTATAGTGTGATAACATATAAACCCCTACAAAAAGCAGAACTAAAAGATTTGAGTCTTTGAAATAAACTGAAAATATCTTTTGAGGTCATTCAGTTTCTCTGATACCAAAACTTCAGTTTCTTATCATAGCATGCATTAATTTGCCTTCATGGATTTTATAGTAACCTAATAAACCATAGTTATTAAATTTACTCTATTGTAAATGCATATATATGCATATTTACATTATATATATTTATATTGTATATATTGTAAATGTGTATATATATATATATGTATGTATGTATATACATACATTTATAGGTCTGTGTTTGGAAACAAAAGCAAAATTAAACAATTTGGAGTCCACCAAAATAAAAAGCTTTTGCACAGAAACCATCAACAAAAGGACAAGGCAACTCACTTAGTGGGAGAAGATATTTGCAAAGGGTATATCCAATAAGAGGTTGATATCTAAATATATATAAAGAATTTATACAACTCGACCTTACAAAATCCCATTTAAAAAATGACAATGGACCTGAATAGACATTTTCATAAAGAAGATATACAGATGCCTATCAGCTACATGAAAGATGTTCAACATCATTAATCATCAGGAAAATACAAATCAAAGCCACAATGATATATTACCTCACACTTGCCAGAATGGGTACTATTAAAAAGTTAAGAAATAACAAATATTGGTAAGTAGGTGGAGAAAAAGAAACCTTCATGCCCTTTTGGTATGGATGCTAATATGTGCAGCTATTGTGGAAAACAGTATGGGAGTTACTCAGCAATTAAAAATAGAATTACCGGGGTGCCTGGGTGGCTTAGTCGATACTAATTCAAAAAGATATATGAACCTCTCTATTTACTGAAGCACTATTTACAATAGCCAAATTATGGAAGCAACCCCAGTGTCCATTGATAGAAAAATGGATAAAGAAGACTAGTGTATACATACAATAGAATATTGCTCAGCCATAAAAAGAATGAAATCCTGTCAACTGCAACAACACAAATAGAGCTAGAGGGTATAATTCTAAGTGAAATAAGTTAGAGAAACACAAATACCATACAATTTCACTCATATGTAGAATTTAAGAACAAAATAAATTAACAAAGAAAAAGAGACAAAAAAATACTTTTTTTCAAAATTTTTATTTAAATTCTAGTTAACATAGAATATTGGTTTCAGGAGTAGAATTTAGTGATTCATCACTTACATATATAACAACCAGTGCTCAATACAAGAAGTGCCCTCCTTAATACACATTACCCCATTTAGCCTATCCACTACTCATCTCCCCTCCATTAACCCTCAGTTTGTTCTCTATAGTTAACAATATCTTATGGTTTTCTTCCTTCTTTTTTTCCTTCCCCTATGTTCATCTGTTTTGATTCTTAAATTCCATGTATGAGTGAAATCATGCAATATTTGTCTTTCTCTGACAGATTTATTTTGCGTAGTATAATATACTTTAGTTCCATCCACATTGCAAATGGCAAGATTTCTTCTTTTTCATGGCTGATTAATAGTCAATTGTATGTATATACCACAGCCTCATTATCCATTCATTAGTTGAGGGACATATGGGCTCTTTGTATAATTTGTCTATTGTTGATAATGCTGCTATCAACATTGTGGTGCATATGCCCCTCTGTATCAGTATTTTTGTATCCTTTGGGTTAATACTGACTCAGGCAGTTGCTGAATTGTAGGGTAGTTCTATTTTTAACTTTTTGAAGAACGTCTTTACTGTTTTCCAAAGGAGCTGCACCAGCTTTCATTCCCATCAACAGTGTAAGAGAGTTCCTCTTTCTCTACATCCTTGCCAACATCTATCGTTTCTTGTGTTGTTAATTTTGGCCATTCTAGCAGGTGAGAGGTGATATTTCATTATCATTTTGATTTGTATTTCCCTGATCCTGAGTTATGTTGAGCATCTTTTCATGTGTCTGTTGGTCATCCAGATGTCTTCTTTGGAAAAATGTCTATTCATGTGTTCTGCCCATTTCTTAACTGGATTTTTTGTTTGTTTTTTGGATGTGAGTTTGATAAGTTCTTTGTAGATTGTGGATACTAACTTTTTACCAGCTATGTCATCTGCAAATATCTTTTCCCATTCTGTAGGCTGTCTTTTAGTTTTACTGATTGTTTTCTTGGCTGTGCAGAAGCCTTTTATCTAGCTGGAGTCTCAATAGTGCATTTTTGCTCTGGTTTTTCTTGCAGAAGGAGATATGTTTAGTAAGAATTTGCTTATGGTTGAGGTCAAAAAGATTGCTACTTGTGTTCTCCTCTAGGATTTTGAGGTTTCCTGCCTCACAGTCAGATCTTTCATTCATTTTGAATTGTGTATGGTGTAAGAAAGTGGTCCAGTTGCATTCTTCTGCATGTTTCTGTCCAGTTTTTCCACACCATTTGTTGAAGAGGCTCTCTTTTTTCCACTGAATAGTCTTTTCTATTTTGTCAAAGATTGGTTAACCATATAGTTGTAGATTCATTTCTGGGTTTTCTACTCTGTTCCATTGATCTATGTGTCTTTTTTTGTGTGCCAGTACTGTACTATCTTGATGACTTTGTAATATAGTTTGAAGTCTGGAAGTGTGATGCCTCTATATTTTTTTCTCTTTTTCAAGATTGCTTTGGCTATTTGGAATCTTTTATGTTTCCATACAAATTTCACAATTGTTTATTCTAACTGTTTATTTCTCAGTGAAAAATGTTGGTGTTGTTTTGATCAGGATTGCATCAAACATGTAGATTTTGGGGATTAGTATAGACATTTAACAATATTTGTTCTTCTAATTATATGAAAGCATGAAATGTTCTTTCATTTCTTTGTGTTATCTGCAATTTCTTTCATGAGTGTTCTGTAGTTTTTAAAGTATAGATGTTTTGCCTCTTTGGTTAGGTTTACTCCTAGGCATGTTATGGTTTTTGGTGTAATTGTAAATGTGACCAATTCTTTGATTTCTCTTCCTGCTGTTTCATTGTTGGCATGTAGAAATGCAACAGACTTCTGTACTTGATTTTATATTCTGTGACTTTTTCTGAATTTATGTATTCTAGCAATTTTTGGTGGAGGTTTTGGTTTTTTTTGTTGTTTTTTTTTTTGAAAGAGAGAGAAGGAGGTGAAGGGACAGAACAAGTAGAAGAGAGAACCGTAAGGAGGTTCCATGCTCAGCATGGAGCCTGACTTGGGGCTCTATCCCACAACCTTAAGATCATGACCTGAGCTAAAATCAAGAGGGAGATGCTTAGCCAACTGAGCCACCCAGGTGGCCCTGAGTTTTCTACATAGTTATATGTTGTCTGCAATGACTGAAAGTTTGAATTCTTCCTTGCCAATTTTGGATGCCCTTTATTTTTATTTATTTTTATTTTTTTGTTGTATGAATGCTGAGGCTAGGACTTCTAGTACTATGTTAAATAGTAATCGTGAGAGTGGACATGTCTGTCTTGTTCCTGACTACAGGAGAAAAGGTCTCAGTTTTTCCCCATAAAGGATGATATTGGCTGTGGGTCTTTTGTGTATGGCCCTAATGATGTTGAGGTATGTCCCCTCCAACCTTACTTTGTTGAGAGTTTTTTATCAAAAGGATGCTGTATTTTGTCAAATGATTTCCTACATCTACTGAGAGGATCTTATGGTTCTTATCCTTTCTTGTATTAATGTGGTATATCACACTGATTGATTTGTGAATATTGAACCACACTTGCAGCCTGGGGAAAAAACCCCACTTGATCATAGGATATTATTCTTTTAATGTACTTATGGTTTCAATTTGCTAGTATCTTGTTGAGAATTTTTGCATCTGTGTTCATGAGGGATATTCACCTGTAATTCTCCTTTTTAGTGGGGTCTTTGGCTGATTTTGGAATCAAGATAAATCTAGCCCATAGGAAATTGGAAGTTTTCCTTCGAAGCATTTTTGTCTTTTGAAATAGCTTGAAAATAATAGATATTAATTCTTCTCTATGAGACTGTATTGCTGCACAGTGTGCTAAGAATGCAGTGGTATTAGATTCTTCCTTATTGTTTGGTAGAATCCCCTGGAAGCCATTTGGCCCTGAACTTTCATTTATTGGAAAATTTTTGCTTGCTGATTCCATTTCTTTACTGGTTATGGGTCTATTTAAATTTTCTATTTCTTCCTGTTTCAGTTTTGGTATTCACATGTTTCTAGGAATTTATCCATTTCTTCCAGATTTCCCAATTTGTTGGCATATAATTTTTCATAATATTCTCTTATAATTGTATTTTTGTGGTGTTGGTTGTGATCTCTCCTCTTTCACTTATGATTTTATTTATTTGGGTCCTAGCTCTTTTTGTTAAGTCCAGCTCAAGGTTTATCAATTTTATTAATTCTTTAAAAAAAAAAAAGCTCTTAATTATTTTGATCTGTTCTGTGTTTTTTGTTTCTGTATCATTTATTTCTACCTTCATCTTTATTATTTCCCTTCTTCTAGCTTTAGGTTTTATTTGCTGTTCTTTTTCTAGTTCCTTTAAGTTTAAGGTTAGGTTGTGTATCTGAGACTTTTCTTGCTTCTTGAGGTAGGCCTATATTGCCATATACTTCTCTCCTAGAACTGCTTTTGCTACATCTCAAAGGTTCCACTGTTGTGTTTTCATCTTCATTTGCTTCCATGTATTTTTTTTTTTTTTATGTCTTGTTCCTGACTACAGGAGAAAAGGTCTCAGTTTTTCTCTAACTTCTGTTTAACCCATTAATTTTTTAGTAGGATGTTCTTTAGCCTCCTTGTATTTGCAGTTTTACAGGTTTTTTTTTTCTTGTGGGTGAGTTCAGTATCATAGTGTTGTAATCAGAAAAGATGCATGGTATGATCTCAGTCTTTTTTTACTGGTTGAAGCCTGATTTGTGACCCAGTATGTGATAGATTTTGGAGAATGTTCCATGTGTGGTCAAAAAGTATGGATATTTTGTTACTTTAGGATGAAGTGCTCTGAATATATCTGTTAATTCCATCTGCTCCAGTGTGTCATTCGAAGCCATTATTTCCTTGTTGATTTTCTGCTTTGATGATCTGTCCATTGCTGTAAGTGAGATATTAAAGTCTCCTAACATTATTGTAATATTATCCATGAGTTTCTTTATGTTTGTTATTAATTGATTTATATATTTGGGAGCTCCCAAATTAGGGGCATAAATATTCAAACGTGTTATATCTTCTTGTTGAATAGATCCCTTTATTATGATATAATGCTCTTCTTCATCTCATTACAGTCTTTGGCTTAAAATCTAATTTGTCTGATATAAGTACGGCTACTCTGGCTTCCTTTTGATGTCCATTAGCATGATAGATTGTTCTCTATCCCCCTCACTTTCAACCTGGAAGTCTCATTAGGTCTAAAATGAGTCTCCTCTAGGCAACATATGGATGGGTTTTTTTATTATTATTCATTCTGATACTGTATGTCTTTTGGTTGGATCATTTAGTTCATTTACATTCAGAGTAATTATTGATATGTATTTAGTACCATTGTATTCCCCATAAAGTCATTGTTTCTAGAGATTTTCTCTATTTCTTCTAGTCTTTGTTGTTTTTGGTCTTTAATATTCTTGCAGGGTTGGTTTAGTGGTCAAAAACTCCTTTACTTTCTGTTTATCTGAGGAACTCTTCACATTTTCTTCTATTCTGAATGATAGCCTTGCTGGATAAAGTATTCTTGGCTGCATATTTTTCCCATTTAGCACTTAGAATATATCATGCCACCCTTTTCTGGCCAGCCACATTTCTGTGAAGAGATCTCCTGTTAGCCTGATTTGTCTTCCTTTAAAGTTAGGAATTTCTTTTCCCTTGCTGCTTTCAGGATTCTTTCCTTGTCTCTGTATTTCACAAATGCTACTGTTATATGTCTTAATGTTGTCCAGCTTTTATTGATTTTGATGGGAGTTCTTCATGCCTCCTGGATTTAGATGTGTTTCTTTCCTCAGATTAGGGAAGTTTTCAGCTGAATTTGTTCAAATAAACCCTCTACCCCTTTTCTCCTGTATTCTTCCTCTGGTACACGTATGATATGAATATTATTATGCTTTATGAATCTCTGAGTTCCTTAAGTCTACATTAATGATATAATACTTTTCTTTCCCTCTTCTTTTCAGCTTCTTTATTTTCTATAATTTTTATCTTTCATATCACATATTTGTTCCTCTGCTTCCTCCATCCTCGTCATTATATCCACTCAGTTTTGTATCTTAGCTATAGCATTTTTTATTTTGGACTGACTAGTTTTTAGGTCTTTTATCTCTGTAGCAAGGGTCTCTTTCATTTTTTCTGTGCTTTCCTTGAGCCCAGCTATAACCTTATGATTGTTATTTTAAATTCTGGTTCAGGAATTTTACTTATATGTACTTTGATTAGTTCCCTGGCTATGACCCTTTCTTGTTTTTTCTTTTGGGATGAAATCCTCTGTCTTGGCATTTTATCTAGGACTTTGTCTTTTGTGCATTAGGGAAGCCTGTGCCTGATCTTATTTCCACTAGAGCTGAAGCTTTACATCACTCTGTGATCAGTAGACCTGGTCCATGTGGGGGATTTGTGCTGGTCTTCTGGGGGCAGTGCCCACAGCTCCCGCCAAAAGGTGCCACTCTCAATCACCCTTGTGAGAAAGGCACCTGCAGAATACAGTGCGGGCAGGGCTTAGTGTAAGCAGCTCAAGCCTCCACTGTGTGTGCTGTGCTGTTTCTTGAATTCTGTCTTTCCTGAAGGGAGGGTTTAAAAATGGCCTCGATCAACTATCTTCCCTAGAGAAGGGAGTTTGCTCCAGCCACTATTCAGGAAGCCCTCAGAGAAGACCAAACAATCTTTCCTCCTCCTCCCAGGCTTCTGTTAGATCCCTGCCTTCACCTGTCTGTATCTGAGTCATCTTCCTGCCTGGTGGTGCAACACTCCTGTGTTTTCTCTCATGTATATGGCTGGGTTTCAAAAAATTTTAGGGATGCAGTTTGGTGTGGACCAGCACTGTCCTCTGGGGGAGGGTCTTGCTGTGCTGTGGCTACCAGATGGTCCTAGAAAAGCAGTCATATGGCAGTGCAAGGGCTTGGATTTTATAGTAAAGCATCTCAAAAAGCTGTATTCCAGGTCAGTTGCCCTCAGCAGGCATCTCTGCTTGGAGCAGCTCAATGGCATCTGGTGAATCTTCTGTTACCTAAGAAGCAATGCCATCTCTCCCAAATGTACTCTAAGAAGGGGAACTGTCTCTCCCAATGTGACTCAAGGGATTGTCAGAGAACACAGTGTTCTACTGTGCCCCTGACCTACTCCACAGGAACACCTTTATACCTGTCAGGCTTCTACCTGTTGATAGCAAAGATTTCTAAAACTTTAGTCTTTGAGCTCCACTACTTATAAAAACTTGGAGTAATCAGACCGTCTCATTTTCTCCATCAGTGGTTTTGGGGAAGTGTTTTTTCTTGTACAATCCCCTGCATGCTGCTTTATCTTTCTCTTTCTCTATGATCGGGGCTCCCTCTCTTCCATAGCACCTGTGATTCTTTTCTCTCCCAAATTATACCACTGCACCTCCTATTTCCCAGGGTGTGGCGTCCTTTCTCCCTCTAGTTTTGCAATTTGCTCCTTCAGCCCTCAGGTCAATTTCCTGGGTGTTCAGAATGATTTAATAGTTATCTAGTTGTGTTCCTAGGTTTGTCAGTTCACTATGTGTTCAGCTCTGTGTAGTGTAATATTTTTTAACTATGGTTTATGAGCTCTATTTGTTACAAGGCAAGTACAAGGTCCTCCAACTACTCCACCATTTTTAACTTGTCCTCTAGATTCTTAAATTCAGAGAACTGCTGGTTTCAGGAAAGGAATTATATGGGAACCAGTGAAATAGATAAAGGAGATTAACTGTACACTTATGAAAATGAGCACTATGTAGTATATAAAAATTTTTATAAAAAATTTAATCTTTATATTTATGCCTGAAACTAATATAACATTTAATGTTAATTTACAAAAAGCATTGCTTCAAATAGTAAAAGCATAATATAGAGGTAAAGAGATTCATTTCAGACCCATCCCAGTGGGTCTAGTTTACTAAGAGTGACCTGCATTGGCAAATAATCTGTGAATACATAATAAATATTTATGCTAGAAACAAGTTTAAACCAATCTGATTTAAAAAATATGTTATTTACCATGTGTAATAAATTAAACATACTTTATTATAATTATGTAAATTACCAAATTATCAATTTTTCTTTTTTACCAAATTATCAATTTAAGTGTATTTTTATTTTATTATAAAAGTATAATTATGAATACACTTTAATTGTTACTTTCACTAAATATAGGAAATATTTATTTCCAGGAACTAATCAGACAGAAAATGATACAGGACTTTGGGAATAAAATGGGTAGCCATTTTATTCAAGAACCTGTGTTTTCTGATTCTTCTTCCCATAATTTCATTAAAACAAAAAATATACAAATAAAATAAGAATAACTTTATAGCCATTCCATCCCCAAAATTATGAATCTTAAAATAGTGAAGAATTTTAGAAGATAGAATATATATGGGATCATAGTGAGGGTGAATTGAAATAGAATTAAAGAATTTACAACCCCATTTATCAAAGAAGAGAAATTTCAAAATGCATTTCTTGAAAAATGATATCATAATGTTATAGGTTTACTGGATGGTAGGAGAAAAAGATATAAAACAGGTAGGTCAGTAATTAGAATATTATGTAAAGGTTTGGAGAAACTGGTATTTGTATCCAAGACAAAATAACAAATAGAGCTCATAAACCATAGTTAAAAAATATTACACTACACAGAGCTGAACACATAGTGAACTGACAAACCTAGGCATTTAAATACTTACCTCTCCTTTCTCCCTGCATCAAATTACTGGTCCAAAGTGCCTGAAATTAGAAGGATTACAATCAGAAGACATATCAACATAGCTGCAAGAAGATAAAATTAACCCCTAAAGGCCAGGCAAAATGAAGAACAAATTAGAATTACAATCATCATATAGAAAATTATATGAGGGAAGAAACTCTGAAACATAAGCTATGATAGAAGGAGCTAAATCTACCCTGGGATTTAAAAACAAGCCACCACCACCACCAAAAACAACAAGTGATTTGGAACCAGAGAGACTGAATTTCATAATCCATCCCCACATATCTCTGTTTAGGAAAAAATGGAGCAGTGCTCTGTGGAGGATAATGCCCTCTATTTGTCCATTTATGTTGTCATAAAGAGCAAGATTTCATTTTTTATGGCTGAATAATATTCCATTGTGTATGTGTATCCATTTTCTTTATCCATTCATCTATTTTTTTTTAAGATTTCATTTATTTGACAGAGAGAGAGAGAAGGTGCACACAAGCAGGCAGAGAAGCAGTCAATGGGAGAGGGAGAAGCAGGCTCCCCACTGATCGGAGAGCCTGACTCTGGGCTCAATCCTAAGCTCCTGTGATTATGACCTGAATTGAAAGCAGATGTTTAACTGAGCCACCCAGGCACCCCTACGCATTCACCTATTGACAGACACCTAGATTGCTTCTATATCTTGGGTATTGTAACTACTACAATCAATGTAGTCCCATCTCTTCAGATTGGTTTTTTTGTTTACTTTAGATAAATACCAAGTAGAATTGCTGGATTTTTATGGTATTTCTGTTTTTCATGTTCTGGGTTACCTCTATAATGTTTTTGGTAGTGGCTACACCAAATTACATTCCTAGTCTTTTCTTCACATCCTAGTCAATCCTTGTTATTTTTGTTTTTGATAATCACCAGTATGACAGATGTGAGGTGATATTGCATTTTTTATTTGCATTTCTCTGATGACTAGTGACATTGAACATCTTTTCATGTGCCTTTTGGCCATCTGTAAGTTTGAAAAAAATTCTATTCAAGTCCTTTGCCCATTTTTAAAATGATTATTTGGCTTTTGATATTAAGCCATTATGTTTTTTAGATATTAATTCCTTATTGATATATAAAAACAAATCCCTTCTCCAACTCAGTAGATAGACTTCATTTCCTTGATTGTTTTTCTCTGTGCAAAGCTTTTTTGTTTGATGTAATACCATTTACTTATTTATGTTTTTGTTTCTGTTGCCTGAAGAGACTAATCCCAAAACATATTGCTAAGACCAATGTCAAAACTCACTGCCTATGGTTTCTTTTAGTAGTTTTATGATTTCAGGTCCTACAATTCTTTAATTTATTTTGAATTTATTTTTTATATGACATAGAATAGTAGAACAGTTTAAGTCTTTTGCATGTGGCTCTCTAGTTTCCCCAATACCATTTATTATAGAAAGTATCTTTTCCACGTTGTATACTCTTTCCTCCTTTGTCAAGAACTACTGACAAAATTTGTGTAGATTTTCTTCTAGACTCTCTATTCTATTTCATTGATTTATATGCCAGTACCATACTAATTTGATCATGGTAGCTTTATAGTATAGTTTGAAATCAGAGAGCACAATTCTGCCACCTTTATTCTTCTTTCTCTATTTTTCTTTCTTTATTCTTCTTTCTCAAGATTCTTTAGCTATTTTGGGGTCTTCTGTGTGCCCACACAAATGTTAAGATTATTTATTTTAATTTCGTGAAAAATGCCATTGGTATTTTGATAGGGATTACATGGAATTTGTAGATTGCTTTGGGTGGTATAGACATTTTAACAATATGTATTCTTCCAATCCATGAACATGGTATACTTTTCCACTTATTTATGTCTTCTTCAATTTCTTTTATCAGTGTCTTATAATTTTCAGAGTATAGGAGTTTCATCTCTTTGATTAAATGTATTCCTATGTATTTTGATGCAATTGTAAATTGGATTATTGTTTTAATTTCTCTTTCTGATAGCTCATTATTAGTGTAAAGAAACAACCAATATCTGTATGTTAATTTTGTATCTGGTTATTTTAATGAACTTATTTATTAATTCTAATAGTTTTTAGTCATTCTATATATATATATATGTAAAATATATATTATATGAAATAGAGAGTCTACAGAATAGTCTAGAATACATATATATGTATGTATGTATGTATGTATAATATATATGATCATGTCTGCAAATAGTGACAGTTTTACCTCTTCCTTTCCAATTTGGATGACTTTTTTTCCCCTTAATTGCTATCAATAGAATTTCCAATACTATGTAGAATGAAAGTGGTAAGAATACATATCTCTGTTTTATGCCTGATCTTATAGGAAAAATTTTCAGCTTTTCACCAGTAAGTACATTATTAGCCATGGATTTGTCATATATGTCCTTTTTATGTTGAGGCACATTCCTTCTAAACCCACTTTGCTGAGAGTTTTTATTAAAAATGGATATTAAAAATTTTTTAAAAATGAATGTTGAATTTTGTCAAATGATTTATGCATCTATTGAGAAAAATCGTGATTTTTATCTTTTATTTTGTTAATGTGGTTTATCATGTTGACTGACTTCCTGTTGAACCATCCTTGAATACCTGGAACAAAATTCTACTTCCTTATGGTTTATGATTCTTTTAATGTATTGTTGAATTTGGTTTGCCAATATTTTATTGAAGAGTTTGAATCTATGTTTATCAGGATTAGTGGCCTATAAATTTCCTTTTTTGTGGTGTCTTTGTTTGGTTTCAGTATCAGAGTTTTGCTGTCTTGGTAAAATGCATTTAGAAGCCTTCCTTTCCCTTGAATTTTTGAAGTAATTTGAGAAGGAAAGGTACTGACTTTTCCTTAAATGTTTGGTAGAATCCATCTATGAAGTCCTCTGGTCTTGGACTTTGTTTTGGGAGAGTTTTTAAGTTACCATTTCTATTTTATTTTGATGGGTCTATTCTATTTCTGCATGATTCAGGCAGAGAAGGTTGTGTGTTTATACAAATTTATCTTTTATTCTTGTCCAATTTGTTGTATAATTTTTTGTAGTGATTTCTTATGATTCTTTGTATTTCTGTGATGTCAATTATAACTTCTCTTTCATTTTGCATTGTATTTATTTGGGCATTCTCATAGGCATACTCTCTTGAGTCTGGCTTGTGGGTTATTGATTTTGTTTACCTTTAAAAAAAAAAACCTTTGTTTTCATTGATCTGCTCTATTGTGCTTTAAATCTTTATTTCATTTATTTCTTCTCTGGTCTTTATTTGTTGCTTTCCTCTACTTTTGAACTTTGTTTATTCTTTTGTTGTTGTTGTTTATTCTTTTAAATTTATTTAAGGTATCATGTTAGATTGTTTATTTGGGATTTGTTTGTTTGTTTCTTGTGGTAGGCCTGTATTGCTATGTACTTCCCTCTTAGAACTGCTTTTTTTGCATCACATAGATTTTGGACCATTGGGTTTCGATTTTTATTTGTCTCAAGATATGGTTCGATTTCCTTTATTTCTTTTTTGACCCATTTGTTGTTTAGTAATATGTTTAGTTTCCACATTTGTGGGGGTTTTTTTCTTATTTTTGGAACAGTTTTTTAGTTTCATACAACTATGGTTGGAAAAGGTACATGCTATGATTTCAATTTTCTTGAATTTATTGAGACATCTTTTGTTCCCTAGCATGTGATCTATCCTGGAGAATGTTTTATGTACAATTGAAAAGGATATGTATTCTGTTGCTTTTTGATGGAATGTTCTGTATATATCTGTCCACCCAGTCTAATAGGTCACATAAGGCCAATGTTTCCTTATTGATTTTCTGGATTGACCCCTTTAACATTATATAATGTCATTTTTTTTTTTACAGTCTTTGTCCTAAAAATTAATTTGTGTGATATAAATATTGCTACTCCTCCTTTATTTTTGTTCCCATATGCATGCAATATTTACTTTCAGTCTGTGTGTGTCTGGATCTGAAATAAGTCTCTTGTAGGCTGCATATAGATGGGTCTTTTATTAATTTTATTTTATTTCATCCAACCTCCTTATGTCTTTTGATTGGAGCATTTAGTCTATTTGAATTTAAAGTAATTTTTTAAAGATTTTGATTATTTGAGAGGGCAGGAAAGGGTGTGTGCATGAAGAGGGGCAGAGAAGCACTACCCATTGAGCAAGAAGCCTGATGTGGGCCTTGAGCCCAGATCATGATCTGAGCTGAAGGCAGCCACTTAAGCAATTAAGCCATCCAGATACCCCTAAAGTAATTATTAATAAGTATGAACTTATTGCCATTTTGTACATTATTTTCTGATTGTTTTATAGATCTCTCTTCTTCTTCTCTTGCTTTCTTTCCTTGTAGTTTGATGATTTTCTTTATTGTTATGTTTGGGTTGTTTTATTTAGTTTTTTGTCTATCTAGTGTATGGTTTTGCTATTTGGTTCCCATGTAGTTTATATGCATTGATTTCTATATATATACCAGTCTATTTTAAACTTACAGTTGCTTAAGTTGGGACACATTCTAAAAGAATTACAATTTTATTTTTCCACTCACATTTTAGGTTCTTATGTCACCTTTTAATTTTGTGTATGCCTTGACTATGTATTGTAGTTAATATTACTATTTTTGTCTTTTAATTTAATTCTAAATTTTTAAATGGCTAATCTGCCTTTCCTATATATTTTCATTTACTAGTGATATTTTTTCTTTCATATATTTTCTTATTTCTAGTTATGGCATTTCTTTTCCACTTAAAGAAGACTCTGACATTTCTTATAAGGCTTCTTCATTGATAATAAATTCTTAGTTTTTACTTATCTGAGAAACTATCTCATTTTTAATTCTGAATTATAACCTTGCTGGGTAGAGTATTCTTGGTTGTAAGGTTTTCCTTTTTAGCATTTTAAATATATTTTTCTATTCCTTTCTGTCATGAAAAGTCTCTGCTGAAAATCAGCTGAGAATCTTATGGGGTTTCCTGGTATGTAACTCTGTTTCTTCTGCTAACTCTAAGATTTTTCTCTTTGTCTCTAACTCTTGCCATTTTAATTATATAATAGGTCTTCAAGTGGCTCTTCTTGGGTACTACTTGTATGGGTCTGTCTGTGCCTCTGAGATCTGGATGTCTGTTTTCTTCCCCAGGTTAATAAAATTTTCAGCTATTTTTTTTTTTTTTTTAATCAAATAGGTTTTCTGCTCCTTTCTATCTGTCTTTTCATTCTGGAATCCCTATAATGCAATGTATGCTTGATGTTGTCCCAGAGGTCCTTTAACCTATCCTCATATTTAAAATCCTTTCTTTTTGCTGTTTATCTTGTGTGCTTTCCAGTTTTCGGTCTTTCAGACTGATGATTCATCTCCGTTGTCTAAGGTCCTGCTAATTCCCTCTTGTGTGTTTTCATTTCAGTTAAAGTATTATATAGCTCTGATTGGTTCTTTTTTATATTTTCTATGTCTTTGTCCTTTCTGAGTTCATCCATCCTTCTTTCAAGATCATTGAGTATCTATGATGATTATTTTGAATGCTTAATCAGGTGGGTTGCTTGTCTCTGTTTCATGCAGTTTTTTCTTTTTTCTTTCTTAGATTTTGTCTTGTTTTGTTTAAAACACTTTCTTCTGTCTCTTCATTTTGTTTGACTTTCTGCATTTGTTTCTATGAATTAAATGAAACAGCTAATTCTCCCACTGTTGGAGTGGCTTAGTATAGGAAAATCATTATGGTGTGGGCTTTTTTTTTTTTTTTCTGAAAGAAGGATGTTTTTGATTACTGGATGCTGATACAGTATCCTTTTAATTAAAAATGAAGACAATCTTTTTGTATCTTTCAAAGTCTCCTTTTTAAGCCCCATGCCTCCATCATGGGATCCAACTGGAGCTGAAGTCGGCTTGGAAAAGCCCACTTCAGAGGTCCCAGGGCCTCTGCACAGAGGGCATCCTGATGGGGTAAGAGGAGTTGGAGCAAGCATGATCCAGTGTTTCCCATGGTGCTTTGTGCTGGAATTACCCTGGTGAGATGGCTGGAGTGAAGTAGACATGGGGGTCTACTGGGGTACTCTGCATTGTTACCACCTTGGCAGGACAGTCAGAGCTCAGGCAGGCATTGTCTAGGACCCACTGGGGACAATGCCCTGGCACAACTGCCAAAAAAGGAATGGGCTCAGGTTAGGTGTTCCCAGGCACTGTATGCCTAGGAAACTAGGCATATCTATACTTCTACCCTGCCTGGACGAGCTAGATCTGGAGCAAGAGCAAGTGCATGCCAGGGCTCTTAGACATTCCATATTGTAGCTACCCTGGTGGAATGGCTGGAGCTGTAGGGGGTGCCAACAATGTAGGCCACCTTGATGAGATAGATGTAACTTCAGTGGGCATGGGTGGCAGGTGCCCCAGATCGCACTGGGTTGGGACCATCTTGGTGGGACAGCTGGAAGTGGGGCAATCAAGGGAGTGGGCTGCCTTGGGGATGTCTGGAGCTTGTGGGGGCTAAGGACCTAAACTTGCTGAAGTGGCCCTAGCAGGCTACTTAGAAAAGTGGACTCTGCTCCCATATGTACAATCAAGACAGAAGGGGAATATAAACATTTGCTTACCAATGCCCATGACTCTAGAGAGGTTGCAGCAGCTCTCCCATAATTTGGAAGATGCTCAGGGGTTGGTAAGTAAATTTCCTTTACTTATAATTTAGTTGCCCTTTAAACTGCTGGCATTTGTTTATTTGTTTGTTTGTTTTGGGAGAGGGGCGTATTTTTGCTTACAAAAAAACTGTACATCCAACAAGGGCTATATATCCCTCGTTGATAACCCTCCCTACTGTGAGCCCTAGCATCAGAGGGTAGGGTTTGATCTTTGCCATATCTCCATCTCTCCTACACTTCTCCATTTGGTTTTTCTATTTTTGTTGTTGTTGTTCTTGTGTAGAAGCTATTTAATTATCCCTCATTTCTTCTTCATAAAGAATTGATCTATATGTAAGTGTAGAATCAGTGTGCCCACAGGAGGAGGTGAGTTAGAGTCTTCCTATACCACTAACTTGGCCCACCTCCTCTGTCAAAACAGAAGGTTTCTGTTAGCATAAGAAAAGCTATATGTAATTTTGAGGCCTTGCCATAAATTTACCACAAAATTTATATTTTTCATAGACTTCATATTTATGCTTTAAATTTTTTAGACATTTAAAATGTTCAGAAATATAAGTCACAAGGGAACTTAAGAATTAAAAATCTATTGTCCTACAAAGACCATATGCATGTAAATAACTCTGTGTGGTCTGTATGCCACTGAGGAAAAGTATCACTGAAACTTCCTTTATCACCTGCACATTTTAGCAGTTACTCTTTTTCTAATTTGAAAGTTCCAATAAATGTAAAGATAGACAGTCACTCTATAGACCCTAAACATGCAACTGTAAAACAGGAATTATGTGAGGTTTACAAATAATTGAACATTAAAACCTGGATAACAGTATCTAATAGGAACAAGCTGATAGTAATACGACAGATATCTTTGTACTCTTGCTCTCATCATTAAAGTCTCCCCCATTACATGCTTCTCTCCACCTTCTCTTCAAGTTCCCAAAGAAGACTTAAAAAAAAAAAAAAGTTACTGGAGAGGAATACTGATTCTTCATAAAAGCTTAAACATTGACTTAAAGTTTGAAATTTTGCAGCCTGCAATTTCCAATCAGATTGTTCATTACAGACTTGAAATAGTTTAGTGTTCTTACTTACAACTTAGTCAATTAAGTCATTTAACAAAACACTTTTTGACTACTTAGTTGGATCCAAACTTTCTCATAGACATTCAAACTACTATGGGGATGAAGACAAAATATTTACAGAATTGTTACAGAACCTAATAGTCAAGGAGGAAGCAGTAGATTTTAACAAATAACTCATCATAAAACTTTATAGAGTAATAAGTAGTGAAGAAAATTTTTAAATCGGTTAAATGGAGAGAAGTATATTAGAAGCTAATTTCAATTGGCTAGTGGATAGTCTTTTTTGCAGATTGCTTCTAAAACAAGGCCTGGAGAAACTAGCCATATGAAACAACAGGGCACTGCAGTCCAAAGGAGGATCAAGGGCAAGATCCAAATGCAAGAATGAAGTTAATGTGTTCTTGTAATGTAAATAAGCCAAAATGTTTACAGTACAGTGAGCTAATGGCACAGTGGTACCAAATAAAGAGAGAAAATTCAAGATGGAAACATGATTTTATTTACTCAAAATCATCTTTAAATGCCTCCTAGGTGTAGTAGATAGTGAATAAGAATTATTTTATCAGAATTTGCTTTATAATCTAGATCTCTGTGAGTGTCATAATGGCTTAAATCTTGGGTCCACTAAGTCATTTTTAGAGTTGTTGCCTCCATTCTTGTTTCCATAAAACAAAAATGTCATGTTCTGTCAAGGGATTTTCAGTACTCTGAGAGCTCCATGTGGCCTAATAACATGATACCACAGGAAAGAGGAAGCAGCATGCACATGTATGATGAAATTATTAGGGTAAATAATATTTACGATCCTGATTATTTTTATCTTGATGAAGTCCCAATAGTTCATTTTTACTTTTGTTTTCCTTGTCTCCAGCAATATTTTGTGTAAGAAGTTGCAATGGCTGAGATAAAAGAGGTTGCTGCCCGTGTTCTCTAGAATTTTGATAGTTTCCTGCCTCACAGTCAGGTCTTTCATTTTAAATTTATTTTTGTGTATGGTGTAAGAAAGTGGACCAGTTTGATTCCACATGTTTCTGTCCAGTTTTCCCAACACCATTTGTTGAAGAAACTATCTTTTCCCCATTGAATATTCTTTCCTGCTTTGTCGAAGATTAGTTGGCCATATAGCTGAGGGTCCATTTCTGGGTTTTCTATTCTGTTCTATACAATCCTTATCATTTTTGCAAACAGCTTTCAAGGTTGTATTAGTCTGTCTCACTTAAAATATGTAAAGTCTTTTGTTTTCAGTGTAAACAGTTTATACAAACTCAATAGATAAAAATAGCCTCATTAAATTATAGTGAATGTACATATATATTTCTCACTTGTGTCATAGATTGATAACATTCTTTATCCACTGAGGATATATATTGAAACCCATAAATTTAAGTAGAAATATATGTATCAACCTATGTTACAGAATAATGTATATGCCTTTAAATTTTTTAATGCATTGAATAGTTATAATTATTGTAAATTATTATAAGTCCTATATTTAATGTTTTAAATTTATTTATGCAAATGAAATTACATAAATTAACAAATACTACAAAAAGAATTGACACTAAGTGCTATGTTCTTAAATATAGGCACAGTCTTTGACATTGTGGAATTTCTAGAAAATTCTTACTAAATTAGTCAGCTGAGGGGAAAAAATTTCAGAAAAAAAGCAAGCAAAACTACAATGTCCATGTGATATTGAGGCAAATCCTGGTGTCTAGTAGGAGGAAAGTTAGTGTTTTGCATTTCTAGGAGAAAAGAAGTAGTTTAAAATCATTGGAAATCCTGCCTAGTGACCTAGCATCCCAGGGATTTACTGGAATTATTTTCCTGAGCTAGATAAACCCTAAAAAGAAATTCAAAATGCAAGCCCAGATCCAAGAGTTCACCACAAAGCCACTAAATATGGGCTATTAGAACATACAGCCAGGGCACCTGGGTGGCTCAGTCAGTTAAACAGCTGCCTTCAACTCAGATCGTGATCCCAGGGTCCTGGGATCCAGCCCCTCCCCTGTGCTCGCTTGCTCGCTCGCTCGCTCTCTTTCTCTCTTTCTGTCTCTCTCTGTCTCAAATTAATAAATAAAATAAGATAGTAAACTAAAAACTGTTAAACACACACACACACACACAGCCTACAGAATCAAGTGTGCTTAGATAGGCCACTCTAACCATAGCATTTATAGATATGTGAACAAATTTAATTTTCAAATTATTTTTTAAAATTTCAAGTGGATAATAGATGGCATTTACAAATACATTATTTAGAATGAATAGACACATTATTCAAAAAGAATTATTAGGAAACAGCATTTTATAAGCAGCTGAGTGTAAATGCTAGTCATTAGATGATTTCAATTTATAATACACAGACTTCTTTGTTACAATTCTAGAGGGACCATTAAAAATGCCAATTGGGAAATATTTGTGTGAAATGCAAAAAGAGATGAGGAAAACAAAAACATCCCAGAAATATATGTTATAACATACATTAATGTTTTCACTAATTTAATTTAGAACAAAAGCTATAGAGAACTTGTACACATTGGAAAGAATAAATTGTTGCACAAACAGGTTAGGGCAAACATTATCTAAGTGAGTATTCTTCTATGAGATGCCATAATTTCCAGAAAAGGTACAAATTATATTTTATTTAATAACTTCTATAGCAATCCTGTCTTATTTTCATAAAATGTTTTTTCAAAATATTTTATGTACTACTGTCCTTTCAAAATGAATAGAAAAGCAAACACTTTTTTTTAAGTATATGCAAGTGGATTGAAATGGAACTCAGGAAAAAAATAAAGGTGTACTTGGATTTTTTTATAGATATATGATTTCATTAAGCCACTCCACCTTTGAATGTAACTTATAACCTGGTCTAAAATGCATATCCAATTGCCAAAGGTATTTTGATCTTAGCATCATTAAGCTATGAAAAATGAATGTTATAATAGAAGAACCAATCTAATTTTTTATTATAATTCCATGGTATAATACTATTATGTTTAGATGAAAATTCTGTAGGTTTTAGGCTTTTATGCATAAGGTTCAAGAATAAGGTAATATAATAAAACAGTCTTTCAGCATCTTTTTACTATTAAATTCAAAGTCTTAAGTGCTAAAGGGTTTAAAGTTATTTTAAGTCCGTTATAATAAAAGCTCATCCATGGGTAGCTTTCTCAAACACCTTAGATAAGAAGAAAACATGGAGTTTTATCCAGTCTTGAAAATTATTCTTTTTGAATAAAAATATGTAACAACTAATGCTTAACATCTGCACATATAATTTCTTTTCCAAGAAATTTATTGTTTTGTACATAACCACTGTGTAAAAAACAGGTTTGTTTTTTGTTTTTTTTCACCTTTAAAAACATTTTTATAGAATGACTGGGCATGGCTTTTAGTAAGAGACTTTATTTCTAGAAGCCCTAGTGGCATATTTTTTTCCTTCCCATTTATTACTATAATTAATAATATTTGAAGCCTTTATAAAGTATTTCCTCAGGGGAATATAAAATGTGTTAGTATTTTTCAAATCTACTCCTTGAAGCAGAAATATTTCCTTAATAATTTAAAAAATTAATCATATACAACTTATCCTTTTTTCAAGGTCAGTAGGATGAATTGGTGTTAAAAAAAAAAAAACAGGATTAGAATTAAGATATGCCATCAAGTGTCTCTTCATAATGTGTACAACTGCATCACTTTTTCCTCTCATTGAACCCTATAAAGGAGTGTAGGAAATATTGTCAATCAAAGAACTGGCACTATTATATTGTGACCTTGAAAGCATTATTTTTATCCTCTTGCTAAAGGAAAGTAAAATCAAACTCTTGTTTGGTTTTGACCCTATAACATATTATAGGGTCATTACAAATACAGAAGTAAAATGAACTGAAAACCCTAAGTATATTTATTGAAAATGTTTTACTGAAAATACCTACTGTCAATGAGCAGTCAGGCTTTGAACTGAATCAGAGTCTAGCAAGAAGGACTGAAGACAGACACAAAGAACCACTTTCTTTCCATATGTCCTGTCTCCACTAAATCAGGCATTTCTGGTAACACCAAGAGAACAAGAACAATCACTGCAGAGATCATTCTTTGTTACCTCTGTTACCTATATTACTGGCATGAATACTGGAGCTGAATTTGTGGGAAGACAAAGGAAATACTAGTTCTTAATTAATCAGATAAAAAGCAACTAGAGGCTAGATCTAACCTTTTAGTTGATAAATCTAGGCTGAGAAGCATGAGCAATTGTTCATAAATTGCCAACTATAATTCACAAATGATATATTCAAATAATTTTATGTCTGTTTTTGCCTTCAGCAAATTATAAATGGCCCCACAGAAATTTTTTCATTGAGATTTTTCAAGTTACTTGATTATACAAAGTAAATTGAAAAAAAAAAATTCAGGCAAGTATGGTTAATTACAGTGTTAACAGCATTTAAGAATTTAAAGTGCTAGTGAATCGCTTCTCGGCCTTTTGGCTAAGATCAAGTGTAAAGTGCTAGTGAAAGCTGAAACAGTTTTAATTAGAATGACTTGATATTAACTTACATGGAAACAACATATAAGTAATAGAATAAGTTAAAAATGCAGAATTCTATTGTATCAAAGCTGCTCCTCCTATCACATGTTCTGGTAAATGTGTAGTTCTCAGAAGTAAATTTCACAATTAAAACTCAAGGGGAGGGGTGCTTCAGTCAGTTAAGGGACTGACTCATGACTGGGCTCAGGTCATGATCTCAGGGTTGTGAGATCAGCCTCCCCATTGGGCTCTGTGCTGAGTGTGGAGCCTGCTTAAAATTGTCTCTCTCTCTCTCCTTCCACCCTTCCCTACCCCTGTACTTGCTCTCTCTCAAAATAAATAAACAAACAAATAAAAACTCAAGGGAATAATTATATTTTTATATTCACCCTAATCAGCAGGAGTTGAGACAAATAAATGTAATAAAAGAATGACTTGTGAAAAATTAAATGCAATGGAACAGTGAAATACATTGCCCCAAACAATTTAGACAACAACAGAAATAAATTTGAGTGCTCCTCTGGTGATCACAAAGTTTCAAAGCACCATTATTTTCAAAGTGTTTTTGTCAGCTGAATAATATGCCTTTCTTTTCATTGTTGAATGAAAAATCCATGTTCCCCCTTTCTCTCTTATCCTATTATTATGTTTTCAGAGATTAGAGTCATGTGGATTTCATATTATAATATCAGAATGGACTAAGCATTTGCATTTCTAAATTTGAGCTCTCAAAGTTTGAGCAGCTGATTACCAGTTAACAAAGCATGCCATCATCACTGATTATTTCACCATAAATCTAATGCCAGGCAAACAGATGTATGAGGCTGCTTTGTCACATAATCAGGCATCCAATTTTTTTATAGGAAAAGTGTACATACATTTTTATAACAGATGTCCTACACACACAGTTTGGTTATACATAGGACCTGCCTTAACAACAGCATTTGCAATTTTTTCTATGTATTCAAATCAACAAAAGTAATAATTCAAAGCAAGTTATACTCAAGGCATAGAAGTAGAGAAAGACCAAAAAAAAAAAAAAAATAGAGAAAGAGCTATTGAGCTTATAGAATTTCAGTGTCTAGACAATGTCGTATTTTTGAAAATGGACTGTATTAAAAATTTTACCTGATATTTAAGGCATGTTATCTGATATGTTGATTTAGTAAGCAAAAATATGTTGCTTGAAATTTCTTCCTATAGCTTTTAAAATAATTGAGACAAATAATATATATTACATATTTTATATATACAGACATACATACACAGAATTGAGTATACCTTATAATCCCAAAGAACTAGGAGAAATTTATATTATTCATTGATGATTTATTACTTTCTATGGTTTTTGGTTTTTTGTTTGTTTTGGTGGTTAGCATTTTTTAGCAACAAAATATTTAAACTTTGCCCATATATGGCTGTTCCTCAATCAGGAATAAATGAGTGATTTTGACTTAAGAATCTTCTATAACAAGTCAAACAGAGAAGTCATTATAACTTTGTGCTAATGATTCTAACGTATTTTTGAAGTTTCAAAACAGGATAAAATCTGTTTCTCATGTCCTCCAAGAAATTTAACATTAGGATTTTCCATTGTACAAGTTGATTATTTACATCTCCACATTTTAATATGTTTTAGTTCAGATGTTCAGCTTTAGTGGGCCTTTTTAAGTCTTTATTCTTGGATTCTCTACTATTTATTTTAATTTTATATGACATGATTTAATTTTTACTTGTCCTTTTTGCTTGGTTTAGTTTATTTTTTTTTATTAACTTTAAGTAAAATGGAGAAAACCAGAATATACTCATACTCTGATTATCCATGCTGGGCAATTTTCCTCCCTTTTTAGCTCCTCACAAGACCTTCAAACATGCCTGAAAGCCACACACCTAAACACAAAGCACATGGTTTTCTGCCTGATTTCAGGTTAAAATTATTTCCTGTAAATACAGTACAACCACCTCTAAATTTAATTTAGGAATGCTAAAGAAAATTTTTTTCATATTCAGAGCTATTATTTTAGTATTAAAAATAAAAAATGATATTTACATTTACACAGTTATTTTATACTAATCTATATCTACCTACACTTTCACTTATAACCCCCAGGACTTGAGTAGATAACTATCGCTAGGGAAATATAGTTAAATCTATGCATTCCCTCCAACTTAAGGTGTCCTTAAATTGCTTTCTAATGACTAAACAAACTTGGAAATGTGGAAATTCAAGCACTTGGAAGCTAAAGACTATCCTGCTCCAGAATGTTTAGGTCAACCAGCAAATCAAAGAAGGAATTAAACAATTCATGGAAGCCAATGAGAACGAACCAAAACTATGGGATATGACAAAGGCGGTCCTAAGGAGAAATACATAACCATCTAAGCCTCACTCAAAAAAAAATTAAAAAATCCCAAATGTATAAACTCTCTTTACACCTCAAATAACTGGAGAATGAACAACAAATTAACCCTAACCCATGCATGAGAAGGGAAATAATTAAGAGTAGAGCAGAGATCAACGAATTAGAAACCAGAAATACAGTAGAACACATAAACAAAACTAGAAGCTGGTTCTTTGAAAGAATTAACAAGATTGATCAACCACTGGCCAGACTTCTTCAAAAGAAAAGAGAAAGGATCCAAATTAATAAAATAATGAATGAAAGAGAAGATATCATGACTAACACCAAGGAAATAGAAACTATTACTAAAAATTATTATCAACAACCATCTGCCAATAAATTAAGCAACCTGGGAGAAATGGATGCCTTTCTGGAAACCTATAAAATACCAAGACTGAAACAGGCAGAAATTAACAGCCTGAATAGACCAAAAACCAGTAATAAAGAAGTGATCAAAAACCTCCCAAAACACAAGAGTCCAAGACTTGATGGAGTCCCTGCAGAATTCTACCAAACATTCAAAGAAGAAATAATACCTATTCTGAAGCTGTTTCAAAAAATAGAGAAGGAAAGTTTCCATACTCATTCTATGAGGCCAGCATTACCATGATCCCCAAACCAAGCAAAGACTCCATCAAAAAGGAAAATTTCAGACCAATATCCCTGCCAAATATGGATGCCAAAATTCTCAATCATATCCTAGCTAATATGATCCAACAGTACATTAAAAGGGTTATCTACCATGACTGGGTGGGATTTATCCCTGGTATGCAAGAATGGTTCAACATTCATAAATCAATCAATGTGATAGAACACATCAATAAGAGAAGAAAAGAACCATTTTGTCCTCTCAATTGAGGCGGAAAAAGCATTTGACAAAATACAGCAACTTTTCCTGATTAAAACTCTTCAGAGTACAGGGATAGAGGGAACATGCCTCAATATCATAAAAACCATCTATAAGAAACACACAGCGGGGCACCTGGGTGGCTCAGTCGTTAAGCGGCTGCCTTCGGCCCAGGTCAGATCCCAGGGGTCTGGGATCGAGCCCCGCATCGGGCTCTCTGCTCTGCAGGAAGCCTGCTTCTCCCGCTACCATTCCCTCTGCTTGTGTCTCCTCTCTCACTGTGTTTCTCGCTGTCAAATAAATAAAATCTTTAAAAAAAAAAAAAAACACACAGCAAATATCATTCTCAGTGGGAAAAGCTGAAAGCCTTTCCCTTAAGATCAAGAACATGATTTCATTCCGATTTATTTATTTATTTATTTTTAAAGATTTTATTTATTTGAGAGAGAAAGTGAGAGCATGAGAGAGGCGAAGGTCAGAGAGAGAAGCAGATTCCCCATGGAGCTGGGAGCCCAATGTGGAATTTGATCCCGGGACTCCAGGATCATGACCTGGGCCAAAGGCAGTTGCCTAACCAACTGAGCCACCCAGGCGCCCTCATTCCATTTTATAACCAAGTATTATTTCATTGTGTGTGTGTATACATAATATGTATATATTTATCACATCTTTTTTAATACTTATTTTAAATTTGAGTATAGGGACACCTGGGTGGCTCAGTTAAGTTTCTACCTTCTGCTCAGGTGGTGATCCTGGGGTCCTGGGATTGAACCCCACATTGGACTTCCTGGTCAGTGAAAAGCCTGCTTCTCCCTCTTCCTCTGCTCCTCCATGCCCTGCTTGTGCTCTCTCTCTCTCTCTCTGTCAAATAATGAAATATTTAAAAAATAAAATAAATTCCAGTATAGTTAACATATGGTGTTATATTAGTTTCAGGTGTAAAACATAGTGATTCAACAATTCTGTACATTACCCAGTGCTCATCATAAGTGCACACCTTAATCTCCATCACCTATTTTCCACCTCCCCTCTGATAACCATCAGTTTGTTCTCTATAGTTAAGAGTCTGTTTCTTCGTTTGTCCCCCTCTCTTTTTTTTCCCTTTACTCCTTTGTTTCTTAAATTCCATGTATGAGTGAAATCATATGTCACTGGCTTTCTCTTACCGACTTATTTTGCTTAGTGTTATACTCTGTAGATCCATTCATGTCATTGCAAATGGCAAAATGTCATTCTTTTATGGCTGAAAAATTTTACATATATATAAATATGTAGAACATTAACATATATATAACATATATACACATAAACATATATGAGTCTATGTATGCACACATACACACATACATACATATCCCATATCATCTTTATCCATTCATCTAATGATGAATCTTTAGGTTGCTTCCATATTATGGATATTGTAAATAATGCTGTAATATACATAAGGGTGCATATATCTTTTCAAATTACTGTTACTGTTTTCTGTAGGTACCTAACCAGTAATGGAATTACTAGGTCATGCAGTATTTTTATTTTAAAATTTTTGAGGATATTTCATACTATTTTTCACAGTGGCTATAGCAATTTGCATTTCCACAGTGTATGAGGGTTCCTTTTTCTCTATATCCTTGCTAATATTTGTTATTTATTTTTTTTATTTTAGTCATTCTGACAGGTGTAAAGGTGACCCTCATTTCTGCTTTGATTTGTATTTTTCTGATGATTAGTGATGTTGAGCATCTTTTCGTGTGTCTATTGGGCATGAGTATGTCTTCTTTGGAAAAATATCTATTCAAGTCTTCAGCCTATTTTTAAATCTGATTGTTTATTTCTTGGGTGTTGAGTTGTATAAGTTCTTTATATATTTTTGACATTTACCCTTTATCAGATATATCCTTTGCAAATGTCTTCTTCTATTCAGTAGGTTGCGTTTCATTTTGTTGCTAGTTTCCATTTGCTAGGAGAAATGTTTTTGTTTAAAGATTTATTTATTTATTTATTTGAGCAAGAAGATAATGAAGCAGGAGGGGCAGATGGAGAAGGAGAGAGAATCTCAAGCAGACTCCACACTGAGCATGAAGTCCACCTGACAGGGGGCTCAATCTCACGACCCTAAGATCACAACCTGAGCAAAAAACAAGAGTTTGACACTTAACCCACTTTGTCACCCAGGCACCCCTGCTGTGAAAAAGTTTTTGTAGTCCCAATAGTTTAGTTTTGCTTTTGTTTCCCTTGCCGAATGAGATAGTTCTAGAAAAATTGTGATAATACCAATATCCAGGAGTATACCATCATTGTTTTCTTTTATAAGTTTCATGATTTCAGATCTTACATTTAGTTCATTTAGGTCTTTAATCCATTTTGAATTTTTGTATGTAGTGTAAGAAAGTGATCCAATTTCATTCTTTTGCATTTATCTGTCCAGTTTTCTCAGCACTATTTATTGAGAAAATTGTCTCTTCCCCATTGTATATTTTTATCTCCTCTGCCACAAATTGACCATATAAGCATAGGTTTATTTCTGGCCTCTCTTTGTTCTATTGATCTATGTGTCTGTTTTGATTACTGTGGCTTTGTAGTTTATGTCTTGAAATCTGTGATTGTGATACCTCCAGCTTTGTTATTCTTTCTCAAGATTATTAGATATTCGGGTCTTTTGTAGTTCCATACAAATTTTGGGATTATTTTTTTCTAGTTCTGTGAAAAATGCTGTTGGGATTTTGATTGGGACTCTATTGAATCTGAAAATTGCTTTGGGCAATATGGACATTTTAATTATATTCTTCCAATCCATGAGCATGATATATCTCTATTTGATTATATAGCTGTAATTTGTTTCATCAATGTTTTATAGTTTTCAGAGTATAGGTCTTTCACTTCCTTGGTTAAGTTTGTTCCTATGCATTTTATTCTTTTGGGGGCATTTATAAATAGGAATTGCTTAATATCTCTTTCTGCTACTTCATTATTAGTATATATAAATGTATTAGATTTCTGTATATTAATCTTTTATCCTTCAAATTTACTGAATTCATTTATTCTAATAGTATTTTGAAGAGTCTTTAGAGTTTTGACATATAATAGTGAAATAGTCTGAAAATAGTGACAGTTTTAGAGAAAAAGCTCTCAGTTTTTCACCAGTTAGTATGATTTTAGCTGTGGGTTTTTCATATGTGACCTTTAATATGTTGGCATGTGTTCATCTAAACCCACTTGTTCAGAGTTATCATAAATGTCAAATGTTTTTTCTACATCTAATGAGATGATTGTATGATTTTTATCCTTTGTTTTGTTAACATGATTTATCACTTTGGTCGATTTGTGAATACTGAACTATCTTTGTATCCCAGAATAAAATTCACTTAATTATGGTGAATGATCATCATAATGTATTATTGAATGTGGTTTGCTAATATTTTGTCAAGAATTTTTACATCTTTGTTCATCAGGGTATTGGCCTGTATTTTTCTTTTTTTTTTTTTTCTTTTTGTAGTGTTATTGTCTGGTTTTGATATCAAGGTAATGCTAACCTCATAGAATATTTTTGGAAGTTTTCCTTCTATATTTTGGAACAGTTTAAGAAAAATAGTATTAACTCTTATTTAAATGTTTGGCAGAATTCACCTATGAATTCTTTTGGTCCTGGACTTTTGTTGGTTGGAGTTTTTGGCTATAACTTCAATTACGTAATTGGTCCTTTCAGATATTCTATTTCTTTCAGATTTAGTTTGGAACATCATAATTTCTAGATATTTCTTCATTCCTTCTAGGTTGTCTAATTTGTTGGCATATAATTATAATTCTCTTTCTGTGATGTCAGTTGTTACTTCTCACTTTTTCTGTTTCTATTCATTTGAGTTTTTTTTCCTCAGTGAGTCTGGCTAAAGTTATCAATTTTATCTTTTCAAAGAAACAGCTCTTAATTTCATTGATCTTTTCTATTATTTTTTAGTCTCTATTTCATTTATTTCCACTCTGACCTTTATTATTTACTCATGTTTACTAACTTTGGGCTTTGTTCTTTTTCTATGGCCTTGGATATAAGGTTAGATTGTTTGAGATTTTTCTTATTTCTTAAGGTGGCCTGTATAACTATAAATTTTCCTTTTAAAATTGCTTTTGCTGCATCCCAAAGATTTTCTACTTTCTTTTTCATTTGTCTCCTAGTATTTTTTTTTTATTTCTCCTTTGGTTTCTTCATAGACCCATTGGCTATTTAGTAGCATGTGTTTAACCTCCACATGTTTGTTTTTTCCCTTTTTTTTTTTTTTGCTTGTGATTATTTTTTTAGTTTTTTACCATAGTAGTCAGAAAAGATGTATAATATTCCAATCTTTTTAAATTTATTGAGACTTGTTTTGTGGTCTAACTTGGTATATTCTGGAAAATGTTGCATATGCACTTGAAAAGAATGTGTGTCCTGTGTTTTGGGTGGAATGTTCTCTATATATATCTATATATATCTATATAGAGAACATTATATAGAGAGAACCTATCTCTATATAGATATATAGATAATATTCCACCCACAAAACAACAGGACACACATTCTTTTCACATGCATATGCAACATCTTCCAGAATACACCAAGTTAAATCATCTGTGTTCTAATGTGTCATTCAAAGACATTCTGATTTTCTGCCTGGATGATGAATCCATTGATGTACATAGGGTATTAATGTCTCTTATTGTATTGCTTTCAATTTCTCCTCTTATTTTTGTTAATATTTGCTTTACATATTTAGATGCTCCAATGTCAGGTACGTAGACATTTACAATTGTTATATTCTCTTGTTGGAATAATCTTTTTATTATGTAATGCCCTTCTTTGTCTTTTTTATAGTCTTTATTTGAAAATCTATTTTGCCTAATGAAAGTATTGCTATCCCAGCTTTTTTTTTAATTTCCATTTGCATGGAATATCATTTTTCATTCTTCTGGTTGTTTTTGTAGTTCTCTGTTCCTTTCTTCTCTCACTCTATTTCCTTGTGGTGGATGATTTTCTGTAGCGTTAGGCTTGCTTTCTTTATCTTTTTCTTTATCTATTTACTATAGATTTTTGGTTTGTGTTTAACATAAGGTTTATATATAACATTCTAAGTATATAGCAGCCCATATTAAGTTGATGGTCACTTAAGTTCAAATACATTCTAAAAGAATTTCATTTTCATTCACCTCTTCATATTTTACATATATGTTGTCATATTTTACATCTTTTCATTCATAACTTTGTTATGAATATAACATATAATTATGAACATATAATTATGACCTTTACTTTTCCATTTAAAGAAGTCCTTTTAACATTTCTTATGAGGCTAGTTTAGTGGTGATACATTCTTTTATCTTTTGCTTTCTCTGGGAAATTCTTTATCTCTCCTTCAATTTTGAATGATAACCTTGCTGGGTAGAGTATAATTGGTTGTAGGTTTTCTTTTTTCCTTTCAGCAGTTTGAATATATCATGCCAATCACCTCTGGCCTGCAGAGCTTCTGCTGAAAAATCAACTGATAGCCTTAAGGGGTTTCCCTTATATGTAATACTTTCCTTCTTGCTACCTTTAAAGTTTTCTCCTTTTTTCTACAAGTTTTTATTTAAATTCCACTCAGTTAATATATGGTATAATATTACTTTCAGTTGTAGAATTAGTGATTCAACATTTACATACAACATCCAATACTCATCACAACAAATACACTCCTTAATCCCCATAATCTATTTAACCCATTCCTCCTACCCACTTCCCCTTTTGTGGTAACTATCAGTCTGTTCTCTATAGTTAAGAGTCTGTTTCTTCATTTGCCTCCCTCTCTCTTTCTTATATTTTATCTTTTCATTGAAGTTCTTACTGGGTTCTTCACTCTTCTCTCCAGGAGCATTTTTATGATCATCACTTTAAAATCTTTATCAAGGATATTGCTTATCTCTATTTCATTTTGTTCTTTTTCTAAATTTCTGTGTTGTCCTCAGTCTTGTTCTTTCACTTGGAACATGTTTCCCTGTCTCCCCATTTTACTTTTTCCTGTGATTGTTTCTCTGAATTATGTGGAATAGCTACTTTTCCTAAACTTCAATAAATAATCATATGTATGGTCATTCCCTGTGTAGTCTGTATGTGCATGGCGATCTAGCCAACTGATGCTGTGGCTGTCATTGGGCTGGGGGTCCTGGCGTACTCTGTGCTGGGGTTCTGGTGGAATGGCCAGAGATGAAGTTCTCATGGTCTGGGGCAGTCCTGGGATTCTTCACACAGAGAGTACCCTGGCAACATAGCTATATCTGCAATGGGTGCAATCCAATAAAGTTTGCACAGAGAGTATTCTGGCAGAATAGCTAAAGCTGAAGTGGGCATGGGCTGAGGCAGTCCCTAGGCTCTCTGAATAGCAAGTATCATTGAAGAACAGCTGAAGCTGAAGCAGGCTTTCGAGCAAGGGTGTCCCTGGGCTCTCTACCCAGAGGGTGCTATGGTAGAACTTCTAAAGCTGAAGTGGATGCAAGCTGG
Source organism: Procyon lotor (assembly GCA_028646535.1). Taxonomy (NCBI): domain Eukaryota; kingdom Metazoa; phylum Chordata; class Mammalia; order Carnivora; family Procyonidae; genus Procyon; species Procyon lotor. Next base: position 76,580,153 of record CM053608.1, on the reverse strand, counting down.
CGTGTCCTGCAGTGCTTAGCACAGAGGGTGCCAAGCTGGGGTGGATGGAGTTCAAGGCTGGGTGAGAGACAGGGTGTCAAGGGATGCTCCATACATGGGTTCTCAGGCAGAGCAGTTGGAACTAAGGCAGACATGGGTTGGGGTTCCTGGGATACTCTGTGCAGAGGACATCCTGGTGAGGTGGTTGAAGCTGAAGCAAGCATGAAATGTCCCAGAGTGATCTGAAGGGGGAGTGCCCTAGAGTTAAAGTTGTGTGGGCCTAAATTATCTCAGGGTGCCTTCAATCTTTGTCACCTTGGTGAGATTGTTGGAGCTGCTGACCAGGAATGTCCCAATGGCACCATGCTGGGACCACCTTGGTGGAAAGGCTGGGGCTGGTATGAGCTATAGCCTTGGGGTTCACTGAGACAGTAAAACAACTAGGGTACCCAGACCCTGCTCTCATTTGTGCTGTCAAGCTGGAGGGGAATGTAAACCACAGCATTTACCAGACCCTCAGGCCTGGAAAGAAAACTCACAGCCTCCTCACCATTTGTCAGGATTTTAGAGCTGTTTCTTTTTTTTATATTCCAATGGTTTTTTAAAACCACGTTTTGTTGCTTTGTTGTTTTGTGCCCCAGGGCAGATGCATCTGCTCATAGTTCTTTAGTACTATTCCTCACCACTACAGTTCATAGCTTCAGGAGTAGGGATTCCCTTCATTATCATGCCTCCATCTTTCTTGCTTTTATGTAATTGGTCTATCTTTTATCGTGCAGAAGCTTTTCAGTCAGCCCTCAGTTCTTCCTCTGGAGGAATTGCACTAAAAATAAGTGCAGATTTGATGTATCTGTGAAGGAAAGGAGTTCAAGGTCTTCCTATATCACTACCTTGGACTGAAACACTGCACAACACATTTCTTAGTTTTTACATGAGTAAGAATTCTCTACCACATGTCAGTTAAGAAAAACAGGTTTTTTCAACATTAGATTTTCTTTTATAACATTTGGTTATTTCCATCTCTCAAGTTGGGAATAAGTTTTAATTTGGATGTTCTATTTTTCTTTGCCCCCATTAAACTTTATTTTGTTACCTTCTACTACATTAATCTCATCTGATTTTTCTCTTAATTTTTATAACTTTTTAAATGTTTATAGTTTTTGAAGTAAAATGCACAGCAAAATGCACCCATTCTAAAACCCCAATTCTATCTATGTGTTTTGATGCATATATAAACCATTATAACCATTACCTCATCCAAGATATTAAATAGTAACATCACTCTTCAAAGTTTCCTATTCCAGTCAATCCTCTCCCAACAAAGTCAACCAAACACTGTTCTGAATTCCATCTTTATGAATTAATTTTGCTTGTTCCAAAGCTTCATATGAATGGAATCATACAATGTTTATTTGGTGTCTGACTTCTTTCTCTCAATATACTGCATTTGAAGTCTATCTATATTGTGGAATATCAGTAGTTCATTGTATAAATATGCTTTGGTTTGCTTATCTATTCTCTTTTTCATAGATATGAGTTGTTTCCAATTTCGGCTAGTGTTAATAAAATTTTTATAAGCACTTCCATGGAAGTAATTTTGAGGATATTTATATTTCTCTCTTGAAATTCCTTCTGAGTAAATAACAAAGATTGAAATTGGGTGGATGAAAGATGGTATTATATGATCACCTTTTTTAGAAACTGACAACTTGTTCCAAAGTGGTTGTACCATTTAACCTTTCCATAAACAATGTATGAAAGCCCTAGGTGCTGCATATCTTTACCCATATTTGTTATAGTTGATCTTAATTTTAGCCATTCTAATGAATCTAAAATTTTATCTCATTGACGTTTTAATTTTAATTTTCTTGATGACTAATAGTGTCAAGCATATTTTCACATGCTTATGGACCATTTGAATATTTTTCTCTTGTGAAATGTATAATTGTTGTGCCCATTATAGATATGTAAGATTTATTTATATATTTAAGATACAAGTTATTTGTCAGATACATAAACTGGAAATACATATGCAGCCTTTTAATATTTTTAACAATATCTTTCAAAAATCTAAAGATATTGAGCATACTCATACTTCATTTTTATTCTTTACTCTCTCAATGTGGTAAATTTGTTTTCAAATGTTAAATAGACTATGCATTCCTGGGGTAAACCCCACTGATCAATATATAATATGTGATAACTTTATTAATATTTTAATTTGGCTAGTTCACAGTCTAGTTTTTCAGTCAAACAATAATCTAGGTGTTGCTATGAAAGTATTTTAGAAGTAAAATTCTGATAATCAGTTGACATTAAAAGTGGGGGGGATTATGTTGAATATAATTTTCCTTCGGTGGTACTGACTGAATTCATTAGGAGGCCTTAGAATGTGAGCTGATGTTTCCTATAAAGAGAAAAGAAATTCTGTAGATGCTACTTTAGCCTATGCCCAGGATATTCCATCCTGCTCATTATCTTCCCTGCCTTCCTGACTGCTGCTAAATTTCTCAATTACTTAGCTCCAACAAATCATGTAAGTCAATCACTTTTAATAACAGTATCTATTATCTATCCATCCATCTATCATTTATCATCTATATAATATCCTACTCGTTCTTTTTGTCTGGGTGAACTCTGATTGATATAAATATGCACTTTATATGTTACTAAACTGAATGTACTATTATCTTGTATAGGATTTTTGCATTTATTTTCATGAGTTACTAGTCTTTTTGCATTTATTTTCATGAGTTACTAGTCTTTAATTTTCTTGTGTTAACTTTGTCAAAGTTTGGTATGGGTTCATGCTGCCACCTTATAATTCTAAAAGAGGTTTTGAATAATTGCTCTTATTTCTCATTTGAACATTCCATAGTATTCTTGAGTAAAAAAACATTTTGTTCTGGAATTTTCTTTGTAAAAAAAATAGTTATGACAAATTTAAGGCCTTTTTAGATACAGAGATTCTCAGATTTTCTATTTTCCCTTGTATAACTTATGATAAGTTAAATATTACAATAAATGTGTTCATTTTATCAAAGTTGTCACATGTATTAGCATAAAATTTCTCACATATCTTTATTACTACTGCAATGCCTGCAGAACATATAGTTATGTCTTTTTTTTTCCTTGATCAAACTCAATAGATGTCAACATTTTTTAAAGATTTTATTTATTTATTTATTTATTTATTTATTTATTTATTTATTTATTTATTTATTTATTATTTGACATAGAGAGAAAGTGTGTGAGCACAAGTAGAGGGCATGGAAGAGAAAAAGGGAGAGTTAGGCTGCCCCCTGAGCAGGCAGCCTAAAGTTGGACTACATTCCAGGACCCTGGGATCATGACCTGAGCTGAAGGCAGGCACTTAACTGATTGAGCCAACTAGGCATCCTTTAATAATTTTTTTAAAGAATCAAGTTTGGGCTTTTAAATTTTCTCTATTATTTTTCTTCTTGGCTGATTATATATATATATATACATATATATATATATGCATATATATATATATATATGCATATATATATATATATGTATATATATATTCCTTTAATTTTTTCCTCTTTTCTAGGTTTTTGGATCAATGAACATAGAACTTTTCTAACATAAATATTTGAAACTATGGTTTGTTTAGCAAGTTCTACTTTACTACTTTCCACAAATTCTGGTATGTTGTTTTAAGTATAATTAAATTCAAAATATTTTGCAATTTCCACTGTGATTTCATCTTTAATATATCACTTGTGTAAAAGTATATTTGAAGAAAGTATCCACAATCATTGGATGGAGTGGTCTATAAAGTAAAGTTGCTTGAGAATACTGTCCAAATGTGTTTTATTTTTTTTAAGATTTTATTTATTTATTTGACAGAAAGAGATCACAAGTAGGCAGAGAGGCAGGCAGAGAGAGGGGAAGAAGGAGGCTCCCTGATGAGCAGAGAGTCAAATGTGGGGCTTGATCCCAGAACCCTCAGATCATGACCTGAGCCGAAGGCAGAGGCTTTAACCCACTGAGCCACCCAAGCACCCCCCAAATGTGTTTTCTTTTTACTGACTTGTCTCTTTTTTTGTTTTAGTTTTTTCTTTTCTTTTCCTTTGCCCATTTTTTTTATTTTTTTATTTTTATTTTATTTTTAATTTTATTTTTTCAGTGTTCCAAGATTCATTGATCATGCACCACACCCAGTGCTCCATGCAATAGTTGCCCTCCGCAATACCCACCACCAGCTTCCCCCAACCCCCTAACCCTTCAAAACTGTTTTTTTCTCAGAGTCCACAGTCTCTCATGGTTCCTCTCCCCCTCTGATTTTCCCCAATTCACTCTTTGTTCCCTCTCACAATGTCCTCCATGTTTTCCCTTATGCTCCACACATAAGTGAAACCATATTATAATTGACTCTCTCTGCTTGACTTATTTCACTCAGCATCCTCTCTTCCAGTTCCTTCCATGTTGATACAAAAATTGGGTATTCATCCTTCCTGATGAAGGCATAATATTCCATTGTATATAGACCATATCTTCTTTATCCATTAATCTGTTGAAGGGCATCTTGGTTCTTTCCACAGTTTGGCTATTGTGGCCACTGCTGCTATGAACTTTGGGGTACATGTGACCCTTCTTTGTACTGCATCTGCATCTTTGGGGTAAATACCCAGTAGTGCAATTGCAGGGTCATAGGGTAGCTCTTTTTTTAATTTCTTGAGGAATCTCCACACTGTTTTCCAAAGTGTCTGCACCAACTTGCATTCCCACCAACAGTGGAAAAGGGTTCCCTTTGCTCCACATCCTCTCCAACATTTGTTGTTTACTATCTTGTTGATTTTGGCCATTCTAACTGGTGTAAGGTGGTATCTCAGTGTGGTTTTGATTTGAATCTCCCTAATGGCTAATGATGAACATTTTGTTGTTGTTGTTTTCTTAATTTCTCAGGGAGAGATTTGAAAATTTGCTAGTACAATTGTACATTTCTAAATGTCTCATTTTATTTCTACCTATGTTTGCATTGTTAGGAAATTGTTATTAGTTTTGTACAGCTTTATAAATTTATATCTTCATGATAAAATGCCTCTTTTGTCATCATAAAGGTCCTTTTTTATATCTGATAGTACTCCTTGTCTTAAAGGCTACTTAAGTTGATCTTAGCAGAGCTATCCAGCTTTCTTATGTTTACTTATGTTTGTATAGCATATCTTGTTTACGTTCTTTTGTTTTCAACCTATATCTGCCTTTATATTTAATATCAACTTCTTATAGATAGAACATAGTTCAGTCTTGCTTTTCTAGCCTATCTGATACTACACCTTCTAATTAAAGTCTTTAGTTCATTTACTGTATTGATGTGATTGGTATAAATAAAATATTTCATGATACATTTAATTTCCTTAATTTGCTTTTTTAATTATATTATTTATTCAGCTTAGTTTTTCAAACACAGGTCTATATTCTCCTTTTTAATACTGGACATTAAACAACCTAATATTTTTGTTAGGTTTATTAAATATCATTCAAAAATCAAAGCTATTACATAGAATCTTTTTCAATTACTATTTTCCTTCAATTACTTCATATCAGAAGATACAAGAACAAAGGGAAAAAGTAAAATATAAAACATAGATAATGGCATTTCATATACAGTTCAATATGAATAGCATCTATTAAAAGACAAATACTACTACTAATTTATAAATGATTAAACAATAGTTAAATTAAGCAAATATTCATGTTGCCCTTAATCAAAATAATTTTTCCCCATCTGTGTTCCAATTGGTTATTTTTGTTTTGTCTCTCCTGCTAAATCTGGATCCTTATGGAGAGAGGGAGCATCTTATTTCCCTTTGTCCCCCCAGTAGGACACACAGGGCATGTTGTTAAAGCTCAACACATTATTTGTTGAATTAATACAATAGGAAATTCATTTTTTCCTGAGCATCATTTTCAGGCTAGGTCACAATGAACATAAATACAATTTTATTTTGCACCATCTCTCTGAAGAGTAGTAAAAAGATTTATGGTTCCTGTAATGTTTTGTGCATATCATGTCCCAGTTACCATTCTGCTATCAGGGATATCAATGCCTCTATTTTAGAATCTCAGAAAAACAATACTGATAGATTAACTTGACTCTTTTATGTCCAGTGTGCTTTTAGCATATTGTGTAATTATAGTAATAACCTACAAAAACATCATTTTGCATTTCACCTTATTTAATCTTCATAACATAGATTGTGGCATCATTGCTGCTAAGAAAAAAATATGAAATACATATAGGATAGAAGTGTGATTACATGTGTTTTCAATATTACATTGGAACATTATTAATAATATTATCCAAGAATTATTGAAATATTTAGTGTAATGAATCTTTCTTTGACATGTTCTTTATTATAATCAGAGTCCAAACTTTCTAATGTTACATGTTACCTTATAGATTTGTCTGATAGAGATGCAAATAGTTTCTGTGGGGTTGAAACTATAATCAAAGTATATGGTTTACTGCCCTTTCGGGTGTTATCCAGGATTGTACATAGCCTGTAAATCCAACATTTTTTGTTCAGTGCACAACAGTTCTCAGTTCTTTAAATGTCCTTTGAATCAGTTTACCACCTTGCTTCCTAAATTAATGAGTTAAATAAATCTCTGACATATATTATTTGTATAATAGCCATTTTTAATTATTCTTGAAAATTTATTCTTTGATATCACCATGCTCACTTTCAATTTGCTTCCTTGGGTTGATCACAAAAAAAAAAACACAGAAGAGGTCTTATGTACAAAAATAAAACAGGGGCACATAATGATCAATTGAATCAGTATGTCCTAATAATTCTTGGAGGACAACTACTCATAGGCCATAACTATAAAACTATAAAACTATAAAACCAAAAACTAAAAATGAAATTATCCAGCATTTGCTTAAGGGAAAATGTATAAGTAGTACCGGTCTCTACTAACTATAAAATGAAGACAGAGGGAAAGAGAGATGTCAACCACATATTTCATTCATTTCATTTTTCCTCTACAAATTTCAAAATGAAACACATATGGTGTATGGACACCTCATATAGAGACAGAGAAATGGTTACCCATTTATGAAACGGAGACATCAATAATTTCTTTGAACTGACATCACATAAAAAGCAAAACTCAACTCTGGGGAGAACAAGGTCACTTCATTTAGAAACTTTATTCTACATTTGAGTTTATTTTATTTTAAGTTTATTATTAAGGTATAATTGACATAAAACATTATATTAGACTCAGATGTAAAACAGTGATTTAATATATATGTATATATATATAATATATATGATCATCTCAATGGTCTTAGGTAACATGCTTCACCATATTTACAAATGTTTTTCTTGTGTTGAGAAATTTTAAGATCTACTAACTTAGAGACTTTCAAATACATGACATAGTATCATTAACTGTAGTCACAATGCTGTGCATAATGTTCCCATGACTTATTTATTTTATAATTGGAAGTTTGTACCTTTTAGACCTCTTCACCTATTTCTGCGGTCAAATGCTCTACCACTGAGCTATACCCCCCCTTCACCTATTTCTGTAACCCACCATCCCCACCCCTGGGGAACCACCAAACTGAAGTCTGTATCTATGAACATGTTTTATTTTTGCTTTTGTTTTAGATTGTACATACAAGTTAGAAAATATAATATTTGTCTTTCTCTTTCTCACTTAATTTACTTAGCATAATGACTTCAAGGCCCATGCATGTTATTCCAAATAGCAAGATTATCTTCTTTTACATGCCTGAACAGTATTCCACTGAGTGTGTATACACACACACTCACATACATGTATACTACATTTCTTCACCCATTTATCTATCAGTGGACTCAGTTTATTTCCATATTTCCATTGCAACTGTAAACAGTGTTGCAATAAACATAAGGGTGCATATATATTTTCTGGTCAATTTTTTTATTTTCTTCAGATAAATACCCTGAGTGGAATTTTTAGATTATATGATTGTTCTAGTTTCAGTTCTTTGAGTAACTGCATATTATTTTCCACAGTGTCTGAACCAATCTACATTCCTACCAATAGTACACAAGGGTTGCCTGCTTCTCCACATCATCACCAACATTTGTTATTTCTTGTCTTTCTGATAACAGATTTTTTTGTTTGTTTGGGAAAGAGAATGGGGGAGGGGCAGAGAGAGAGGAACTTAAACAGACTCCATGCTGAGCACAGTGCCTGACACCAGGTTAGATTTCATGACCCTTAGATCATGACCTGAGCTGAAACTGAGAGTTGGATGCTCAACCCACTGTGCCATCTAGGCACCCCTGATAACAGCCTTTCTAATAGGTATATGAGGTAATATCTCATTGTGGTTTGGAATTGCATTTCTCTGATTAGAGATGTTGAACACTTCTTCATGTGTATATTGGACATCTGTAATCTTTGCTAAAATGTCTACAGAGATCCTCTGCTCATCTTTTAATCAGATTTTATTTTTTTTTTAACTATTGAGTTATATGGGTTTTTCATATATTTTGGATATCAACTTTTTATCAGATATATCATTTGTAAGTATTTTCTCCTATTCAGTAATTTTCCTTTTTATTTTATCTTATTCGTTCAGAAGTTTTTTAGTTTTTGCAGTCCCACTGGATTATTTTTGCTCTTATTGCCTTTGATTTTGGTGTCAAATCCAAAAAATCATTATCAAGACCAATGTCAAGGAGTTTATCACCAATAAACCAATGTTTTCTTCTAGGAGTTTTATAGTTTCAGGTTTTACATTCAAGCCATGAATCCATTTGAAGTTAACTTTTGTGTATGGTTTTTGATAATGATCCACTTTCATTCTTTTGCATGTGGCTGTTCAGCTTTCCCAACACTATTCATTGAAGAGACTTTCTCCTCAGTATATATTCTTGCCTATGTTTTTATATAGTTAATTGATAAGATATGCATAGTTGATTTTTTTTTTTTTTTTTGTGGGGAGGGCTCTCTATTTTATTCCACTGAACTGTGTTACTGCTTTCCCACAAGTATCTACAAGTTCCGGTTTTTGTTTTTTTTTTTTTAATTTTATTTATTTGACAGAGACACAGCGAGAGAGGGAACACAAGCAGAGGGAATGGTAGCAGGAGAAGCAGGCTTCCCACCGAGCAGGGAACCCGATGTGGGGCTCGATCCCAGGACCCCGGGATCATGACCTGAGCCGAAGGCAGACGCTTAATGACTGAGCCACCCAGGCGCCCCTACAAGTACTGTTTTACAAAGCATAACTTTGAAGTATAGTTTGAAATCAGGAAGCATGATATCTCTAGCTTGGTTCTTCTTTCTTAATATTTCTTTGTTTATTCCAGGTCTTTTATGCTAACATATACATTTTAAGATTGTTCCATTTCTGTGAAAAATGCCATTGGAATTTTCATAGGGAGTGTATTAAATATGTAGATTATTTTGGGTAGTATAGATCATCTTTTTTACTTGTTTATTTTTCAATTTCTTTCATCAGTGTTTTCAATGATTTCAAAGACCTGATTACAGGTCTTTAATGTCATTGGTTAAATTTTTCCTAGGTTTAGGGTGGTTCAGTTCACTAAGCATCTGCCTTCAGTTCAGTCATGATCCCAACATTCTGGGATTGAGCCCCACACTGGGCACCCTGCTCAAAGTGGAGTCTGCTTCTCCCTCTCCCTATCCCCCTACATCATGTTCTCTCTCTCTTTCTCTTTCCCTCTCTCGCTCGCTTGTTCTGCACTTTCTCAAATAAATTGAAAATTTTTTCTAGGTTTCTTTTATTCATTTTGATGCAATTTAAATGGGATTATTTTCTTAATTTCTCTTTTTGATATTTTGTTATTAGTGCGTAAAAACATAATGGATGTTTATATGTTGACTTATACTCAGCAACATTATTGAATTTGTTCATTTATTCTAACACCTTTATGGTGGAGAATTTAAGGTTTTCTATATTTAATAACATGTTATCTGGGAATATTGACAGTTTTACTATTTTCTTTCCAAATAGGGTGACCTTTATTTATTTTTCTTGTCTCATTGCTCTGACTAGTACTGAAATATATTGTTGAATAAAAGTGAAAAGAGTTGGCAGCCTTGTCTTGTTTCTGATCTTCCCATTGAGTATTATATTAGCTGTGTGCTTGTTATATATGCTCTTTATTATGTTGAGGTACTTTCTCACTGTGCCCACTCTTTGAGAGTTTATAACATAAGTGAATGTTGGATTTTGTCCAATGCTTTACTGTATCTACTGAGATGATAATGATTTTTATCCTTTATTTTGTTTACATGCCGTATATTACATTAATTGATTCACAGATGTTTAACCACTCTTACATCCCTGAAACAGATCTAACTTGATCATGTCATATGATCCTTTCAATATATTGTTAAATTCAGCTTGCTACTGTTTTAAGGAGAATTTTGAATTTATCTTAATAATCAGGGATATCAGTCTGCAATTTTCTTGTGGCATCCTTGTCTAGTTTTGGTATCAGGGTAATGTTGGCTATACAAGATGAGTTCAAAAGTGATCCATCCTCTTCTATTTTTTAAAAGAGATTGAAAAAGATTGGCATTAATTGTTTTTTAACTGTTTGGTAGAATTCTTTAGTGAAGCTGTGGGGTGATGGATTTTATTGTGGGGAGGTTTATGATTACCGATTCAATCACTTTACTAGTAATTCATCTATTTGCATTTTCTATTTCTTCATGATTCTAGTCTTGGTTGCATGTGTCTAGGATTTATTCATTTGTTCTAGGTTTTGTAATTTTTGGTGTATACTTTATCAGGTTTTTTTTTGCATTTATGTGGTATCAGTTGGAACATCACCCCTTTCTTTTCTAATTTTATTTGATTCCACTTTTTTTTCTTGTTGAGTATAGCTAAAGGTATCATTTAAGAACTCTTTTCAAAGAATTAGCTTTTAGTTTTATTGATCTTTGCAATTGTCTTATAGTCTCTGTTTCATTTATTTCCACTATGATTTTTATATTTCCTTCCTTCTACTAAGTTTGAGTTCCATATTTTTTTCGTTATTTTCTTTTTCTAGTTCCTTCAGGAACTACTTTCATCTGTCTGGTAATTCTTTTTAATTGGACATTGGACATTGTGTATTATACATTGTACAGACCCTGACTTTGAAGTGTATTGATTTTTTTTTAACAGGGAATTAAATTACTCTGCTCAACTTTAAGGTTTTCATGCTATTATCTTTTTTTAAAAAAATGATTTATTATTTTAATTAACATATAATATATTATTTGTTTCATGTATACATGTCTGTGATTGATCAGTCTTAGATAATACCCAGTGCTCATTACAATACATAATCTCTCCAATGTCTATCACCCAACCACCCCATCCCTCTACCTCCTTCTACTCCAGCAACTCTCAGTTTGTTTCCTATGATTAAGTCTCTTATGATTTGTCTCCCTCTCTGGTTTTGTCTTGTTTCCTTTTTTTCCTCTCTTCCCCTATGATATCTGCCTTGTTTCTTAAATTCCGTATATTAGTGAGATCAGATGATACTTGTAATGTTATTTTTTTTTAAGATTTTATTTATTTGACAGAGAGAAACACAGTGAGAGGGAACACAAGCAGAGGGAATGGTAGCGGGAGAAGCAGGCTTCCCGCCGATCAAGGAGCCCGATGCGGGGCTCAATCCCAGGACTCTGGGATCATGACCTGAGCCGAAGGCAGACGCTTAACGACTGAGCCACCCAGGCGCCCCTGTAATTATTTTTTAAAGGTAGTTCTATAGAATGCCCAAAATGTTAATTAATCTCTCTTACTTGGCAGGGCTTTAACACTAAATTCTGTTTGTTTGTTTTTTTAAAGATTTTATTTATTTGACAGAAACACAATGAGAGAGGGAAGAAACACAAGCAGAGGGAATGGTAGCGGGAGAAGCAGGCTTCCCGCTGAGCGGGGAGCCCGATGCGGGGCTCGATCCCAGGACCCTGGGATCATGACCTGGGCCAAAGGCAGAAGCTTAAAGACTGAGCCACCCAGGCGCCCCAAATTCTGTTTTTATTATGATGGACAGTAGCCAAGTATCTCTCCTCGGTTTTTGACCCTTCCAGATACTATTTTTCACAGGCTACCTTGGAATTTCTCCCCTTTTTTTCTTAGAGGGTGAAGAGGCAGAGGAAGAAGGAGAGAGAGAATCTAAAGCAGGCTCTATGCCCCAGTGCAGAGCATTGCATGGGGCTTGATCTCACAAACCTGAGATCATAACTTGAGCTAAAATCAAGAGATGGATGCTTAGGTGAAGCTCAGTGATCTGCAAAGAATTTGATTACAGCTTATATGCAGATATTGGGACTCTCCAAGCTATATATCTCTCCTCTCACTTTCTCTTCCTCTCTTAATGTGTAGATACTCTGACCACCCTATGCTCCATCTCTGACCTTGGTCTAAAAGTAATTTTGATTTATATTTGTGTTCTCTGTGGCAGGGAGTCCACTTGAAATTCTCTCCATCTACCTCTGCCCATTTCCCCTCTCTCTCTCTCAAGTAAATAAATCTTAAAAAGTAAAAATAATAAAAACATGGGCATTCCTCTAAATCAGACTAATAATGAAAATGAATTATAATGAAAAATTTTAGGATTCTCCAGAGAAACAAAACCAAAATGTTTGTGTGTATATGTGTTTGTGTATATGTATATATGTAGGTATGTGTGTGTATATGTGTATACATGTATATGTGTATGTATATGTATACATATATGTGTATATATCTATGTGGCAAAATCTGCAGTTTGAGGTGATAGGATGTGAACCCAGGAGAGTCAATGGTATAGCTCCAGTCTGAGTCTGAATGAGAATCAGGAGAGAAAATGGTATACTTCCATTCTGAAGATCAGAAGGCTAAAGGCCCAGGAAGAGCTGGTGCTTGAACCCAAAAGCAAGAAAAAGTCAATGTCTCAGATCAAAGAGAGTCAGGTAAAAAGAATTCTCTCTTATTTAGGAAATGGTTAGCCTTTTTTTCCTTTTATTTTTTATTAAATATACCTGACATACAATGTTATATTAGTTTCAGGCATACAACACAGTGAAAAATATGTTAGGCAACACTTACCAAGATAAGGGTACTCACCATACAAAATTATTACAGTATTATTGACTATTTTCCTATATTGTACTTTTCATCCCTGTGACTTGTTTTATAACTGGAAGTTCATGCCTATCAGTCCCTTTCACCTATTTCACTCACTCACTACCCCTTATCCTCTGGCAACCAGCAGTTTGTTTTTTTTTATTTATTAGTCTGTTTGTGTTTTTGGTTTCTTTGTTCATTCTTTTGTTTTCCAAATTACACATAGAGATGAAATCATAAAGAATTTTCTCCTTCTGACTGGCATTTCACTTATCATGTACCCACTAAGTTAATCCATGCTGTCATAAATGGTAAGATTTAATGCTTTTTATGGCTGAGTAATAGTGTTTGTGCAATACATCTTTTTTATCCTTTCACCTGTCAATAGACACAGAGGTTGCTACCATATCTCCATTATATCAAATAACGATAAAATGAACATGTGCATTTTTCTTTTTTTTTAAAAAGATTTTATTTATTTATTTGACACAGAGAGAGATCACAAGTAGGCAGAGAGGCAGGTGGGGGGGAGGGGAGGGAAGCAGGCTCCCCGCTGAGCAGAGAGCCCGATGCAGGCCTCGATCCCAGGACCTTGAGACCATGACCTGAGCCAAAGGCAGAGGCTTTAACCCACTGAGCCACCCAGGAGCCCGCATTTTTCTTTTCGAATTACTGTTTTGTTTTCTTTGGGTAAATACCCAGTAGTGTAATTACTGGGATACATGGCATTTCTCTTTTCAGTTTTGAAAGGAATTTCCCTATTTTCCATAGTGGCTGTACCAATTTATATTCATACCAACAGTGCACAAGTATTCCATTTTCCCCACATCCTCACCAACACTTTTATTTTATTTTTTGGTACTATCATTTTGACTGGTATAAGGTGATATCTCATTGTGGTTGTGATTTGCATTTTCTTGATAATTAGTGGTAGTGGATATCTTTTCATATATCTGTTGGTCACCTGTATGCCTCCTTTGGGGAACAAAAATGTCTATTTAATCCCTCTACCCATATTTTGGGTAGATTGTGTAGCCTTTTGTTTGTTTCATTTTTTTGTGTTAAGTTTTAGGAATCCTTTAATATTTTGGATTATCCAATATATTATTTATTAATATCTTCTCCCATTCAATAAGTTGTCATTTCATTTTGTTGATAATTTCCTTCACTGTGCAAAAGCTATTTAAATTGATGTAGTCCCAATTTGTTATTTTTTGCTTTTGTTTTCATTGAGTGAGAAGACATATCCTGAAATATGTTTCTAGGAAGAAGTCGCTGTGGCTGAGGTTGAAGAGGATGCTGCCTGTGTTCTCCTCAAGGATTTTGATGTATTTCTGTCTCACATTGAGGTCTTTCATCCATTTAGAGTTTATCTTTGTGTGTGGTGTAAGGAAATGGTTCATTTTCATTCCTCAGAATGTGGCCATCCAGTTTTCCCAACACCCTTTGTTGAAGAGACTTTTTTTTCCATTGGACATTCTTTCCTGCTTTGTTGAAGATTAGTTGACCATAGAGCTGAGGGTCCATTTCTGGGCTCTCTATTCTGTCCATTGATCTCTGTGTCTATCTTTGTGCCAGTACCATACTGTCTTGATGATTACAGCTTTGTAATAGAGCTTGAAGTCTGGAATTATGATGCTGCCAACTTTGGTTTTCTTTTTCAACATTCCTCTGGCTATCCATGGTCTTTTCTGGTTCCATATAAATTTTAGGATTATTTGTTCTATTTCTCTGAATAAAGTTGATAGTATTTTGATAGGGATTACATTAAAGGTGTATATTGCTCTAGTTAGCATAGATATTTTTACAGTATTCCAATGGCTTCCAATCCGTGAGCATAGAACGTTTTCTCCATTTCTTTACGTCTTCCTCAATTTCCTTCATGAGTACTTTATAGTTTTCTGAGTACAGATTCCTGGCCTCTTTGATTAGGTTTATTCCTAGGTATCATGGTTTTAGGTTCAATTGTAAATAGGATTGACTCCTTAATTTTTCTGTCTTCTTGTTGGTGTATAGAAATGCAACTGATTTCTGTGCATTGATTTTGTTTTTTCTACTGAGTCCCCCTTAACATTCATTGTGGGGCTGGTTTGGTGGTAATGAATTCTTATAACTTTTCTTTGAGAAAACTCTTCATCTCTCCTATTCTGAATGATAACCTTGCTGGATACAGTATTCTTAGTTTCAGGTTTTTCCCTTTCAGCATTTTGAATATGTCATGCCATTCCCTTCTAGCCTGCCAAATATCTGCTGGAAAACTAGCTGATATCCTTATGGGGTTTCCTTTGTATATAACTGTGTTATTTTCTCTTGCAATCTTTAAAAATGCTTTATCACTACATTTTACTATTTTATTTACTATGTGTGTTGATGTGGATTTCTTTGGGTTGAATTTGTTGGGGGATCTGTTTCCCTCCCCAGATTTAGGAATTTTTCAACTATTATTTCTTCAAATATATATATTCTGTCCCCTTTCTCTTTTCCTTATGGGATCCTACAATGTAAATATTATGCTTGAAGGCATTACTGAGTTCTCTAAGTCTATTATCATTATGTGGTATTTGTTTGTCTCACCGGTTAAGTTTGTTTGCTTCCCATCATTCTATCCTCTAGATCACTGATAACACTCCTTTGCTTCCTGTATCCTCCTGTTTATTTCATCTATTATATTTTTAATACCCTTTGAGTTCTTCATCTCTAATAGTTTTATCTCTTTGTCTAAGGTTTCACTGATTTCCTCCACCCTTTTCTGAAGTCCTGTAGTATCTCTTTGATAATTACTTTAAATTCTCTATCAGGCATATTACTTATTTCTGTTTTGCTTAGATCTTCTGCTGTGATTTTGTCTTATTCTTTCATTTGGGACATTTTCTCCTCTGTCTCCTCAATTTGTCTGCCTCTCTGTATCTCTTTGTGTTAGGAAATTCAGCTACAATTTCTGCTCTTAAAGTAGTGACTTTATCAAGAAGTAGTCTTATAGTGCTACAGTCATGGGCCTGATGCCCTGAAGTGTGATGGCTGTCAGGGCACGGTGATGCTGGCTGCAGGTGCAACATCTGTGTGTGCAGCAGCTAGGCATAGCAGCTGATGTCTGTGCATGCAGTGGCTGGGTGGGGCATGTGAGGTATAAACAAAATTTGTTCTGAGCCTGGGACAATGAGGCTGGCAGGCTTGGAATGGATATTTCCTCTTTCCTCAGGACAACTTATGGTGGGGCCCATGTATCTGTGCAGCACTGGCTCCCATAGTTGGCAATGTGTTTATGCTGGAGGGTGGGGAGGAAATTGGCACCTCCCAGCTCCTTTTATCCCTGAGAAGTCACTCAACATGCTCTGAAATTCTCATAAACAGATCTCCTTCCCATTTGCTCCAGATACTGTACAAACTATTATTTCTATTGTTCAGAAGGCTACTGTCTCTTTAAGTGCAGGAAACTAGCTATCACTGGCTCTACTGGCCCACACAGTGCTCAGTCAGCTAACTTTTAAAGTCCAGGCTCCACGTCCTGCTGGTTATACAAACTCACAGATTTCTGCCCCTCTTGTTTTCAGACCTACAGATTGCGGGGCTTTGTCTTCCTTGTGTGGGCTCCCTGGTGCTAGGGACTATTTCTTTCCCTTCTCCACACTTGCAGTTCCCTCCCTCCTGTGGGCAGCTCAAGACCACCATTTCTCCCCTTCCTAAACTCATAAATGCAGCTTCTTTGCATTTTGTTGTGGAGTTTGTTCTTCCAGTTTTCAGATCACTTCTCCAGGTTATTTACTCGATGTAAGTAATATCTAGTTGTAATCATGGAAAGGAGTAAGCTCAGGGTCCTATTCTGATATCTTTCCAAGCTCCCCTTATTGATTTTGTTTCCTATTGCTTTATTTTATTTTATTTGACAGAGAGAGATCACAAGTAGGCAGAGAGGCAGGTGGGGGGGGCGGGGGGAAGCAGGCTCCCCGCTGAGCAGAGAGCCCAGTGCAGGGCTCTATCCCAGGACCCTGAGATCATGACCCGAACAGAAGGCAGAGGCTTTAACCTACTGAGCCACCCAGGTGCCCCAATTGTTTCCTATTGCTTTTAATCTCTATTTCATTTAATTCTGCTCTGGTAATTACTATTTTCTTCCTACTACTAATCTTAAGATTTGTTTGTTCTTTAAGTCCCTTTAGATTGTTTCAGAGTTTTCTTGTTTCTTGATGTAGGTCTATATCTCCATAAGTGCCCCTCTTAGAACTATTTTGCTGAATCACAAAGATTTTGAACGATTCTATTTCCATTTTTAGTGGTTTCCATGGTTTGTTTTTTTTTTTTCACTCTGATTTCTTCATGACCCATTGGTTGTTTTATACCAAGTTGTTAAGTTTCCATGTGTTTTTGTTTTCTCCATATTTTTTAAATTACTTTTTAGTTTTATACCATTGTATTCAGAAGAGGTGCTTGATAGGATTTCAACCTTCACAAATTTATTGAGACTTGTTTTGTGGCCTAATACGTGATCTAGTCTGGAGAATGTTCCATGTGTACTTGAAAAGATTGTATATTTGCTGCTTTTGTGTGTATTGTTGTGGATATATCTGTTAAGTTGATCTGATCCAATGTGTAATTCAAAGCCACTGTTTTTTTATTGACTTTCTGACTGCATGATCTATCCACTGATGTAAATGGCATGTTAAACTTCCCTATTATTATATCACTGTGAATTTATCTCTTTGTCTATTAATACTTGCTATATATATTTATATGCTTCTATATTGAATGCATATATATTTATAATTTTTATACCCTCTTGTTGTGTTGATCCTTTTATCATTATGTAATATCGTCTCTACATTTTTTGTTTTAATATCTTTTTCCATCTCTTCACTCTTAGTTGGCATGTGTCTTTAGTTCTGAAGTGAGTTTCTGTAGGGAGAATATAGATGGGTCTTGTATTTTTATTCAGTCACTCAATGATTTTTTTTTTTTATTAGAGCATTTAGTTCCTTTATATTTTAAGCAATTATTGATAGGAAAGTGCCAATAAGTACATACCTAATTGTTTTCTGGTTATTTTTGTAGTTGTCCTCTGTTCCTTTCTTCTCTTGTTCTTGTTCTTTCCTTCTGATTTATGACTTTAACATTACAATTGAATTCCTTCCATTTTGTGTATTTATTACTGTTGTTTGGTTCCTGGTTACCTTGATTCCATCCAAAATATCTTATGTCCATCTTAGTGTATATTAAGTTCATGATCACTTATGTTAAACACATTCTCAAAGCACATTTTTACTCTTTTCACTCCACGTTTTATGTATATAATCACATTTTACATCTTTTTTTGTGTATCCTTTGATAATTTTCATAGACATTAACTTTACCACTTTTTTCTCTTAAACTTCATGCTAGCTTTAGAAATGACTGACTTCCTACCTTTACTGTATGTTTTCTTTTACTAGCAAAATTTTCCTTTCATAATTTTCTTCTAATTATGGCCTTTACTTTTTGACTCAAAGAAGTTCCTTTAACATTTCTTATAAGGTCTGTTTAGTGGTGATGAACTTTTATCTGTTGTTTATCTAGGAAACTATATCTCTTCTTTAATTCTGAATGAGAAACTTGCCATGTAGAATATTTTTATTACATTGTTGTTTTTTTGTCCATTTAGCACTTAGAATATACTATGTCAGTCCCTTTTTCCTACAAAGTGTCTTGAAAAATCAGCTGATAGCCTTATGTGGTTTCCCTTGTATGTAACTGTTTTTTTCTTGCTGCTTTTAATTCTCTTCCTTTATCTTTAATTTTCACCATTTTAATTATGTTTCTTGATGTAGACCACCTTGGATTCATCTTGTTGGATGTCTGCTTCCTCTTCTAGTTTAGGAGAGTTTTATTCATTATTTATTTCTTCAAATAAATTTTCTGCCCCTTTTTCTTCTCTTTCTCAGATCCCTCTAATTTAAATCTCATTATAATTAACGTTGTAGAGATCCTTTAACCTAATCTTATTTTTTTTTCTTTTTGCTATTCAGCTTGGTTGCTTTCTACTACCCTATCTTACAGATTGCTAATCCATTCTTCTACATTCTCTAACCTGCTATTGATTCTCTCTAATGTATTTATTTCATTCTTCAGCTGTGACTGCATATTTTTTATATTTTCTATGTCTTTGTTGAAGTTCTCAGTTCATCCACTCTTCTCTCAAGTCCTATGAGTATCTTTATGACCATTACTTTGAATTCTTTATCAGGTAGGTTGTTTGTCTCCATTTCAGTTAGCTTTTTCTGGAGGTTTAATTGCTGTCTTTAAAGAATATGTTTTTTTAAAGAATGTTTTTTCTTTTTATCTAAGTCTCTGTTTCTATGTATTAATTCAATGAGCTGTGTCTCATTGTATTGAAAGTAGTGGCCTTATAAAGTAGTTATTCTGTGGTGACCAGTAGTACAACCTCCCTCCCCCACCTCACCAATGGCCACCATCTATTATGGATAGAATAACCACACTAAAAAGATAATGAATTTTTACTCTACCTTTACTAGTTTGTTGTCCATAAGAATATTACTTGGCCAAGTTAATATTTATAATCTTCTGTTTTCCCTTGTACAAGAAAAAGCCTACTTTACAAAGTTAGTATGCAGATTAATTAATACATATAACTTCCTCTGAAGTATCACTGATTTTCAAAGCCAGTTGTTATGAGAGCTCATCCATCTGGGGTGACTGGGACATAGTTTGTTCCCCCTTGCTCCTCCATGCCTGTGCTGTCCCTCCATTTGTAGGTCATTGCACAGGATTTTGGTTCCTGAGTACATTTCTGCCCTTCCCACCTTTTTTTTTTTTTTCTTTTTGAGAGAAAGGGAGAAAGCAAGCAGAAGGAGTGGCAGGCAGGAAAGAAGCAAGGAGCCTGATGTGGGACTTGATACTAGGATACCAGGATCAGGACCTGAACAGAAGGCAGCTGCTTAACTGACTGAGATACCCAAGCACCCCTCCTTCCTACCCTTCTTGATGTTGGTTTCTCTTTACACTTTTAGCTATGGAAGATTAGTTTTCAGGTTGTTTTTAGAATGAGCTGAAATACATGTAGTTGTTGCCTCTGTCTGAGAGGTGGTGAGCTCAGGATCCTCTTACTGTGCCAGCTTTCCCCCTGTCCCCAGTCTTTTTTTTTTTTTTTCTATTGAAGCTTTCAACCGATTCTTCGTTAGTCAATCTACCAATTTAAATGGTAATCTCATCCAGAAACACCTTCACTTCAGAATAAATTTGACCAAATACCTGGGCCAGTCATAGCCCAATCAAGCTCACACATAAAAGTAATCATTACAATTTGTGTACATAACATGCTATAAAATATTGAAATCTGAGACAATGGTTTGTATTTGTAGACAAGAATGTAATGGCAGATTAAGGGTTTGATTGCAAACTAAGCTGACTTTCTAACTCTGGGCCTACTTCCTCTCCAGTCAGTCCCTTCTTGGTATTGACAATACCACCACCTCTAATTCTGTAAGGATTTTGTTCAGTCAGCTTATGTTTAGGGAAACAATGCCAGTATTTTCTGGCCTGAATAACTTCATTTGTAGGGAGATAATTAAATTTGATAACCCCCTAATCCTGTGTTCTTTATAATTTCTAAAGGAAGATGTAGATGTCACCTTTTATTACTATGAGAGCTATTATGGATAGAAAAACTACACTAAAAAGATAATGAATTTTTGCTCTACCCTTACTAGTTTATTCTTCATAAGAATATTACTTGCACAAGTTACTTAGTATTTATAATTTTCTATTTTCCCTTGTACAAAAAGTGGAATAAAACAACCTACCTTACAAAATTAGCATGGAGACTAATTAATACATATAACATTCCTAGCACAGGGCCTAGCAAGTAGTAAGAGTATTGACTGTGTAAATATATTTTAATAGGAGACTCTAAAAGGGCTGTCTTTTTAACTATAGGTTCCTATCTCTAGAATTTTCTCATTTTAACATATATCTGAAAATATCAAACCCACAATGATAATTACAATTTCTGCAACTCCTCAAATAATTGTATCATAATGAAGCCAAATAAGTAAAAAAAAAAAAAAAAAAGTTTTTACTTCGTTTTTATATTTTTAGATGCCATGTAAGCTCTCACATGATGTTCTCATTCAATGCCACCAATTGTTGTCAAATTCAGAAGATAATGACTATGATTTAGGTTATAATAATATCTCAGGGGAATAGTACAGGCTTTGTACATGTTTCAAATATCTTGGTTTCTTGAGCAGATACTACTAAATCTGTTACTAGACTCAAAATTATCAGCTCTTGGCCCTATTCTAGTATATAATGGAACAAATTCCAGACCTCCAAATAATTCCTATTTGCAGTCCAGAGACATAAGGCTGCTGTTGTTAGATGTTAATAAAAGATCTCAATATAGTCAAAGTACAGTAGGAGCAAGTCTTTTATAAGGCAAATGGGCCAGTGATCTGTCATCTGGCAACTGTAAGGAGAAACAGCACGGAATAGAATTATAAAGCATGATTATACTTACAGATTACAGATAATATTCTCATATTTTTCTGAGAATTTTAGGAAAACTGTAGTTAGAAAATATAAGATATAAAAATAAAAAAATCAAGTATATGGTAAAAACTGTTTTCTCAATCCAATTAATCCACATTTTTTCTTTAATGAACTTACAACTTCCATCATTTATTATTTCCATTAGAAGAGGAGTCTGAGATGATCAGCTCAACATATAATTTAGAATTTCTCTAAATTGAATCCTTAAATTACATGGTTATTCCAGCCAGATGTATGTTGAAGTAAGGAAATCACGTAGAAGATAATAGGCATCATTATTTGAACTAATTCCCCCAGAGTAATTGTATTGGTGACCACATGGTTGAGGTAATGTTTATAGATGGCAGTGGCCAATTAACTAAATGCAATTTGTCCAAATGTATCAGTAAAATATGGATAAAATATCAACTTTTATGAAATTAAAAAGTACTAATAAGAAAACCCATCTATGCTATGTGCATTACTTTTGAGAATGTTTATATATTCTATTTTCATAATCAGTTATGTAGGAATGCATAGTCCAAATTTTATATCTACAAAGTCAAATGGAAATAAAATTTTTTTGGACTCATACTACCGGGCACAAGATTGTATCGATGTCAGTCTCCATAATTCTTGAATATTTATAAATGACTAAAACTGGTATTTACCCATTCCACAAGTGTAAATCATTGTGGAAGTGGCTCACATGTAGGGGCTTTACACCAGAATATTAAACATAATATCAATGAAAAGAAGTAAAACAAGTAGTTAATTATGGAAAGCATGAGCAATATGAAGAAATTTGATGTCAAAAGGTAAATGATATTTCATAAATGGAAAAACACAAACATTTATGCAAAAATAAAATCAGAATTCAATTACTGTTTAATATATAGAGCTCAATATATATTGGTCAACATTAACATATAAACAATAAAATATATAGATAAGAATATTTTCTACAGAAATTACATCATAGAATATGGCAGAGTAGGTTATTCAGGGAACCAGTCCCCCCACTGAAACAATTACAAAATGAGAAAGACTGACAGATTTAATTTTTTTAGAACTTCTAGAATACTATCCAAAACTTTCATCAACCAAAGGACTACTTAATAAAGAAAAGGGCTGCTGATTTTTAGTAAGAGAGTATTGAAGCATTCTTGCTCAACAGCCTACTATGTCCCATTCACCAGCATGGTGGTACACGATATGCTAGCCAATATTCCTTCCTGGTGCAGATTGTTTGTTCTAGAAGGCTAATGTGGACCTTGTAAAAATACTATAATAGTTCATTTTGATATGTCTGTATTTCCTTCAGGAACTAGCACAGAGGCTGACTTTTGTTTTGCCTCCTCCTCTCACCCTTCTCAGACTGGAGTGGCTTCTTAGGGAGCAACATGTGTTAAAACATTTAAAGATATATACTATCTATGTTTGTATGAGGTAGGAGACAGCAAACAGTGAAAGTGGTAGAAAGTGCCAAAAGCCCCAGAGAAAGAAAGTAGGGGAAGAAGTCACTTGGGGAAATAAAAGCTCACAGGACTGACACGCATATTGGGGTAGGAAAGAGTACAAAGAACGCATGCTCAAAAAAGACATGCAAGGACCCTGTGCATGCACCTTTGGTGGAGCTGTGGGACCCAAGAAAGAATAAGGGAAAGAAGAGCTGTAGGTTAATCATTAAAGGAGTGCCAAGCTCAGAACAAGTTGTAAAGACCAGGTAAGTGGTACTTCTCTGTTTCTTGGCTCAAGACATTTAAGGAAATTGCTGTCAGGTCACTGGCTGACCCAGAGATAATAAGTAACGGAGACTTCAGTGGTCACACGTGACAAGGAATACAGGCTTTGCAAAAAGCTTTCAAAAAAAATGGACAGAGAACTAAAGGAAGATAGAAAAACAATTTATGAAAAGGAGATTGACAATAAAAAATAGAAATTATAAAAAGGAACCAAATAGACACTCTGGAACTGAAAAGTACAGAAACTGAGATTTTTTTAAAAATCAGCAGAAAATATCTGCAGTAAATTTAAGCACAAATAATCAAACTTGAAGATCAGACCATTGAGAGGGAAAAAAAAGACATGTGGGAAACATTTAAGTGTACCAGCATATGTCTTATGGGAGCCCCCAAAGAAGTAAGGGGCATACAGATATTTCACCTTACATAATTTTGTTATGTGAGCATCTCAGTTAAAATATTTTGCACAGATGCTATTTTCCAGAATAACTGGTCAATGGAATCTAATTTTGTGGAAAATACAAACCAAAACTGAGGGATTTTCTATAATTGACATGTAATATTCAAAAATGCCAAGACTGTGAAAGTCAAGGAAAAATGAAGGAATTCTTCCAAACTTAAGAGACTAAATACACATGACAAATAAATTTAGTGTATCATTCTGGATTGGAATCTTTGCTATAAATGACAGACACTGGTAGTGGGTATTGATGAGGGCACATATTGCATGGAGCCCTGGGTGTGGTGCATGAGCAATTAATCTTGTAGCACTGAAAAAATAAACATATTTGGGGAAAAATGTGGATTAAATGAATTGAGTGTATCAGTGTTAATACCTTGATTTTGACTGTGATACTTTGGTTATGTAGCTGTGTTCTTTTAAATGCATATTAAAATTTCCAAGGATGATGCGACAAAATGTTGCCATGTGAGATACAGAAACTGTTGTAAAATGCTAACAAAAAGTAAGTCTAGATGAAAAGAATAATGGGTGTTATTTGTACTGCCCTCCACCTACCAACCTAATGCATGTATTCCTGTGTTGCATCAGTTTAAATCTTGATTTTTCAAATATGTTTGCTTTTGCAACTCTGTTCAGTTTCTGGGTTATGACTACTACCTTGATTTTAAAACCTCAAATTTATACATTAACTCCAGGATTTGTCCCTTAGCACCAACTTAGATAATTCCTTAGAGTCATAATCACTTCAAATTTAACATTACTCAATCAATGAATGAATAGACTAGTATTTACTGAATTCCTCTATGGCAGGTGTAATGCCAGGTACTAGGAATATATTACTGAACTAGATACTAGTTACCTGGTGAGCTAAATTTTCATGAAGCTAACTGTCTTGTTACTTTACTTTCAAGGGTTTCCTTACTAATATCCATACCCTATAAATTCATCCAGAAATCTAGGAGTTACCCTACCTCTTATACTTTATTATTCCCCAAATGAATTTTATCACAAAGTTTTGCCAATCTTATTTTCTAGAGGTGTTTTCTAATGTGCTTTGACCCTGCTTTTTTGCAATTCCTCTGATTTCTACCATAATTTGCCACTAATTTGAATTCTTCTTCTGGACTTTCTCAACAACCTATAAATTCTATGACCTATAATTTTGCCAGGCTTTTTTTTTTTTTTACATGCTTAATCCAAACTGATTCATTTGAACTAAAGCTTTAGTCATTTTTGTTTGCTAAAATGATCTCTTAGGTCTGTATTCCATTAAAAAAATTTTTATATAATTAGTTGAAACAGAATTCTCTATGCTAATCTCCTTTATATATTGCTCCAGATGTCACTTTTTAAATTGTGCCTTTTCTAGCAACCCTTTCTAAATTTTCACATCTCATGCACAATCTCTTGTATTACTTTATGCTCATCTTAGGTTTAATCATCTCACTAAATATATTCTATTTATTTCTCTGGATTAGTGACTGCCTTCCTCTTCTTACAGTATAACCTCATGAAGAAAGAAATTTTTGTCTGTTTTGGTCATTGATGAAACTCCAGTGCTTAGAACTGTGCCTGATGTATGAGAGTTAGTAATTGTTGTTTGACTGAATTTCAAGAAAACTTTAGAAAGCATCTAAAGATTGTTTTGAATGGAGTTGGGGAGAAACAAAGGCCATGACTATTTTCTCCCCAACCCCAAAGTCAATTATGATTCTTGGACTTAGGGTTCCTTAGGAAAACACTTACCTAAGAGCTTATCAAGTTAAGACCCAGGTCTCTGGTCTACATTTCAAAGTCCTTTTATTTTTCCCCTCCTCTCTGTGGCTCATATTCCAGTGACTAGGAATGTAGAATGTCTGACAGCTCCTGCACCTGCACTAGCCCGGATGCTCTGTGCCCCATGCTCAGCCTGGACTCCATTTACAAATACATTTGTATTCATTAATTTTTCCAAGTTTCAGGCCTGGCATCATCCCAGACTTATTTATACTTCATACTATGCTATAATATCTACTTCTATGATAATGCTACTCACATTTTTTTCTATTCTGATATCATAGCACTTAAAATATTATATTGAAATATTTGTTGCTTTAGAGACATGGTATTGTATTCAAAATGAGGAGCTAAATCATTAACATCTAATAGATGTTAGATAAACATTTTTCAACACCTGAAATAATTAGCTTTTACAGTATACAAAATACTATGGTAGTTATAAATGAAGCATTAATACAGATTGTAGTTGTTCAAAGGTTTGGGCTAGAAGCAATATTAAGTATCTTTTTTTTCCACCTAAATACTCTGTGTATCTATACACAACATGCATGTATATCCTTAGAAACATTGAATAAAAATATCCTACATAATTTACTACATGAATTACAGAATTAGTATGACTCCTCTTCACAATAACACTTATTTCAGTAAGTGAGAGGGTACCCATTCTATAATGCCTGAAGTGTAGGTATAAGAAAATTAGTAATATAGATATCATCCACTCTCAAACTGGGGAAGATCAAGGAAAAACTGAGCAAAGCACTTTATATAAAGTATCTTAGTCAATACTCTTAAAAAGCTAATGTTTTTGCATATTTCCTATATACAGAAAAAGTAAAATTCAAACATCGTAATTTTATATTTTTCCCAAGGCTATGCAACTAATGAAGGTCAGAGCTGTGAGTCTCATCCAGATTTATCACATTCCAAAGTATTCCTTTAAGAAAAATAGTAACTGATGCCTTAAGATAACAGAACATATACTTAACATGCATTGTTTTATTTACATAAACATCTTGTGAGGTAGGGGCTATCTTTACATCAGAATCATCTTCATTTGAAAGATTAGGAAATCGAAATTAAAAAAAATAATTTGCCCTAGATAACTGGAATTTGACCTCATTCACTTTGACCCCAAATCATGGTGTTCTTATAAATATATACATAAATAGTACACTTCAGTCTTTTTTCTGAGGAAAAAAACTTGTAGGCCTAGAAATAAATGCTGAACAGGTTGATTCAGGTAATGAC
The DNA here is from genome assembly GCA_028646535.1 of Procyon lotor. Classification (NCBI taxonomy): domain Eukaryota; kingdom Metazoa; phylum Chordata; class Mammalia; order Carnivora; family Procyonidae; genus Procyon; species Procyon lotor. The sequence continues at coordinate 76,553,305 of CM053608.1, read as the reverse complement.
TAAAACCAAATTTCAATACAAGGTATCTTGCCAGAAAATTAGGCAAGAAAAAGAAAGAAAAGGCATTAAAAAATCACATAAAGATGTAAAACTGTCACTATTTGCATATGATGTATTATGTATGAAAAACAAAAAAAAATTAACAAACTTGCAGGATACAATATCAATATACAAAAATCTGTTGCATTTCTATATACCATCAATGAATTAACAGAAATTTAGAAAACAATTACATTGATGATTTTATCAAAAATAATAAATTTAACTAAGGTGAAAACCTGTTCACTGAAAAATAAGATATTAATGAAAGAAATCAACTAGGACACAAACATTCCATATTAGATGGGAAGAATATTGTTAAAATATCCATACTAGCCAAAGTAATCTACTGATTCAATGTAATCTCTGCCCAAATTCTAATGACATTTTTCACAGAAATAAATAATTCTAAATTTGAATGGAACCATAGCAGATCCCAAAGAGTCAAATAATTCTGAGAAGGAAGAACAAAGCTAGAGACAGCATGCTCCCTCATTTCAAAATATCTTACAAGATACACTAATCTAATGGAACACAAAAGAGAACCCAGAAATAAATCCATGCATATTTGGTCAACTAACTTAAGACAAAGGAGCAAAGAATATATAATGCACAAAAGACATAAATAAATGATACTGGTAAAACTGGACCACTACCTTATACCATACACAAAAATTAACTAAAAATGGATTATCAAAGAGACAAGAACTAAGTGCAAGGATGGGGAGAAAAAGACATTCTCTGCACTGTGGGAATGTAGATAGTTGCTGCCACTATGGAAAACTAAATGGAGTTCCTCAGAGCATTGAAAATAGAACCACCATATGATTCAGCAATCCCACTTTTGGATGTTTATATAAAGAAAACAAAAGCACTAACTCAAGATATATGCACCCCCTTATATTCATCATACCATTGTTTGCAGTAGCCAAGGAAACAACCTAAGTGTCTACTGATGGACAAATAAAGAAATTATGGTGTGTTTGCATCAAATATTGTTCAGCCATGAAAAATAAAATTTGTCACAGTATGGATGAACCTTGAGGGCATTATGCTAAGTGAAATATGGTAGAGAAAAGACATATATGATCTGACTTATATGTGGAATCTTAAAAAGAAACCTGAGCTCCCAGATACAGAGAACAGATTGATGACTCCCAGAGTTGGGGGTAGAGGGAGACAAAATGTGTGAAGGCAGTTAAAATTCCAGTTATAAAATAAATAAATCATGGGGATGTGACATACAACATGGTGACTATAGTTAATACTACTGTATTACATATTTGAAAGTTGCTGAACATAAATCTTAAAAGTTCTTATCACAAGAAAAAATGTTTTATCTATTTGTGGTAATGGATGTTAACTGTACTTTGGTCATTTTATAGTATATATAAATACTGAGTCATTATGCTATACACCTAAAAATAATATAATGTTATATATTATACCTCAATTTTAAAAAGTCCCCTACCTCAAAGTTGTTTGTTAATATATATATTCATTTATGAATGAGTTATTAGGAAATCTGACTAATATATTGCCATTAAAGAATTATAACTAGAAAAATAACACTTTTTGGAGGGGTAGATAATAGGAATTATTAGAAAGCCTAAAACATATTTTCCTTCATGGAATAATAAAAATAGAACTTCAAACAGAGAATAATGGGATTGATGCCAACCAGATGTGACAATGCATGGTAATTACAATGAAGAAAAAAGGTTTATTATCCAAATTAGCAATATTTAATTCATTCATTCACCAAGCATTTATAGAATACCAAGTGTAACAGACCATACTGTAGTGACACAACAATTAAGACGGTACTTCTCCTTTGATATCTACTGTTGATTGCTATATATTACTATGAATAGGAATAAATTTTATTTTCCTAAAACTCAGGTTGATAATCTGTTTCTACTATATAAGAAAATAAAATTAATAGCTATATATTTTCATACATTCCACTCTGGAAAAATAATAGTCTGCATAGGCATTCATTTAAGTATTCCATTAAGGTGAAAGCATTAAGCATTTAGATACACAGTATGATCTAAATACAAGCAATCTAACAAAAATTTTAAAAAAAGTATGACTCTTCCACTCAGACTAAGTTCTTATTAGTCTCCATGTTGATATGAAGTATTTTTCCAACTGTAAAAGGTAAGGAACATTCATATTCCACACCATTTGGTTCTAATTCATCAGGAACAAAATGGTGACATTACATAATATTGCTTTTATTTATATCTATACTCTCAAAAGGATCTCTTAAATATAATCGAAAATGTACTCAAAACTCAAAGGCTTAATTTTTGTAAAAACCTGGATGTAGTTAGAGATTTTAACTGAATTAATTTGATAATAGGACTGAGGTCCATTGCTCCAATATTTATTAGTCATGTGAATTCAGGCAATTTATTAAGCCTCTCTAAGCTCAATTTATCGATTTTAAACAAGGGAAATACTTCCTAACTCATAGGACTGTGGTAAGATTCAGTATGATGATCCATGTACAATCTTTAGACAGAAGCATAATAACTAGTCTCAACAAATGCTATTATTTTAAGTGTCTTTTTAGTCTATTTTTAGCAGAAGATACCTTTCCATTAGTAGAGATAAGATTTCAATTATTGACAGGGTAATTATGATACATAATTACAAAACATACCTGCTTTCAAAAAATTAATTCTCCCAAATATTACTGAAAGCAAAATAAATACTCCATGTAGCTAAAACCAAGGAAACATGAAGGATTGAGGAAAATTTTTAAAAATTATTTTAAGGGCAGATGTCACCAAGATGGTGATAAGAGATCCATCCTCCATTTCCCCATAAAGATCAAGAGCTAGACAGCAACCCATAAACCAAAACAGCTCTGGGAGACATTAGGAGTCTTTACAGTCTTCAACACAGTGGAATAAAAAATACCTAAGAATAACTGCACAAAAAGGGATGCGAGAATTTCCTTTGGCCTGAATCATCCCACCTCTAGGCCAGCATGGCTGAGTGCCAAGAGAGATCTCCTAGGCTTATAAGAGTTTTTCTCATCAGGAAAGGGAGAATAGGGTTTCCCAGCCTTTTAGGGCACCATATGAAAGACTCACTTTTGTTTTTTCCCATTCAGAGATCAGTAAAGTTGAAATGCAGAGAGAAACAAGGAGAAAGAACATGGGGCTACCATTATCAGCCAGAAATTCTTCAACAAAGAGATAGTAAATGTAAAACGAACCAAACAAATTTTGGAGCTGAAGAATGCAGTGACTGAACTGAAGAATTCAATAGAGACTGTCAAAATCAAAACTAAATGCAACAAAAACCTTCAACATCAGACTGGACCAGGTCAAAGTATGTATCAGTGGGCTCAAACACAAATCATTTGACATTACCCAGCAGTAGAGAAAAAAGAAAAATGAATGAGGGGCGCCTGGGTGGCTCAGTCGTTAAGTGGCTGCCTTCGGCCCAGGTCATGATCCCAGCTTCCTGGGATCGAGCCCCGCATCAGGCTCTCTGCTCAGCAGGAAGCCTGCTTCTCCCACTACCATTCCCTCTGCTTGTGTTCCCTCTCTCACTGTGTTTCTCTCTGTCAAATAAATAAAATCTTAAAAAAAGAAAAATGAATGAAAAGAAATGAAGAAAGTCTATGGCACTTACATCATTAAAAGAAGCAATCTATAAGAGGAAGAACATAGCAGAAAGCCTTTTTTAAAAAATTTTAAAGAAATAATGGGTGAGGACTTCTCAAACTGGAGAAATTTGGATATCCAAGTTCATTAAGCTAATGTGTAATCCCATAATCTCGATCCAAAATGATCTTCTCCATAAACAAAATAATAATTATCAAAGACCAAAAGAGAATTTTAAAAGCAATGCGAGAAAAACTATTTCACTCAAGGGAGCCACCATAAGGCTATCAGCAGATTTCTCAGCACTAGTTTTGCTAGCCAAGAATGGGATGCGATATTCCAAGTGCTAAAAGAGGGGCACGTGGGTGGCTCAATTCAGTGTCTAACTCTTGATTTTGGCTCAGGTCATGATCTCAGGGTCGTGAGACTGAACCCTCTGTGCTGGGCATGAAGCCTACTTAAGATTCTCTCTTAAAAAAAAGATACTGAAAGAAAAATACTGCCAACCAAGAAAACTTTATTCAGCAAAGATATCCTTCAGATGAAGGCAAGATAAAGACATTTAAAACAAAGCTGAAAGAGTTCAGCACTAGATCTGTCTTACAAGAAATGGTGAAAGTCCTTCAAGCTGAAGCAATAGGACCCTAAAGAGTAATGTGAAAACATATGAAAATATACAAAAAATAGGTAAAGATAACTATATATGTAGTCAGATGTCAAATACTTATTGTTAGAATGTGGTTTATTACTACTAAAACATGGTATAAAGTTAAAACAAGGATATTAAAATAGATATAGCTACAAGTATTTAATAGATACACAATATAAAAATATTTAAATTGTGATATCAGGGCGCCTGGGTGGCTCAGTCATTAAGCGTCTGCCTACGGCCCAGGTCAGATCCCGGGGGCCTGGGATCGAGCCCCGCATCGGGCTCTCTGCTCTGCAGGAAGCCTGCTTCTCCCGCTACCATTCCCTCTGCTTGTGTTCCCTCTCTCGCTGTGTTTCTATCAAATAAATAAAATCCTTAAAAAAATAAAAAAATAAAAAAAATAAAATAAATTGTGATATCAAAAAGGTTTTGTGGGGCACCTGGGTGGCTCAGTCGTTAACCGGCTGCCTTCGGCTCAGGTCATGATCCCAGGGTACTGGGATCGAGCCCCACATCGGGCTCTCTGCTCAGCAGGAAGCCTACTTCTCCCGCTACCATTCCCTCTGCTTGTGTTCCCTCTCTCGCTGTGTTTCTCTCTGTCAAATAAATAAAATCTTTAAAAAAAAAAAAAAAAGGTTTTGTATGCCAAGTTACATAGATAGGCACTTAATATAGACTGTTATATCAAGAGATCTCAGGTAAACTTTAGGTTAACTTCAAAACAAAAACCTGTAATAAATACAAACATGATAAAAAACAAAATACAGGAGCACCTGGGTGGCTCAGTCATTAAGCATCTGCCTTCTGCTCAGGTTATGATCCCAGGGTCCTGGGATTGAGCCCCACATGGGGCTCCCTGCTCGGCAGGAAACCTGCTTCTCCCGCTACCATTTTCTCTGCTTGTGTTCCCTCTCTCACTGTGTTTCTCTCTCTCAAATAAATAAAATCTTTAAAAAAAAAATACAATTACAGAAAATCATGAGTTTATAAAGGAAGATTATAACAAAGGAACTACAAAATAGCCAAAACTTAACAAGATGGCACTAGTAAGTCCTTACCTATCAATAATTACTTTAAATGTAATGGTTTAATTATCTAATCAAGAGATAAATGGATTAAAAAAGGGGGGGGCACTTTATGCTTTCTAAAAGAGACTCATTTCATGTAATGACATACACAGGCTCCAAGTAAAGAAATGGAAAAGTATTTTCCATGCAAATTGATATCAAAAGAGAGTAGGGGATGCTTTATAACAGACAATATAGACTGTAACCTAAAGTTTGTAGTGAGACAAAGAAGGTCTTTAAATAATGACCAATGGATCAATTCATCAATAGGATATAACAATTGTATATGCACCCTACACTGGAATACCTAAATATATTAATCAAATACTAACCAGTCTGAAGGGAGTAATAGACAACAAAATGTAATAGTAGGGGACTTCAATATCCCACTTTTGACAATGGATAGATTGGATAGAAAATCAATAAGGAAACATTGGACTTGAAATATAATTTAGACCAAATGGACCTAGCAGAAATATACAACACATTCATCCAATAGCAGTAGAATATATGTTCTCATGTGAACATGGAACATTCTATACAATAGATCATATTAAGATAGATTGCTTGTTTTGCATTAGGTCACAAGATAAGTGTTAGTAAATCTTCAAAGACTGAATCATATAGCAGAATTTTTTTCTGATCACAATACAAAAGCAAATATCAAAATTGGGAAAGCTGGAAAAATCACAAATATGTAAAACTATACAACACATTTCTGTACAACCAAAGGTTCAAGGAAGCTATCAAAAGAGAATTTTCTTTTTTAATCTAGAAAGAAAAAAAATGTGCAACCTACTAAAATTCATCAACCAGGACTCAGAAGTATATAAAGGCCTCCAATTAAAAAACATCTCAAATAACAACCAAACTTTACAACTCAAGAAACAAGAATAACAAGACCAAACTAAGTCCAGTTAGCATAGCAGGACATGTAAATAGATATTTCTCTAAAAAAAGACATATAAATGACCAAAAAATACACAAAGAATATTCAACTTTACTAATCACTTCATAATTGTTAGACTGGCCATTATCAAAGATAAGAGATAACAAATGTTAATGTGGAGAAAAAAGATTCCTGGTGTACTATTGGCAGGAATATAAATTGCCATAGCCACTTTGAAATAAAGTACAGAGATTCTTTTAAAAAAATTAAAAATAGAACTACCATAAAGCAATCCTACTTTTAGTTCTATATGTGAATAAGATGAAATCATATCTTGAAGTGATCTATGTATTCCCATACTCATTGGCACATTATTCACAAATGCCAAGATGTGGAAACAATACTTACACAGTAGAACATTTTTCAGTGATTAAAAAAAAAAAGAAATCTTGCTATTTATAACAGCCATAAATGGAACTTGAGGGCATTATGCTAAGTGAAATAAGTCAGAGAGTGACCAATACTGTATGAGCTCATTTATATATGGAATCTAAAAACATTGACTCATAAACAAAGTAGAATGGTAATTGTGAAGGACCAATGGGTGTGAAAAATGGGGAGCTGTTGGTCAAAGGATAGAAACTTTCAGTTAAAAAAATGAAAATATTCTGGGGACCAAATGTTAAAGCATGGGGGAACTACAGTCAACAATACTGTATTATATTCTTGAAAGCTGCTATGAGAGCAGAGCTTTAATGTTCTCAGTATAGCAAATAAATAATAATTATGTGAAGTGAAGGATGTTTTAATTAACCCTATTGTGGTAAGCATTTCATAACATATGTGTATCAACTTAGCTCATTGTACACCTTAAATTACATAATGTTATATTTCAATTATATCTCAATAAAGCTAGACAAATAGAAAAATTACTTTAGATTAACTGAATTTTTGTATTATTTTACCTTTTCTTTCAGAAATCTATTAATCTAGCAATCTTATATTGTTTGACATCTATATGCTTGTTTCTTCTAGAAGAAAAAATCTGACAGTGTCATTCTCTTCTTCCTATATAGAGATATCCTTCAACAACTAAAATTTAGAAGTTAAATCATATGCCCAATGAAAATTTGGAAAATTTTAATTTCCAATAATTAACATATAGTTTAGTCAGCAAAAGACCAAAGCATGAGTAGAAAAATGGAAATTTTTACTTTAAAAATGAGACAACACTATTAAATTGCACATATATGTTCTGTAATCTTATGGACATTACATGATTTAATGTTAATGTAGAATACCTCTAACAGGTTAAAAAAGGAAGAGTAAACAAAATGAACTTTGAGAGCTTTTTAGTAAAAATCCACAGTTGACACGAACTGTCCTTTACTCCATTTCCAGCAAAAATATCAGCCACAAGAAAGAAGAGCAATAACTTATTTGAAAAGCTCTGCATTTTGGGGTATACACGGCAAGAACAAATTTTAAAATATTTTTATAATTCTTAATCACTACCATGCAAAACTAAATTATGATGTCAATAAGTATCATGTATTTATAAACTGATTCTCAATCATGGTCATCCTATATAAATATCTCTAATTTGAGTTTAAACAAGATTCTCTCTGATGAAAATTAAAATAAGCTAAGCTCCTAAAATAAAGTAAAAAATCAAGAACAATCTGGTTTAATTGACTCAGTTCAAACAACTTTAAAGACTTAAAAAATAATTAGAGCTTGAATTCTCCCACTAAAACATATCATGTAATTTTAGAATAAAATATGCAAGAACTGTCAGCACTATTATGTAAAATGTCACTTATAATTCTCATAATATTCCTACTCTATTACGCATGCCTTTACCTTAGGAGAGAAAACGGAAATCTATCATTGACAATGGTCATCTACTCTGAACTACTCTTTTAAAGTTGTTGTGACAGAGGTTACAAAATCAATGTGAATGAAGAAACTACACACTTGTCTACTGTTGGGCTGTGGAACAAAAAAAATTTTGCTATCTGCTTGTATTTTTATCTCATCCTTTTTAACTTCTGTTTTTATTTGTTTTATGTTATGAAAATATAGTGCATTGATATAATACATAAATATGCATACATTTAGAAGAGGTACACTATAATAACTGATAGGAATACATGCTTTAAAATTTTAGGAGGGCCCTGGACTAAATAACTATATGTTTATTTACAGAGGAAGATTCATTTTTTTCAAAAAGGTGGAAGGTTATGTTTTGTTCCCTATCTCAGTTTTATTGCCACTTTCCTCTAGCTTCCAGCTAATGCTAATATTCTACACCACAGAGAACTGAGCAATCTCTTTAATAGAGAAACCAAGCATTGCTTTACTGAGCTATGGTCTACAGTTCAAACTGACTTGTCAAACTTTCAACATCCCAATCTATATTTTTATACACTTTTTGTTTAGAGACCTCATCCACATTAGATTAGTGAGTAACCTGCATAGCTATGTTTTAGTTCATTGACTTACTCTTTGTGGGAAGCAAAGGTGCTTTGAACAAGAGCAGATTCTGGAGAATCAATGCCTTCATCATTGTTTTTCAAATTTATGAGCAGACATTCAGGCACCTCTATTTCCTACTAACACTTTTAACCAAAGCTGATCCACTCTTATTTAACATTGGGAACCTCAAGTAAGATTTTGTTTTTAAAAATGATGTCACAGAAAAAAAAATCACATCATAGTTACCCTAGTTTTACAAAACAGAGTTTTACTCACATAGGCAACTCTACCTTGGCTCTATATTATTTTTTTCTTCCTATTTCATATAAGTAATATATTTTCTAAATTTATAATACATATTACTCTTTCACTTTAACATTAAAATATTTTCTTTATTAAACATTCTAGAAAGTATATTTCCTCAGTTAAAAAAATATATTATTAATATGTGTAAATCTAGCCCACATTTTGGATGATTATGTGGATCCATTATAGTCAATTGTTTTACTAGTCTACATAAACCTTTCTTATATGTTTATTGTTTCTTATACAGTAAACCTCTTCTTAAATATGGTTGATGACCTCAGAAGTAGTAAAATGCACATGACACATTTCTTCATGCAAAAAAACAATTTTAGTATACAATTACCTAACAAAATTGGAGATGTACACACCTAGCAATTTTTGAGTGCCATAAATAAACCACTTATCTTATGGTCTCACTTATGTGTGGAGCATAAGGAAAAACATGGAGGGCACTGTGAGAAGGAAGGGAAGGGTGAATGGGGGAAAATCAGAGGGGGAGATGAACCATGAGAGACTGTGGACTCTGAGCAACAAACTAAGGGTTTTGGAGGGGAGGGAGGTGGGGGGTTGGGTGAGCCTGGTGGTGGGTATTGAGGGCACGTATTGCATGGAGCACTGGGTGTGGTACATGAACAATTAATTTTTGAATTACTGAATATTCAGTGAATAACACTGAAAAAATAAACATATTTGGGAAATAAATACATAAGTAAATAATAAACCATTTTCAAAGTTCCCTAGAAAATGTCTGTTCTTTTTTCTTATAACATGATATGTTCAAAATTCAAGGCCAAGAAGTAAATTCTAGAAACAAAAAAATATTATTCAGTGTTCTATATCATAAAAATATTAAAATAGAACTATTGTAATTATCACAGAAATCATTATCCACCTTCAGAAACCATGTTTTCAATATTTATATGTATTTTTTCTACCCCTTCTTGCTGCTACTGGATCTAGGCCACCCTTTCTAAGAGGGAAAACTATAAAACTTTGTAGGAAGGCTCTTATTGTCCCCATTTTATATATTAGCAAACTCAGAAAACAGGAATGACAGGAAGTTCCCTAAGAATATCACAACCAGAATCTCCAAGAACTGATATTCAAACCCAGAAATAATTTTCTACTATAGCAAGCTGACTCATATTGCTAATTCCAATAAAGTGTTTACTCTTAAATATCTAGTAGATATTTTCCTACCATATACCTAGAACTAAATGGTGTTTTCAGACAGATAAAAATATTCAGTAAAGGGACGCCTGGGTGGCTCAGTTGATCAAGTGACTGCCCTCCACTTAGGTCACAATCCCAGTGTCCTGGGATTGAGTCCAGCATCGGGCTCCCAGCTCCAAAAGGAGTCAGTCGGCTTCTCGCTCTGACTTTCTCCCCTCTCATACTCTCTAATAAATAAATGAAATCTTTTAAAAAATAAAATATTCAGTAAAAATATCACTATATTTTAAAATATTAGTGAGGGATATGTGTAACTCCAAAATCTTAGTCACTAGAAAATATGATAAGGGGCGCCTGGGTGACTTAGTGGGTTAAAGTCTCTGCCTTCGGATCAGGTCATGATCTCAGGGTCCTGGGATCGAGCCCCACATCGGGCTTTCTGCTCAGCAGGGAGCCTGCTGCCTCCTCTCCCTCTGCCTGCCTCTCTGCCTACTTCTGATCTCTCTCTCTGTCAAATAAATAAAATCTTTAAAAAAATAAAATATGATAATATTTTATACAGTAAAGGTGTCAGATTTCAGAAAGACTACACTGGAAATTATTCAGGCCTATGGACGTAGTCTACATTTCTCTATTCATTGTCTTAATTCCATGAAATACATATACCTACAAAGAGTATATACAAAATAAATATGTAATTAGAAGACCCAAGCATCTATCATAGAAATTAAGAATTAGAGTTCTGTCAATACCTTTGAGAACCTTTTTATCTTCCATCCTATGAAATTTTTCATAAATATTTCAATATTTCTCTCCACAATGTTGATTGTTTTTCAAAATTTCTTATTTCTTTGAATTTCTTTTGCATTTACCAACTATGTATGTATTCCTAAATAATGTTTTTTATTTACATATAACTTGGGGCTTATATAAATTGAATATTACTATATATTTTTCCTAATTCCTTTATTCATTCAACATGATTTTTCTGAGAATAAGACCTGTTGGTGTAAAATGCTGTACTTTATATTGTATTTTATACCTTATTTTGTATAATGGATATAATGTTCCCTTCTAGTAGACATTTAAGTTGCTTTCATTACTTTTGTAATTTAAAACAATGCATTATGAATGCTTCTTAATATCTTCCATTGTACTTTTTTTGTTTTGTTTTTATTTTTTTAATTTTTATTAACATATAATGTATTATTTGCCCCAGGGTACATGTCTGTGAATCGTCAGGCTTACACATTTCACAGCACTTAACATAGCACATACCCTCCAGTCCACATACCATCCACAACCCAGCCACCCCATTCCATTGTACTTTTGGGAAAGGGTCTCAATTATATATCTTGCAATAGAATTGCTAGGTTGTTGGTATGCATATCTCCAATTTGATTAGGTAAGGTCAAACTCTTTCCAAATTGTGCCAGTTTATCCTCACATTAATAGTGGTTGAGCATTAATGTTGCTCCAGTAGTCAATTGAAATTGGTAATGTCAGACTTTTTATCTTTTACTAATCTTGTAGGTTAATATATTATCTTATGACTTTAATTTACATTTTCCTGACTATCAAAGATGCTCAACAGTTTTTCATATATTCACTAGCCATTAACATTTTGTCTACTATGAAATACCTACCTGTATCTTTTATTATTTTCTATTGGCTTCTTTATCCAACTAGTGATTTATTTTTAAAGGAATTCTTCCAATTTTTAGATAATAAACTCTTACCAGATATATGCATTGAAAATATCTTCTAACAGTTGTCTTGTGGTATTCTTTGACAAAAATTCTTATTTCTTATGAACATTTTTTTCTAGTTTTTTTTCTTGCATTAAAGACTGTCCAGCTTAAATACTTGGTATAATAGTGTGTGATATGTATCTTTATATCCCACCAAATTCTCCAGCTTTCTCTAATAGTTCTTCACTTCTCTCTGAACATACTAATAAATGTATAAAGTAGATGCCATAGTAACATATTCACATGGGTCATTCCTAATAATTTAATTCCTACCCTCTTTCCACTAACCTCTTTTTCTTAAAACTACTATAACCTTTCTCCTTTCCTTCTTGCTAAATATCTTTATGGAATAGTTTATTCTCATTTCCTTAGCTATCATGTTTTCCTTAAGTCTCTGAAGTTTCCTTCAGCTCTCAACACTCTGCTAGGCTTGTAAAAGTCACTAATTAACTAATACTATTTGGAAAATATATATCAGCACAATTTTTTTTAGTAAAGATCAAAACGAGATATAATTATTTTCAATCTTGGGAGGTTGCAATGCTTTACAGCTTTATATTTTAATAAAAGATTAAAAATTAAGTAACAGATAAAACGTTTTCATAGGAACCATTTTAGGAGTTTTGTTATAAATTCTCAACTATTACAGATGTATTTTTCTAACACTTCAGAATCTAGAAGAGTCTACTAAAGATAAAAACTTAGTGAATATGAATATTTATTGAATTGTTTCCTTCAAGACAGCATTCACATTTTCTTCCCCCTTACCTGCTATCTAAGAAACAATATATACAAGAAATTTTCATAAATATATAAAATTACCTACACATTTAATTAAGGTATTCTTCAATAAAAAGCATTTTTGCAGAAGTTAGCTTCCCAATAAAAGTATTTTTGCAGCACTTGTTATTCATCAGTATGTGCAACAATTTATTTTAGAAGTACATTAGAATTTTTTTTAATTTGGCCTAGACACCATCTCAAACATCTTTTATATGATTGATTCTCAACTATCAATTCAACACTCAGGTTATTGGATTATCCTTCAGATCACACATGTTCATAAATGAAAAGGAAATTGTTATAGGGATCTTTATTCATCATGATAACATCCAAAATATCTTCTGATTGCTAGTCTTATTCCTGGATTTCCGAACTTTGAGCACACAAAACACCTGCTCAGTAAAGCTGTATGATTTAAATTGAATCCACTAAAGTTGGATTCTCTCTTTGCTATGTGTCTATTTAATAATCTTTCCAGCAGAACATTAACAAAATGAAGGACAAAAACCATATAATCACCTCATAATGCAGAAAAAGAATTGGACAAAACTGAACACCCTTCATGATAAAAACCCTCAACAAAGTACATTTAGAGGAATATACCTAATATAATAAAGACCATACATGAAAAACCCACAGCTAACATCATACTCAACCATGAAAAACTGGAAACGTCAGTACGTCCACAGTTGCTTTTTTTTTTTTTTTTTTTAAACATAAGACTAGAGGCCTTAGCCCCAGCAATCAGACAAAAAAAATTAAAGCTAGGAGAGGAGCTAAGATAGTGGAGCAGTAGGAGGACCATAGGCTTGCTTTGCCCCTTGAACACAGATAAATATCAAATCATTCTGAATACCCAAGAAACCAATCTTGGAACTGACAGAACAAACTGCACAACTAGAAAGAGAAAGGAAGCCACATCATGGAAGGGAAAGGGTGCAAGAGATGTGGTTTGGGGAGAAAGGGATTGTGGGTACTGCGAAGGGGAGGGAGCCCTGGTTGTAGAGAGGCAAGCAGAGAGGAGAGCATAAAGAATTGCATAAGGAAAACACTTTCTCAAAGCCATTGATTGCAAAACGAGAGGGGCTGATTTTTGTGAATTTTTACACTGGGGCTCAAAGACTAGGGATTTAAGATTAGGCTAATATTTGGCAATCTGATATAGATATTTTAATACACATAAAAAATAACATTTGACAATATTTACCATTCAATCTGGATTTTAAAGAACTCTCACCAAGCTAGGAACAGAAGAGAACTTTCCCAATATGATAAAAGCAATCTATGGAAAACTTACAACTAATATTATACTTAAGAGTGAAATACTGAATTCTTCCCCACTAAGATAAAAATCAGGTCTAGAATAACCGCTATTATTGTTTGTAATTAATTTAGTACTGAAGGTCGTAGTCTGTGCAATAAGGTAACATAATACGTGTGAGTAATAGAGACTTAAAAGGAGGAAAACACATATGACATGCACAAGACATGCACACAGAAAACCACAACACATTTCTGTAAAACGCTAAAGACCTAAGTAAACAGAGAGGTATACCGTGTTTATGATTGAAAAATTTATTACTCTTAAGATGTTACCTATTTCTTTTTTTTTTTTTTTTTTTTTTTAAGATTTTTAAAATTTAGAGAGAGAGAGCACTTGGGGGAGAGGCAGAGGGAATGTGAAAGAATCTCAAGCAGACTTCCGGTTGGGTGCATAGCCCAAAGTGGGACTCAATTTTCTGACCCTGATATCATGATCTGAGATAAAATTAAGAGTCAATGCTTAAATAACTGAGCCACCAGTTACCCCTTATATTGTTCTAAGTTGATCTAACCAAAACAATCACAATCAAAACTTTGCAGGCATTTTGGTAGAAATTTAAAAATGTATTAGAAATTAAAAGAGTCCAGAATGGCCAAATAAAATGTGAAAAAGAATTAAAACTCACTATAAAAATAGACTTATCAAAACAGTGTGGTACAAGTATTAGAATAGTGCATGTATATGTTCAAATAAATTTCAACAAAAGTGACCACAGAATTCAATGTAAAAATCTTTTCAACAAATTATTGAAAATAACTGGATACACAGAGTAAAAAAGAAACTTTGGCCCTTATAACAGGAATAAATATTAATTACAAAGATATTATAAGCCTAGGGGCGCTTGGGTGGCTCAGTCGTTAAGCGTCTGCCTTCCGCTGGGATCATGATCCCAGGGTCCTGGGATCGAGCCCCGCATCCGGCTCCCTGCTCAGCAGGAAGCCTGCTTCTCCCACTACCACTCCCTCTGCTTGTGTTCCCTCTCTCGCTGTGTTTCTCTCTGTCAAATAAATAAAATATTTTTTAAAAAAAAAGATATCATTAGCCTAAAAATGAAAAATATGAATATAAGCATTTTGAAGCCAACATAAGGAAAGGTCTTTGTGACCTTGAGTTTAGCAAATATTTCTTGGATAGGACACTAAAATCATAACTCAGAAAAGAACACTTTGATATATTTGATTTTATCAAAATAAAGAACTCTTCCTCTTGAAAAACACTCTTGAGAGAAAACAAAGTAAGTTATATGCTGGGAGAAATTATTTGCAAATTCATAATTTACTAAAAGACTCACATCCAAAATACACATAAAACTCTCCAAACT
The DNA here is from genome assembly GCA_028646535.1 of Procyon lotor. Classification (NCBI taxonomy): domain Eukaryota; kingdom Metazoa; phylum Chordata; class Mammalia; order Carnivora; family Procyonidae; genus Procyon; species Procyon lotor. The sequence continues at coordinate 76,537,896 of CM053608.1, read as the reverse complement.
CAAAAAGGAAAAAATTCAGTAAGAATGTTTAAATTATTTAAGCAATCTGAAAATAAAACTTTAAAAATTCATTTGCATTAGTCACCATAAAGAGTAGTATAATTATACACATTTTTAGCAAGCAAAAACTGTAGGATGTGTACAAAGAAAACCTCAATTATGATGAGAGACAACAAAAAGACCAATTGAAAGATATATCATGCTTATGAATTGAAAAACTAAAATTTGAACAATTTAATTCTTCCCAAATTAATGTATAGGTTCAAAAACAATCTCAACTATAATCACAGGACTCTTTTCCTTTAGATAATGCAAAGCTGATTCTAACATTAATATGGAAATGCAAAGATCTCAAAATTAAGAAATTTTGATGAAGAACAAATTTAGAAGACTTAATCAGAAAAAAGATTTATTGCCAAAAAATTTAAAGATGAGCAATACCAAATGTTGTAAAGGAAATATAGTAATAATACTACCAAAATTGTTGGTAGTGAAAAGATGCAACTATGGTGGAAAAATATCTGGCTTTTTTTTTTTTATAGAACTAAATGTGTACCTACTCTGTGGATCAGAAATTTTAATTCTAGATGATTGTCCAAGAGACATACTATACCTACAAAATATGATCAAGAATATTATGCTAAGTGAATAACCCTCACATCCATATTACCTGATTCCTCTCATTCAAATTTTCCAAAATAGTACAATGAATCTATAATTTACAAAGGGGAAAAAAGTAATCACTTATTGATGGTAATGCAGAGATTGACTTTGGAGGAGTACAAGAGAAATTTTTGGGTGATATTAATGATCTAAATCTTCATACAGGTTTGGGTTACTAGATGAATTTGCCAAAACACACCACATAGCACACAATATTTGTGCATGTTACTTTATGTAAATTTTTTTGTTAAAAGAAAACTGAGAACTGCAAATATCATAATGATATACATCCAAAAATAATTGTGGTAAAGTTTACTGATGTTTGCAACATACTTTGATACTTATCAAAACATTAACATGGATTGACACATGGATAAAGGGATTGATAGTGAACAACAACAAAAAGTGACAAATCAATTCTAGTAAAATGTTGACAGTAGAATCCAGTCAGTGGTTGTATGGGGAATCACTGTAAAAATTTTTCAATTCTCTGTGCATTTGAAAAAGCCTTAACAGCAAGTTGGAAAATTATGTTTAAAGGTAGAAAAAAATACTTGTAAAATATATGTATGATAGAAAATCTGAACAGACCTATTACTATTAACAAAATTAAGTTAGTAATCAAAAAACTCCTAACGAACAAAAATTCAGGACCAGATAGATTCAAAGGTGAATTCTACTGAACATTTAAACATTTAAAGGAATACCTATACTCCTCAAACTTCCAAAAGAAAGAGAGAGAACAGACACCTTCCAAATTCCTTCTCCAAAGCCAGCATGACCCTGATACCATAACCAGACAGACGCTGCCAAAAAGACTAATTCCTGATGAGTATAAAAATCCTCAACCAAATATTAGCAAATTAAACTCAATAATACATTAAAAGACTCATTCACTACAATCAAGTGGAATTTATTCTAGGGATGCAAGGATGGTTCTAGTTCCACAAATTAATCAATGTGATACAGCAAGAAAGGATAAAAACCGTGTGATTATTGCAAAACATGCAGAAAATCAGTTAACAAAACTCAACATCCATTCATGTTGAAAACTTTCAACAAAGTTGGTTTAAAGGAAACATAGTGAAGGCCATATATTACAAACCCATAGTTGGCATTATATTAATAAAGAAAAACTAACAAGTTTTCTCTCCTAAATCAGGAACAAGACAAAGATGTTCACTCTTCCTGCTTTATTCAACATAGTACTGGAATTCCTAGCCACAGCAGTCAGACAAAAAAAAAAAAAAAATAGAAGGCATTGAAATTGGTAAGAAAGTAAAACTTTTTCACTATTTACAGATGACGTATAACATATACAGAAAACCCTAATGACTTCACCAAAAAGCTATTAAATTAATTTAGTAAAGTTACAGGATACAAAAGCAAATACAGATATCAGTTGCATTTTTATATACTAATGATAAAGTAGCCAAAAGAGAAATTAGGAAAACAATCCCATATGGAATTACACCAAAAGAATAAAATGCCTAGGAATAAATTTAACCAAGGAGATGAGAAACCAATACCCTGAAAAATATAAATATTGATGAAAGAATTTGAAGATGACATAAACAAATGGAAAGATATTCCATGCTCATGGAATATTGTTAAAATCTCCATACTACCCAAAGCTATCTACAGATTCAATGCAATCTCTATCAAAATACCAACATTTTTTTGAAGAATTAAAACAAATAATCCTAAAATTTAGGATTAAATTTACAATTAAATCCACAAAAGACCCAAATACCCGAAGTTATCTTGAGAAAGAAAAACAAAGCTGGAGGTATCACAACACCAGATTTCAAGATTTACTACAAAGCACTAGTCATCAAAACAGTATGGTACTAGTGCAAAAATAACCATATAGATCAATATAACAGGATAGAAATAAACCCACACTTATATAGTCAATCTATGACAAAGAAAGAAAGAATATACAATGGGGGAAAAGTCTTTTCAGTAAATGGTGCTGGAAAAACTGGACAGCTACATGCAAAAGAACAAAACTGAACTACATTCTTACAACATACACAAATATAAACTTTAAATGGATTAAGGACCTAAATGTGATGCCTGAAAATATAAAAGCTTAAGGAAAACATAAATAATAATCTCTTAGACATCAGCCGTAGAAACATTTTTTTAAATACATTGCTCAGGGCAACAGATATAAAAGCAAAAGTAAACCACTGGAATTACACCAAAATAAAAATTTTTGTACAGTGAAGAAAACATCAACAAAATGAAAAAACAAATTACTAAATAGGAGAAGATAATTGTAAATAGCATATCTGATAAGAGGTTAATATCTAAAATATGTGAAGACCTCATACAACTCAACACCCAGAAGACAAACTTCTTGTAAAAATTGGGCAAAGGACATGAACAGACACTTTTCCAAAGAGGACACACACAGAGCAAACAGAAAGAAACTCAACATTGCCAACCATGAGGGAAAAATCAATATCACAATGAGAAATCAGCTTATACTAGTCAGAATGGATAGTAAGGAAAAAAAAAAAAAACAACCAACCAACAAACAAAAAACAAGAAATAATAAACATTGGCAAAGAAACCCTCATGTACTATTAGTAGGAATGTAAATTGATGTAGCCACTCTGGAAAACATTATGAAGTTTTCTCAAAAAACTAAATCTAGAAATACCATGTGATATAATTCCACTTCTGGGTATTTACCTGAAGAAAATGAAAATAGTATTTTGAAAAGATATATACACCCCCACATTTATCGTGTCATTATTTACAATGGCCAAGCTATGTAAACGACCTAAGTGTCTGTCTATAGATGAATGAATAAAAAAAAAATGTGAAGTATATACTCAGGATGGAATATTACTCAGCCGTAAAAAAAGAATGAAATCTTTCCATTCATGACACCATAAATAGACATAGAGGGTATTATACTAAGAGAAATAAGTTAGAAAAAGACAAATACAATCTGATTCCACTTGGAATCTAAGAAACAAAACAAACAAGCAGAATCAGACACGTAACTATAGAGAACAAACTGGTGTTTGCCAAAGAGGAGAGAAATGAAGGGATGGGCAGAATGAGTAAAGGGGAGTGGGAGTTACTGGCTTTCAGTTTTATAATACGGAAGTCATGGAGATAAAATGTACAGCATAGTGAATATAGTCAATGGTATCATAATAGCAATTTATGGTGACAGACTGTAGCTATGCTTGTGGTTAGAATCCCATAACATATAGAGTTACTGAATCACTATGTTGTATACCTGAAATTAATGTAACATTGTGCGTCAACTATACTTCAGTGAAAAAGAATATTTTATAGCAGCTTGAGAAAGAACACTACAGTCTATTAACATGTGAGTGGATAAATAATTTGTGGTATTTTTCAAAAAGGATAGACTAATATGATAAGCAACAACTTAGATGAATCTCAAAAACATTACCCTGTGCAAAAGAAGCTAGATTCAAAAAGTAAACCAGTGTTCTACTTATGGAAAATTCTAGGAAAGGCAACAATTAATTTATAATGACACAAAAGAGATGAGATTTGCTCAGGGCTGGGGGTGAATTTAACCACCAAGGACTGAAAAAAATTTGGGGGGATAGTGGAAATATTTTGTATCTTGACTGTAGTAAAGGTGTCCATCCCTCAAAACTCATTGAAATACATACTTAAAATGGATGATTTATACTATGTAAGTTATACTTCAATTAAGTTGAGCTCAGAGAAAAATATATATATATATATATTTGTGCTGATGCTCCATATAACTTTCTAGGTGGTAATGTTAAGTTGTTTCTATCATATAACCCTTTGCTGAAGGTTACAATTACTCCAATGTGTTGATATTTTCTCATGAATTCTGAAGCCTGTTATTCCTTAAATTCAAGTGATGTGCTCAATATCTAATTTAACCAAGTGCTTTTCTCCTTTGTAATAAGAAGTGCTAATTTTTCAGTCCAGCTAATGGGGGTACTTCAATGCCTCCCCAAACCCTGCATCACTCACATGCTTTCTCTCAAAAGCAAGTGACATAGATTTAACTGGAACTAAAGAAAATATTTTGGCTTATGAGGCACTAAGACCTTAGAGCTGTGTGAAGGACAGGGACACAACTGGCACTCAGGAATGCCTAGAAATACTATTTCCAGAGCTCTTTCAGCACTGATTTTTTTTTTTTTTTTGGTGAGTTGGAGTATTTGTTTTTTTAGTTTTTTCTTTTTTTCTCTTTTTTTCCCTGAATTTAGACACTGCAGACTGATTATTTCTACTGTTTAAGACACATGGCTGCAGAATTTGTCATAACAAAATCTTGTGGCTTCACCAACTATTGAGAGTTAATATCTATGCTCTCTTTGTAACAGCAATTAGTCTTAATTGCTCTCTTTGTAACAGTCTAATTAGTCTTAAGGGTTAACTTGCTTCAAGTTAATTCACTCCTTACTTGCTGAATTATGTCCCTACATCCATAGCAGCCAGATTACTGACCTTCAGGGGAAAGATCAGACATTTCCCAGGCCACAGAGGCCACTGGGTCTGTTTGGAGATGCCTTGCCTTTCTGATTAGCCTAGCATTTTTTTTTTAAGCAAAATATTTTTCTTCTTTCAGGTCACACTAATGATTTTATTAATGTCCCTTTGTGTTTATTGTGCTTGCTCTCCTTTGCAGAAAGAACAGAGTACTCCTGCACATCACAAAACACAAATTGGACCCCCCTCACATAATCCCCAAGCACGAAGATAACATTTGTAGCTGGCACTATCAAATCTGCATGAAATCAAGAACTGTTGCAGGCCTCTGCACTCCCTTTGCTGAATAACTTCCGCAAACCCCTCTTAAAACCCTTGGACCAGGCAGAAACTTCTGAGTTGGCTTTTCAAAAGGAGACCACCTCTTCCCCAGGTTGCTGGTCTCTGAACTAAAGCTCAAATGTCTTTCCAAGCAAAACTCATCTCTTGAGTTTTGGCCCTCCTAGCAACAAGCAGCTGAAATTGGGTTTGATAATATCTTTAGTCCAAATTGCCAAAATCCAAAGGAAGGACCTCTTTGGCCTAGTTTAATTCACATAAAAACCTATGGTCCCATTTACTCTGGTCAGGGTAGCATGAGGTCTTGACATATGTGATATCCCCAGTGACAGCTTTGAGGATACCAGGTTTGAAAAATTAAAAAGGATAAAAAGGGGGATACCTGGATGGCTCAGTCAAGTTAAGCAACGGACTCTTAATTTTAGCTCAGATCAGGATCTCAGGGTCCGGGGACTCCATGCTCAGCAGGGAGTCCGCTTCCTTTTCTCTCTCTCTCTCTTTCCCTCTGCCCCTCCACCTCTGCTGTAAAAAATACTGGGGGAACTATTTTATATAAGCTCATGGTAATAGGTATATTGCCATATGTTAAATATTTACCCAAGTATTTATTTATCCAACTATTAAGACAGAAAGGCTCTTTGTTCATTTTTTTGCCAAAATAATATGGAAAATACTTGTAAACCTATGCTGAGAAAATGACAAGCATAATAATAAGATATTTAAATACATTTTATATATTAACACAAAATTAATATTTCTAAGTAAAACCATATTTTAATCATATTAGCAATGGAAGAATGAGCAATTTAAAATAATATAAAACTATCTGGGAAAGGTAATATCTTAGAGTAAATAGAAGTAACTAAAGGAAATGTTCCAGCGTGAACATTGGATTGAGAAAAATTAAGAGAATTAGGATCTAGTTTTAACTCAACAATTGGTTACTTATTCTTCTACACTTTTAATCTCTGGCAATGTATTATATTCCAAATACTAAAGAACTTGGAGTGGATGGCCTTCAGGATTCCTATTATTGAGATGCTGTTATTATTATCCTTTTATCCTTTCCTCCCCTAAGTAAGGATAGAAAATAGAATGTACATGGGTTATTTCTGAAGACTCCTACTAATGTGCTGAAACATGTTATAAACAGAATATTTTTATTATGTATTCTCTAATAAACAGAAAAAGGCAAGATCAAATTTCCATAATATTGTTTAAAGCCCATATTACCATAACTTACTTTTCCTTAATTTGTCCATATTCCCCACATCACTTATTGCTCTGAGTCATAGAGTTGGTCTATCACTTTCATAGAGTACTATTCTACAAAGCTAAAACAATCAGAAAATCCTTCATCAATAAACCTTTATTATTTTTAATATTTCAGCAATATTTTTGCATTGCTTAGATTAAATGACTGGTATTGTATCATAATTTGACTTACTGCTCCATTATTCTTTTAGTAGGTAGTGAATAAGAGAAAAGTACTTTTTTTTTTTTAAAGATTTTATTTATTTATTTGACAGAGGGAGAGAGATCACAAGTAGGCAGGGAGGCAGGCAGAGAGAGAGGAGGAAGCAGGCTCCCTGCTGAGCAGAGAGCCCGATGCAGGGCTCGATCCCAGGACCCTGAGATCATGACCTGAGCCGAAGGCAGAGGCTTAACCCACTGAGCCACCCAGGCGCCCCGAGAAAAGTACTTTTATTGTAACTATAATAGCAATTTGAGATGTTGAAAATTTTTGTTAAAAATTTGATAATGCTGTTATTTTAAGTTCTGTCCCTTTGGACAAAAGAAAATTCTATTAGAGATATATTTCTGTAAGTTTTGTTTTTTATTTGTTCCTAGAAGTATCTCTGTGAAAACATAATCCAAAGAGATTTAAAACAAGTGTATTTTTTTAGCAGCAATGTGTTTCTGGTATATTACATATTCATATCCTTTCTAGAATGTGAGAGGATACAGTAAATATATGCTAACTATATACAAATCATATATTTTGGCATTTATGGAGAAGTTACTTGTTTTCTAAATATATATGTAAATTCAAAATATTTTCTGATTCTTATTTAAGGAATGGAAACCCCATAGTTTTAAATAAATGCCATGTGAGTCTTTATTTTCATCGTTCCTTTCAATCTTGATCTTACACCAGCGAAAATCAAGCTTTCAGTTGTATTTTTAAAACACATTAAAGTATAATGTTTCTATGACTTTAAAATCTTTCATCAATTACGTGAATACAATTCTGATTTCATATATTTAATTTACATTAAATTTGGGTTAAGCACAGAGAAGATTATCAACTTTAATATCCATTAACTTATTCTCCATTACCTAGAATCGGTTTTTGTCATTCAATCAATCTTTGCCCAATTATGTCAAACAGAATTCCCCTGAGTCAAGCATTTTTACAAAGAACAGTGTATTTCAATATTTCAATACTGAAAATACTATTTGGTGATCCTTAAATCATTATCGCTTCCCCCAAATGATTCCAGCATAACATAGTATTTTGAAAAAGACTTCAGTGAAAAATTAATTGGTTGGCAACTTTTGGTCATGAACAACTCCCCAGTAAGAAACTTATAATTGGGAAACCTGGGTGGCTCAGTCAGTTAAGCATCTGACTTTGGCTCAGGTCCTGATCTCAGAGTCCTGGGATTGGGTCAGACTCCATGCTCAGCGGGAAGTCTGTTTCTTCCTCTCCCCTTACCCCTAACTCCATTCATGCTCTCTCTCAAATAAAATCTTTTTAAAGATTTTATTTATTTGACAGAGAGGAAAGATCACAAGTAGGCAGAGAGGCAGGCAGAGAGAGAGAGGGAAGCAGAGAGCCCAATTCAGGGCTCTATCCCAGGACCCTGAGTCATGACCTGAGCCAAAGGCAGAGGCTTTAACCCGCTGAGCCACCCAGGTGCCCCTCTTTTTTTTTTTTTTTAAGAAACTTGTATTTCACTTAGCATAATACCATAAGAGACTCTTAATCTCGGGAAACAAACTGAGGGTGGCTGGGAGGTGGGGCGGAGGACTAGGGTGGCTAGGTTATGGACATTGGGGAAGGTATGTGGTATGGTGAGCGCTGTGAATTATGTAAGACTGATGATTCACAGACCTGTACCCGTGAAGCAAATAATATACTATATGTTAATAATATCAAAAAAGAAACTTTTAATCAGGAAAACACAACATTTAAATGAATTACTAAAAGCAGCAAGCAGTATTTCTGACCCGTTACACTATTTGAGGAGTATATTCATCCTACTGCCCTAAGTCAAAAAGTTTGCTCTTAGCTAACAGGACTTATTTCCTTAGAGTTGGAAGGAAACCTTTTAAATTGCAGGGCAAATTTCTTTGGCAGCATCTTCTGGTGTTTATGGATGGTACTTTAACATTTAATTTTAAATGTTCTGATTATCCAGAAATTACTACTACCTAGAATAAACAAAGCACATAAAAATTCATGTAAAGAATTAGATGTTTGGATCAGTGTTCTATGAGACAGGGGTTTAGAGTATAGCACCCTAGTAATTAAACATCAGTGCTGTAATCAGTGAAAATCCAGGCCTCTTTGATCTTCCAATAAGCAATAATTTGCATGGCAATTTACATAGCTAAATTGTGAAAATCTTTCTTTGAAGTTGGTAACCAAATACCTGGAAAAAAGTTGGTTTCCTTATTTATTATAACCAGTTTTACCAGTTAGCAAATTTGTCTATATAAAGTTAAAAAAAAAAAAGGAAGAAAAAGTATAGTGAATTCAAGTTAGTTTAATTCACTCTTACATAAAGGAAAACTAGAAGGATATAGTCCAAGAAAAACTCTCCTGAGTAATTATCTTTCCGCTCTATAATCAAAGGCCTGACTTCATTTCTAAAGATCACTATATAATCACAATTTAATTCATTATCTTTTGATATTTTATAGTATAGACTAAAATCTAGTCTTTATTTTCTTCATAGGTAAATAGTCTTGCTTTCTGTCTGGTCATTTAATAACATGTTATCTTTACCATTATAAAACAAATGTCTGTGGCATGACTCTATCTTGGCTGACAGGTCATGAGCCATTTTGTTCTGTAACTTCAAGACTTACTTCAATTTACAAAAATTTTGATGTCTTTTGTTTCATGTGATTATACATGGTCTTGGTGAACTGAGATTATTAGTTTGGAACTTTCTTGGAACAGTGAAATTTAGCTCAATTTCTGCAGCGAAATCAGTTCAAATGAAGAGATTTTCATTGTCTACCTGTTTTTATCACCTACAATAAATTTATTGACTTCCTAAAATGGGTGAGGAGATTCTAACAGGAGTTCTTCTATTTACCTGACATGACACCATCATTCTTAAAAGAAAGAGAATTTCTGAAATTGCCTACTTTATTATGCTTAAATTTTGTTCTATTTGCCCTCAATTTGTCAGAAATACCTGGAAATTTGGCCTGGTTCTTTGAAAGAATTAATAATATTGATAAACCACTGGCCAGACTTGTCCAAAGGAAAAGAGTAAGGACCCAAATTAATAAAATTATAAGTGAAAGGGGAGAGATCATGACTAACACCAAGGATATAGAAACAATCATCAGAAATTATTATCAACAGCTATATGCCAATAAGTTAAGCAACCTAGAAGAAATAGAGGCATTCCTGGAAACCTATAAACTTCCAAGACTGAAACAGGAAGAAATTGACAACCTGAATAAACCAATAAACAAAATGAGATTGAAGCAGTGATCAAAAGCCTCAAAAAAAAAAAAAAAAAAACAAGAGTCCAGGGACTGATGGATTCCCTGGGGAATTCTACCACAGATTTAAAGACAAAATAATACCTATTTTCCTGAAGCTGTTTCAAAAAATAGAAACAGAAGGAAAACTTCCAAACTCCTTATGAGGCAGCACTACCTTATTCCCCAAACCTGGCAAAGACCACATCAAAAAGGAGAATTTCAGACCAATATCCCCATGAATATGGATGCCAAAATTCTCAACAAGATTCTAGCTAATAGGATCCCACAGTACCTTAAAAGGCTTATCCACCATGACCAGGTGGAATTTATCCTTGGGATACAAGGGTGGTTCAACATTCACAAATCAATCAGTGTGATAGAACACATTAATAAAAGGAGAGAAAAGAACTACCTGGTCCCCTCAACTGATACAGAAAAAGCATTTGACAAAATACAGCATCCTTTCTTGATTAAAACTTTTAAGAGTATAGGGATAGAAAGAACATTCCTCAATTTCATAAAATCGATCTATGAAAAGCCCACCGCAAATATCATTCTCAATGGGGAAAAGCATTTGACTGATGGTGACTAACATAACATAATAAAAAAAAATGTATATTCCATTGTTTAGGATGAAATGTTCTGAATATATCTGTTAGATCCATCTGGTCCAATGTATCATTCAAAGCCTTTTACCATTTTAATTTTCAGTTTTTATGATCTATCCCTTGATGTAAGTGGGATGTTCAAGTCCTCTACTATTATCATATTACTATCGATTACTTCCTTTATGTTTATTATTGCTGCTCTATGTATTTGGGTGGTTCCATAATGGGGGCATAAATATTTACAATTGTTAGATCTTGTTGGATTATCTCCTTTATGGTTATATAGTGTCCTTCTTCATCTCTTATTACTGTCTATGTTTTAAAATCTATTTTGTCTGATGTAAGTACTGCTATCCCAGCTTTCTTTTCACTTCTATTTGCATGATAAATGCTTTTCCATCCCTTCACTTTCACTCTGCATGTTTCTATAGGTCTGAAACGAGCCCTCTGTAGACAGCATATAGTCTTGCTTTTTTTTTTTTTTAATCCATTCCATCACCCAATGTCTTGACTGGTGTGTTTAGTCTATTTACATTCAAAGTAGTTATTGATAAGTATGCCCTTTTACCATTTTTTTTTTTTTACCTTTTTTGCCTTTTTTTTTTTTTTAATTCTTTGTTCCTTTATTTTCTTATTCTCTTTTCTCACAGTTTATTGGCTTTCTTAGTAATATTCTTGGATTCCTTGCTCTTTCTTTCTTGGGGAATATCTATCACCAGTTATTGATTTATGGTTAGCATTAGGTTTGTATGTAATATCCTATTCATACAACAGTTGATATTAAGTTGATGGTCACTTAAGTTTAAACCTATTCTTTATTCCTCTCCCCACCATGTTTAGGTTTTTGACATATTTTATATCTTTTTATTTTGTGAATCCCTTGACTGGTTTCTATAGATATTTGTACTGCTTTTGTGCTTCCTTCTTTTCTACTCCTGCTTATTATCTTTCCTCTCCATTCAGAGTCCCTTTTAACATTTTTTTTTTTTTTTTGTAGAGCTTACTTAGTGGTCATGAATACCATTAATTTGGATTTGTCTAGGAAACTATCTTTCCTTCTATTTTGAATGATAACCTTGTTGGATAAAGTATGCATGGATGATATTTTTTTTCTTTCATCACTTTGATTATATCATGCCATTCTTTTCTGACCTGCAAAGTTTCTGCTGAAAAATCAGCCAGTAATCTTATGGGGTTTCCCTTGTATATAAGTGTTTTCTCTTGCTGCTTTTAAAATTCTATCTTTGGGGTGCCTGGGTAGTGCAGTCTGTCAAACATCTGACTCTTGTTTTTTGCTCAGGTCATGATCTCAGTCAGGATCCTCAGATTGAGCTCTGCATGGGGCTCCACACTTAGCACAGAACCTGCTTAAGACACTCTCTTCCTTTCCCTCTGTCCATTCTTCCCTCAAATAAATAAATCCTTAAAAAAAAATAAATTCTATCTTTAATGTTACCTTTTGCCATTTAATTATTATATATTTTGGTGTGAAGCTCCTTGGATTGATTTTGTTGGCAGCTCTCTGGGCCTCCTGGAGCTAGATTTGTTTCCTTTTCTAGATTTCTGTATTCTTTCCTAAAAGACTTGGGACACTTTTAGCTATTATTTCCTCAAATAAATTTTTTCTCCCTCCTGTCTCATCTCCTTGTATTCCCTGGAATCTTTTGTTGGGGAGGCCTGCAGTCAGAGCAGATATCTGTCCCCAATCCACTGCTGGGGCCATCAGACTGGTATGTCTGGTTATCATTCCCTCTCCTCTGCGCACGGGTCACTTTGGAGTAGTGGTGGCCCCTGCCTGGGCTGCTTGCACACTGCCTGTCTTGTGACACCACTTTGCATGGGCTCCAACTCAGGGCATATTGGAGGGGTAGGGCTCTAGGAGAACATAGGGACAGGAGCATGGTGTCAGCAAGAATTGTATGGGTCTGCTTTGAGAGGGAACATGGAGTAGAGGCCTGGCTGGAGGGAGTGGATCTTCAGGAAAATGCAGAGGTAGGGTATGCTGTCTAAAATTAGGTGGGGAATGTTGACACTGTGCTGGTTCCTATAGGTATCCCTGTATCTAGGCTGGGGGGACAAAGGAGAGGAAGTAGTACCCACCAGCTCTTTTGTTCTTGGAGAAGCCTCCCAAGGATCCTTGCCCCTTTAGCACAAGCTCTGAGATTAGTAAACAACTCTCCTTCCAGTATACACTAGGGGTTTTTCAAACTGGTACTTCTATGCTGCATCTCAGTGATGCTGCTTGTTGTGCTGTCTCTTTAAACGGAACCCCACCCTTCTGGCTCTTCCAGAGCTGCACCCACTAATTTTTTTTTTTTTTTAATTCCAGGTGTTATACCACACTGATTTTTGGGCCCATCTTGTTTCCAAAGCCAAATGTTACAGTGATTCAACTTTTCTATGTGGATTTCCAATGCCTGTGATGCCTGGGATGAGAATCTGTTTCCCCTCTTTGTACCTTCATAGTCCTTCCGTCCAGTGTATAGTCCAGAGGTCTGTTTAGCTTCAGACCACATCTCCATCTTTTTTATACTCTATGATGTGGCCTCTTCGCATTTAGCTGTGGAGAGTCTGTTCTGTCAGTCTTTGGGTAATTTTCTCAGTTATTTACACTGATGTGGGTGTTATCTAGTTGTATCCATGGGATAAAGTGAGTTTAGGGTCCTCCTATCCTGCCATCTTCCCTGAAAGTCTCTTGCTGGTATTTTAATTATGATAATTATGTTAAATTTATATCCTTTTAGAGATAATACTGTAAACATTGTTGACCATCCCAAACTATGAACATGGTGTTTCTCCCTATTTATTTAGGTCTTTAATTTCTATTTGCAGTATTTCATATGTTTTAATGTAGCCATCTTGCATATCTATGGTTAAATTTATTCCCACATGCTTTATATGTAATTGTTAAAATATTCTATTGTAGTTTTATTCTCCATTTGTTTATTACTAATGTAAAAATATAAATTTGACATTTATATTGAATATATATTTTTAAATCATTATGTTCATTTATAAATCACATTTTAAAAATATTTATTCAACTATATATGTAAACTATGTTTCTGTGAATAAAAATAGTGTTACAGGTTTCCTTTTCAAAATTTATTCCTTTTATTTTATTATGTGTCTTTTTCTTGCTTTATTGCACTATTGCACTGACTAGGATCTGAAGTATGGTATTTAATAGAAAATGTGAGAGCAGACATGCTTGCTTTAGTCCCAGTCTTGTGGGAAAGCAATCAATAAATCAGAATTAAGTATACTATTAGCTGTGGGATTTTAGTACCATTTATCAAATTGTAAAAATTATTTTCTATATTTTTAGAATATTTTTATCAATAATGAGTGCTAAATTTTGTCAAATATTTCCTTCTTTGTCTGTTGAGGTGGCAATATAGTTTTCCTCTTCATCACTTTAGTGAAATAAATTATATTGCTTGATTTTAGGATGTTAGACTAACCATTCATCCTTGTGATTAACCACACATGATCATGGCTTTTATATATATAATACTGATTTTGATTTTCGTATTACATATAGATATAAATATAATGAAGCTTATTTGTTTGCAATTATAATTCTTTTTTAATCTTATAACTTGGGTACAAAGCTTACACTTTCATCATAAAATAGTCATAAAGTTCCTCTCTTCCTCTATTTTTCAAAGAAGATTGTCATTATATTATTATTTGTTCTTTTTATGTTTGGCAGGATTTATCAATGAAGCAATCTGTTGCTGCAGTTTTCTTTGTGGAAAAAAGATTTTTTTCTTTTAACTTTCAAGTAATTACAGATTCACAGAGAGTAGCAAAAATAGTAGGGAGATCCCATATACTTTTTATCTAATTTCCCCCAATGAATAGAGCTTGCATACATTTAGTGCAGTATAAAAAACAGAAAAATGACACTGGCAAAATGTGGATATATGGTTCTATGTCATTTTTATCACATCTTTATATGTATACACAGATAATGATAATCACAGTCCAGATACATACCTATTTCATTATCAAAAAGATATCCTTCATGCTATTCTATTATTACACTCACCCAATTGTCCCCACCACCATTCATAACCTCTATAAATCATCAATCTTTCTTACTTTTAAATTTATTTATTTATTTATTCTTTATTTATTTATTTTAGAGAGCGAGCACATACAAGTGGAAGGGAAGGCAGAGGGGGAGGGAGTAGGAGAGGGAAAGAATCTTAAGAGACTTCACCTTGAGTGTGGAGCCTGACATGGGTTGGATCCCATTACCATGAGATCATTACCTGAACCAAAACCAAGAGTCAGACAAAACCAACTGAGTCACTCAGGTGCCCCTATAATTTTATTTCAATGATGTTATGTAAATAGAATCATATAGTATGTGACATTTTCAGATTGACTTTTCTTTAATTAGCATAATGCCCTTGAGATTCTTACAAGTTATTGCATGAATCAGTAGTTTGTTCTTTTTGTTGCTGAGCAGTATTTCATCAAAGGAAATCAAACAAGTGAGGTCTCTGATTCCCCAAGTATTTTCCCAGAGTCAATTCATGCTGTACTGTTAAGAGTAGAAATCCAAAGACTAGAGTCTCACTTAACAGAGAGTAAGATATTAGAGTTCAGAGAGGCTGAGGTGTCCAGAATTTACAGCAGAGCACAAAATCAGCACAAGAATCATGTCTAGTCTTTGGATGAGTAATGAATGTGCATGCCTGGCTTAATATTTTCTTTATGTGGAGAAACAGACTAAAAAAGTCCAAGACTTTACATACCTCTAATAGTACTTTTGCTTCCATTAGATAGAGGGAGAGGGCTTATTATACAGGACGTTGCATAAATTTCTAAAAGGGCTACACCTTAGTAACATAACAGGGCTAAATTAGAGCCTCAACGATAGTTAGTATGAACCCAGGTTAGTAAACAAAACTTAAACTCAAGCTTTAAAAAGATGCAATTGTGCCTAAAAAGTTAAGTAGCTGCCAGAACAAAATCCAAATGTCTTTTTAAAAATATTTAAAAAGGAAAAGTCCAACTTTCAGATATAAAGAATTAATAAAGAACTCAAATCAGATATGAAAGAGACATTACAACTCATATCACATGTACATAAAGGATTTTTAAGAGACTACTATGAACAAATATACACAAATTTGAAAACCTAGAATAGAAAATTTCCTAAGAAAATACAACCTATATAGACTGAATCATAAATAAAAAGTGGAAATAAATGAATTACTAGAAAGGAGATAGACAAATCAGTATACAAAAATCTCCTGTAAACAAAAGTCCAGGATCAGACAGATTCAACAGTGAGTTCTATCAACCACTTAAAAAATTAATACCAATCTTTCTCAAACTCTTATAAAAAAAAAAAGAAGAAGAAGAGAAAATCCACATCAAGTATTGTTTTAAGAGCCCAGCATTACCTTGATACCATAACCAAAAAGGACATTACAAGAAAACTACTGGCCAATAGCCCTAATAAACATAGATGCAAAATACCCAAAAAAAGGTTAGCAAACCATAATATCCAAAGCAATCTAAAAATTTAATGCAATCTTTATCAAAATACTGAGAGCATTTTTTTATAGAACTCAATTAAACCTAAAATTTGTATGAAACAACAAAAGACCCAGAAGAGCAAAACTGTGTCAAGAAAGTACAAAGCTGGAGATATCACAATTCCAGATTTCAGATAAAGCACAAAGCTGTACTAATCAACAGCATAATACTGGCATTTAAATAGGCACATACATCAATGGAATAGAATAGAGAAGGAAGAAATAGACCCATGCTTGTATGGTCAATTAATGTATGACAAATGGAGCAAGAATATACAATGAGACAAAGACAGTCTCTTCAACAAATGGTGCTAGGAAAACTGGACTGCTACCACTTTCTTATACTAGACACAAAAGTAAAATCAAAATGGATTACAGACATAAATGTGAGATATGAAACCATAAAACCCCTATAAGAAAAGTTAGGCAGTGATTTCTTTGACTTCAGCCATAGAAACCTTTTTTTTTTTTTTTTTTTTTAAGCTATCTCTCCTTTGGCAGGAAATAAAAGCAAACTTAAACTATAGGCAATACACCCCATGATATTTCTGATAAGGTGTTACATCCAAAATATGTTTAAAAAAACTCACATATCTACCAAAAATTAAAAAAAAAATAGTATAAGAAAAGAACCAAACAAAATGAAAAACTCAATAACTGAAATTAAAATACACTAGAGGGAACAACTAGCAGATTAGAGAAAGCAGAACGGATCACCATTCAGGATGACAGAGTAATGGAAAGCAACCAAGCTAAACAGAAGAAAAAGAAAAATGAATAATAAAAAAAATGAAAATAATTAAGAGAATGTAGTGACATCATCAAGCACAGTAACATTCACATTATAGGATTCCAGAAAAAGGACATAGAGAAAAGGGTGCAGAAAACTTGTTGGAAGAAATAAGAGCTAAATATCTCCTTAATCTGGGAGAAGAAAAATCCAGAAATCCAGATCCAGGAGGCAAAAAGATCTCCCTACAAAATGAACACAAGAAGGCCTATAACAAAACATATAATAGATTTCTTGGTTGGAGGGCAAGATGGCGGAGGTGTAGGAGGCACAGAGAGCCCTGGGAATCAGAAGTCCAGCTAAAGAGGAGGAAATCACTCTAAAAGCCGGCAAACGCAACAGCAGAGAGAAGAGAATAAGAACAGCAATTCTAGGAGC
>CM053608.1:76473384-76519859 GCA_028646535.1 Procyon lotor | reverse complement strand
CCTGGGTGGCTCAGTCGTTAAGTGTCTGCCTTCGGCCCAGGTCAGATCCCGGGGTCCTGGGATCGAGCCCCACATCGGGCTCCCTGCTTGGCAGGAAGCCTGCTTCTCCCGCTACCATTCCCTCTGCTTGTGTTCCCTCTCTCGCTGTGTTTCTCGCTGTCAAAGAAATAAAAAAAAATCTTTAAAAAAAAAAAAAAAATACCATCACCTTAAAGGGAGAACAATTATTTAATTTATATTTCCCACAGCATCCGTATCTGACAAAGAATTACAGTTTGTGACTAAAGATTTTTTAAACAGTGGTTCGTTATTGTTATTAGAAGTAAAAGAAGGTAGAAAGAGAAAGAGGGGTAAAGGAGGAAGGGAAGAAATCAAAAAAATAGGATAATTTGACAGTTATTCAGTTTTCCTCAACAGAAAAGTTCAGGCAGAGCTGGATGACTTTTCCTTTGATTTGTCACTAAGGTCACAGAAGGAGTCAATGGAATGTTTCACAAATTGTACCGTGGAAACCACTGCTACTTAAAATCTGATCCCTGCATTGTTGCCAGTCAACACATGTGTGTTTTTGGAACCTGGTGAAATGAAGTACAGAAAAGGAAAGTAAGTATGTAGGAATATTTATAGTAACTGGGTAGGTTAATTTTATGTCCTTTGGATCTAATTATAAAAAATGGGAACTTGTATTTTGTAGGTCTTTATTTTTATTGTATTTTACAAAAGTATCAGCCCTCAGAAAATAGATTTTTTCTGTTATAAAATAAAATAGTCTCCCCAAAATATTTTGTCCTGCAAGTATTCCATGATAAAATGAGTTCGGGAAATGTTTCATTGTGTTTTGTTTTTTTTTTCTTTACATTTTACAGGGCACTTTGAAATGTTAAAGCCTACAAAATCTAAAGCTGCCTCTATAGTTTTGTTAACCCAGGATTTTTAAAACCTTTTTGAACACAGAATTATTTTTGTTAGGCTGGCGGGCCCAGGGACGCTGAGAGCGGACAGGATGGCCACCGAGTTTCACAAGATGGTGGCTCAGGATTTCCCACCATGGGGATTCCTGTCTCAGAGACTTTCCAGATCACCCCACAACAATCAGGGACAATCCCACTGGTCAACTTTGCATCCCTTTTTCTGTATAATGAGCTGACAACTGATCGGTGTATTTTGTATCCCTCATGTACATAAATCAAAGCCAATCAGATACCAGCAAGGCCTCCACATCCTAAGGCCCCTATTTAAAAACCCCTCATCCCCATCTCTCAGCAAGACTTCCTGGCCTCACTCCCTCCTGAGCTGTGGAATCTCTCCCTAGAGCGCATCCATTAAAGCTTGCCTCTGTTCTACTCACCTGGCTCCTCTTTTCCAACGCTGATTCAAACCTGATCTCTACTGCCGATTCAAACCTGATAATTTTCATAATAGTACTATTGAGATCCTGGGGAAAAAGTACTCAGAAAAACACACTTAGAATTATGATATGAGAGTTATGAAGAAGTTTCCAGATTTGTGACATTTTAATGATCATGTCAAAATGTTAACTCTTTCAAATTTCTAACCATATTGAAAAGCTTTTCAATTATTTATGAGAAATCATTTGATGTGTAATTAACTGGTGATTTTATCAACTTTTCTATGGCCAGAAATCAACTGATTCTCCTTTCAAATAATAAAGATGTGTATATATATAAATACACACACACATATAGTTAAATTACATGTCATACATTTTGAATGGCAATAGGTTTAAATAATAATCACCTTAAAAATTACAAATAGAAAATACAGTTGACCCCTGAAGAACACTGGGGTTAGAAAGGCCTAACCCTAAATCAGTTTTGACTCCCCAAAAATGTAACTGCTAACAGCTTACTATGAACTGGAATCCTTACCAATAATATTAATGATCATTTAATACATGTTTTGTATGTTATTTGTATTAAATACTGTATTATAACAATAAAGTAACCTAGAGAAAAACCTAGAGAAAAATGTCATTAGGAAAATCATAAGGAGAAGAAAATACATTTATAGTACTATACTGTATTTATTAAAAAAATTCCATGCATCAGTGGACCTGCATAGTTCAAACTCATGTTGTTCAAGGGTCAAATGTAGTTTATTGCTTCTTAAGTATATTTTTAACTGGATAATAAATTCAGAATACAAACTTTGTAATAATAAGCTATATTTTATCATTTATGATTTTAAATATATTTTATTGCTATTTAAATATATTTTATATTTATATTTTAAAATAATTTTAAATTATCATCATTCAGCTTTCACATGAAATCATTTTTCTAATTGCTTTTGATAAACCATTTTAAAATCTTATTATCTCTCCGAGGATAGCACTTCTATTTATTTGGTGACTTTTATTCTATATGTTTTAGAGAGTTTATCAATGTCCATTTTTCAATGTCCGTTTTTTCCAAGATCAACTATGTATACAATTAAAGAAGAAAGTCAAAGGTATAACATGGTCTTCCATAACTTCTAAAATATCCACAATGTAAAACTATTAGAAATATTCTTTATCCTCACAATTTTCTTTTCTTTCATGAGATAAACTTTAAGAACTATAAAGCCTGCTGGAAAATTGCCACATACAATTAATTAACAATGGTAGATGTTAGATAATTAAAAAAATACTTTAATTTGACTCACTAATCAAACAAAAGTTAGTTTCTTCTTTTTATATTACACATAAAATTATTATCCTTTGTAGAAAGATTTTATTTCCTTTTCATATTTACTTGAACTGGTAAAGGCATCAGAAAAGATAAACTCTTGGCATAAAATATGTTATAATTATAAAATATTCTGTGGTTATTTATGAATTGTAAGGTTCATTAAAATTGGCTTGGCTACTTGTATATAATATTCCAAGGTCAAAAACAATGATTTATGCCAAAAGATTAAATAATCCTGGTCAAATTTTGAGATTTGCTCAATAAAGGGAAATATTTCAGAAACTTAGGATTTAAAATAATTTTAGCATTGTTAACTCAGTCTTTATTTTTTAAGAAGAAAAACAAAAATAAAAATTATTCTTGTTACCTTCTGCGAGGAACCCTTGAAAGGAGATATTGACAAAGAAGTAGATATCTATGTAATATCAGCATTCAAGAACAAGAGAAAGGAGACAGGATTGTTTTCAAATATTTGAAGTGTTAGATTTGTTTTATATAGTTATAAATCTAGGACCAATGAATATACACTAAAGAATAGATTCTATGATTTTATTAAATATTGTCAAAGCTCTAGTAAATTCTTGAGAATTGGAAGTCTTTTTTCACATCGTAATAGAAAATATAATATCTAGGTAAACTGATACTACAGTTCCATCTAGTAATAAATGACTCAGATGTGAATCTTATGTCCCTAACTTATTAAAAATAACATTTTCTTATTAAACTTCAAGTGAAAAAATGTCAAGATAAAGATAAAGATAGTTCTAAGGAGCTATTTTTTGAAATCATCCTTTGGCCACTGGATTCAATAGAAGAGAAAGCTATATAGTTATTCTGAATAACTAACTGAGTATAATGTATTATTATTGCTTCATAATTGAAGAAAAGATTTTTTTTTCCTTCCCTGGGATCCAAAATACCAAAAGGAGCATTTTCCCCCACCTCTGCAATAAAACATAGTTTGGCCTCTGAAAAATACAAGATGCGGATACAATTTTTTTTCTTTTTCAAATCTCAGAAAATAAATCACATTCTATATAATTATGTCATCGGGCCACAATTTTCATTAATATGGCATGTTTAGGAACTCTAGGTCATAGTGGTTACATGTGCAGAATTTGGACTCAAATAGATACTGGGGTTAATGTAGAACATGAAATCATCCATAATACCTGGTTTGCTAAAATGTAACACAGAGGCCACTGTAGTGTGGGAAAGTTTCAGAGAAGGGCGTAGGCCTATGGAATGCCCAAAGCCTGTCTGACCACTCTGCTGTAGGAACACCTCCACAGTTGCCTTTGGGAAACTTTCTCAGCCCAAAGAGCTACCCTGTGATCTAAAAGATGTATGTTTTGTCCTTAGGTTATGTTTAGCAGAACTCCTGGAACAGGCTGATTAGCATATCATATCTTTCCCATAAACAGATCCTCCCAGTTCCATTAAGACCCATTGTCACAGATCAGGTGCTTGAGTAACAGTGATAAGGATCTGTGATTATCCTGAAGGACCAATAAAAGCAGGAGCAAAGAAAAGCAAAGGGTCTTTGTCTCTAAGCTTTGAGCGCCTTGCCTTCTCCTCTCTTTCACAGCAAATTTTAGAGTAATCTTTCATCCCTAGGTACAGGGATTGCTGGCCATTCCTGGCAAATACACTTAATCAAATTCTGGTTCTATGAGCCATTGCAAAAAGCGTAAAAGTTATAACATAATTATTACAAATAGAATTCATGAAGATTACACCAGTTATAAATACCAGACATTTCTTACTGACAGTCTAAATATGGAGATCAAATTAGATAATGTATACAAAATACTGTATAAATCACAGTATATTATATGGAATTAATTTTACTATACAATATCTTTTAATATTGTTAATATCACCAATATTGTGCTAAAGGCCTTATGTGTGCTTATCATTTAAACATTCTATTATGCTACATAGAAAAATTTATTTCTGTATTATGTGTCTCATGTATATGTATAAAAAATCTTTTCCTTTTTTTAAGATTTTACTAAGCTGAGAGAGAGGGAGAACATGAGGGCAGGAGAGGCAGAGGGAGAAGCAGACTCCCCTCTGAGCACGGAGCCCAACATAGGACTAGATCCTGGGAACCCAGGATCATCTCCTGAGCTGAAGGCAGATGCTTAACTGACTGAGCCACTCAGGTGCCCCAAAATCTGGATATCTCTTATGTAGAAGAGAGCATTTAAGGATTCAGGGCCTGCTGCATTTTAACACGAATTATTTTTCTTCATTTTCACTTCCCATACTTGTATAGTGCTGAGTTTGAAAGAGTTAACTCAGTATTAGCTATTGTTTCAATAAAATGTTACTTTATATGATATTTAAAAGGTGTACATGTGATGATCAAGTTAATTAATATACTCATTATGTTGCATAGTTACCTTTTGTGTGTGTGTGTGTGTGTGTGTGTGTGTGTGTGTGTGTGTGTGTAGTGAGAAACAAGCTCTATTTTTTAGCTAGTTTCTAGTATATAATATTATTAACTATAATCACCATTCTGCTCCAATAGATCCCCAGAATCTATTCATCTTATAACTGAAAAGTTGTACCCTTTTACCATCATCTCCTCACTTCCCCTTATTCCCAGCTCTGGGCAACTACTATT
Source organism: Procyon lotor (assembly GCA_028646535.1). Taxonomy (NCBI): domain Eukaryota; kingdom Metazoa; phylum Chordata; class Mammalia; order Carnivora; family Procyonidae; genus Procyon; species Procyon lotor. The sequence continues at coordinate 76,514,534 of CM053608.1, read as the reverse complement.
CTCCTGATTCTATGAGTTTTATTTTTTTAGATTCTACTTATAAATGAGAACTTACAAATGAGTATTTGTCTTTCTATGTCTGGCATATTTCACTTAATATAATATCTTCTAGGTTCAATGAAAATGGCAGGATTTCCTTCCATGTTAACACTGAGTAATAAATACTCCATCGTATATGACATTGTCTCATCCTTCAGCTATCATTAGACTTTTAGGTTGTTTCCATATCTTGGCTATTGTGAATAATGCTATAATGAATATGGGACTACAGTTATCTTTTTGAGACACTGATTTTATTTCCTTTGGATATGACCGAGAAGTGGGATTGCTGGAACATATAGAAATTCTATTTTTAATTTTTTGATGAATCTCCATACATTTTCCATAATGGCTATACCAATTTACATTCCCACCAATAGTGTACAAGGGTTTTCTTTTGTAATAGAGAAGCTTTTTAGTTTGATGCAATCCCATTTGTTTATTTTTGCTTGTGTTGCTTAAGTTTTTGTTGTCAAATCCAATCACTGCCAAGACTAAGGTCAAGGAGCTTTCCCCCTATGTTTTCTTCAAGAAGTTTCATGGTTTCTGGTCTTAAATTTAAGTCCCTAATCCATTTTGAGTATAAGATAAAGTGTTTAATTTCAGTCTTTGCATGTCGATATTCAATTTTCCTAGTACCATTTTTTGAAAAGACCAGCATTCTTTATTGTTTATTCTCAGCATCCTTGTCAAAGAGTAACCAAATATGCATGAGTTTATTTCTAGGCTCTTAATTCTGTTCCCTAGGTCTCTATGTATCTGCTTTTATGCCAGTATCATACTGTTTTAATTACTATAACTTTGTAATAAGTTTGAAATCAGGAAAGTATGTTGATTCCAGCTTTCTTCTTTCTCAAGATCGCTTTGGCTATTTGAGACTTTTTTTTTGTGATTCCATATTAATTTTAGGATTCTTTTTTCTATTTATGTGAAAATGCCATTGCAATTTTTATAGGGATTGCATTGAATGTGTAGATTGCTTTGGGTAATGTGAATACTTTACCAATAATAGCTCTTTTAAGCCATGAACACAGAGTATTTTTCCATTTGTGGCTTTTAAACATCTTTTATCAATATTTTATAATTTTCAGTGTACAGAACTTCTTCTTGGCTAAATTCTCCTTCAGTGTTTTCTTCTTCTTTTTATTGTAAAAAGGATTATTTTCTTAATTTCTTTTTTGAATTATTAATTATATATAGAAATGCAACTGATCTTATATATTTTATATCCTGAAACTTAAACAAGTTTATTTTAGTTTTAACCATTCTTTGATTTATTAAAAAAAATTATTTATTTGACAGAGAAAGAGCACAAGCAGGGGAAGCAGCAGGCAGAGAGAAGCAGGCTTCCCACTGAGCAGGGAGCCTGATGTGGGGCTCAATCCCAGGACCCTGGGATCAAGACCTGAGCTGAAGGCAGATACTTAACCGAGTCACTCAGGTGCCCCTTTTGATGGTTTTTGATAGTGTTTTCTATATGTAAGATCATATCATATGCAAAAGGAGACAAATTTAGCTTCTTCCTTTCTGATATCTTTTATTTCTTTTCTTGCCAAATTTCTCTGTCCAGAACTTCCAATGTTGTACTGAATAGAAATGGAGAGAGTGGACACCCTTGTCTTATTCTTGACCTTAGAGGAAAAGCTTTCAGCTTTTTACCATTGATTAGGTTAGCTGTGGGCTCATCATATTTGGATTTTATTATGTTGAGGTGCATCCATTCTATACTAATTAGTTTTTATCACAAATGGATGTTGACTTTTCTCAAGTTTTTTTTTTTTTACATCTATTGAGATGATTATATGGTTTTTATCCTTTATACTGTTAATATGGTATATCATGTTTATTGATTTGCATATTATTTAACCATCCTTGCATTCCAGGGATAAATCTCACTTCATCATGTTGTATGATTCTTTTAATGAATTTGGTTTCATAGCATTCTGTTAAAGATTTTTGCATGATATTAGCCTGGAATGCTATTTTTGTGAAGTAACCTTGTCCAGTTTTGGTATGAGGCTAATGCTGGCCTCATAAAATGAATCTGCAAGTATTCACACCTCTTCAATTTGTTAGAAGAATTTGAAAGGGATAGACAAATCTTTAAGTGATTAGTAGAACTCACTCATGAAAGTTTCTTGTTCTGGGTTTTGCTTTGTTGGGAGGTTTTTGATTAATGCTTCAATCTTCTTGCCTATTATTGGTCTGTTAAGGTTTTCTATTTCTTCATGATTCAGTCTTGGAAGCTTGTAGGTTTCTGGGAATTTATCAACTTCATTTAGGTTTTCTAATTTGTTGGCATATAATTATTCATAGCAGTCTTTTATAATCCTTTGTATTTCTGCAGTATCAGTTGTAATATCTCCTTTCTTACTTATAATCCAGTTCTTTTATTTCTTGGCAGTCTTGATAAAGATTTATCAATCTATTTATCTTTTCAAGAAACCAACTCTTAGTTTATGTTTTATATTGACTTTCTAGTCTCAATTTCATGTATTTCTGCTCTAATCTTTATTATTACCTTCCTTCTGCTAAATTTGGGCTTAGTATTTTGTTCTTTTTCTAGATCCAAAATAAGGTTGTTTGAGATTTTTCTTTTTGTCAATGTAGGCACTTATCATTATAAATTTCCCTTATAAATCTGCTTTTTCTGAATCCCATATGATCTGACATTTATATTTTCATTTTTGTCTATCTTAAAACTTTTTCATTTCCCCTTTGATTTCTTTCTTGATCTTTTGTTGTTTAAGAGTGTGATGTTTAATTTGCTCTTGTTTGTGGATTTTTTACTTTTCCTGTTACTTATTTATAGATTAATACCATAGTGGACAGAAAAAATACTTGATATGATTTCAAACTTAAATTTGTTAAGACTTGTTCTGTGATCCAACATATAGACTATCTTGCAGGATGTTTTTGTATACTTGAGAATAATGTGTATTCTGCTGTGTTGGATGGACTGTTCTGTATATGTTTGATAAGTCCATTTTATCTGTAATGTTATTGAAGTCCAATGTTTCCTCATTGATTATCTGTTGGGAAGATCCATTCATTATGAAAGTGGGATATTGAAGTTACCTATTACTGTATTGCTGCCTATTTCTCTCTTTAGTTCTAATAATATAGACAGAATATTGTATACTTCTTTTTCATCCATTAAGCCACTCTGTGAATTTTAATAATATGCATGTAACCAGGTTTGCCAGATAGGTGTGGTTTCCCCTAGATCCCTAAAAGAGCTCCAAACACATCACTGGGAGAAACCTGGATAGGCAGTATTGGCCCCTGACTATAGTTCAGAGGGGCTGGAACAAAGTCATAGGGCTGCTTTATTATCTGCACTTGGACGAAAGCCAGCAGTCCTATCTCCATAGGCTCAGATGACTGTGTCTTCTTGTCAATTTCTGAGCAGGCAAGATCACTTCTAGATTGTAGCTGGGATGGGATGGAACTGAGTTGCAAGGCCATTTCAGAATCTGCAATTGGATTGGACCAAAACCAAAGGGCTTATCTTAGAGCTTGGACAGGTGTGTCTCCTGCCTGGTTTTGGACTGGCGAACTAGAAGTTAAGAGGGGCTAGAGCTGGGTCACAGGTCATGCTAGGCTCCACAGCCAAGAACCAGGTCTTGGCCTGTTACCCAGGGTATGGGTGGACTCCTTCTGAGTCCCTTGGTGAATGGTGACAGTGGCAGGACCAAGGTCAAATGAAGTTGAGGTATAGTCCACAGAGTGACAGAGATTTGTCTCTATCTAGGTCTACAGGCAGTGAGTTGGTCACCTGGGCACAGGACTGCTTCCTCAAAATAGACCTTCTTGGTCTTGGCTCCCCCAGAATTTCACAATCTCCCACCTCAATCTTAAACTTCCCACAAGGACATTTTTGTCTGTGGATGGCTGCTAAATTATTAAGCTGAGGGAAATACAAGTAGGAAATACAAGTGCCATTTTGTCACCATCTCAAATGTTTTGTAAGTATCTGTCTTCCAGCTTATAATAGAAACTGGAAAAATTTACAGTGTAATCCAAGCCAATACATAATAAGTTCCAAAATGTCTGTAGTTATAATTAATGGGGCTTTAAGTAAGTAGCATCTTCATGGACAAAATGGAACTTAAATCTCTTTTTTTTTTTTTTTTGGAACTTAACTCTCTTAATGAAGTATTTAGTTCATACAATGAAATTGCTTTTTTATTTCTTTTCTTATCTTACTCTTGTCTCTTTAGATAACTAAAACTGTCAGAAACAGATATAAATTTTAGACATAAAATTAGACATTTTTTGCAAAAAGGTAAGTAGATATTTCAACTTTGTGGCTTTAGCAGCCACACAAAGTTTCAGAAAAATCTGTGTTCATTAGATGTGAACAGATTCAAGTAAGCCCATGCTTCCCTGAATAGCCCTGCCAGGGAATCTGGGTCTTCTACTAAAATGGCATTGCCATTTGAAGCAGGTGGATTCTGCCATTGTTTTAGGCTTCTTCTTTCCTTCTCTAACATCTTTCAGTAATAAGAAATTAGATGAGACCAACATACCCTCCTTATTCAAGTGTCTCAATTCCTTTTTGTAAGTCCATGACCAAGTATGACAAACCATCTGAGATATGCTCAGATCTTAGAAAACAACTTCCTTAATCCGTGTATTTTTTTTATTTTTTTATTTTTTATTTTTTTTTAATCTGTGTATTTTTAATGAACTGAAAATATCTGTTAAAATAACTAAGCACAGAGGGAGGGTTATAAGATGGTGGAGTAGATAGACCCTGAACTCACCTCCTTCTCTGGACATACCAAATCTATACCTACATATGGAGCAATTCCTCCTGAAGAACTGAGGGCTGACTGAATGGTTTCTATTTAACAAAAGATAGAGAGACCACATAGAGAACAACAGGAGAGACAGAGACAGAGTAACAACGGAAACCCCAATCCCAATGCTGCAAACTTCAGTAGGTAGACCTACCACTAAGGAACAAGTGCAGATTTACCTGCCCTGAGGCACGCAAAAAAAATCAACAGTTTAAAGGGAAACTAACTGATAAATGAACTAACCCAAAAGTGTCCACCAAACAGTGGAGTTAACACCTGGAATTCTCTGCAGGGTCAAAAGTACCCACCTCAGCTCTATCTGTCCCACTGGGGAGCCCAAATGTGGTGCATACCAGGATACTCCCAGCCCGTACCCACTATAAACCCAGCCATCTTGCCAAGGCAGCACAGGCAAAAAGCACCCATGACACCCCAGCTGCACCTGCTTCAGTTCCAGCTGTCTTGCCAGGGAGCCCCTGCACAGAGAGCCCCAAGGAACACCAACCCAGCACCCACTCCATCTCCTGCCACCCTGTCATGGTACCACCTGTGTGGAGTGCCCTCAAACCCCAATCCCATGTCAGTAAGCCTCCGCTAGCCACCTGAAGCCACCAGGCATACACAGTATACACAGGGCATGTTCCTACAAAAAGCCACCCATTCAAGACTGGAAGAATATTCATGGAAACAGACAGAAATTTAGACAAAATAAGGAGACAAGAATATGTTCCAAATAAAAGAACAAAACACAAAAGGAACTAAATGACATGGAGATAAGCAACCTACCTGATAAAGAGCTCAAAGTAATGCTGATAAAGATGCTCACTGGACTTGAGAGAAAAATGGATTAACTCAGTGAGAACTTCAACAAAGAAATAGAGAACATAAAATAAGAGTCAATCAGATTTGAAGAATACAATAATTTGAAAAAATATATACTACAGGAAATCAACAGCAAATTAGAGTATGTGGAAGAAAATATTGCCACTCTGGAAGACAGGGTAATGGAAATCACCTAGCTGAACAGCAAAAAGAAATTTTTTAAAATATGAAAATAGGTTAAGGAACCACTGGGACATCAAGCATACTAACGTTTGCTTTGCAGGGATCCCAGAAGAAAAAGAAAGAAAGGGGCAAAAAAGTTGTTTGAGGAAATAACAGCTGAAAACTTCCTTAACCTAAAGACGGAAGCAGACACCTGGGTCCAGGAAGCACAGAGAGGCCCAAACAAGATAAAGTCAAGGTCTACACCGAGATAATAATTAAAAAATCAAAATTAAAGATAAAGGGAGAATTTTAAATAGCAAGAGAAAAGCAACTAGGTGCATACAAGGAACACCCTCTAAGACCATTAGCTGAATTGGCAGCAAATTTTGCAGGCTAGAAAGGAGTAAAATGATATATTCAAAGTATTTAGAAAGAAAAATCTGGTGACCAAGAATACTCTACCCAGCAAGGTTATCATGCGGAATTGAAAGATAGCTTCCATACAAAATTTAAAGGAGTTTATCATCACAAAACTGGCCGTACAAAATGTTAAAGACTTCTTAAGATGGAAAGAGAAGAGGCCATAACCAGAAATAATTATTAAAGAAAAATATTTCATGGATAAAAGCAAACAAATAGTAAAGCTAATAAGTCAATCACTTATAAAGATAATATAAAGGTTGAAAGATAAAGGAAAATCAATAATACTAAAAATTAGAGGACTCACCAAAAAAGAAATAAAAAATGACATCACAAAGATAAAACGTGGGCAGGGGGTAAAAATGTAGTGCTTTTTAGACTATATCTGAACTTAAGTGACCATAAACTTAATATAGACTGTTACATGCTTAGGATAGTTTTTATTTGTCTTTTGTTTTTTGGTTTTTTTGGAAGAGGGAGAAAGGGTGCATGCACAAGCAGTAGGGAGAAGGAGAACGAATCTTAAGCAGGCTTCATGCCCAGCACAGAGCTTCATTCCAGGCTCAATCTCATGCCACTAAGATCATGACCTGAGCCAAAATCAAGGTTCAGATGCTTAACTGAGACACCCAAGGACCCCAATGCTTAGGATGTTTTATGTGAACCTTATGGTAACCATAAACCAAAGAGCTTTAATAGATATCAATGAATCAATAGGAATACAAGTATACTAAAGAAAACTGTCAAATCACATTGGAAACAATAAGAAAAGAAGGAACAAAGGACTACCAAAAACAAAAACAAAAAAACAACAGGAAACAAAATGGCTATAAATGGATACCTATCAATAATTACTTTAAATGTAAATGATCTAAGTGTTCAATCAAAAGACAGAGGACGACTGGATGGATAAAAAAAGACCCATCTATGGGCCAGTTAGAAAGTTAAGTGATTAAATTATCGATCGATCGATCGATCGATAGATATTCATTCCAGGCAAATAGAAATGGAAAATAAAGGCTGCTGTAGACTATACAACAAGGAAAAGTTAATTTCTTTAATAAAGAGTGTTGGGAAAATTGGACAGTTACATGCATGAGAATAAAACTGGACCACTTTCCTATACCACCCACAAAAATAAGCTTAAATTGGATTAAAGACCTAAATTAAAAATCTGAAACCATAAAATTCCTAGAAGAAACTATAAGCAATAATCTCTTGGACAATAACTTCAGCAATATTTTTCTGGTATGTCTACTCAGGCAAGGGCAACAAAAGCAAAAATAATAATTGGAACCATATCAGACTGAAAACTTTTGCACAATGAAGAAAAACATCAACAAAACAAAAAGGCAACCAAGTGGGAGAAGCTATTTGCAAATGATAGCAGATAAAGAATTAACATCCAGGCATGCCTGTGTGGCTCAGTGGGTTAAAGCCTCTGCCTTCAGCTCAGGTCATGATCTCAGGGTGCTGGGATTGAGCCCCACATCGGGCTCTCTGCCCAGGAGGGAGCCTTTCTCCCTCTCTCTCTACCTGCCTCTCTGCCTACTTGTGATATCTCTCTGTCAAAAAAATAAACAAAATCTTAAAAAAAAAACAAACATAACATCCAAAGTATATAAAGAATTCATACAACTCAACACCAAAAACAAACAATCTAATTTAAAAAATGGACAGAGGACCCGAGCAGATATTTTTTTCCAAAGAAGATATACAGATGGCTAACAGATACCAAAAAGATGCTCAACATTGCTTATCAGCAAGGAAATGCAAACTGATATCACAGTGAAATATCACCTCATACCAGTCATAATGGTAATATCCTAAAAGACAAGAAATAACAAGAATTTTAAAAAAGAACAAGAATTGGCAATGATGTAGAGAGAAGGAAACCCTCATATGCTATTGGTGAAATGTAAAATGGTGCAGAAAATATATGGAAATATAACATGAAAGCTCCTCAAAATATTAAAAATAAAATTACCATACTAATCAGTGATTCTATTGTTGGGTTTTTATCTAAAGAAAATTAAAAAAAAAAAACTAATTCTAAACTATGTATGCACCCCTATGATTATTGCAACATTACTGACAATAACCAAGATACATTGGTGATCTAAGTATCTATCAATCGATGAATGGATACATAAGTCAGGTATATATATGCAATAAATTTTACTCAGCCACAAAAAAGAATGACTTTTGGACTTTTGCATTTGTGACAACATGGATGGACCTACAGATTATTACAGTAATTGAGATGTCAGAGAAAGAAATATCATATGACTTAACTTATTTTTGGATAAAAAAAAACACCAAACAAGAAACAGATTAATAAATACAGAGACCAAAACTAATAAATACAGAGACCAAAACCACCAAACAAGAAAAAGACTCAAAATACAGAGACCAAAACTGGTAGTGGCCAGACAAGGAAAGCATAGGTGAGGATCAGTGGTTGGGATGGGTGAAATAGGTGAAGGGTATTAAGAGGTACAAACTTTTAGTTATAAGTAAATCATGCTGATGAAAATACAGCATAAGGAATATAGTTAATAATACATTAATAACAGCATAGAGTAACAGAGAGTAACTAGCCTTATCACAATGAGCATGCCTAATGTACATAATTATCGAATTGCTATCTTGTACTCCTGAAATTAACATTGTATATCAACTATACATCAATAAAAATTAAAAATCATACCAATAATATTTAAAAATAAAAAAAACAGCTACAGCTAAAAATAAAACCTGAAATAGAACTCTGCACAGACAGAACACATCTTAATTATCTATATTTATTTTTAGAACAAAATTACTCATTTTTTTCTCAAGAGAAATGTAGTAATGTAGATAACTAGCTAGATAAGTTGTGGGTTTTGTGTAGTCTTTGTCAGTTGCCCTTTTAATGGTCACTGTAGATTAGTCACTGACTACAGACCACAACATTAACTTCAGATGATTTATGCTATATTGAAGTCAGCTTCAGGTAAAATTATAAAATTGGTAGTTTATCTTTAGCCCCTGTGCATGTAACTGCTTCTTTTTTCCCTTCAGTTATCCCTGAAGATCTCTCTATTCCTTTCCCTCATAGTCTTACTCATAATTTTCAGTAACTACCAAAAATTAAACCAAGAAAATAATTTCTACCAAAGTATAGTTAATAAAGCTTATGTTTCTACCCCTTTCAGAATGTATTCATTTATTACTTTGTAACATGTAAGAAAATTACTTAAGACTAAAGTCTATTTCTTTCAAATTAATATATTAGTAATAACATTTTCATTACCAAGTTCTGTGATTTAAGGTAACAATTTTGGGCCAAGAACATTCTCAGTAGGCACAAAACCAAGCCCCCCTATTTCATCCAATCATAAGTCAAGGCCTAACCATAAATTACTCTCAGGATCTCCAAACAGGATATTTAGAGTTTAAAAAAAATCAGATTCAGAGGATATGATATCCCCTAAATGGTAAGCATCAAGGAAATAGTTATCTTTATGAACTAATTATTTTCCTTTATAATTTATATTTAGTAATATATACCTTATACAACAGGGTTAGGTGGAGAATCAGGGTGACTTAGACATTGAACTAATTAAGTTCATGAATGAATGCTAGAAAAGAGTGATCCCAGAAAACTGACATATGTTAGTGAAACCCAAGAGGCATATTGCTTTCAGAGCATTCTAGAAGTTGTTAGCAGAGCTTTAGCAAAGAACCACTGATAAAGCTTAAAGCAGGACTCCTACTCTGAAGTAGCTAGGATACCATTCAGGAACTTTGGCCTGAAGGAACATAACTGAAACTAGCTGAAGGATAGGGTATTGGCTTGGTCAAAAGAAATAGGGTGAAAGCCAAATAGGAAGAACTTTGGTCAGAATCAATATGCTCTAAATTTCCACTCCTGTCCATGATGTAATTCTAGGGAACCAGGTTTACATTTCAGTCTTAAACAATAATAAACTGGACAAATACATGAAATCAAAGTTTTCAGATATTGGACAAGTAGCACACAAAAATTATCTTTGAAAGATGCTACAGTGCTTGATGTCTCATGATTCACTAGTCTCTTCACTTGTTTGTGTCATTTTTTTATATTTGTGTTTTATTTTTAAAGTCTCTTGTTAGGTTTAGTAATTTCTTTTGTGGTATCTTAATTGCTCTTAATCCCATCCAGTATATTTTATATCTAATTTTAGTGTACTGAGCATATCTAGAGGTTTGATTTCAATCTTTCTGTATCTTTCATATCTATATTATGCTTAGGATTTTTGCTTCCTTCTTGATATAAGGATATTAACACATATTTAACATCCATATGTACTAATTCTATAAACTGTGTTAGTCTGGGTCTGTTTTTGTTATTTATCTTTCTCTTCATTGTGTTTTATATTTCCCTCCTTTCTTGAAAGTCTAAAAATTTTTATTGCCTGTCAGACATTGAAAATATTATACTTTACAGCAATGGAGTATTTAATTTTGGAAAAAAGAAGTTGGAGTATTAGTAATAACTAATTGCAAGATAATATAAAGGTATAATACTCAATAGAGTATTTGTTTAAAAATAGACATAGAAAAATGGAACAAAATCAAGAACCCTGAAATAGATTCATAAACAGTTTGTACAATGATTTTCAAAGGTTGTGAAGACACATTTTAATAAATGACGTTCAATGAAAACAGTATTATAAGCAAGAGAGGGAAATTGGAAACCTAATGTTTAAGAAGAACCTCAAATCTTAACTTACATATTATGTAATAAGTAACTTACTATATATCATGGACTTGATATAGGTGCTAAAGCTATCAAACTTCTAAAATATCAAACTTCTAAAATATAAAACGTGGTGATTATAGGCAAACGTTTCTGATACAATAACACACACATAAAACATTAATTAGGCCCTAAATGCAATCACATATTCCCATCCATAAGGGAGGCAGAGAGAGATTTCACTGAGACAGAAGAGGATGGAGCAATGTGAACATGGAAGCAGTCATATAAGTGATGGAACTTCAAGCCAAACCATGAGAAGCTGAAAGAAACAAGACATGAAATATACATTAGCCTCCAGAGAGAGAGAATACGCCTTGATATAGACTCAGACACTGATTTGGGGGGGAAAAAAAAGAAAAAAGAAAAAGGAAGTGATTTTGGAATTCTTGTACCCAGAACTATGAGAGAGTAATTTTCTGTTATTTAAAGCCATCGAGTTTGTAATAATTTGTTACAGCAGCCAAAAGAAACTCAAGAGTTTCCCACAAACTCAAAGTTACCCACTTTCAAAGATTTAAGTACATTTTCTATTCAGATATTTTTGCTTGTTACTTTTATTGATTCTTTTTTATTTCAATTTTTAATTTAAATTCTTGTTAGTTAACATATATGGTAAAAATTGGTTTCATGTATAGAGTTTAGTGATTCGGTACACATACATACATATAACACCCAGTGCATCACAAGTGCCCTCCTTAAAACACATCACCCGTTTAGACCATCCCCTACAACTTTCCTAGTCTTCTCTTCTAAAATTAAACTATGAAATTCAGTTGCCAGTGTGACATTTTCCCTTGAAGAATTTCAGTATTTCCAAAGTGGAACATATTCTCCCAAAACCCTACCTATCCTCCCCTCCCCCCACAGCTTTCCTGCTTAGTTGATACCAAATCCATTGATCCTGTTACTTAAACCAAGGTTTTTACTAGCATTCTGAAATATTTTCTCCTGTTCACAACCAACACCCAATGTGTAGGGGAATCTAGTTAGCTCTACCTTCAAATTATATCCAGAATGTGACCACATATTACTATATCTACCACTACTACTAATTTTGGTTCACGTCACCATTGTCTCTCACTAAGATTAGTAAAACATACTACAGCTTTTCCTGCTTCTAGCCTTACTCTTCTCTAGTCACCTAGAAAAAATTAGTTATCTTTTAATAATATGATTAGGATCAAATTATTCATCTGCTTAAAATGTTTCCCCATTTCCCTAAAAGGAAAAGTAATGTCTTCACTGTGGCTTACCTAGCAAGACCTACTTGATCTGGCTCTCCATTCACTTTTCTAACCTCTTCTCCACTGTTCCTCCATCCCGCATTTATTAAATCCCAGCCATACACCTTCTGGCTGACCTCAAATACCTGCCTTAAAGCCTTTGCTCTAACTATTTCATTTACTTGGAATGCTCTTCACATTCATAGAGTTCTAAGTCTGTGCTCAAATTTCGAATTCACAAAACAGTCTTTCCAGACCATGCTGCTTAATAAAATAAACACCCCCACAGCTGCCATACCCAACTCCCATATCTTATTCTTTTTTTGTCCCATAACACCCAGAACCTTTTTATAAACTCGCTAATTTTACTTATTTAGTACATATTTTGCTTATTGTCTCACTGATACTGGAAGGCAAGCTCCTTGAAGATTTTTTTGTTGTTTTTTTCACCTGTGTATCACAAGTGAACAGAACAATAGATGCTTCAGCATAAGCACTCAAATAATTATTGAATGAGTAACTTAATAAATAAGTGAATTAACATTAAAGTTACACCTAGTTGTAATTTATTCTTCCTTGAATAAAGTATTATGACAAATGCGGGATCTGACAATATTTCTTGACTGTAAATTTGTAAGAAATTAATTTTGCTATGGCTCTAGTCACTTTATATATAAAAAGCACTATCTTATTACTCAGTACAATTCTATTTATATGGCTGTCACCATAAATTATATTGAAAGAAGAAAAAAATTCATTATTCTGTTTTTTAAACATTTGGATCAAAATTCTCTTTAAACTTTTCTAAAATATGTCATATTAGCAAAATTTTTCATTTTTCAAGTCAAAGGACTAGAACAGGAACTTGCTAAACAATAGTGTGAAGATGTGAAACAACCAATAAACTTCCAAAAGGTTTCTATTCACTGAAAGAAGTACCCTAAAATATTAGAGATTCTCCTGACTTCACATTCTTATGCCATACACAAAAACTCAAAATGGATTAAGAACTTAAATGTGAGACCTGAAAGCATAAAAATTCTAGAGAGCACAGGCAGTAATTTCTCTGATATTGACCACTGTATCATTTTTCTAGGTATGTCTTCTGGGGCAAGGGAAACAAAAGCAAAAATAAACTATCAGGACTACATCAAAATAAAAAATTTCTTTACAGAAAAGCAAATAATCAACAAAATTAAAAGATGACCTACTGAATGGGAGAAGATGCTTGCAAATGACATCCAATAAAGGGTTAGTATCAAAAATATATAAAGAACTTATACAATTCAACACCCTCCCAAAAAACAATTATCCAATTAAAAAACGGACAGAAGACATCAACAGACATTTCTCTAATGACATATAGATGATCAACAGATGCATGAAAAGATGCTCAACATCACTATTCATCAGGGAAATGCAAATCAAAACTATAATGATATATCACCATACCTGTCAGAATGGCTAAAATCAAAAACACAAGAAACAAATGTCGGTGAGAATGTGGAGAAAAAGGAACCCTCCTGCACTATTGGTGGGACTGCAAACTGGTGCCACCACTGTGGAAAATAATATGGAGGTTCCTCAAAAATTATAAACAGAATTACCATATGATACAGTAATTGCACTACTATTTACCCAAAGAATACAAAAACACTAATTCAAAAATATATATGCACACTCCTATGTTTAAGCATTATTCATAATAGCCAAATTATGGAAGCAGACCTAGTGTCCATCAATAAATAGATGGCTGAAAAAGATGTGATACACACATACACACACACACACACACACACACACACACACACACACAGAATATTACTTGGCAATAAAAAAACAATGAAATCTTGCCATTTGCAACAACATAGATGGGTCTAGAGACTCTAATGCTAAAGGAAATAAGTTAGTCAGAGAAAGACAATTACCATATGATTTCACTCATATGTGGAAATTGCAAAGCAAAACAAGTGAGCAAAGAAAAGAGACAAACCAAAAATGGACTCCTAACTTAGAGAACAAACTGATGGTTACGGGGCAGAGGTGGGTGGATGAGTGAAATAGGTGAAAGGGATTAAGAGTACATTTATCATGATGAGGAGCACTGGATAATGTATAGAATCACTGAATCATTATACTGTACACCTGAAACTAACATAACACTGTATGTCAATGACACTGGAATTAAAATAAAAATTTAAAATTTTTAAAAGTTAAAATAATCTGCTAATGTCTTACAAAATTATATGACCACTTAGTTGATACAAATATATACTGAAATTTAAATTCCTCCAGGGAGAACTATTGGAATTAAATAATAAATGTGTTTTCATGACAGTTAAAATTTGTTCTCAGTTTTCTGATCAGTACATTTGTAACCTTTTTTTTTTAAAGATTTTATTTATTTGACAGAGAGAAACATAGTGAGAGAGGGAACACAAGCAGAGGGAATGGTAGCGGGAGAAGCAGGCTTCCTGCTGAGCAGAGAGCCCGACACGGGGCTCGATCCCAGGCCCCTGGGATCTGACCTGGGCCGAAGGCAGACGCTTAACAACTGAGCCACCCAGGCGCCCCTGATCAGTACATTTGAAACAAAGAAAGATCGCAGTACACAGTACAGTTCACTTTAAAATTCTATAGTAACTCAATATGAAATTATTAGACATCTATAAATATTGTCCTGCTTGTGAACTAACAGACATAATTAAAAGTTGTGGGACTGAATGACATCCTACTTTCCATCGCCTTTTTGTATTTTAGGTTTTTATATATAATTCTTAAAAAATGTGTTTAAAATGTTTAAAAGAGGACCATGGAGGCATTATAATCCTTAAGGACTCAGGTTACTATCACTGGAAATTCTAGGATACATTTTCTCAAGGTTTTGGACTAAGAGTATAAACCACATTGGTACTTGTCTCTGTACTGCATAGCACCTACATGGAGCCAAACACATAGTTGATATTTAATAAATATTTATGAAATAATGAATGAGTAATGATAGTTACTTTGACATATATCTGAGTTTCTTAATCTTAATAATACTCACATGAATTCTTGAAACATGAGATTTTTTTCCAAATAGCGGCTTTTTAAATGCCTATTGCTTTAGAGCAGTTCTACCTAAGCTACTATTCACAGCAGCACACTGATTAATCCCGTTAACACTTCATCTATCCTTTTGCCCAAACTGTATTTCTCTTTTATCAAACATATAAAGGCAATTACAGTAAATGTCTCTATCCATTTATAGCAATGATTTTACCCATTGTTCAACCCATATTGAATAAGGTACCATCTCAATATTTAAGATTTCAATAAATTTTAGGACAAATAGACTTACTGTAACTTGAAAGTAGAAGTGAAACCTCTCGATATTTAATCATATAGTCTTCAATTCAAGGTCATTTTCCTAAGGATGAGAGTAATAAAAAAAGATAAACATTACTTAATGTACTGGGTTGAAGTATATCCACCAAAACTTCATGTTCTTCCTGGAATCTCAGAATGAAATCTTACTTGGAAATAAAGCCTTTGCATATGTAGTTAATTCAGTTAAGGTGAGGTTATAGTAAAGTAGGCCTTTATCAATGTGACTGCTGTCTGCTGTCATTATAAGAAGGTGAAACAGACATCAAAATAGATGCACAAGGAAGACAGTTATGTGAAGACAGAGAAAGTTTGGAGTGATGCATCTACATACCAAAGAAGAGCGAGAATTGCCTGCAAATACCAGAAGCTATGAAGACTCGAGAAAGAGTCCTCCCCTAAAGCATGGAATGTGACAATACCTTTGTTTTGGTTTTCCAGACTCCAGGACCCAAGAGAATAAATTTATTTTGTTTTAAACAACTCAGTCTGTGGTACTTTGTTATGGCAGCCTCAGGAGACTAATACATTTAGTTTTTGCTTAATTTATGTGTAATATGAAAATGTATTATTTATATGGTCACTTCACCCCCTCCTACAACCTTCCAGCCACTACACTATACAGTGAGAAACTGGCCTTCTATTTCAAGAAACATGGCATATATGTGGGACATGACTGTGACTACATTTCAGTAATTGGTCACTTCAAGTTTGAGACACTGAGGAAATTTATTTTATTAAAAAAACATACCTATAAATCTTCACATAGAAATTCCTTCATATATATGTTTATATATGAAACAATTCAAACTGAAATTAAACAAAAACAAAACTATTTGAAAATTAAACTTTTCCTTGTGAAAATTAAATTTTCCCTGTGACCTCAAGTCACAGGAATAGAGAACCTCTAAAGGTAATCCATTGACAATAAGTGGCTTGAAAATTGAGAACTCCAATCTGGATCTAGGATTGTAATGCAATATTTTACACATCAGATAAGTTCTCAAATTAAGAGGTAAACATATATCTGTACACTATTTTCACATTTTTCAAAATTTATTTCATCATTCCACCTCAAATGAGACAGTCTCCCCACATGTAAGTCACTTTCCTCCCCCCACAAAATATATTTTGAGCCTAGAAAATCAGCTTTAAAAAGAATGGATGAGGTGCCTGGCTGGCTCAGTGGGTTAAAGCCTCTGCCTTCAGCTCAGGTCATGATCTCAGGGTCTTGGGATCTAGCCCCGCATCGGGCTGTCTGCTCAGCAGGGAGCCTGCTTCCCCCCCCATCTCTGCCTGCCTCTCTGCCTACTTGTGATCTCTCTTTCTGTCAAATAAATAAAATCTTAAAAAAAAAAAATAGAAAATGAATTGTACTCTAATAAGATAAACTGGTTGTATGGTGTTGTTTTTTGTTTTTTGTGGGGTTTTTTTTGTTTTTTTTTTTTAGAAACATTGAACAGAACAGTTTGTTCTCTGCTCTAAACAGACCAGAAATTTTTCCATCACTCAATCCAAAAGATCCAAACCCGCTGAAGAATTAAAAGCCATAGATGGGAAACCAGATGATTATAGCTATACCACCATTTGTGTTGTATTATTAATGGATAATTACTAATTTCCTACAAGGTTATCCCTAGTTATGCAGGAAATCATGTTTTGCTTGTCCTTCTTTATCCAATAACTAAGTATTTTGAATTGTGATTTATACACTAGTGTGTGTGTGTGTGTGTATATATATATATATATATATATATATATCTTCATACATATCCTCATGTTTGTTTTTGTCCTATCAGTGCACATCTCTGCTATTTCTTTAAAGTCTGGACAAAAGAAGTGGTAGAAAATGCTAAGGAGTATGATGAAAGAGTGAAATAGTGGAGACTGGAACTAAAACCCCTGGTGGGCTTAAAGAAGAAAGACATCCAGGTTCTCATCCTATAATCATCTTTTTTGTTGTTATATTTTACCCAGGGATAGTATTTATCCTATATTTCAAAACTTTTTTTAAAAAAACTTTGAGCACTATAATCCATTATTTTTATGCCCAATCTTTTTTTTTAATGATTTTATTTATTTATTTGAGAGAGAGAGAGATCACAAGCATTTGATTTTTTAATCGTATATTTCAAAACGTTTTTTAAAAAAACTTTGAGCACTATAATCCATTATTTTTATGCCCAATCTTTTTTTTTTTTAATGATTTTATTTATTTATTTGAGAGAGAGAGAGAGATCACAAGCAGGCAGAGAGAGAGGGGGAAGCAAGCTCCCTGCTGAGCAGAGAGCCCAATGTGGGGCTCCATCCCAGGACACTGAGATCATGACCTGAGCCGAAGGCAGAGGCTTTAACCTACTGAGCCACCCAGGTGCCCCTTTTTATGCCCATTCTTATATCCTGACCTTATTCCACTTTTAAGCAATTTTAAAGCAGGTTGAATATCGAGTTGTATTTGACTATGTCTTTCATTGTCCATATTTGGCAAAATGGCTGTAGACATGTAATGAGGAACTCATGGTCACATAATCCATGCTTTTCTGGATTATCTCTGATTATGACTTATTCTCTTTTCATATTTTTTAAAATAACCCTGAAATTAAACAATGCTGTGTACAATACCCTCCTTTAGGATATCTCTACAACCCGAAAAAAAAAAGATTAAACTGAATTAAGATTTTATTTTAGGTAAAATTTTGAAATTGCATATAAGTGAAATAATATATGAGAAAGTGCTTTGTATATTATAAAGTGCTATTTTAAAAGCTGGCTGTAAGCACAAGGTATATTAAACCTATAGTTTAAAAAAATAGTCTGTAGGATGTATTGGTTTATCAGTAATTTTCAGTATCTGATAGTCATAACCATTAATTAATGAGTTTAGGACATTTTATAATTGTCAAATTAATAAAAATTTGTTAAGTACGTGCCTTTCTAAACTTTATTTTAGGTGATGTGAAGCATTTCATTGAATATTCTCTCTTTGTAAATCCTGCTAGAAATTCTGAAGCAATTCTTTCTATAGAAATGTTTTGTTTTAATCTTGAACCACTGCCTCTCCTGTACAACAGAACTTAAGTCTTTATGTAGTAAGAAAATTTTAGAGAGGAAATTTGGAAAGTTTTGAATACAGTATTCTGAATTTTCAGATTCTGTGTTATTAAACACAGATTTGCTTTATGGGTATCTTTCTTTTATGCTAGAAGCATATAATAAATATCATAAGTTGAAGTTTTTACATAGTGAAAAATTACACTTCTTTTAATACAATTGTCTCTATATGGTATATGTGTACCTCAGTCTAGTAGTTGTAAAATTCAGTGATTTAATGGCAATAAAAATATATGTATAGAAAGTACACAGCTAACCATTTCCAGTTGTTCATAACTTTAAAACACAACAGGGATAGTATATTATTGGAGAAATATACAATTATACTGTATCTGGAGGTCCCAAACATAATATTTACTTATCCATGTGATTTTTAAAAGATGTTGTAAATATGCTTTAAGTGACTATGATCAGTACTTGAGTAGCCATGAGAAGTTTGTTTATTCCATTTTAAGTAAGGAACCACCAATGGGTATTTTAGGGGATAAAGTTTGTGTTAAAATTCCAGCCAAATTCTAAGGAGATTTTAGCCTTAAAAGGGGTAGCACAGAGTTTTGTAAAATGTGCAACAAAATTTGTCTCAATTTAAGAGTTCTCTTTTTGCCTCTAACAGCACATGATTTCTTTTAGAATACTCATCATGTTTAAATAGGATCAAACTCAACAGTTTATTCTTCGGCGATGATAAACATAAAGCAAGCAATTATCATAAGATGAAAACTTACAGGAGATAGTTTTTATAATTTTGCAAAAAAAATCTGTTCATGTAAACTTGTATTTCTAAAGCACATGTTTTAAGTGTATATATACGTTTACTTCAAAACCATGCAATTTAGGACTTAATTAGTACATGATTAGATTCACTTTGCATTGCAGGTTTATTTGGTGGAAAACTCGGTGTTATAAACTTTTTGGATTTCACAAACTAAGAGATTTGACTATTTTGTAAGAAGTTGGGATTCCTCCAAGGAAAAAGTAGTATCTAGAACAGCCCATTTTTGTACATTAGGCTGTAGCCATTAATCTCCTACAAAGCTGACTTTAGCAGTTCTCATTAGATTTCCTCCCTATCCCATGGACATGATAATTTGCAAAGGTTAAATTGAATCACAAGCTCTAGCCCATAGTTTCATCAAATCTGCTCCTGTACTGTCATAACAGCATCTTTCCCAACTAATTAGGTCACTTTTCTGCTTCCCATTTTTAATTTGTGGATAATATCCAGCCTTTCCTTGGCGAGTTATTCTTCTTTCCCATTAACAGTGCCTTCGCTCCCTGTTCGTAGGGTTATATTACCTCCACGGGCAAACCCAGACTCCTCCATGGATTTCTGACCTGATGTCAACTCTATGTTTGACATGCAGTTACTCTATACTTTTACACTTGCTCTTCCTCTACATTTTAAATATCTGTGCTTACACATTTGAGATCTAGATTTGATTTCCACTGAGCCAATAAAATTTCCCTTCGAATCTGCTCTACCTCCAGAAGTTCTTATCTGTGCAAATGGAGTAACATACACACATTGTGCGAGCCAGGAACTGGAGTTTATTCTTACGGCATCTCTCTTCCTCTTCTCTACAGTCAACCAATTTCCAGGCTCTGTCTATTTTATTATTTCTTAAAGGCATGCTCTTTTTTTTTTTTTTTTTAAAGATTTTATTTATTTGACAGAGAGAAACACAGCGAGAGAGGGAACACAAGCAGAGGGAATGGTAGCGGGAGAAGCAGGCTTCCTGCAGAGAAGAGAGCCCGATGCGGGGCTTGATCCCAGGCCCCTGGGATCTGACCTGGGCCGAAGGCAGACGCCCAACGACTGAGCCACCCAGGCATGGCATGCTCTTTTCTTGATCCCCATTAAGGATAACTTTAAGTCCTATAAAAGTTTTTCTGAATTACTCATAGTAGTCTATAAGTGATATTTTGTCTTCCAGACGATACATTTAGATTTTGAAAAGTAAAATATTTGTAGTATTTTTGCATTTTTATAAATCTTAAATAGTTCTATGTTACCAGTAGAATTTCTTTAAAAGGAGGATAATACCATTTGTGATCATATATAGATGTGCCTTTCCTGGCACCTACACTTTGCCTTAAATTATTCTTCCATCCATGGCAGAATTTTAAAGATTTTAATGTGTCACTTAAAATACTATTCCTTCCAATCTTCAAATATTGATCCTTCAGGTTTAGGGTAAAAGCAACTGTTTCAAAAAGACTTCTTGTTCCCTATAGAGTGGGTGAGAGGTAATTCTAAAAGTTGCCATATTGCACTTAATTCTAACATAAAATTAATTGTATAAAATTTTAATTGCTTGTTTACTTAATCATCTCTTATTTAGTGCATAGGCTCATTGAGGGAAGGGATATTTCTTGTTCATCATTAAACTTCAGTACATGGCGATGAGTTGCCGGCATAAAAAGAAGAAAACAATCTCTAAAAGTTTGATGACTGAATGAATTTAAAAATATTCAAATTTTAAATATAGATGAGTCAGTGCCTACTTTTCTTCCAACTTTTCATTAAAATAGGATTGATTCAGTGTGGGGTCTAATTGAAATGCCACTTAGATGACCACTTACACAAAGGATGAAAAAAACAAGGAAATATATATACACTAAATATTGAAATATATATACATTGGACATGGAAATATAGTTATATAGCTATACACACGTACATAATAAAATTAATCAATTTATATAAGATACATTGCAAATGAGATTGCATTTAAAAAACAAAAACAAAATAAATAAATAATAAAAAACCAAAACCAAAAACAAAACACCTGGGGTCAGTTCACAAAAGGTTATTCACATGAAAAAAAAAAATTTAATATAACCCTAGACATTACCTAGTCTGAAAGGGCACATGTTAGAGGGTGGGTCAAGTGTTCACATTAAAGACACCATGTTCTCTTAATTTTGGTTATTGTGTTTTTCAATTATAGAATTTCTATTTGGTTTTTATTATACTCTCTATCTGCTGAAAATCTCAATGTTGTTTGTATTTTATTTGTGCATATTAAGCACAATTATTTTAATGTCTTTTTCTGAAAACTTCATTATCTGGATCCCCCGTGGTTCTGTTTCAATTATCTATTGTGTGCTATGGTTTAGAATCACATTGTCTTATTTCTTGATGTGTCTGGTTAGTTTTGATTGAGTGGTGGATATTGTATATAAAAGCCACAGAAATAATTTCAGACCCAGAATGATGTTATTTTCTTTCAGAGAATTTGCTTTGCATTTGCCAGGTGCCTAAGGGAGAACTACAATCCAATTCAGGGATTGAGAGGATATAAAGCTACACTATAGTCTATGTTAGATTATTTCTATTTCTGGTTCACCCTTATTCCTAGGGTATAACCTCTGTCTCCATTCACAGAAAGTATATTCATTAACATTCATTAACATATCACTTGGCAGGTCCTTCACTTTAGCATCAGACTCCTAGCAATACGGGATTGTCAAAATTGCTCCCCAAATGTTCAGATTATCTGTCCAGTCTCTTTCAAGATGGACAAATGTCTCCAGGGTAACAGCCAACCCAAATGATGTGCTCATGTCCCTGGGTCTCTAGGTGCTCCTAGATCTTAGCCCAGTATTTCCTCACTATCTTGGTATCTCCTCCCATGCTTTCATGAAGCTTTGGCCATAGCAGTATCTAGTTTATGTCCAAGTTTGATCTATGTGTATACCACTTTTCAATTTATCCTTAGCAAAGGATTAGTGTAGATGGCACAGTTCACCATTATTGGGATAGAAATTCTTGAGTTAATTCTTAAACAAAAATTTATCTATGGAAATCCTTTAAGAATTGAGTTGCCTCTGCTTTCCTATAGAGCATCTTTACATTTGCTTTTATCAGATGCTTCTTGACTTGGTATATATTTCTCAGCTTGTTGCTTTCTGGCCCACACAAATAGTGTAAATTTGCAATCCAAACAATTTGAGATTTAGGCTCTCGGTAATAATTTCGTAGGTAAAATATTTTTCTGACCTAGAGTTAAATAGAAATATAGAGAAGTCTTGCTGTGCTATCCTAGTCGTAAATTCTGAGTGTTTTAAGGTTTTGGTTCCTTCCCAGCATCTTCTATACAATCAAACAAGGTTTGTTTCTCAAGGAAGATATTAAAAAACAAACCCCTTAGTTATCAAACTGGAAATCCTCCAGGATGGCCTTAGGGTCAGTTTAGGCACTCGACCACTATCATTTTGGTTTCATTGAGTGTTGTTGTTGTTGTTGTTGATTTTAGGACTCAGAGTTTTGCTTAGTTTCTGGGATACTCAAATTGTCACTTAAAATAAATATGATGAATTTTATCTAGGGTCTATTCATATTTTATAATGGCAGACTTTTCAGTTTAATCTGTCTGATTCATTGCTATAACAGGAAACCTATTAAAAATGTTTATGTATGATATAGTTTTATTATAAAACAGCAATTAAATATTAATATGCATAGCCACAAAGACAAGTTAAAAGAAATCAAAATGACACTAGAGTATCAGAATATTAGTTAACATACTTTCAACAAGAAATCATATTGAAAAGTTAATATTGGTCAATGGATGCATTGACTGATCAACTAGCTTTACAGGGTCAAACACGAAGCCTGTTAGAATTAGATTGACCCCACCTCTCTTAAGATCCACCACTACAAAATCTCAGAGATTATCAATTCAGAAACTTTATATTCACTCCTTACTCAGTGGAAATTTCTGAGAGGAGTCCACTCTTCTGCCCCCTAATCCCACATGGATGCTGCCACTTCTCATACTACGCAGTTATCATAGGTACCTTTATCTCTCCATCAATTTAGAAAGACAACTCCTAGGGTTTTACTAAGTCACCAATTAAGTAAGCTTGTCAGACGAGGGGTTCTCTTTTTCTTTGGTTTCAGAATAAAAAGATGGTATTAGAAGTAAACTTTGAGAGTGTCCTAGATACAGTTAACTTAAGTTGCAGTGTTTTAATGTATTTCTCTTGGACAAAGAAGAAGGGTCAATTACATTTTAATGTACAGAAATACATTTTTCTCCACAGAGATAACCAGTCAATGGGAGGAGGACAAATTTCCCTTTCAGCCACTAAAGTTGTTTTATGCAAATGCTGCAAGGTCATGGAAATTTGTTGAGTGGTGTACAACTGAACAGTGCAGTTGGAAACTGCAAAGAAGGACACTGCTTGTGCCAGGCCAAACATCAATGTGCATGCAAAAGAATTCACATCTTCTCTGTTAGTGAACATCAATCTAATATAGAATTATTCTCGTTTAAGATGAATAAATCATTAGCAACAACTGAGAAAGGGAGAGAATATTTTACAATGTAAGAGAAAGGGAGAATTTCTCTAAAGATTGACAGACAAATTATACATTGAGTTTTTTTTCTAGGAAACTAAATATTTAGAAAGCATCTACTTTGTACAGCTGTAGTACAAGAACAAGATGTAGCTACTGAGAAACATGAGATTAAAGATTAGATTAAAAAGCAATGGACTGAGTGACTCAGAGTACAGAAGTAAAAATGGATTCCAATAAAGACAGAAAACAAAATGAAAAGTATCTAAAATATCAGAATTAAGTTCCTAGTAAGAGTCCCTAGAAAGGAGAATCAACACTATAGAGAACTGAATGACAAAATGAAAAAGCTTCCTAAGAATCCAGGGAAAATGAAATATAGATGAAAGTTAAATAGATGATAAATGAGAAGGGCAGAGAATGGAGACCCAAACCATGATTTACAGGTGCTGCTGAGGAAGAAAGATAAACAAACAGAAGTAATGATCATAAGTATAATCACAAAAAAAAAATCCTGTGAAAGAAAATCAGTCTGCAGATCATTTTGTTCTGAATATTATGGGAAAGAATCAAATTTAACACATGACTAGGTTTTTATAGAACTAGAGATGCTTTAAAAATAAACCATTTTTTAAAATAGAGAAAATATCTCTTTATCAGAGAAAATATACTTAACTCATTGATAAGGAAAATTAAAGTGAAATAAAAACATTAGCATATACATGTGTCTCACTATTTTCTAAGAACTTGGCATATCTCAATTTTTTTTTTAAAGATTTTATTTATTTGACAGAAACACAGAAAGAGAGGGAACACAAGCAGAGGGAATGGTAGAGGAAGAAGCAGGCCTCCTGCCGAGCGAGGAGCCAGATGCGGGGCTCAATCCCAGGACTCTGGGATCATGACCTGAGCCGAAGGCAGACGCTTAACGACTGAGCCACCCAGGCGCCCTGGCATATCTCAATTCTTATTAAGATTACACATAAAGTTGACTCTTGAACAACACAGGTTTAAACTGCACAGTTCCATTTAAATGATCTTTTTATTTCAATCCAGTATATTAATATAGACTATTAGTTTCAGGTATACAATATAGTGATTCAATTCAATCCATTACTCAGTGCTGATCCTGTTAAATGTAGTCTTAATCCCCCTCACCTATTTCATCCATCGCCCTACCCACTTTTCCTCTGGTAACCTTCAGTTTGTTCTTTATTATTATTAATAATAATAATAATAATAATAATAATGCTTTTTGGTTTCTTTTTGTTGTTCATTTGTTTCTTATATTTCACATATGAGTGAAATCATATGGTATGTCTTTCACTGACTGACTTACTTCACTCAGCATTCTATTCTCTAGATCCATCCATCCATGTTGCTATATATGATAAGATTTCATTCTTTTTTTATGGCTAATAGCCCATTGTGTGTGTGTGTGTGTGTGTGTGTGTGTGTGTGTGTGTGTATCACTTCTTATCTATTCATTATTCATACATCAATGGATACTTAGGCTGCTTCTATAATTTGGCTATTGTAAATAATGCTACAATAAACACAGGACTACATATACTTTTTGTACTAGCATTTGTATTGTCTGTATAAATAACCGGTAATTGAATTATTGGATAATATGGTAATTCCATTTTTAATTTTTTGAGGAATCCCCAAACCGTTTTTCCACAGAGGCTGCACTAGTTTCCATTGTCACCAACAGTGCACAAGAGTTCCTTTTTCTCCACATCCTCATCACACTTGTTCTTTTTTTAATTTTAGCTATTCTCACAGGTATGAAGGAATATCTCGTTGTGATTTTAATTTCCACTTTCCTAATGATGAGTGATATTAAGCATCTTTTCATGTATCTGTTGGACATCTCTATGTTTTCTTTAGAGAAATGTCTGTTCATGTATTCTGTCCATTTTTAAATTGGGTTATTTGTTTTTGGGGTACTGAGTTGTTTTTCATACTTTTGGATGCTAATCCTTAATCAGATGTGTCATTTGCAAATATCTTCTCCCATTCAGTAGGCTTCCTTTAGTTTTGTTCATTCTTGCCTTCACTGCACAGAAGCTTTTTATTTTGATGTAGTCCCAATCGTTTATTTTTGCTTTTATTTCCCTTGCCTCAGAAGACATATCTAGAAAGATGTTGCTATGGCCAATGTCAAGGAAATTACTGTCTGTACATTCTTCTAGGATTTTTGTAGTTTCAGGTTTTACCTTTGGGTCCTTAATCCATTTTGAGTTTATTTTTGTGTATGATATAAGAAAGTGGTCTAGTATGCTTCTTTTGCTTCTTATATAGCTGTCCAGTTTTATATGCTTCTTATATAGCTGTCCAGTTTTCCCAAAACCATTTGTTAAAGAGACTGTCTTCTTCCCGTTGCATATTCATGCCTTCTTTGTCAAAGATTAGTTGACCATATAACTGTGGGTTTATTTCTGGGTTTTCTATTCTGTACCATTGATCTATGTGTCTATTTTTGTGCCAGCACCATATTGTATTCATTAATACAGTTTCATAGTATATCTTGAAATCTGACATTGTGATCCATGCAATTTTGTTCTTTTTCAAGGCCACATTGGCTATTCAGCAATTTTGTGGTTCCATACAAATTTTAGGATTATTTGTTCTAATTCTGTGAAAAATGCTGTTGGTATTTTGATAGGGATTGCATTTAAGCTGTACATTGCTGTGGAGAATATGTACATTTTAACAATATTTGTTCTTCCAATCCATGAGCCTGGGGTGTCTTTCCATTTGTGTCATCTTCAATTTCTCTCAATGTTTTATAATTTTCAGAGTACAGATCTTCTTCTTTGGTTAGGTTTATTCCTAGGCATTTTATTATTTTTGGTGCACTTATAAATGAAATTACTTAATTTCTCCTTACACTACTTAATTATTAGTGTATAGAAATGTAACCAATTTCTGTATATTGATTTTGTGTCCTGCAACCTTATTGAATTCATTTATCAGTTCTAGTACATTCTTAGTGGAGTCTATATTCTATATAGGTTTTTTCCTATATATTTCATGTCATTCGCAAATACTTCTTCCTTACCAGTTTGGAACCCTTCTATTTTTTTCTTGTCAGATTGCCATGGCTAACACTTCCAGTACTATGTTGAATAAAAAATTGAGAGTTGGGGCACCTGGCTGGCTCAGTGGGTTAAAGCTTCTGCCTTCAGCTCAGGTCATGATCTCAGGGTCCCGGGATGGAGCCCTGCACTGGGCTCTCTGCTCAATGTAGAGCCTGCTTCCCCCTCTATCTCAGCCTACTTGTGATCTCTCTCTCTCTCTCTGTCAAATAAATAAAATCTTAAAAAAAAAAAAAATGGTGAGAGCGGATATTCCAGTCTTGTTTTTGGTCTTAGAGGGAAAGCCCCATTTCTCCCTTTTGAGAATGATATAGCTGTGGGTTTTTCATTTATGGCTTTTATTGCATTGAGATATGTTCCTCGTAAAGCTATTTTATTGAGGGTTTTTATCATGAATGAATGAATGCTGTCCTTTGTCAAATGCTTTTTCTGCATCTACTGAAATGATCACATGGTTTTTTCCTTTGTCTTATTGATTTGGTATATCATACTGATAGATTTACCAGGATTTAACCACCTGTGCATCCCAGGAATAAATCCCACTTGATCATGAATATTTTTTAAGGTAATTTCAGATTTGACTTGCTAATATTTTGTTGAGGATTTTTGCATCTATGTTCAGAGATATCGGCCTATAAGTTCTCTTTTTTGTAGTCTTTTTCTGGTTTTGGAATCAGGGTAACACAAGCCTGATGGAATGAATTTGGAAGCTTTCCTTCCTCTTTTTTTGGAATAGTTCGAGAAGAATAAGTTTAAATGTTAGTTTTCAAAAATTTATTTTAATTTTTGAAAAATATTTGAAGATTTGTAACAATTTGGAAAAACTGACAGATATACTAATAGACTAGGAATACTGAGAAAATTAAGAAAAAGGAAGGTGTGTTATGAATATGTTGTACATAAGTACTAGTCAATTTTATCATTATCATGAAATATACATAAATCCACTACAAAAAGTTAAAATATATCAAAACTTATACAAACACAAACCATACATGGTACCATTTACAGTCAAGAGAAATGGAAAGATGCAATATTAAAAAGCTGCATAACATTAACTATAGTATATACGGTACTACCATTGCGGTGAGCTCAAGTGTTACAAGTTTCTGCCTAAAATACCGTGTGATGCTAATCATTTCCACGTGAGCAGTTCATCGCCTCAGTAAATTGTGTATCACAGTAAAAAGTTCTTTCTCAAGGCTCTTGTGTATTTTTTCATCATGTTTAGTGCAATAGCTTAAAACTTGAAAAACATCATGGGACCCATACAAAGTGTCACTAGTGATGCTGGAAGTGTTCCCAGGAAGCAGTGAAAAGTCTCGTCATTACAAGAAAAGGCTGAATTGCTTGATGTGTACCGTAGGTTGAGGTCTGTTGCTATAGTTGCCCACCATTTCAAGATAAATAAATCCAGCATAAAGACCTTGTGTAAAACAAAAAGAAAATTTATGAAGCCATCATTGCTGCTATGCCAGCAGGCCTGAAAACCTTGCACTATCTCATATTTAAAATGCAGCTTTTATGTAAGCACAGGATTGCTATAAGAAAGGCATACCTATAGATTCTACTATGATTCGAAAAGAAGCAAGAAGGTAAAAGATCTAAGCTGGTGAACCAAATGCCAGCAAAGGATGGTTTGATAATTTTGGAAAGTGGACTGGCTTTAAAAAAAAAAAAAAGGTCAAGAAAACATAAAAAGCAACTTCTATCCACGAAAAAGCAGATGTTAGTTCCCAGATACCATTAAGAAAATCACTGAGAAGAAGGGATATTTCTGACTAAAATATTTTTTAATACAGATAAAAGTACCCTAGGGGAGGTGGGGAATGCCACAAAGGACATTTATTAGTAAGGAAATGTAGCAAGCACCAAGATTTAAGGCAGTAAGAGATAGACTAACTCTTCTGTTTTGTGCAAGTGATCAAGTTTATGATAAGGACTGCTCTTATCTACAAAGCTGCTAACCCCCAGGCTTGAAGGGAAAAGATAAATACTGGCCAGTTTTTGGTCATACAACAAGAAGGCCTGAACAATGAAAACACTTTTTCTGAATTGGTTCCATCAGTGCTTTGTCCCTGAAGTCCAGAAGCACTTTGCCATTAAGGGATAGCCTTTTGAGTTCTTTTGATATTAGACAGCACCCCTGGCCACCCAGAACCCCATGAGTTCAGTATCAAAGATATCAAAGTGGCCTACTTGCCCCCAAACACAGCATCTCTAATTCAGTCTATAAATCGGGGGGTCAAACGGACGTTTAATGCTCATTACACACAGTATTCTATGGAAAGGATTATCAATGCTATGGAAGAGAACCGTGATGGAGAAAAACATTATGAAAGTCAGGAAGGATTATACTATTGAAGATGCCATCATTGTTAGAGAAAAAAGGCACAAAAGACATTAAACCTAAAACAAATTCCCGCTGGAGAAAATGATGTCCAAATATTGTACATGATGTGATTGGTATGGTATAGAAACATTTTAGAGAAATTAAAATAAAAAAAGCCAAGTTGAAATTACAAGGTTTTTTCAGAGAATGACAGAATATGTCTTCCTTTCCTGCCTTCCCCCTTTCACCTCCTCTACTGTTTCAGCCTCTGCTCCCTCTGCTGCCCCTGACACAGCAAGAGCAATCCCTCCCCTTCCTCCTAAGCCTACTCAGTGTGAAGAGGACAAAGACGAATACCTTTATGATGATTCCTTTCCACTTAATGAATAGTAATTTCCTAAGTATTCATCATGTAGAATCATGTGCAAGACTTGTAGCAAAGTGTAGCCTATCCTTATGTAGGGATAAAGTGAGTGATATTTAGTATAAAAGTAATAATATATTCATTTTCTTACTGTTTTATAACTTTGCTTTCAAAGAATTACCTTACCATACAGTTTGTCTCTCACGTTAACTAGAGAATCTGCCTATCAGACTATCAAAGGCAAGTGATTTCTTTAATAATGTTTCCAATACTGTATTATATATATGACTAATACTGTAAAACAAAAATTTTATAACAATTCATGCATTAGGCTAGGCTATCATTGATACAAGCAGATCGATTAGACTAGGCTATAATAAAGCAATCATATTACTGTTTATTATTAATGTATGAATGAGAATGCATTGATGAATATGAATTTTTTTCATATTCATGAATTTCCTTTTTATATCACCTTTTCACTTTTGATGTCTATTTTTCATAATTCACATAACATCTACAGTGTTTTATACTTATAACACAATATTGATGTAGGTACTGACAATTATCCTATAAACTGATGATGTAAATTTATACTATTGATAAATACAATGCACATTATAAATATATTTTCTCCTCATAATTTTCTTAAAACTTTTTCTTTTCCCTAGATTGTTTTTTAGTAAGAATACAGTAGATAATACATGTAACATACAAAATATGTGTCAACTGACTATGTTACTGGTAAGACTTACAGTCAATGGTAGGCTATTAATTTTAGGGGAGTCAAAAGTTGTTTATGGATTTTCCACTGCCTAGGGTGTTTGCACCCCTATCTGCAGCATTGTTCAAGGGTCAACTATAATTTTATTTCTCACGAGAACCCTAAAATGTAGGCATTATCATTCCCTTTATTGTATAGAAGTGGATTAACTGAGGGCCCATTTGCACACAGCTCAGCAGCCAGAATTGAAACTAAGCAAAATACTTCCAAAAACTGTACACTTAACCACAGCAGAATGTTTCTGAATCTGAATGTTTTAAATATCTTGAGAGATATTGAAAACAAATTATAAGATATTAAAACAAATGTTTGTTAATAAAAAATATACATAAAAAGGATTTTAATGTCCTAATAAGCAGACTCAGATTGAGATCATATATATAAAACTGCCTATTTCTATTTTAATCAAGACTCTTCTTCTAGTAGCAGAAATCTAACCGTACATAAAATGCGTTGCGATGTGAATAATGTATTCATCTTCACACAGTTTCATAACTTTACTTTCAAAGAATTATCTCACCATACAAAATGTATCTCAGGAAATTGGAGAATCTGCGTATCAGCCTATCATCACAGGTAAGTGATATTTTTAATGTGACAGTGTTATATTTTTTTAATGTAATAACTGGGAAGTACAGAGATGCAACTGGTTGAGATGTGATAGAATCCAGGGTCTCAAAAGCAGCCTTGGGACTCTAGGCTCTTCCTCTTTCACTTGTTTCACTTTCACTTCTGACTTCATTCACTGGAGAGCTCTCTCCGAGTGGTGACCAAGATGGAAATAAACCAAAACTAGAGACCTAAAAAGTGGTAGTAATGAGTGATTCCCAGAGAAAGGAAGGACTCTGATTGGCCCAATTACAGCTACAAATCCTTTTCTGAACCCATCGCTGTGTGGGAGCCACAGAACCAGCCCTGTGGCAGAAAAGATAGAGTATGTAAGAGCCTCCACAAGCAAAGCAGGAAGCTTTCACAAGGGAAGGAAAGAATAGCAAACCAGGACAGTAACAGATTCTACTACAACTGTTCATTAGAGTACCAAAATGATATAGAAAATTTTAAAGAAAAATGATGAGCAAAACTCATTAAAAGATAAAGCAAATTGGAATATTAACATCGGGGAAGAATTCAAGTAAAAAAGCACAAATGTAACAAACATTTATACTGATGAAGGTTAAATTTACAATGAAAACGTAACATGTATAGGCCTCTGTTAAATAATACAGCAAGAAGATATAGATTGGAAGACCAGTAGGGGGAAAAAATGACAAATTGAGAGAAATGCAATTGGAATGTAAAAACTAAAAACACAGTAATCATTCCGTGACAGATCAGGTAGAAACAAAGACCTAAAGGATTATACAACATAACCAATAAGGAGACATGTTAATATGTATTTTGAGCTTCCTTACCCAACATAGAAAGTATGCCTTTAATTTTCCATAAGACATTTTCAGAAATAGGTCATAAGCTGAAACACATAAAAGCAATCTCCAAATGTCTAAAACATAAATCTCACTGGCTAGAATTAGACATTCATAATAAGTACATTTGAATAGTTTCAAACATTTGAAAATTTAAAAATCCTCCTAATTATTGGGCAAAATAAGATAAAGATTACCTCTAACTCCAAATTTCTAGGCTTTAATGAAAAGTTATATATTAAGTCAATGAGGCCCATTATTTTTAAATTAAGTGAAAGCACTGTTTATTTGTTTACGTTTCAAATTAATGACCAAGTCAATAGATAAAAATGTTCAATTATTTTGAACTTAATCTACTTTAATCAATTTAATTGTATATTTTTAAAACCCCAACACCTTTTATTCCATATCATAACTTCTAATATGTAAAGTAATCTATTTCTTCAAATTTAACTCTTTCAAAAGAATTGATGTTCATTAGAAGGTATCATGTGTTACGAAAAGGTCAATAAAGCTTGATTAAGAAGCATGCATGCTTTTTGTATCCTAATTGAATTTTATGGTAACAATTAATACAAAGATGGAAAAAAATTTATCTTATCTTTTCTCTAACTTTAACACATTTATCTTTACCTTTAGACACAATGCTGTTTTTCTCTCAGATAGCTCTAAATTCCTAAACACAATTCATTTCCCAAATGAATTTGACAAACCCTGTAACTACTAGAGGGCAGTAAAGCCTTCTACATGCCCAGGAGATTACCAGAACAATTAGTCCCTTGCAAAACCACATGCGGTAAGTGTATGATGCAACTTTCAGCTTTATTTACGCTTAGTAGTGAAGTCTATCTGAGGAATCAGTTTGGTTCTAATATTTACGCTTTAGACAAAACCCAATCACTTGATCGAGCCAATCAATAAATAATTAGCAAGCCAAGCACTGTAATTAGTTTACAAATTGTTTAAAGTGGTGTATTCCATTTTAAGTAGCAGATATTAACATGCTCCCCGTACAATTCTCTACTCAAATTGTTTTAGGACTTTCTTTAAAATGGTCATTGGAAAGTAAACAATTGCCTCATTTAAGATATCATGACAAATATTTACTATAAAATCGTGTATCTAGCAAACTTCTCAACATTTAATTACTCATAGGAGAGAAATACCCAAAACAGAATGTTGGTGCTTTGAGGAATATATGTAAAAATGATTTAGTTGCCTAGCAACACTCAAAAAATTGAAGAGAGAAACTTTGTATACTGTTTAGCCATTTTTTAAAAAAATGTTACTCTTGTCGTGCAGCGTATTAGATCAGCGTGCCTGGTGAAGAGGATTTTAACAGTCAGGAGATGTGACTGTGTTTAAGATTCCTTTTTCCAGTCACTAGTTCATTGTCAGTGGCAGCTACAGAGTAGCTTTATGTGCATTCAGAGACCGCCAGGAAATTAGTTCTGCATGACTAAGTCAGCACTGTAGCTAAGAGAACGAGGAGCACCCATTTCCTTAAGCAATTGTTTATTCTTTGTTGTGATAACAATATTAAATATTACAATTCCCATGTAAAAAAAATAATCACGCCGTTAGAATTCACGTAAAAACCAAGTCAACCCTAAAAATGTGACCCACACTATAGACTTAAAGTTTAAATGTAATTTGCTGGGCTTTTCTTGGCTTTTTTTATTGCATTCCAAAGTGCTTGATAGCTTATTTAGTGTCTTCAAGCCTTCTTCTAAACTACATGAGGCAGTGAAGTAAAATGTCAGTGAAATGAATTCAGGGAAAATGCACATTTAGAACTAGCAGTAGCTAAAATTAAACTGATCTTTAAAATTAAGACAAATGTTTTTGTTTCTATGGTTTTAAGGGGAAAAAAAATAGCTTGGCATTAAGATTATCCTCTCTGTACTAATTAGCCAGGAGGCTATACCCCAAAGTAAGTTTACTTCTTTCATTGTGCTTCATTCCTGGCCCATTCCTTTCCACGTGCACCCTGCACATACCCATCCCCCAAATCATTCATTTTGTTCTTTCTGTAACAAGACATTATAAAACATTCTTACACTCAGTCCTGTAGATTAGATACTGTTTCCAAATTAAACTCCAACTTGTTTACCTAAATAACGCTTTTGCATATTCTTTAAGATTGAGAAGGATTCTTTCTTTTCTCTGTTACCACACACTGTACATGCAAACACAAGCCTACAAATAATTTGAGCTTTTAAAATACACCTCCTAATCCTATATCAAAATAAGACATATGTATTCCCAAAATATTATACACTCCTGCGTGTGCAGACATGTGACTTTGAGTTTGGACAAAATATCCTTGCCTGAACCTAAAGGTGTATCTCATTTAGAATTTAAGGCCTGAGTTTTCTGGGGGGAATTTATAGGTATTATAAGACAGAATTCCTATTTTAAGTTCCTCAGTGTACACCCAGGGTACACTTGCCCCCTTGGCTGCTGTGAGCCCCCCCGTGGTCTCCTTGGCAGAAGCTCAGCAGGAGCTACAGGTGTTACAGAAACAGTCAGGAGAAAGTGAGCACTTCCGGCCCCATTCATGTCCGTGGGCATGGCTGCCCCACCCAGTGTGGCCCCGCATGGCTTTGGCTTGGTGGCAGAGTTTTTTAAAAAATGACATAGGGTAGGCACATCGCCAGCAGATGATTGACAGATGGTCCAGCTTGCTTTTTTGGGAAATACATTTACTGTTGCCTTAAAAAAAAAAAAAAATTCTCAGGGCGCCTGGGTGGCTCAGTCATTAAGCGTCTGCCTTCGGCCCAGGTCAGATCCCAGAGTCCTGGGATGAGCCCCCGCATTGGACTCTCCAATCGGCAGGAAGCCTGCTTCTCCCGCTACCATTCCCTCTGCTTGTGTTCCCTCTCTCGTTGTGTTTCTCTCTGTCAAATAAATAAAATTAAAAAAAAAAATTCTCTTGTAAGAAGTTCCACGAAATTATTAGCTGTCACCTTTAGGACCTAAGAAACTCATCTGAAACTATAATCTAGAAAATGGCTAAGAAATTCAACTTTTATTAAGCACTTACTCTACAGCTGGAAGTTTGCAATGGTAAAAATACAGAAGTCAATGACACAGTTCTTATCCTGATCCTTATTCTTTTAACATGAAAGATGACACTTTACCCATCTGTCATAATTTTTTAGTTGAAAAATATAAGAATATGTCAAGAAAAAACAATTTGTAAGGTCTTATAGTAGCATGAAGAATAGAACAGAACTTCTGCATAACCATATTTTTCAAATTAATCAAATTCTATATACTTTTTAACCAAAGGCTATCTTACGATGGAATGACAGGCTTCCTAACTCAGGAGAATCAAGAGATGTAGTATATTGTTTCTGCCTAGTCACAAATACTAGCAAAAAATGGAGAATATGGTTTACTATAAACTTTTTGCTCTCATGTTAGAAATGGAGTGGTCTCAGACATAAATATTAAATAATATGTGAGCCCTAGGAAGACAGAAAATTCCTATTAAGATCAATTGCTTAATTTGAACTTGATAAATTGCAAAGTAGCATGAAGCTATTGCATAACAACCACAAGACAAGCTGCAGCCAACACCAAACTACAGAACTAGAAGAGACTAGTAAGCAACGGTCAAAATCAAATAAGGAGAGAAGGTCATATGATAAAGGAGTAAAAATCAAAGCCAATAGAGTTTTGCAATTTGTGCCACTTTCTAAAGAGCTGAATCCTAATTTTTAGTTCATTCTCTGAGAGCATCTAAAAGACACTCCCCTGAATATATCAGAAATGAAGTTAAATTTTGAACTAAAGGGCATCACAATTCACTTGGTGAAAAATAATGAACTTGTTCAAAAAAATTAGGGTCAGTTCACAGAAGAATGCAATTTAAAAAATTACCTGGTAAGTAATGTGAATAATATCACAAGCTTGTGA
The DNA here is from genome assembly GCA_028646535.1 of Procyon lotor. Lineage (NCBI taxonomy): Eukaryota > Metazoa > Chordata > Mammalia > Carnivora > Procyonidae > Procyon > Procyon lotor. Next base: position 76,478,557 of record CM053608.1, on the reverse strand, counting down.
TATTAGTGTTGGGATGGGTGAAAAGGAATGATACCATCAAGATTATTCCACATTTTACCTAGAATATCTGCTTATAAATATAAAGCTAGAATGTGAAGGTAGGAAGAGAATACTTCTGATAGTCTTTAACTCCTAACACATGTTCAGTGATGATCTACAAATATCACCAGGGATGTCCTTAGTAGGTATACAGGCTATGTCCTGCATGAGGACACTTGTCTGAGAGGGCGATTGTGGATTGAAGTCCACCTTTTGTTCTGTCTTGAAGGTGTGGGTCCTGACATGGGGCTATATTGGCCTGCAAGGAAAGAATACCTTTTTAAAGACATATTTTATTCAATTCTCTGGTCAGTCTATGGAGGCACAAGATTTTGGTCACTCCTAAATCTGTTCACTTGGGTTTTCTCTGCCCTCCTGCCATTCTATAATAAAGAGATTAGCATTTTGTACTAAGATACATTTTTACATGTGTTGTCATTTATTATGAGGAGACATTGATACATAACTTGTCCTTTCATGACTGTTCAATTTATTCTTTTTAATACTTAAATTATTTTTTAATTTTTAAAGTAAAATCTGTTTAGCTCTAACACAATAATTTATAAAGAATTGTATCTACCAATAAAAAGTTGATTCTACTTTATATCTTTAATACAAAGAATAAATACTTTGATTTTTGTCTTATTTTAAAATTAATATTTTTATGTTGTTAAAAAAAAGCTATCAAATTATAATAATGAAGATTTCCATGTTAGCTACAAAGTTTTATTTTTTGGGTAAGACTTACATAATTCTTGGAAAAGGGAAAGAAAAATATCAATTAATTCATGCAATATAATGGAGTGTTATTTCATATCACCAGCCAGTTGATGTACTAAATAGAGGCATTATGCTAAGAACTGTTCACAATTTCAACTTTAAAATGGCTCTAAGCTCATTAGAAACTGACAATCTGTTGTCATAAGTAATCTCTACAAGGCAACTGTGTGACAAGACTTTCAAACATATTTACTTCCAAAAACATAATCCAAATTATAAGATTTTACAGCACTGCCTGAGAATGTAAAGATTCTAGGGATAAAAAGATAGGAATTTTATTGAGACAAAGGTAAAATAAATAGTGCAAGGAGTCTGCAGCAAGTGGAGACTGATGATTAAGAGTTGGATTCTTAAAGAGAAAATAAAAGATGAAAAGAGAAAGAGAAAGATATCTTCACCTACACAAGTAGACCAAAAAAAATAAAAAATCCCCTTTTCTCACTTGAGTGCTATTTTAACTTAATTGTGTTTCATCTCTACTTATTCCTCTCCAGCAACATCTGTTACAGGAAGGCTCAGCAGATAATAAGGACTTAAAATTCTACCCTGATCCTTTATGATGCTTTGGTTGAGTCTCACACACAAACATGACCCATACTTAGGAATTCATTCATGTACCTCTTGTCTTTCTAGGAGCAAGAACAGTTACCAGGGTAAGCCCTTGTTAGGTGTTACTTCTTGATTCTCGCCACAGTCATTCTAGCCTGCTGATGACTTCTTTTAGAGGATGGGCTCAGGAAGTTCACAAAAGATTGTTCATGAAAGCAATGAAAACTCAGTGACCAAACTCACATGTGCTAAGTTCTCCAGGAAATTTACTATCTGTAGGAGCCTTACGTTTTGACCCAGAACCATTCCAGTGGCCATTTGAGTTTGTTACAATATTGTATAATGCAACAACTACTACAAAGTAGCATCATGTGTATTTCATTTACAATAATAAAGGTGAACACATAATCTGGGAGAACATAAACAAACACATTCAATAAAAAATGAGCCTGATATTGAAGTTATGAGAAAAGGAAAGAATCCTTGATCTCTAACGGCAAAAAAGAAAACAAATATACTCATGTTACCATGCTTCTTCATAAAAGGAACAACTAAATGGACAATTATCATTTCAGGTATGTTGGAAGTATTTGGAAATGTTGTTTGAATTTGGTCAAATAGAAATCAGTGGATTCAATTATGTATCTATAGGATTACACTTTTGGTGGATTAGCTATATAATGGGGTGTTTCATGGATAGATATTTACTTGCATGATTTATATTTATAAAGATCTACTGTTAACCAAATTGGAGATTTTGGTTGTATAGATCTGTAACAGTGGAAGCCAATAAAATAATATTAAACAAATGAAGACTTGCAATAGACCTTCAAGTGTATAAGATTCTTAAAGTTTTTTAGTAACCATCTCCATTTTGACAGACCATAGCTCATATAGTTTGTTCACATTTTTAGAACTTGAGACACTAACAAAATTCTATATTACCCAGTTATTTTGCTGTCCTTTGGGTTTCTAAATGTTCAAAATCAAAACTTTTCTTTCCCCAGCAGAATCTTGACATTCCATCAGGAAATTCTTGTGTTTTCATCCATTATCTGAATGAACTGTGGAAATAACTCCTTGTTTTGTCTTTGGTAGGTGCACTAATGGACATGTGATAGGCTCGTAACCCTTGAAGATAATGGTGTGAAACTGCTCCACAACTGGCTAGAGAAATGCAGATCCCATTTCAGCTCTGATATCTTGATGGTTGCCAATCATACACTCTTCCTATCAGAGTCAAACAGTCTTGCAAAGAGTATTCCTTAGTTTTCACTCTAAAGAAGAATTTTGAAGTATCATATTTAAAAAGTAACTTCCTAGCCAAATAACTCCTTTGCATGCAAAATAGCTTCTAAATATTGAGTGATCATGAACAAACCAGAATTTTCATGCCAATCATAAAACTTCCAGATATTTATAATAGCAATAGCTTAACACACACACACACACACACACACACACACACACACACACACACCCCTCACTAAGCACTGTGCAATGTGTTTTTCAATGCCCTCTCAAACAAGCCAGGAAAGCTGGTGTCTCAATTGTATCTCCGTTTCAGATACATATAAAATTACTATCTTACTAAGTATCTTGCTCTAGATTCAGTCAGAGTATATGCTGCAATTGTGGAAACCTTATTGTTTGAATTGCATAGTGACTTCATATCATAATTTTGCCTTCACTGTAGTGTTATTAAGTTTGAAGCAAGTCTGATTGTTAGCATAGACTAATTCTTATAAAACAATAAATTGCCATTCTTTAATTACAAAATTCTTTGATTTATCAACATTTGAATCATTTCCTTTGAGAGAGGCAAATTGAAGAAAACTTTTACTGCAGATTCCACGTATATGTTTTCTGCATATCCAGGAAAAATCTGATTTATTTCTCACCCTAGAAATGACAATTTAATGTTTTATTTTCACATTATTGTATCCAATAACTACTATATTTCTTATTTTCAAAACAGCCACATTCTATTTTTAATTATCTGTTTTCTAAGGGCTATACAGGGAGTTATAATATCTGTGATCTAACTACTTTTTTACTCTCTCATCAGATGGATTGAAGGAACATGTTATATCCATCAAAAAATTGCTGACTAGCAGAAGAACACAACAGAAAGTATTTCTCTGTGAGCCACAGATTTCAAGCGAGTGGAGAGATTATAGTACATCTCTATTTTCTTAGTGCCACTCTCATTTATCCTCATAACACTAACCTTTACAGAGTTAAAAATATGAAGGCACTGAAAAATGATTGGAATAAATGATAAAACGATGATTTTTTAAAGCCCTGTGGTGAAATAAAATCTTATACAATGGTCTGAGAAGCAGAAAAATGAATTTAAAGTGGGAGGGGGCAGTGAATAAGTCTACAGAGGAGATGAAGACTTTGGAAAGTGAATAAATTATTAGCAGGAGCTTTCATAGCACATCCCCAACTCTACATCAAGATCAAAACAAAAATGTGGGAAAAAAAAGTCATGAGAAGTTGTTGAGGTACCTAAGGAATTTTTGTTTGATACCTGTATTTTTCAGCTATTATTTCCAGCTATGTCAGAGAGAATAAGCAGCTCAAATATTTGAATCAGGAATATTTAGGGAGTCAACTATATAATAATAAACTGTGGTTTATTTATTATATAAATATAAATTATATAATATAAATTTAACAAAATATAAATTATATAAATATATACTTTATATATAAATATAAATTATATAAATTAAGCCTTTTGAACAGAGTTTTCTTATCTTAAAATGGAGGCAATATTTACCTCATGAATGTTGTCATAGACTGAATAATTAAATAGAAAACGCCAAGAAAATTAAAGTACAACAGAATAATGGGGAAGAGCAAAGTCAGCATCCCTTACCATCTTGCTCCCTGTAGGTATAGCCAATCTATCCTTTTTTCAGTATTTTTCTCCCTTGTGAACATCTCCTATGATAAGACACCAACTCTGATTCACACTGCCCTCTCAGGAGGACTTCATGGGCAGACAGTATCTGGTAACCTACACACACTGAATACAAGTCAGGAAGGGTAAGTATTGGAGAGAATAAGTAGGTCTGATAGACTGCTCATTTGTAGCTATCAGGCATCCAAGGAGATCTACTAACATTACTAAGTATAACATGTGACAATGACATAAGTAGAATGACCAAGTAGGTGACCAAGTCAAAAGTAGGTGACCAAGGGAAGTACAGATAACAATGCGAAACAAGAGGTGTGAGGTACAGCTGAGTAGACCACTTGGTGAAAAGTCAAAGAACAACAGAAGTGAACATAGAGCAGGAAGAATGGTCACAAATGGTCTGAGATTTTGGAAATAAAGTCAGGAATGAATATTTTATTTTTATTGTTAAATATGTAGCAACACTGCAGTAACAGAACCATATATGATACTACTCCCTTCAAAAATGGATACTGTTGAGGTGCCTGGGTGGCTCAATGGGTTCAAGCCTCTGCCTTCGGCTCAGGTCATGATCTCAGGGTCTTGGAATGGAGCCCCGCATTGGGCTCTCTGCTCAGCGGGGGGCCTGCTTCCCCCTCTCTCTCTGCCTGCCTCTCTGCCTACTTGTGATCTCTCTCCTCTCTGTCAAATAAATAAATAAAATCTTAAAAAAATAATAAAAATTAAAAAATTAAAATTAAGAATATATATTTTCTAATACTCTTCACTGAATAGGCCTAAAGCAAGAACTCAATAGCAAAGAACACTCTCAGCATGTGCATTTGGTCATATAATACTTCCCACTAAAAGGAGCTAGGGTTCCTCGGAGAAATGGCT
>CM053608.1:76446932-76472884 GCA_028646535.1 Procyon lotor | reverse complement strand
TTTTTTTTTTTTAAAGATTTTATTTATTTGACAGAGAGAAACACAGCGAGAGAGGGAACACAAGCAGAGGGAATGGTAGCGGGAGAAGCAGGCTTCCCACGGAGCAGGGAGCCCGATGTGGGGCTTGATCCCAGGATCCTGGGATCATGACCTGAGCTGAAGGCAGATGCTTAACGACTGAGCCACCCAGGTGCCCCTAATCTCCTTTTTTTTTTTAAATAATTCCTCATACTTGATACTGCATTGTTTTATAGAAGCTATAAAATAATCACCTATTCACAGTCACATGATTTAGGGATTGTGCTCATGCCACATTTTGTTACTGAAACATAAAAGCAGTTATCTCCTACTCGGTGGCTCTTGATCAATCATTAAAGTTCAATGTAAATCACAGTTGGTATAGGAATTTGTTATTTATCCTTTATAAAAAGCATCATTTATTACTTTCTAATCTATATTCTTCAACTTCTCTGTATGGGCAAACATTTAACCTTATGTCTGCATGTAGTTTTTCAAAACAAATATTGTTTTGTAGGTTTGTATCTTCAGTTTTTATAAAGACTAGTGTGTTATATAGCTAATTGTTTCTCGGCTTTTTCACTAAGCACTGTGTTTTTAAGATCTGCCTGTGTTGACATGTGGACATCAAATCAGTTGCTTCTAACTGCAGTACAATATGGCATGCATTAGCCACATTTTACTTATTTATTCCCTTGTAATGGACATCCAAAATGCTCCCAACTGCTCACTTCTACAAATAACTTGCTGCGAAGTAACATACACATACATAATCCCCAAAGGATCTGTATAAAAATTACTCTGAGACATATTCAGGAAAGCAATTGATTAATAAGCAATAGCACACTTTTCTGAAGAATGACTGCACCAATCTACAGTTCCACCAGAGAGACCTGACCATTCCCAAAACCCATACAATCACATTTCTTTCCCCTCTGGATTAGGCTTAGAGTGGTATAATGAAAACACAAGGTGGTGGTGGTGGTGGTGTTTTTTTCCTCAAGTTTTCACTTAAATTCCAGTCGGTTAATATACACTGTAATATTAGTTCAGGTGTACAATATAGTGATTCAATACCTCCATACAACACCCAGTGTTCATCACTACAGTGCACTCCTTAATCCCCATCACTTATTCAACCCATCCCCCACTCAAGTTCGTTTAAATTTGCATTTCCATGAAATTACACTAACACTGAAATCTCCTGATATACTAGTGAGATTTGGGGTAAAATTTTCTGATAATTGTTTTTTTATAATCATCTGCTCATTTTCGATTTTGGATGCTTTCTTCACTTTAGTAAAGGAAAGACTCATATATTCAAGATACATAACATGTTATAAACAATGTCTTCTCCCATTCAAGCATCCATAGTCTCTTTCATTGCATAAAAATCTTCAATTTTTAAATAATCCCAATAGTCAAATTTTTCCCTTATGATGTGTGCTTTTGAGGATTGTTTAATATTTCCTCCTACATTGGTCAGAAGGATACTGCACATATAGATATTTAAGCCATCTAGAATTCTCTTTTTTGTAAGTAATTTTGTTTATAACATACAGTGCATGCAATTACTCAAAGAATGAATAGGTATAAAAGTGGAGATGCAGCATGGAAAAAGTATAAGAAATATTGAGTCATATAAGTTCTTTATATATTTTGGATACTAACTCTTTCTAGACACACACACACACACACACACACACACACACACACACACTATTCAGCCATAAAAAAAAAGAAATCTTGTCATTTGCAACAATGTGGATGGATCTAGAGTATAACGCTAAGTGAAATAAGTCAAAGAAAAACAAATACCATGTGATTTTGAACACTCATATGTCATTTAAGACATGAAACAAATGAACAAAATTTAAAAAAGAGAGAAACAAACCAAGAAACAGACTCTTAACTATAGAGAACACGGGCGCCTGGTGGCTCAGTGGGTTAAGGCCTCTGCTTTCGGCTCTAGTCATGATCTCAGGGTCCTGGGATCAAGCCCCGCATCGGGCTCTCTGCTAGATGGGGAGCCTGCTTCCCCCCTCTCTCTGCCTGCTTCTCTGCCTACTTGTGATCGCTCTCTCTGTCAAATAAATAAATAAAATCTTTAAAAAAACAACCAAAAAACTATAGAGAACAAACTGATGGGTACCAGAGGGTAGGTGGATGGGGGATAGGTGAAGGTAAAGGGTACACTTATCATTATGAGCGCTAAGTAATGTAGAGAATTGTTGAATCACTACATTATACACCTGAAACTGGTTTAACACTGTATGTTAACTATACTAAAATATATTGGAATATAATATATTCTATTATATAATATAATATTATTGGAATTATATAATTATATTATATATTATATATATATATTATATATATAATAAATATATATATACAATATATATATAATATATATAATATATATTATTTGTATATATTGTATATATTATATATTATTATATATATATTATATATTATATACAATATATATATAATATATATAATTATATAATATAATATATATAATATAATTATATAATTCCAATAATATTATATTATATAATAGAATATATTATATTCCAATATATTTTAGTATAATATACTAAATATACTAAATATTTTAGTATAATATACTAAATAATATATATATAATATAATATAATAATATAATATAATATAATTATATTATGTTATTGGAATATAATATATAAAATTGGAATAAAAAAACAAGTGTAAGAGAAAGTTACAATAACTGATTATATATAAATTTTGGAAAAAATAAGTTGGCGAGGAATTATTTTTAACAGTTTCATTCCTAAAATAAGTTTATCCTCAGATTTTTGCAGGTGTATTCTAAAACAATCACAAGGATAAAGACACTTTGCAAAGGATTATGTATGAATTCAAACAGATTTCAACGAGTATTGTGGTGACAATATTATACAGAAAGATTACTCATCATTAGAACAACATGTATACTTCTTGGTATGAACAAGAACTCAAACACTATGCTTTCCTCCTCCACTAAGCTTTTCCTCTACTCTTTTCCCTGAAAAATACATTTAATATGGATGAGAAATTAATGTTACACATAATTCTTTTATGATAATTTGTTTTAAGCATTGCTTTTAATAGTGAAATAAAATAGATTTTTTAAAAATCTTAAGTATCATAGCCAAGTCATTATTTAAGCCTCAAAATAATAAGTGAATGTCAGTTTATCTTTGGAAAATAATAAGCTACATATTTCATCAAATCAAACATTAAACATTGGCACATAATTAATAATGACACTTAAAATTCTATAGGAGCGGGGCACCTGGGTGGCCCAGTGGGTTAAAGCCTCTGCCTTCTGCTCAGGTCATGATCTCAGGGTCCTGGGATCAAGCCCCACATTGGGCTCTCTGCTCAGTGGGGAGCCTGCTTCTCCCTCTCTCTCTGCCTATCTCTCTGCCTACTTGTGATGTCTCACTCTCTGTCAAATAAATAAATAAAATCTTAAAAAAAAAAATTCTATAGGAGCAATAAGGCAATGATAAAATCCTAAATTGGCTGAATATACAAAAATAATTAAAGGAATAGTATTGAATATAAGAAATATCATAATCATTAAATATACCAAAATTAATAACATTTTATTAGAAGCTAACTTGCTTATATATCCTCAAATTTTCAGTTTATTTTATTTTTATCTGGGCATGTAGGAAAGGAACACTGAGGATAATCATGACTGTTGAAAAACAGTTTAAATTTTAGAAGAAACTATTCCAAAGGTAAATTAAGTTTAAAAATTAAATTAAAATTCTTAATTGTGAAAAAGTAAAGGGGAAGTTATAATAACTGGGCATATAGTTTTCTCTTATTTGTTTTCTATTTAGTTCAGGAGGAAAATTAAGGCAGCTTTATAAGCACAAGAAGATAAAAGCTCTACTTTAGAAATGAAGTATTTCTTTAGAATAGTTACCCCATTTCTTTTCATTTCTAATTCCAAGCTAAACATGTTAATCTCCAATCACAGCCCTATTCTTATACCAGATATTTTGAAATGCTTTGTGTGATTTTATACTTTTTTCTGTATTGGAAAGTTAGTTTTTATTAACCAAGGAAAAAGCTTTAAAGTAAGTAAAACGATAATTTCTAAGTTTTGCATTTTTGTTTTCCAGGTTTCTGTAAGCACAGGATTCCACAGTGTGTGTGTGTGTGTGTGTGTGTGTGTGTGTGTGTGTGTGTGTGTGTGTGTGTGTGTGTTGCTTTTTGTTTTTGTAACCTTTGAATCATTCTTCTAGTTATGTTTGAAAGGAATGTAAAGATGCACTTTATACTGTCTCTGGCTAATTGCAAGTCCAAAACACAGCTACCGCTGTAGAAGAAAAAGCTATCATTTGAAGCTCAATGTGAATAAGCATGACTCCTACGGACTCCCGGGGTTAGTTGATTAAAGACACATGTGAGAAGTTACCTTCTTCTGCCATCACAGCTGCATGAATGTTTTGATAGTGGCCTTTACGGTAAAGGCAGATTTGTTTGTTGGTTAAGAGACAAACAGCAGTTGCAATCCTCTGATAGAATTTTTTTCCTTTTATTTTTTTCCAATTAAGTATTTTTTTCAGTGTATTTAAGGAACTTAATGAAAACATGCCTGCGCCAGCAATCAGATAAAATCAATTGAACCAAATAACCCATATATTAGTTTCCTGTTGCTGCTCTAACATATTACCACAAAGTTGGCAGACTGGACAGCACAAGTTTAGTACTTTATCTTTTTGAGAAATCAGAAATCTGACAGATGTCTCACTGAGCTAAAAATCAACGCGTCATCAAGACGCTGTATTCTTTTATAAATCAAGGCTGTATTCTTTTATAAAGGCTTTTGATAGATATGTTTCCTTACCTTTTCTAGCTTCTAGAGCCTGCTTGCAGTCCTTGGTTTGTGGGTTCCTCTCCCCATTTCCAAAGCCAACAAGGTAAATAGAGTCCTTCTCACGTACAAACACTTCAAGCTCCCCCAGAGTCACATCCCCTCTGACTTGACTGCCGCCTTCTTCCACTCTTAAGTACCCTTCTGCTTCATTGGGCCCACGTGATAATTCAAGCTAATCTTCCCATCTCAATTTCAGCTGATGAGTATCCTTAATTCCGCTGTAACTTTAATTCCATCTTGACATGTAACAACATATTCACAGGATCTGGGGATTAGGACATGAATGTCTTTGTCATTATTCTGCCTCCCATGCCTGTTACATATCTGAAGCTGATATTTCACAAAGTTTATAGCACCTGCTACAAAATATTGTTGTGCTCATCAATATTCATTAATTCAGTAAATTTTATTTTAGGCTATTAAATGATGAGTACTTGATATGCAGCACAAAGCAAAATAAACATGCTCTTTTCCCACCCTCTTGAATCTATTGCCTACAACAATTCTCTGCCAAAACAAACAAAACAAAATAAAACAAAACAAAACAAAATTGTGTAAATGATTAATTACAGACTGATTATTCTCTCTGCTATAGATATTTGTATATAACTTCAAAGAATTCCTGATATGAAATCTGTAATTGGTAAATAGTTTTTAAATAGCAAGCTTCTTTTAATAAACTATATTTCTTCATTTGAGAATACAGACTACAAATAATAAAAGTTTTTCTCTCTATTTCAATCAAAAAGATCTAAAGACACCTTATAGATTTTAAATGTATATTTTATTAGAAGAGCTACATCTCCTTGACCTTTCTAAAATCTGTTTGGATTCTTAAACTTTAGCACTTCTTTTAGTAAATTGGAAATAAACTATAAAATTTAGTACTTGGAGACAATCTGTAGTCTTACTCTGAAATTTAAAGGTAGCATTTACTTTTTACTGAACTATGATTTTCCACAGAGATCCCTTTCCTCATTATAATACAAATAAATGACAAATTCTTTCAGTGGAGCTTCTAAACTAAGAATTTGTTTTAATATGCATAGGCCATTGGACTAGGTAAGGAGGGGAAGAAGATAAATATAACAAAAATAATTTAAATTGCTTCAAAATTAAAGAGTATATCATCAAGTAGCTATATATACAACCACAAAATCTCAATGGCATTCAAAAGTAAGTATTTATTTCTCATACATCTGAGGATCCATTTTAAGTTATGATTCCAGACGGGTTGGCTCCTCACAGCCTATCCATCTCTTCTGATCTACTTAATATGTTTTCCTGCAGAGACCTGGGATGAAGGAGCGGCAACTTCTTCTTTTTTTTATTTTATTTTATTTTATTTGTTTGACAGAGAGAAAAACAGCGAGAGAGGGAACACAAGCAGAGGGAATGGTAGCGGGAGAAGGAGGCTTCCTGCTGAGCAGAGAGCCTGATGCGGGGCTTGATCCTGGGACCCTGGGATCATGACCTGAGCTGAAGGCAGATGCTTAACGACTGAGCCACCCAGGCGCCCCTGGAGCAGCAACTTCTTAGGGGATGCTCTTCTCATAGGAATGACAGAAAAAAAAAAAAAAAAAAAAAAACAAGATATAAGCCCCACTGTGTAGGCACATTCCAAATTTTGCTTACATCATAATTGCTACAATCCATTGGTCACAGCAAGTCACATGGTCAAACCCAGAGTCAAGGGGCATATTTAACCTACATGGAGCCAAAAGGTCACATGGCCAAATCCAACATATGTTGAGACAGGAACACATTACACTCAAAAGGGGAGTAGGAGGAGAGTAAATATTGTCCAAACAGTAACTTAAACTATTACAGATTTTGAAACAAATACTCAGAAACAACACTCTTACATACTTTATTAGGCACAGGAAAATGAAGACATATATTTATCACTGGAAATATTTAAGGTCTATGATATAATTACTTAATATAAGATAAGGATATTGATCATGCAGAAGTCCTTGTTTTAATTCATTTGGTTGCGTAACAATATATCATAAGCTGTAATTACTGGATCATATGGTAATTCTATTTTTTTTTTGGTAATTCTATTTTTAATTCTTTGAGAACCTCCATATTGTCTTCCACAGTGCCTGCACCAATTTGAATTCCCACCAACAGGGCACAAGGGTTCCTCCACATCATCACCATCACTTGTTATTTGGGTTTTTTTTTAGTTATTTTACCAAAGAAAACAAAAGCATTAATTTGAAAAGATATATGCACCCCTATATTCACTGCAGCATTATTTACAATAGTTAGGATATAGAAGCAACCCAAATATCTATCCGTAGATGAGTGGATAAAGAAAATGTGACATACAGGGATGCCTGGCTGGCTCAGTCAATAAAGCATATGACTCTTGATCTCAGGGTTCTAAGTCTAAGCCCCACATTGAGCATAGAGATCACTTAAAAATAAAAACCTTAAAAAAAGAAGATGTGATATACAAATGTAGGTATATAATAGAATATTACTCAACCATTAAAAAGAATGAGATCTTGCCATTTGCAACAACATGGATGGACTTAGATAGATGCCAAGTGCAATAAATCAGTCAGAGAAAGACAAACAGTATATGAATTCATCCATACATGGAATTTAAGAAACTAAACAGGTGGACAAAAAAGAAGAAAGAGTAAAAAAAAAACAAAACGTAAATACAGAGAATTGATGGTTGCCAGAGTAGGGGTAACTTAGGGGATGGCTGAAATAGATAAAAGGGATTAAGAGTAGACCATCTTGATGATCACTGCATAATGTATAGAATTGTTGAATCATTATATTGTACATCTGAAACTTATACAACATTGTGTGTTAATTATGTTTCAATTTTAAAAGAATTAAAAAATATATATCATAAGCTGGGTGGCTTAAATAACATAAATTTATTTTCTCACAGTTCTGGAAGCTGGAAGTCTCAGAACAGAACTAAGTGTGGTCAAGTGCTGTTGAGGGTCCTCCCCCTGGCTTATAGATGGCTGTTTTCTTGCTGTATCCTCACAAGAAGGAGTACAAGTTCTGATCTCCTTCTCTTCTTACAAAAACACAAATTCCATTATGAGGTTCCCATGTTCATGACCTCATCTACACCTAATTATTCTCAAAGGCCCCAGTCCAAATACAATCACGTTCAGGTTAGGGATTCAATATATGAATCTGGTGGAAAGGATACATTCAGTCCATAGCAACCCCTAAGGAGAGGACTCCAGAAAAACAGGTATCCCCTACTTTCCAAAAGTTCACATTAAGCCATTTCAATTTTTAAAAAGATTTACATTAGTTTTTGTTAGCCAAAATAAATCTGAAAAGGATTTTCACCTTTATGAAAAAAAAAAGTTACTGTACTAATGTAGATCTTTTATAAAAGCAAAATGTCCTAATGGAGAAAAATGTACCTAAGAAAACTACATATGCATTTCTTCTTTGACCCAGAGATCCCACTTGTAAGTATTTATCCATGGAAATATACCTCCACCTTTGCTGTGAAGAGTCACAATACAAGATTGTTTATTGTGAGGCACCTGGGTGGCTCAGTGGATTAAAGCCTCTACCTTCAGCTCAGGTCATGATCTCAGGGTCCTGGGATCAAGCCCCACATGGTGCTCTCTGCTCAGCAGGGAGTCTGCTTCCCCCCTCTCTCTCTGCCTGCCTCTCTGCCTACTTGTAATCTCTCTCTCTGTGTCAAATAAGTAAAAATAAAATAAAATCTTTAAAAAATATTATTCATTGTGTCATTATTTGTAATTTCAAATATTGAAAACAATCTCAATGCCAATACATAGTTAATTAATTAAATAAACTGATATTCATGCAACCAGGTACTATGTAGATGTTTAAAAAAAGAATTAAGTAATAATCCATTGTATATATATAGCACATCTTTAGACATTCATAAAAAAGAATGAATCTTGCCATTTGCAATGATATGGGTGGAACTACAGAGTATTATGCTAAACTAAATAAGTCAGTCAGAGAAAGAAATATACCATTATTTCACTCATATGTGAAATTTAAGAAACAAAACAGAGAAATTTAGGGGAAAGAAGAAAAAAGGAAGGGCAAACCAGAAAACTCTTAACTATAGAGAACAAACCAAAGGTTACAGGAGAGGAAGTGGGTGAGGGAATGGGTTAAATAGATGATGGGGATTAAGAAGGGCACTTAATGTGATGCAAACCAGTTGTTATATGTAAGGGATGAATCACTAAATTCTACACCTCAGACTAATATTGTACTGTATTTTAATTGAGATTTAAATAAAAACTTGAGAAAAAAAAGGATCAGGAAAAGCTCTATGAAGTGATAGAGAATGATATCCAAGATATTCAGGATCATTATTTTTTTAAAAGAGGCAAGTTGGAAAGTGTTTACATAATATGTTACCTTTTGTGTAACAAAGAAAGAGAAATGAGACTATATGTGCATATTTACTTAATTTTAAAAAAGAGATAGAGGAAGGATAAATTAGAAATTAGTGTAATTGGTTAGAGTGTAGGCAGTTTGTGAGAATAAAATGGGAAGGACAGGAAAAAGAATGAAGCAACTTTGAATTTGCCTTATTATATAGTGACTTTTTAACCATGTCAAAATTTTATGTATTAAAAAAAAAGAAAATCAACAAATATGGGAGTAAACATTTAAAATTCAATAGAAACAGAGCCAAATGAACCTAACTGCATATGAATTGACAACACACATAGAAGTAATTTTGTATACAAGTACAGATTTTCTTCAATTTTCAGTGGGATTGCATCCTAATAAACCCATTGTAAATTGAACATACATTTAATATACCTAGTCTACTGCACATCATAGCTAAGCATAGGCTACCCAAATGTGCTCAGAACACACCCATTAGCCTGCATTTGGACAAAATAATCTAACACAAAACCTATTTTGTAATAAAATTTTGAATAGTTTATGTAATTATTGGATGCTATAATGAAAGTGAAAAAACAAAAGAGGTGTATGAGCACAGAATGGTTCTAATTGTATTGGTTGCTTACAATTGTGGTCACATGGCTGACTGGGAGCTGTGGCTCACTGCCACTGACCAGCACCATCAAAAATATCTCACTATATGTCACTAGCCTGGGAAAAGATCAAAATTCAAATTTCAACATTAACTTTCTATTGAATACATGCTTATGTGGCATCACTAGGTTAAAATTTATAAGTTTGAACAATAATAAGTCAGAGACCATCTGTAATATATACAAATAATATTGGCCACAGTTCTCTTATTACACAGGTTTAAGAAAACTAGTGCAAGGACAAATGAACTACAGAAATATCTGAACCATACTTGGGTGAGTAGGCAGTTGTATTTTAATTCTAAAACCACTTTGTAACAAAACAGGAATGAATGAGTAAAATATTAATAGTGATATTAATAGTGTTTAGAACAAATGTTCTCAATGTGAAAGGAGAAAGATATAAATATGAAATGTAGGAAGGAGAGAAAGAACCTTTGGACATGGAAATATCAACATGAATAATCACTTAGCTAACTCTAATCACTGAAAGGGTCTAGAAGCAATTATATCTCAATAGCAATACACATATTCAAGTGTCCATATTTTGCTTACTAAATGCCTTTCACCGAAGAAAAGTGAGGGAGGGGACAAAGATTACTGGAGCAATGGCAGATTCCAGAACTGTGTTGTGGAAAGGGCAAGTCCAGTAAGCCTGGACTATCTTGTTGCTATATTGAGAGTAAGGAAGTACTCAAAACTTGAAGATGATGTATCACAAAACAGAATCTGGCTTGAAAGTGTTTCTATTTAAAACACTTTGAGCATCAAAAATAATAATGACAGTAATGGAGTATGACACATCAAATATGTGCATATGTGTGTGTGAGTGTGTGTTAACCAAGTCATTAGAGATACTCAAAAATATAATAGAGGGGATAAGGAGAAGCTGTTCTTTACAGAAAAAATGAATAATAAAATTAGAAGGGACAGATTAAAAATTCCTATAAAAACCATTAAAATAATAAATGATATAGAAAGGAATCATCAGTTGATACTAAAACCATTAGGTGAATGATTGTTGGGAAATAGGATATTCACATCATCTCAAAGATTTCATATTAATATATTACTTATTAATTAAAAAGAGAAAAGGATACCTTAGCAATGAAAAAACCTGTCAGATATCTCAATCAAGCCCTTGAAATTAAAACTTCCAATAATAGAACGTACTAACAATTTTAGTACTATTAATTTTAATGCTTAAAAAGTAAGCATTGTGTGCCTCCTGCTGTGATATACTGAAAAGAACACATTCCCTATTTAATATTATTTCCAAAGAATATTTAATTTGAATATCATAAGGTATGTCTCAGACAAATGCATACTGAGGGACATTCTATAAAACATCTAGTGTTATGTTGTTTTAAATGCCAACATAACGAAAGGCACAAAATCACATAAAGAGATTTTACAACTAAACTCAAATTGCTCAAACAACTAAACTGCTTTAAATTTCATGGATTCTGGATATTTTGTAATCAGTAAAGATTATTTTTAGAAAAATGCAAGTTTTTAAAAATAGAATTATGTTAGATTTCTGTATCAATGTTAAATACTTTATTCTGGTAAAGTGGTGATGTTGTATGTATATTTCCCATCATTGCTAAATATCACATATTACATATAATACAATGTGAATTATTAAAGTCTTGGTAATGTCTGAATGTGATCCATACATAGAATTTTTTAGGACCTATTATATACCAAGTCAATAATTACCACAAGGGATTTCAGGGGCATGTGAAAACCTCTATACTTTATAGTTAAGAAATTAGCTAGTCAGGGAAACAATAAGCAATAATATTGATAATATTTTAAAAAGTCAAAGTCCATCGTATAAACTTGTTTCTTAAAAATTTTACATACCTAAAAATCACCAAAAATCTTATTAAAAAGCAGTCTCTAAGTAGTTCTAAAGTTTGGCCTGAGATCCTGTATCTCTAATAAACTCTGTCCTTTGAATCACAAGTTAAGTAGTAACTATATACTGTAAGAGCTTTAGAAGACAAAGTATTATGAATTAGGGAAAATTAGAGTCTTCTTGGAGGAAATAAATCTTGATATTTTTTACTCTTTTTCAAAAAGTGAAGGGCAAAACTACAAAAAAAAAAGGTATAATAACACTATTCATGTATTTGTTCCTTACTTTGGTATTTTCTCAGCATCTAGCATATAAAAGACACTGTGTACAGCAGTGAGGGCAGTGTTTGGATCACTTTAGGATCACTCACAGTGTCTTATGTGGATGAGAAGCTCAGTGAATGTATGTATTAAACTCAATGTAATTTATGGCTAGAAAAGACCCTGAAAAAAGAAATGGACAGAGAAATTATCGTGATGAAGTTGGGGGCTGGTAAATTACGTAGTTCTGACTTAAGAAGCATAACTGTACCTATGTGGATAGGGTGAAGAAATATTATGTATCATCTTAAAAGATTAGTAGAAAAGAGTACATTTGATATAGTTAAAATTTTCTGAATTGGAGAATGACATTCTAAAAATAATGTTTTAGGACAATTAGTTTGACAACAAAAGTAATACTTTTTTTCCCAAGATTTTACTTAAATTCTAGTTAGTTAACATATAGTGTAACATTGGTTTAAGGAGTAGAATTTAGTGATTTATCACTTACATATAACACCCAGTGCTCATTATAAGTGCCCCCCTTAATACCCATCACCTATCCACCTCCTTACATTGACCTTCAGTTTGTTCTCTATAGTTAAGAGTCTCTTATGGTTTGCCTCCCTCTCTGTTTTTAATCTTATTTTATTTTTTCCTTCCCTCCGTCTATGTTCATATGTTTTGTTTTTAAATTCCACATGAGTGAAATCATATGGTATTTTTCTCTGACTGACATGTCTCACTTAGCACAATACACTCTAGTTCCATCCACATCATTGCAAATGGTAAAATTTCATTATTTGTGATGGTTGAGTAATATTCCAGTGTGTGTGAGTGTGTGTGTGTGTGCGCGCATGCGCGTGTCTCCATTAAAATATACATATATAAAATCACATCTTTGGCCATTCATCAGTTGATGAATATAATTTTGGCTTTTTCCATGAATTGGTTATTGATGCTAGTGCTGCTATAAACATTGGGGTGTATATGTCCCTTTGAGTCGGTATTTTTGTATCTTTTGGATAAATAATTAGTTGTGCAATTGCTGGGTCATAAGATAGTTCTAGTTTTAACTTTCTGAGGAACCTACATACTGTTTTCCAGAGTGACTGTACCAGTTTACATTCCCATCCACAGTGTAAGAGGGTTCCCTGTTCTCCACATCCTTACCAACATCTGTTTTTTCCTGAGTTGTTAATTTCAGCCATTCTGACAGGTGTGAAGTGGTATCTCATTGTGGTTTTGATTTGTATTTCCCTGTTAATGAGTCATGTTGAACAATTTTTTATATCTGTTAGTCAATTTTATGTCCTCTCTGAAGAAATATCTGCATATCTTTTGCCCATTTCTTAAATGGATTATTTATTTTTTGGATGTTGAGTTTGGTCGGTTCTTTATAGATTTCGGATGCTAGTCCTTTATCCTATATGTCATTTGCACATATCTTCTCCTACTCCACAGGTTGTCTCTCGGTTTTGTCGACTATTTCCTTCACTATGAGAAAGCTTTTTATCTTGATGAAGTCCCAATAGTTCATTTTTATTTTGCTTCCCTTGCCTTTGGAGATGTGTCTAGCAATTAGTTGTGGCCTTTGTTCTCCTCTAGGATTTTAATGTATTCCTGTCTCACATTTAGGTCTTTCATTCATTTTGAATTTATTTTTGTGTATGGTGTAAAGTTATCCAGTTTCATTTTTTTGCATGTGGCTGTCCAGTTTTCCCAACACCATTTTGTTTTTTGTTTTTTTTAAAGATTTTTATGTATTTATTTATTTGTTTGTTTGTTTGAGAGAGAGAGAGAGAGCAAATGAGGTCGACTTGGGGGAAAGGGCATCAGGGAAGGGTAGGGAGAGAGGGAGAGAGAGAAGCAGACTCCCTTCTGAACAGGGAGATGGACATGGGGCTCTATCCCAAGACCCTGATATCATGACTCCAGTCAAAGGCAGACACTTAACCGATTGAGCCACCAAGCACCGCCCCCCCCAACACCATAGGTTAAAAAGACTGTCTTTTATCCTTTGGATATTCTTTCCTGCTTTGTCAAAGGTTAGTTGACCATATAGTTGTGTGTCCATTTCTGGGTTTTCTATTCTGTTCCATTGATCTGTGTCAGTTTTTGTGCCAGCAGAAGACGGTTGATGATTATAGCTTTTTAGCACACAGCTTGAAGTCTGGAATTTTGATGCCTACAGTTTGGGTTTTCTTTTTCAACATTCATTTGGCTATTCAGGGTTTTCTGTGGTTCCATACAAATTTTAGAATTGTTTCTTCCAGCTCTTTGAAAAATGCTATTGTTATTTTGATAGGGATTGCATTAAATCCATAGATTGCTTTGGGTAGTATGACATTTTAACAATATTGTTCTTCCAGTCTATAAGCATGGAATGTTTTTCCATATCTTTGTTTCTCCTTCAATTTCTTTCATAAGAGTTCTACAGTTTTCTGAGTACAGATCTTTTATTTCTTTGTCTAGGATTATTCGTAGGTATATTATGATTTGGGGTGCAATTGTAAATGGAATCAACTCCTTGATTTCTCTTTCTGCTGCTTCATTATGCAACAGATTTCTGTACATTGGTATTATATTCTGCAACTTTGCTGAATTCAATTTCTAGCAATTTTTTGGTGGAATCTTTGTACATAGAGTATCATGTCAATTGTGAAGAGTGAAAGTTTGACTACTTCCTTGCTGATTTGGATGTCTTTCATTTCTTTTGTCTGATTGCTGAGACAAGGACAAGTAGGGAAGGGGCAGAGGGAGAAGCAAGCTTCCCCCTAAGCAGGGAGCCTAATGTGGGGCTCGATCCCAGGACCCAAAGGCAGACACTTAATGACTGAGCCACTCAGGCATCCCTTTTCTTGCTTCTTAAGGAAGGCCTGTATTGCTATACACTTCCCTCTTATGACTGCCTTTGCTATGATAATATTTTCATTTTCATTTGCTTCCATGTATTTTTTAATTTCTTTTTTAATTTCCTGGTTATCCATTCATTTTTTAGTCAGATGTTATTTATCCCTCATATATTTGTGGATGTTCCAAATTTTTTCTTGTGACCGATTTCAAGTTTCATAGCATTGTAGTCTGAAAATATGCATGGTATTATCTCAATCTTTTTGCACTGGTTCAGGCCTGATTTATGTCCAAGTATGTGATGTTCTGGAGAATGTTCCATGTGTACTCAAAAAGAATATATTCTGTGTGCCTGAGTGGCTCAGTTGGTTAAGCAACTGCCTTCAGCTCAGGTCATGAATCTAGAGTTCCAGGATCGAGTCCTGCATCAGGCTCCTTGCTCAAGGAAGAGTCTGCTTCTCCTTTTAACCCTCCCCTCTCTCATACTCTCTCTCTCTTCCTCTCTCATTCTCTCTCTCAAATAAATAAATAAATCCTTAAAAAAAAAGAATGTATTCTGATGTATTCTAGCTGCTTTAGGTTGAAATGCTCTAAATATATCTGTTAAGTCCATCTGGTACAGTGTGCCATTCAAAGCCATTATTTCCTTGTTGATCTTCTGCTTAGATACGTCCATTGTTGTGAGTGGAATGTTAAAGTCCCCTACTATTATTGTATTACTATCAATGAGTTTCTTTAAGTTTGTTATTAATTGATTTATATATTTAGCTGCTTCCAAGTTGGAGACATAAATATTTACAAATGTGTTTTTTAAAAATATTTTATTTATTTATTTGACAGACAGAGAGAGATAGAGCATACACAAGCAGGGGCTACAACAGAAGGAGAGGGAAAAGTAGGCTCTCCACTGAGCTGGGAGCCTGAAGCAGGGCTCATCCCAGGACCCTGGGACCATGACCCAAGCTGAAGGCAGACACTCAACTGGCTAAGCCACCCAGCCACAGCAATATTTACAATTGTTAGATTTTCTTGTTGGATAGATCCTTTTATTATGATACAGTGTCCTTCTTCATTTCTTATGACAGTCTTCTGTTTAAAATCTAGTTGTCTGAGGGACACCTTGGTGGCTCAGTTGGTTAAGTGTCTGACTCCTGATTTTGGCCTAGGACATGATCTCAGGGTTGAGAGATTGAGCCCCTCCCTGGGCTCCATGCTGGCTGGGGAGCCTGGTAAGATTCTCTCTCTACTTCATCCTCTGCCCCTCATCCATCTTTCTCTCTTCCTCTCTAAAAAAATAAAAAATTTAGTTTATCTGATATAACATGGCTACTGTAGCTTTCTATTGATGTTTATTAACATGATAGATAGTTCTCCATTCTCTCACTTTCAATCTGGAAGTATCTTGGGTCTAAAATGAGTCTCTTGGGGCACTTGCGTGGCTCAGTGGATCAAAGCCTCTGCCTTTGGAGCACACCTTTTGGGGCACCTGGGTGGCCCAGTGGGTTAAAGCCTCTGCCTTTGGCTCAGGTCATGATCTCAGGGTCCTGGGATCAAGCCCCACATCGGGCTCTCTGCTAGATGGGGAGCCTGCTTCCCCCTCTCTCTCTGCCTGCCTCTCTGCCTACTTGTGATCTCTCTCCCTCTGTCAAATAAATAAATAAAAATCTTTAAAAAAATAAAAACAAAATAAAATGAAATTAGTCTCTTGTAAGTAATATATCTATAGGATTTTTTTAATCTATTCTGATACCATAGGTCTTTTGATTGGAGCATTTTATCCATTTAAATTCAGAGTAGTTATTGATAGATATAAATTTAATGCCATTATACAAATTTAATGCCATTGTAAAGTCACTATTCCTATTGATTTTCTTTATTCCTTTCTACCCTTTGTTGCCTTTGGTCTCCTTTTACATACAAAGTGTCCTCTTCAATATTTCTTGCAGAGCTGGTTTAGAGTCTATGAACTCCTTCAGTTTTTGCTCCTATGGGAAATTCTTAGCTCATCTCCTATTCTGAATAAGAGTCTTACTGGGTAAAGTATTTTTGGCTACATATTTTTCTCATTCAGCATGTACAATATATCATGCCACTTTCTTCTGGCCTGGCAGATTTCTGTGGACAGATCTGCTGCTAACTTTATGTGCTTACCCTTGTATGTTAAAGACCTTTGGGCTGTAGATGCTTTCAGAATTCTCTATCTCTGTATTTGTAAGTTTCACCATGATATGTCTTGGTGTTGACCTGTTTTTGATGATTTTTGATGGGTCTCTTGTGTCTCTTACATTTGAATGCCTGTTTGCTTCCTCAGCTAAGAGAGGTTCTCAGCTATAATTTATTCAAATAAATCTTTTACCCCATCTTCCTGTTCTTCTTCTGGGACTCCTATGATATGGATATTATTGTGCTTTATAGAATCACTGAGTTCCCTAAGTCTATATTCATGATCTAAGCTTTTCTTCCCTCTTCTTTTCGGCTTCATTATTTTCCATAACTTTAGTTTCTATATCGCCTATTCATTCTTCTGCTTCTTCCATCATTGTGATTACATCCAATCCATTTTGCATCTCAGTTATGGCATTTTTATTTGGGCCTGAAGAATTTTTAGCTCGTTTATCTCTGTAGCAAGGGTTTTTCTGGTGTCTTCTATGTTTTTTTCAAGCCCAGCCATTCTTATGACTGTTATTCTAAATTCTTGTTCAGATATATTACATATATCTGTTTTGAGCAAATGCCTGCCTTTGATTTCTTCTTGATCTTTCTTTTGGGGAGAATTCCTCCCCATCTTGTCATTTTGCCTAGGTTTCTATCTTTTGCATGTTATAAAAGCTTGTTTTATTTCCTGTTCCAGAGGGTAATAGTATATTAAGAAAGCATCATACACTGTCCATGGCCTGGTGCTTTGGGAAGTGTTTCTGGTGTACGCTGTGTGCACTCTGCTGTTGTGTTTTGGATGCTCTTTCCCATAGGTCAGCCCTCTGCAGAGTTCCTCCCTGGTTGCAGTGGGGAGTGTTTGGACCTTTAACCAAGTGTGCTTTGATTTATTTGTTAAAATAAGCCTGATCAAGAAAAGATAGAAAGAAAGAAAGAAAGAAAGAAAGAAAGAAAGAAAGAAAGAAAGAAAGAAAGAAAGAGCCCTGATCTAAAGAGAGGAGAGGGAACAAAAAACCCCAAATGAACAAATAAAAAACTGTAAGTCTAATTCCAAGAAAGAGAAAGAAAGAGAAAAGAAAAAAAGGAAGGTTTATCCAAAAAATGAGAAAAGGGAACAAAAACAACAAACAAAAAACTATGAACCTGATTCCAAAGAAAAAAGTGGGGGAAAAAACCTGGTCCTCTTTCCCCCAGAACTGAAGCTGATGCTTTGGAACACTCTTTGATCGGTAGACTTGGTACATGCACGGAGCCTGTGTTGGTCCTCTGGTGGAGAGGCCCACTGCACTGGCTCCATCAGACCTCAGTAAAGATACCCCTGCAGGGCACAGGGGTATGGGTTTTGGTGTAAGCAGCTCCAGCCTCTACTGGTGGGGCTGTTTTGCTCAATGAAATCTGACTATACGGGTGGGCAGGGTAGGAGGGGTGGAAATTGGCATCATCCTACCCTCTTGTCCCTGGGAAGGGGAACTCACACCCATCACTGTTTAGGAAGCTCTCACAGAAAGGCAAAGATCATCCCTCCTATGTCCCAGGCTTCCCTCAATCCTTGTCCTCAACCTGTCTACACCTAGTACATCAGCACACTGGGTCCCACTGCTGCCCAGTGCCACAGTTCTCAGGCATGTGTTTGGGATTCAAAACTTCAAATCCTAAAGGAGCCAGCAAGGTACAGATTTTCTCCCCTCCCCCAGAGAAGAGCCTCACAGTACTATATCTGGCACTGTTCTCTTTGCTAACTCCAAAGCAGTCACATGACTGTGCAGGTGACTGGAGTCTAAGATGAAACACAATAAGCAAAAAGCTGACAAGGTTATCTGCCCTCTGCATGTGCCTCTATCCCCTGCTATTGAATGCCCTCTCAATGGCACCCACCAGTCTCTTGTCCTTGGAAGGGAAATATATCCACTTCCAAATGTACTCCAAGAAGGGGAATGTTCTCTCCCAGTGTTATCATCTCGACACCACACTGTCCACCATCCGCTCCCAGACCTCCACCCACCCTCTCCCCAGGAGCACCATTGCCCACCCAGTTTGACTCCAGTGAATGGCACAGACTTCTAACACCTCAAAATTTGAGGTGCATTGTTTGAGAAAAGCTTGCCATAGTCAGTTCCTCTCAACTCCCCAGTCAATGTGTTTGGGGAGTGTTTTTTTGCATGAACCCAAATGCACTACTCTCTCCCCATTTCTCCTTCTCTCCCTGTCTTCTCTCTGCCAACAAAAAGTAGTCTTGACTGGAGAAGGGCAAAGTGGAGTCAAGTTGGAAGCTGTTGCATAAACCAGAGCAATCATTACTCCTTCTAATTTATCAATCTTTTCCTGGCTTCAATTATTTTCTTGGCCATTTTCTCTTTTTTCTATATTAAAGGTTTGGGGGAAAAGTTATTCTAACTCCAGGACAATAGGGCATTTGTAAAGGTAAGACTCATTATCTTTTCATTTCCCATGTCAAAGTTCTTATATTCACAAGCAAGTTTTTTTTTTTTATGTTTAAAAAGAGTTCTTTCTAAGTTGACTTTAAAAAAACAATGTCAAAGTTAAACCACCATGTTAATCATTTTAATCTGATTCTTTCTTGAACCATTGATAAACTTTAATTAGCTACACAATTATTGATGTTAGCTTGTTAGGGAAAAATGTTTAAAGGCCTCTGTGCCATGCCTATACCTGTTAGTAAATATTCATATGTATATTGTGAATAATTTCTCTCTGCCCAAGCCTTTTATTTTCATTTTCTTCCTGCTATCTTTTGATAAATAAAATTTATAAATTTTTAAGACTAACAACCCACTTTTCATCTAAACCTAGTAAACTTGAAAATTAAATAAATGAAAAATGTGAAATTTAAATTGCCAGATAAAAATCATATTATAAAGTTGAACAGTTTAAACATATTGGTTCTTTCAAGAGATTCAAGAATATATAAATATTTGGAAATAGAAGTATGGCATTTTAGGTATCTGGGATCCATGCATAATCTTGGAAATAAGTAGTAAAGAATATTAGTTATCTGTTACTAAATAACAAATAACCATAAATTTGGTAGCTTTAAAAAACAAATAAATTTCACAGTTTCCATCAGTGAGGAGTCTGGGCACATGCTATTGAGTTCTGTGTTCAAGATATCACAAAGGTAAACTCAAAATGTAGCCCAGGCTACTATCTTAACTAATGTTCATGGCTATCTTCCAAGTTCACTGGTTGTTGCAGAATTCAATGGCTTACAGTTATTGGACTGAAGTTGTTCATTTGTTGTCTCTGATATATGGCTCTCTCCACAAGATGACAGAATTGCTAACTCCAGGACAACAGGATAATACATTTCTTCTTTGAGTCTCTCTGACTTCTTCCATTCTTGACTATTTCAAAGGCCTCACCTCAGTCAGACTCATCCAAGATAATCTTTGATTAATTTAATTGATTAGGAATCTTAATTACATCTGCAAAATACCTTTATCTTGCCTATGACCCAAAGCAATCACTGGAGTGTTTCTCATCATATTATTGATGTCACCCACAATCAAGGGTTGGGATTGTATAAGGATGTGTACATGAGGGAAGTGTTTAGGGAGGTGGGGAAATCAAATAATTAAAGAGTTAGAAGAAAATATTGATAAATATTTAGTCCATACTATTATGAAGTAAAACATTTCCTGAACATTAAAAAAAAAAAGTGGGAAATCATTTAATAAAGAAGATAGTAGGGGCACCTGGGTGCTGTAGTCAGTCAGCTCAAATTTTGATTTCAGTGTCATGAGATTAAGACCTGCCTTGGGCTCTGCAATAATTCTGGAGTCTGCTTGAGATTCTCTCTCCCGTTCCCTCTGCCCCTCCCACTCATGCTCTTTCTCCTTCTCTCTAAAAGAAATAAATAAATCTTTCTTAAAAAGAAGATAATAGATTTGTTAACAAAATTTTTAATTGTGTAAGTTAAAGTGATAAAAATACGACAACATATGAAAAACTGGAAAAATATTTTTAAATTTATAATCTAAATTGTTCATAAACAAACATCTTACAGATTAACAAGAGAAAAGAATTTAAATGGGAAAATGGAATGATTATATGAACAAGAATCTTAAAACATCATACTAGCTTATATTCATATTGATTTAACTCTGCTATGTTCTGTGCTAAGTACATGCTTTCAGTTAATCTTCAAAGTTAATTTGTGATGAGATAATATTATTATACCAGCTATAAGTTGAATTGGGTCCCCTCCAAAAAGTTAGTTGGAGTTCTAACA
The DNA here is from genome assembly GCA_028646535.1 of Procyon lotor. NCBI lineage: Eukaryota > Metazoa > Chordata > Mammalia > Carnivora > Procyonidae > Procyon > Procyon lotor. Next base: position 76,451,511 of record CM053608.1, on the reverse strand, counting down.
CCCAATACTTCAGAACATAAACTTATTTGGAGATATGATCTTTATAGATTCAATCAAGTTAAAATTAATATATTAGGATGGGCTCTAATCCAATATATCAGTGGACTTATAAAAAGGGGAAATTTGACACAAAGATAGACATACATAAAAGGGAGAAAATGTGAATAGACACAGAGAAAACAGTCATCTATAATTCATAGTGAGAGCCATCATAAAGTCTAAATGAGGCCTCAAACAGATCCTTCCCTTATGGCTTCTCAAAAGAAACAAATTCTACTGATACCTTGACTTCAAATCTTTAGCTGTCAGAATTGTAAGATAAATTTCTGTAAGCTAACCATTTGTGGTGCTTTGTTACAACAGCCTTAGCAAATAAATACACCTTTTATATATACAGGAAAATGAAGAGACACAGAAATATATCCCAAATGAATGAATAAAGCAATATCACAGCAAAGACATAAGTTAAATGGAGATAAGCAATATGTCTGATGGAGAATTTAAAGTAATGATGATAAAGATGCTCACTGGACTTGAGAAAAAAAAATGGAGGACACTAGTGATATCCTTAACAATGAGATTTAGAAGAATGAATTAGAGATGAAGAGCACAATACATGAAATTAAAAATACAGTACATGGGATAAATAGTAGACTAGACGAAGCAGAAGAAAAAAAATCTGTGACCTGGAGGACAAAGTAATGGAAAGTAATCAAGCTGAGCAGCTGAGAGAAAAAAATTATGCAAAATGAGAATAGACTTAGACAAATCAGCATCAAATGTAATAACAGTCACATTATAGGGATTCCAGGAACAGAAAGAGAAAAAGGGGCAGAAAAATTATTTGAAGAAATGATACATGAAAACTTCCTGAATCTAGGGAAGGAAACAGAAATCTAGATCCAAGATGCACAGGGCTCCCCCAACAAAATCAAGCAGAGAAGATCCACACCAAGTTACCTAATAATAAAGATGCAAAAAGTAATGATGACAGAATTTCAAAAGCAGTAAGGGAAAACAAAAGAAGTTACATACAAGAGAAGCCTCATAAGGCTGTGAGCAGAGTTTTCAGCAGAAATTTTGCAGGCCAGAGAGAGTGGCATGATACATCCAAAGTGCTGAAAGGGAGATGCTTGGGTGGGTCAGTCAGTTAAGCATCTGCTTTTGGTTCAGGTTATGATCTTAGGGTTCTGGGATGGAGACCTGCATTAGGGTCCTAGTTCAGTAGGGACCCTGTTTCTCCTACTGCCTGCTGCTTCCCCAGCTTGTGCTCCTGCTTGTTCTATCTCTGAAAAATGAATAAATAAAACCTTTATTTAAAAAAGTGCTGAAAGGAAAGAATTTGCAGCCAAGAATACTCTATTTAGTGAGGCTAACATTCAAAATAGAAGGAGAGGTAGTTTCTCAGACAAACAAAAGTTAAAGAAATACATGACCACTAAACTAGCCCTACAGAAATGTTACAGAGGACTATTTCAGTGGCAAGAAAAGACTTGAAGCAAGAGTAGTGAAAGAAGGGGCACAGAAACAGTAGAAATAAATATATCTCTAAAATCAGTCAAGGAAACCACAAAATAAAAGAAATACTTAAAATGTGGAAAGAGAGGAGTAAAGAATGGGTTTAAACTTAAGCCACATCAACTTAATATAGATGGCTATATACAGAAGATATTATATACAAACTTAATAGTAGCCACAAATCAATAAACAATAACAGATATGCAAATATAAAGAAAAAGAAATCCAAGTATATCACCATAGAAAACAAACTATTTTGTTTGTTGAGGAGAGCAAGAGACAAAAAGATCAGAGAAAAACTACAGAAGCAACCATAAAATAAGGAACAAAATGCAATAAATGCATGCCTAAATAATTGCTTTGCATGTAAATGGACTAAGCATCCATCCAAAGACATAAGGTGATGAAATGGATTAAAAAAAAAAAAAAGACCTACCTTTATGCTGCCTACAAGAGACTCACTTCAGACCTAAAGACACATGCAAATTGAAAGCAAAAGGATGGAAAAGCATTTACCACACAAACAGATGTAAAAAGAGAGCTGGGTTAGCAATACTTATATTGGACAAAATAGACTTTAAAACAAAGACTATAACAAGAGACAAGGAAAGACACTATGTAATCATAAAAGGGAAAATCCAAGAAGATGACATAACAACTGTATTTGTACATTCATCATGGAGATAATCAAATACTTAAAGTAGTCAATAACAAACATAAGCAAGTAATTACATAAAGGAAGTAATAAAAAATAATATAATAATAATTGGGGAATTTAACATCTCACATCAATAGACAAATCATCCAAACAAAAGATCAATAAGAAAATAATGGCTTTAAATGACACATTGGACCAGGTAGATTCAACAGATACAGTCAGAACATTCCATTCTAAAACAGCAGAATACAGATTATTTTTAAGTGTATGTGAAACATTGTCCATAAAAGATAATGTATTAGGCCACAAAACAAGTCTCAACAAATTCAAAATATCAAAATCATTACATGCATATTTTCTGACCACAGCACTATGAAACTAGAAATCAACCACAAGAAAAAATCTGCAAAGAGCACAACACATGGAGGTTAAATAACATGTTACTAAACAATGAATGGGTCAACCAAGAAATCAAAAAGGAAATAAAAATATACATGGAGGTCAATGAAAATGAAAACACAACTGTCCAATATCTGTGGAATGCAGCAAAAACAGCTCTAAGAGGGAAGTTTGCAGCAATACAGGCCTACTTCAAGAAGCAAGAAATATCTCAAATAACAGCCTAATATTACACTAAAGGAACTAAGAAAAAAAAGAACAAACAAAACCCCAAACTAGTAGAAGGAAAGAAATACGAAAGATTCAGGCAGAAATAAATGAAATAGAAACAAAAAAACCAAAGCAAAAACAAAAACAAAAACAAAACAGTAAAACAGATCAATGAAACCAGGAGCTGGTTCACTGAAAAAAATCAGTAAAATTGATAAAACTTTTGCCAGACTAGTAAAAAAAAAAAGAGAAAGAGAAAGGATTAAATAAACAAAACCAGAATTGAAAGAGAAGTAACAACCAATACCAACTGCAGAAATACAGAAGATTATAAGAGAATATTATGAAAAGGTATATGCCAACAAATTGGACAACTTAAAAGAAATGGATAAATCACTAGAAACATATAAACTACCAAAAGTGAACTAACAAAACTCACAACAAACAAAAGTCCAGGACCAGATGGCTTCACAGGTCAATTCTAACTAAAATTTAAAGAAGAGTTAGTACCTATTCTTCTCAAAGTGTTCCAAAAAAATAGAAGAGGAAGAAAAACCTCCATATTCATTCTATGAGGCCTGCTTTATTACTCTGATACCCATACCAGATCATGACACTACAAAAAGAGAAAGAGAGAGAGAATTAGAGAGTGAGAGCACTATCTATGATGAATGTAGATGCAAAAATTCTCAACAAAATATTAACAAAACAAATCTAAAAACACATTAAAAACATCATTTACCATGACAAGAGGAGATTCGTTCCTGGAATGCAAGGATGGTCCAATATTTAAAATCAATCAGTTGGATACCTCATATCAATAAGAAAAGCATAAAAGCCATATGATCATTTAAACAGATGTGGAAAAGAACTTTTGCTCAAATACAACTTTCATTCAATATAAAAACCCTCAAAAAAGTAGGTTTACAAGGAACACACCTCGATATAATAAAGGCCTTTTATGAAAAACCCACAAATAACATCATACTCAATGGGGAGAAACTGAGAACTTTCCCCCACGATCGGGAACAAGACAAGGATATCCACTGACACCATTTTTATTCACCATGGTACTGTAAGTCCTAGTCACAGCAATCAGACATGAAAAAGGAATAAAAGGCATCCAAATAGGTAAAGAAGAAGTAAAATTTTCACTATTTGCAAATAACATGATACCATATATAAACAATACTAAAGATTCTGCCAAGAAAACTACTAGAACTGGTACATGAATTCAGTAAGATTGTAGGAGGCAAATCAATCCACAAAAATTTGCTCCATTTCTATACACTATTAATGAAACAGAAGCAGAAGAAATTAAGAAAGCAAGTCCATTTGTAACTACACTAGAAATAAAATACCTACGAAAAAACTTGACCAAACAGGTGAAAGACCCGTACTCTGAAACCTATGAAACATTGATGAGAGAAATTGAAGAAAATACAAAAAATGGAAAGATATTCCATGTTGATTAATTGGAAGAATGATTATTGTTAAAATGTCCAGACTACTCAGAGTACTCTACAGATTTAATGAAATTTCTATCAAAATACCAACAACGATTTTCACAGAACTAGAACAAATGAAGTAAAATTTGTATGGAAACACAAAAGATCCTGGATAGCCAAAGCAATCTTGAAAAAGAGGAACAAAGCTAGAAGTATCACAATTTCATATTTTAAGATATGCTACAAAGCTATAGAAATGCAAGCAATATGGCACTGGCACAAAAATAGGGGACATTAAACAATACACTCTTGATTTAGAGGAGACCAAGACAAGATGGCGGAGGTA
>CM053608.1:76434601-76446432 GCA_028646535.1 Procyon lotor | reverse complement strand
AAAAAAAACAATACACTCTTAACCAATAGGTCAAAGATAAAATCAAAAAGAAATCAAAAAATATCTTGAACAACCAAAATGAAAACACAGCATACCAACACTTATGAGTTATAGAAAGCAGTTTTAAGAGGGAAGTTTATAGTGACAAATGTCCACATTAATTTAAAAAAAAATCACACAGCCTAACTTTATACCTCTCAAGGAACTGTAAAGGGAAGAACACACTAATCCCAAACAGAATAGTAACCAGAAAAACAATAAAATGATCAACAAAATTAAGAGCTATTTTTTTTGAAAAGGTAAATAAAATTGACAAATCTTTAGCTAGACTAAGAAAAAGGAGAAGACTCAAAATCACCAATAAAACAGGAGACATTACAACTGATAACACAGAAGAGCAAAGGGTCATAAGAAACTACTATAAATAATTATATGCCAATAAGGTTATCTGTTCATAATTATACATCAACTAGTTTAATAAATCAGATAACCTAGAAAAAATGGATAAAATCTAGAAATATACAACATACCAAGACTGAATCACAAAGAAGAGAAAATGTGAATAGACAATAAGGACTAAGGAGATTGAATCTGTAAACAAAAACCTCCCAATAAAGGGAATTCCAGACCAAGTGCCTTCATTGACAAATTCTACCAAGCATTTGAAGAATTAACACCAATTCTTCTCAAACTAGTCCAAGAAATTTAAGAGTAGAGAATACATCCATACTCATTTTATGCCAGTATTACCTTGATATCAAAGCCAGACTAAGGCACTTAGAAAAGAATGTTATAGGCCAATATCACTGATGAATATAAATTTACAATATGTCTTAGTGTCAGCCTGATTTTATTGATTTTCTTAGGAGTAGTCTGTTCCTCCTGGATCTGGATGTCTATTTCCTTCCCCTGATTAGAGAAGTTTTCAGCTTTTACTTCCTCAAATATATTTTCTGCCCCCTTTTCTCTCTTCTTCTTCTGAGACACCTATAATAACAAATGTCATTACATTTGATGGAGTCTCTAAGTCTATTCTCATGTTGCATAATTCTTTTTCTCTTTTGTTCAGCTTTATTATTCTCCATTATTTTGTCCTCTAGATCACTAATTTGTTCCTCTGCTTCTTCTCGCCTGTTTTTCATTGCACCAAGTTTGCTTCCAATCTCATTTATTGCATATGCAAATAAATAAAAAAATCATAAATCAGTGAATATATGTAAACTGAAGCACTTATTTATCTATTAGGATTATGTAGGTGAGAATGGGGTCTAAAACTTTTAATCTCTTATAGTGTTATAATTTATAAGCCAAAGTAATTTAAACATGTATACAGTCTGTATTGACATATATTAAATCACAATTCATTTGAGGCAAAAATAAATAAATAAATAAATCGCATTAGTCCACTAGAGATAGAGAGTTACAAAGAAAGAAAATATGTGTATAAATATAAAGAAGCAATGGGTTAACATAAAATGTAATTTATGTTCAAGAAAAAAATGACATTAAAATACCTGACCTTTATTAATAAGGCAGTAAAATTCTTTGAAATTGTCAAGTCATAAACACAGATTGAAAAAGGAAAGTAAAATGTGCTTAATTATCATGGTATTTGTTAAAATGACATAATGAGTTCTGTGGTAAAAATTCAGGTACCTATAATTAATACAGTAAAACCTATAACAATGACCAGGGGACAGCTTCCAGAAGCTCAAGAAGACTAGGAAACAGCTGTTAGAACAGAAGGCATAGTAGAGTCCTGGAAGTACTGAATATTTTTATTTGTTTGTTTGGAACCTCAGTGTTGCTTAACATAATTCTCTCGGACTTTATCTTTCATCAAAAACCTCTCTCACTCAAGCTTCCTTCTCCATTCCTTAGTTTGCCTTCCAAAACACTGCACATTCCCATGGTAAAAGTTGCTTAACCTTGTACTGCTGCTCCTCAGGACTGATATACTAGCTGTGAAACATAATGCCTGGTATATAAATATGGAGTATTAGTCAGCCTTCTGCATTTCAGTTTAGACATTTGTACAGGGTTGGACAAACTTCTGTAAAGAATCAGAGAGTAAATATTTTAGGTTTTATAGGTTATACTTTTCTTTCAGGATACTTTGTACTCCAAAGCAGCCACAAAAAATACATAAATGACTGGCATAGCTATGATCCAATAAAATTTTATTTACACAAGTGAGTAATTGGCCAGATTTAGCCCACAGACCATAGTTTGCCAAATCCTGTTCTATGAAATGGGAATAATAATGCCAGTCCTAACTCTTTCACAGGATTAATAAATGCACAGGACTGGCTCCTTCATAAACTATAAATTGCTATATTCTTACAGGATGTTATTATTAGTGAACTTATAAATTTAGAATTCATTCTATAAGATACTTTTATGTTAAAACATCATAATATGATCCTTCAATACTATAGCAAATAATTTCACTCACATCCACGAACAGCTTGATTATAAAATCTGCTCTATAATAGTGAAATACAAAATCCTAGATTTTTTAAAATATTTTTATTAACATGTAATGTATTATTTGCCCCACAAAATCCTAGATTTTTAAATATAATTGTAAGTATAAAATATCAGTGCTTCATCCATGAAGACTATATAGCATAAATACATCACTGTATTTAATTTTATTAATAAACATGAAAATTGATTAAATTATAAAGAAAGTGAAATTAATGATACAAAACTAAGAGTATATAATACAACACACTTTTCTACAGTGCTACCTTAGAGAAATAGAATGTTCTGAAATGAATTTCTATCAAGAGTCCTAAGAGATGATGCTATCCATTTAAATAGATTTTAATTCATTCTAAATTATAATTGAAATACAAAGCACAAGAGATGACCACATTAAAGAGTCATTGTTGAGCAAGATGGAGCTTGATGGCAGTTTTGCTATCTGCTTGGGAATGCTGAGCAGGGACAATGGCACTTCTGCTAGGAAATCTGGAAGAGCACATTTTATAGACATCTCTGAGGAGCAATTAAATTAACTGAATTCAATTAAAAATTGGCTTAAAATCAAGAGGATATGAACTTAGGAGAATAGAGCTATGTATTAAAATTTTTTCTTAAGCCCTAGACTTTGAGGTAAGAGGTAGAACATTGCTCTGACTCTTTCAGATCAGATGCTATCTAGAATGAGATTGTGTTGTTGCAATAATTACAAATCATTTTTTTTTACAAATCATTTTAATAAGCAAGGACATTCAGGAATTATTTCCAAGTCACTACTTCAAAGGCTAAACTAAGAAATTGAGTATGGACCTAGCCAATATATTTGGTTAGAAATCTCTTATACACCACTTAATTTATTCTAATTACAATCTGTTTGACAGAAGCTAGATGTGCCTTAATCTACCTATGTGATACATACACTTTTCTAAGTTAATCACTTTGATCTAGTTTATCATGGTTTATTTATTTTTTCTACTTTACTGCTTCCTTTGTTAGCCGCATCAAAGCGCATACACACACCCACACACATACACATATACATACAAACATACATATGTAGGAAATGGTAATTTATGGAGACTATGCCAAGATGATTGTCATTCTGTTATAAACATCTAGGTGAGTAGATAAAAGAATTATGTGTTGCCTTCTTTTCCTAATGTGAAATTTACTACTAAGTAATTGGACACCAAGGACTATGAAAGGGACAGTATGTTTCTCTTCCTAGGTGTTTTTATATTTACCTATTAAATGTATGCTAATAATGTTTGAGTTTGATTTGTGGACCCAGTAGAAATGCTTGATTATAGTGTAGACAATAATAAACTATCTTACTTAATATTGTGTGTAAAATATTACTTAAATAATATAAATGAATAAATATAAGTGAGTAATTATAATTATTGGATATATTAAATATATGGAGAAAATGATGTTACATTATCACTAATAGTGTAGCAATAAAATATATTGCTCACTACTGTGTGCCATGAGCTTTTTACTATGCTAAGCATTTTAGTTGCATTTTTTTCCCTTATATTTCACAATAACTTTATTAAACAAGTATTATTACTATCTCTACCTTATATTTGAGGAACTGGGGATAATAATCAGTACTTACCACTCCTTACCATGAATTCTATAACAAGTCTATTAAGTTAACATTATTCTCCCCATTTTACTGATAAACAGGTTCAGAAGTTAAGAAACTCAAATAAGTGGTCGTACTATAAATTAAACTCAGTACTTTGATTTCAGAATTCACCTTCTTAACCAATACAATATGCAAAATAAGATCGGTCATATCAATACCACTGTTGGTACTGATTTACCTATATAAGATTGAAATGATCTTATATAGGTACTATATATGGTACTAGAACATTGTTTAGGAAGGAAGTATCTTTTTTGGAAAACTACATTGGTGAGCTGCCTGGAGGTAAGATCTCAATACAGGGGCAGAGATGTGATTGAAAACAAGATAATTTTTCAGTCATGTTCCTGGAGAGGAGGAGAGAAAATATGCAAGAGGAAGATGGCTATATAATTAAAAGGAATTTTAATATAAATTTCTAATGTGTAATGTCAAATTATGTGTTGTGTGGTTTGTGATATAATTACTCCACAGATATGAAATCGGGTTTTAAAGCATTTTTTTATGTTATGTTAGTCACCAAACAATACAACATTAGTTTTTGATTTAGTGTTCCATGATTCATTATTTGTGTATAACACCCAGTGCTCATTACAACATGTGCCTTCCTTAATACCCATCACCAGGCCCAACCCCATCATAGCCCTTTGTCTTCCCCAGGTTCAGGCCCCACCTCTATTCCAAGGGGCACTTGATGCACATTCCATAAACTCCACTGGCTTCCCTACCCTGTGAAACTCCAACAGGTCTCTGGAAGCCATTTGTTTAAAAAAAGAAAAAAATATTAGGTACCATTTAATTTTCTGATAATCCAGTTCTTTGGAGCATCCTCTGCTGGGTCTTGGGGTGTGTGGATGGATTGGGTGTCTGATGGGATCAGTGACCCCTTCTCCATCCAGGATGGGGGTGCTCCAGCCATCTTTAGGGAAGGGGAGCCTGGTTCTAGTTTTCTTTTTCTTTTTTTTTTTTAAGAAAACTATTTAATTTTTAAATTTATTTTTGGTTGATTTTTGCACAACGAAGTTTTATCTTCTCAACCCTCTCCCCTGCCCAGGGCTGCGGACCCTGACTGGCCTCGATCTGCAGTCCCTCTTTGTCCCACATCCCTCCTTCCCCCTCACCCTCTTCCTCCTAGGGGCTCCAGGATCTGTCCATTTGTTACTGTGCTGTGCTGGGGATGGGTGCCAAGGTGGCATGGGATTCCACTTGTGTAGAACTTTGTCAAGTAAAGATCAGTTTCTTGTGAAAAAAAAAAAAAAAAGATAGATAAACCCCATGCCACCTCCCCTCTGAAACCCTCAGATTGTTTCCCGGAGTCCGTAGTCTCTCAGCGTTTGTCTCCCCCTCTGATTCCCCACCTTCAATTTTTCCCTCCATCTCCTAATGTCCTCCATGCTATTCCTTATGTTCCACATATGAATGAAAGCATAGAATAATTGTCTTTCTCTGCTTGAGTTATTTCACTTAGAATAACCCCCTCTAGATCCGTCCATGTCAATGCAAATCATGGGCATTCATCTTTCTGATGGAGGCATAATATTCCATTGTATATATGAACCACATCTTCCTTTTGCATTCGTCTGTTGTAGGGCATCATGGCTCCTTCCATAGTTAGGCTATTCTGGACATTGTTGCTATGATCATTGGGGTGCAAGTGACCCTTCTTTTCACAACATCTGTATCTTTGGGGTAAATACCCAGTAGTTTAATTGCTGGGTCATAAGGCAGCTCTATTCTTAACTTTTGAGGAACCTCTACACTGTTTTCCAAAGTGGTTGTACCAACTTGCATTCCATTGAACAGTGTAAGAGCATTCCCCTTTCTCCATATCCTCTCCAACATTTGTTGTTTCCTGCCTTGTTAATTTTTGCCATTTTAACTGGTGAAAGGTGGTATTTCGATGTTGTTTTGCTTTGAATTTTCCTAATGGCTAATGATGTGAACATTTTTTTTCATGTGTCTGCTAGCCATTTGTATGTCTTTGGAGAAATGTCTGTTCATGTCTTCTGCCCATTTCTTGACATGATTATTTGTTTTTTGGGTGTTGAGTTTAAGAAGTTTTTTAAAGATCTTGGATACCAGCCCTTTATCTGTAGTGTTATTTGCAAATATGTTCTCTTATTCCATGGGTTGCCTTTTTGTTTTGTTAACTGTTTCCTTTGCTGTACAGAAGCTTTTTATCTTGAAGTCTCAAAAGTTCATTTTCGCTTTTGTTTCCCTTTCCTTTGGATATGTGTCTTAAAAGAAGTTGCTGTGGCTGATGTTGAAAAGGTTTCAGCCTATGTTCTCCTCTAGGACTTTGATGGATTCCTGTCTAACACTGAGGTCTTTCATCCATTTAGAGTTTATCTTTGTGTATGGTGTAAGAAAATGGCCAAGTTTCATTCTTCTGTATATAGCTGTCCAATTTTCAAAGCATCATTTATTGAAGAGAGTCTTTTTTCCATTGAATTTTTTTCCTCTTTTGTTAAAGATTAGTTGACCATAGAGTTGAGGGTATTTCTGGGATCTCTGCTCTGTTCCATTGATCTATGTGTCTGTTTTTGTGCCAATATCATGCTGTCTTGGTGATCACACCTTTGTAATATAATGTGAAATCAGGCAACATGATGCCCAGCTTTGTTTATCTTTTTCAACATTTCCTTGGCAATTCAGGGTCTTTTCTGGTTCCATACAAATCTTAAGATTGTTTGTTTCAGCTCTTTGAAAAATGCCAGTGTTATTTTGATAGGGATGGCATTGAAAGTATAAATTGCTCTGGGCAGCAGAGACTTTTAACAGTGTTCATTCTTCCAATCCATGACCATGGAATGTTTTTTGATCTTTGCGTGTCTTCTTCAATTTCTTTCATGAGTGTTCTGTAGTTCCTAGAATATAGATCTTTTTCCTCTTTGGTTAGATTTATTTCTCGGATCTTGTGGTTTGGTGCTATTGTAAATGGAATTGATTCCCTAATTTATCTTTCTACAGTTACATTATTAGTGTATGGAAAAGCTACTGATTTCTGTACATTGATTTTTTATCCTGCCACATTACTGAATTGTTCTGAGTTCTAGTAGTTTGTGGGTGGAGTCTTTCGGGTTTTCCGCATAATGTGTCATGTCATCTGGGAAGAGGGAGAGGTTGACTTCTTTGCCAATTTGGATACCTTTCATTTATTTTTGTTTTCTGATTGCTTATGCTAGGACTTCTAATACTATGTTAAACAGCAGTGGTGAGAGTGGGCATCCTTGTCGTATTCCTGATCTTAAGGGAAACTCTCTCAGCTTTTCCCCATTGATGGTTTTTATGAAATTGAGGAATATTCCCACTATCCTTATGCTGAAGTTTTAATCAGGAAAGGATGCTGTATTTTGTCAAATGCTTTTTCTGCATCAATTGAGAGGATCATATGGTTCTTGTCTTTTCTTTAGTTGATGTGTTCTGTCACATTGATTTGCAAATGTTGAGGCACACTTGCAAGCCCAGAAATAAATCCCACCTGGTTGTGATGGATAAGTCTTTTAAGATACTGTCGGATCCTATTAGCTAGCATCTTGTTGAGAATTTTGGCATCCATATTCATCAGGGATATTGGTCTGTAATTCTTCTTTTTGATGGAGTCTTTGCTTGGTTTTGGGATCAAGGTAATGCTGGCCTCATAGAACAAGTTTGGAAGTTTTCCTTCTGTTTCTATTTTCTGAAACAGCTTCAGGAGAATAGGTATTATTTCTTCTTTAAATGTTTGGTAGAATTCCCCCTGGGGATCCATCAGGCTCTGGACTCTTGTTCTTTGGGAAGTTTTTGATCATTGCTTCAATTTCATTACTGGTTATTGGTCTATTCAGATTGTCAATTTTTTCCTGTTTCAGTCTTGATAGTTTATATTTCTTCCAGTTTGCTTAATTTATTGGCTTATTGTTTCTGATAATAATTTTTAATAATTGTTTCTATTTCCTTGGTGTTAGTCGTGATCTCTCCCCTTTCATTAATAATGTTATTAATTTGAATGCTTTCTCTTTTCTTCTGGGTAAGTCTGGCCAGAGGTTGACCCAAATATTCTTTAGCAGGATGGTCTTTAGCTTCCAAGTGTTTGAATTTCTTCCAAATTTTTTCTTATGATTGAGTTCCAGTTTCAAAGCATTCTAGTCTGAGGATATGCAGGGAATAATCTCAGTCTTTTGGTATCAGTTGAGACCTGATTTGTGACCCATTATGTGGTCTGTTCTGGAGAAAGTTCCATATGCATTTGAGAAGAATCAGTATTCTGTTGTTAAAAGAGTGGAATGTAGGGGCATCTGCGTGGCTTAGTTGTTAAGCATCTGCCTTCGGCTCAGGTCATGATCCCAGGGTCCTGGGACCGAGCCCCACATCGGGCTCCCTGCTCGGCAGGAAGCCTGCTTCTCCCGCTTCTCCTGCTTCCCCCTCTGCTTGTGTTCCCTCTCTTGCTGTGTTTCTCTCTGTCAAATAAATAAAATCTTAAAAAATAAAAAAGGGGTGGAATGTTCTGCATATATCTATGAAGTCCATCTGGTCTAGTGTGTCATTCAGGACTCTTGTTTCTTTGTTGATCTGCTTAGATGATCTGTCTATTGCTGAAAGTGGATTGTTGAGGTCTCCTACTATTTTTTTTTTAAGATTTTTTATTTATTTATTAGAGAGATCACAAGTAGGCAGAGAGACAGGCAGAGAGAGAGGGGGAAGCAGGCTCCCCGCCGAGCAGAGAGCCTGATGCGGGGCTCGATCCCAGGACCCTGAGATCATGACCTGAGCTGAAGGCAGAGGCTTTAACCCACTGAGCCACCCAGGTGACCCTGAGGTCTCCTACTATTAAGGTGTTATTACCAATATGATTATTTGGTTAACAATTGGCTTATGTAGTTGGCTGCTCCCATGTTGGGGGCATAGATATTTATAATTGTTAGATCTTCTTTTTGATAGACCTTTTAAGAATGATACAGTGTCCCTCTGTATCTCTTAATACAGTCTCTAGCTTAAAGTCTAATTTGTCTGATATATGAATTGGTACTCCAAGAGAGAGAGAAGGAGAGCATGAGTGGGGAATGGAGAAAAGCAAAGGGAGAGGAAGAGGCAGACTCTGTATTGAGCAGGGAGCCCAAAAGTGGGGGACTTAGGCTCTACAAGGGAGCTTGATGGGTGAAGGGCTTGATCCCAGGACTCTGGAATCATGACCTGAGCCAAAGACAGATACTTAACCAAGTGAGCCACTCAGGTGCTTCTAAAGCATTCTTACTATGACTCAAGAAATATAGAAGACTCCTAATGACATTAGATGTGTCTTTCTATCTATTTGTCATCTATCTATCTAATCATCTATGTATGTATCTTCTGTCTGTCTGATAGAGGCTATTGTAACTAGGCCCTCCTAATTTATGAAGAAGATTACCTAAAGTGGGTAGTTCATTTTCATTACTAAGGGAGTCATTCAAATATTTCCTTCTCATGCATAGGTTTTGAAGATTTTTTAATCTTATCTGATAACAGTGTCTATCATATAAATTTATAACTGAACAGGTTGAGAAAAGATGGAAATGAAATATCTGTGTAAAAAGAAAGAGTAAATTAAAATACCAAAAATGTCAAACATATGATGTAGGAATTTGATCAAAATTTAGGTTTGTTAAATCTGAAACCTGGCTCCATTCCACATTCCAATGGACATGAAGAGAATATACAAAGAGTAATGAAACTTCTTTTGATATATTATCCTAGTTCTGATATCCTATGCAAGTCTCAACATTAATTTTCTTTACATAATGGGGGAAATAACTTGATTCTAAAAGTCTTATTGAATTTCAATGCAATTCTAAGATTTTTATGAACTCCATGGGCATTGATATGAGAATTTGATATCTTGGCTATATAGTCATTATTTCTGGAAGGTCAAGAGTGTAAAAATTGTCTGACAATGTGTATAGTGTTCTCTTCCAAATTTTCCATGAGTCCTTGTATCATTTTGGATTAAAGTAATTGATAAACTTAACAATTTTTTTAAATGGAAATGTTGATTATTATCCCAAATTAACTCTTATACCTAGTAATTGCTTGGGAAAAGTGTTGCGATTTAGTAAGACATAATAAGGATCCCAAAACACCACTTAATATCTTTTAAAATGTCAATAATTAATAACAGCCAGATTTAATATTAAATGTAAACTCATATGAACTTTTTTCAATGATTATTAACAATCTGCTTTCTACTGTAAACACATGACGGAAATTTAATTTTCTAATTACTTGGGTTTTATTATGGAACCATTCAATTATACTGCCAAAGTCATATTCTTTGAGTGTTTTTCAGGTTATAAGTAATTTGATGTTAGCTAGAATATTCATCTCAGAATAAAACTTTATATTCAAAGTCTCATCTAGCAAACTTTTTAATCACATGGATTGAAAAAACATGAACATTTTTAACATGTGTCTTGCATCCATCATTGTGCAAACCTTAAAAATAAGATAACCATTAAACAGTTAAAACTGGAAAATACATTTAAGATTATAGTACCATTGTCTTATATGTTGGAAAATTTCAATAGATATTTTGATAATTTACTATTTCTTCCATTGTCATTGAAATAAATTTGAGTTTAAAATGCTAACATTGGGGTGCCTGGGTGGCTCAGTGGGTTAAAGCCTCTGCCTTCGGCTCAGGTCATGATCTCAGGGTCCTGGGATCAAGCCCCACATCGTGCTCTCTACTCAGGAGGGAGCCTGCTTTCCCTTCTCTTTCTGCCTGCCTCTCTGCCAACTTGTGATCTCTCTCTCTGTGTCAAATAAATAAATAAAATCTTTAAAATAAAATACTAACATTTTTCCTGAACTTTTTATTCATTTACCCAAGTTTGATTGTATAAAATCATTCAACATAATTAGGAATGTATCTGAATGGTGGTATTATATATCACTAATAAGTACATGCTATATCACATATGAGAACAAATTTATGTATATTTACTGCTTAAAAAATTCATATCCTGTCATACAAGAAATATTTTTGGAAAATAATTTAAATATTTTCAGAATTTACTAATACCCAGTCAGACTCCAAGGTTTACTGCCTAAATAATACTATCTCTAGGAAACTGGTTACTCAAATATTTTTTTATAGTGAGATTTTTTCCTTTTTTTTCCTTTCTTTCTTTTTTTTTTTTGCTTTTCATGGAAAGAAAAAATATATAGCTAAATAAGCTTAAATAATTATATTTTAATAATTAAACTATAGAGACAGAGTAGGTATATATATTAGCTATTTTGAACTTCTCTCTGAAGGGTGTGAGGAATATTTGATACAGCAAGTAGTGTCTAATCTAAATTAAATACAAGTAAATGACAGTTACACTGTTCGATGTGAAGTCTTTCTTTTTTTCTCTCTGCTCAGTACTACTATGCCCACTGTCCCAGGTCAAAATTTTTCTTTGCCTTGAGAGCAGGAAACTTTTATATTTGTCATTATATCACCAGTCATATAAATATGTTTGTAAACAGTGCCAAGAGTTATCAGTCATTGAGGTTCTTCTCATTTTCTCCATCATATTTGTCACTTATCATGTTATGCCTATTCATGGCAATTAAATGAAGTAAGTAGTGTTGTCTTAATAACTATTTTTTTTTTTAAATACTGAGACTCATGGGGTGCCTGGGTGGCTCAGTTGTTAAGCGTCTGCCTTCAGCTCAGGTCATGATCCCA
>CM053608.1:76377993-76434501 GCA_028646535.1 Procyon lotor | reverse complement strand
AGCCTGCTTCTCCCGCTACAATTCCCTCTGCTTGTGTTCCCTCTCTCGCTGTGTTTCTCACTGTCAAATAAATAAAATCTTTAAAAAAAAAAATACTGAGACTCAGATGTGAAGTGACTTATCCATGTCTACACAGTCATTAGGAGGCTGACTCAGAATTCAAACTTTAGTCTGTCTCAAAGTCTATCATGTGCACTAACACATTTTCATTATCTTTGCACTGTAGGCCATGATAATAGTCTTTGAATTATTTGAAACACTGCACACATGCTGCTGGAACAAAGGCACAACAAATATCCTTTTTAAATGGTTGCATTAATAAAATTCTATTAGTTCTATGACTAGCCCTCTTTTACCTCCATGAATTTCATCCACAATTTTAATTAATTAATTTCAAAGTGTACCCATCAAAACTCTCGGCAGTTAAAAATGTTTAATCAAAAAAAAAATGTTTAATCTATCTAGGCCCAGACAAAATGACTCACCAGGATTAACTTCACATTGTGTGAAAATTGCCCACTCTCAGCAGCTATAATGCAGGTCCCAGTGCAGAAAGATAAACAATGCCTAGATTTTATCATCAAGTATGAGAAGATAATGCTATGTATTTTTGCTGATATAATCTAATATAATAATAAAAACATGTACTTTTGTGAATTAGATGAATAATTATCTCATTCAGGAATTAAGATAAAAATATCAAATAGAAATCATTTTGGAAATGGTAAGGCTAGAACATAAAAACCTAGCATTTCATCTCAGCTCTGGCTAGATAACATTGGCCAATTCACTGTTGAAGCCCGTGTCTCAATTTCCTTCCAAAAGGAGGATCTTGAACTACATCATTCTTTTCCAAACTTGTCTGATCATAAGAATCATTTGCGGTCATGGTTACAAATATAGCCTGAAATGCCAATAGAATCAGAATCTTTGAGGAATGGGCTCAGGAGTGTGTACTTTAATGAACACCCCTGTTCCACTGATGATGGGACAAGTTTCAGAAACACAGAGTTGAAGTGTTTTTATTGTTGGTTACAGTTATGAAGATCTATAATTCAATATTATAATTCTGTGACAAACTTTTATGTGGAAAAATTGAGACTAGATACACTAAATGATTTATCATTGCCAATATTTGTGCTTAATGTAGATTTTTCCAGTTTATAAATTATTTTCTTGAAGGAAATAAAATATAGCTTCATACATACTCTGTTGTTACTGGAGGCCCTAAATGAGAACAGAATGAAGAATGAAATTTTGAGTAAAATAAAGTTGCATATGTGAAGCATGAAATTCTTTCTATGTTTAATGTCTTCTGTCTCTGAAGGTAACATTTGTTCAGTAGGGATGCTTCACTTTTAGCCTATGGGGAAACTGAATAAGCTGATATGGATCTGCATTTTTACATCTTAATGGTAGATTATTTATTTGAGAGGCAGAGACAGACAGAGCACAAGCAGGGGAAGCAGCAGGCAGAGGGAGAGGGAGAAGCAGGCTCCCTGCCGAACAAGAAGCCCGATGTGGGACTTGATCCCAGGAACCTGGGATCATGACCTGAGCCGAAGGCAGCTGCTTAACCAACTGAGCCACCCAGGCGTCCCCTTAATGGTAGATTAAAGTGAAATTTTTACTAGTTCACATTGATTCAAGAGAAGCACAGAGGGGAAGGATTAATAAAATCCATGCTGAATCCCCTTCTCTTTCCTATAAAGAAAATATCTTCTATTTATTATAAGGAAAATATGAAGATGCATTTAGATAATTGATATCAAATTAGCAGTTTGTTCTTCCTTTTAACTCACTGAGTACTTTCTTAATAATTAATGTTTTAAGGATTAAAACGTTACCTGAATATTGTACTTACAATCTGGACAGCATCAACTTCAGAGCAATACTGAGTGGACTCTGGAATATAGAGAAATTATTTCAGATGTTGAGACTGAAAGAGTCAATTAAGGTGGTTTAAGTGACTTTTAAAAAAAAGAACATTCTAAGAATAGTTTATGAATTTTTCCCTTAGTAGAGCAACTAAGATCATAGAAAGAGAGTGTTGATATGGAAATGGCAAATTTGTGTGAGATTTAACTTCCATAGTAAAATCAAAAGAGAACTTATTTTTAAAAATTCCTTCTCTATAAATTGGACCTGTCCAATTCTTTGTGGTATTAAAAATTGGTGTATATATATATATATATATATATATATATACACACACAAGAAAAGTTTGTAAACTAATTGTCTTCCAAAAAACTTTGAAAATTTTTATACATCACTTTATCTTTAAGGAAAAATATTTTTAAATTATTTAAAAAAATAAATCACCCCAGATGAATAATCCACATAACTCCTGTTAATTTAGGCAATAATTCTGAGAGACAGTCAGTTGCATCACTAGGAACACTCAGGCTTAGATAGAATTTTGTAAGGATATTTTTTTCTATCTCTTTTTTTTAAGATTGTGTTTATTTATTTGAGAGACAGAGTGAGCAAGAGAGAGAGCACAAGCAGGGACAGAGGGAGAGAACAAAGCAGGCTCCCCTGCTGAGCAGTGAGCCCAACAGGAAATGTAGCTGAATCCCAGGACTCTGGGATCATGACCTGAGCCAAAGGCAGATGCTTGACCAGCTGAACCACCCAGGTGTCCCAAAATTTTGTAAGGATATTAAAAAGAGAAAAAAAATGTCCACATAAAGAAAGATAAAACAGAAAAGTTTAAATATGTAATAATAATAGGAAGTCTGAAGAAGACTGTTTTTCATGGCACAGAATGTTTAAGGATAAAGAAGACAAAGGGAAAGCAACTTTATTCAATTCCTATTTTTATTTACTCTTCTATCAGAAAATGAATGATCTTTCACTTTAAAAGTATGGTCCTGCAATGTTTGAGAGAGATGATACTCCAGAAGTCAAGAAAATATTGATTCAAATGTCCTCATCTAGAAAAATTGCATCACAGTATATGTAAAGAAAGTATAAAAGTTCTTTTAAAACCATTTTTAATGATTTTTGAAAAATCTTGGCAAAGGAGTGGGCACAGAAAAAAAGATAGTTTTAGATGGTAGACACTAACTTTATTTTAAAAGGGGAAAGAATTTTCTAGAAATCATAGTTTAATGAATTCAATACTAATCCCTGGAAAAATTATTGAACAAATTTTTTTTATTATTTATTTATTTATTTATTTATTTATGTGAGAGAGAGAGAGAGATCACAAGTAGGCGGGGGTGGGGGGAGCAGGCTCCCCGCTGAGTGGAGAGGCCGATGCAGGGCTCAATCCCAGGACCCTGAGATCATGACCTGAGCTGAAGGCAGAGGCCCTAACCCACTGAGCTACCCAGGCGCCTCATGAATAAATTTTTTAATAGATAGTTTGTGAATATATAAAAAACAAAATGGTGATAAGTAAGAATCAGCCTGGATGTACTAAGCCATACTGGGGATGTTATAAGAGGAAAATGTTGTAGACATAGTGCATATGTTTCTTATTCCAAAATATTTGACATAATCTGGTATATTCCTGGAAATGGAGGATTAGCATGGGTTGTTTGTCTAAACAGCAGCCTGTAACAATTAAAAGAATAGCAATTACTGTGCTAGCCAGCAAATATTTATTGAGTGCCGTCCCAAAGGCTAATAATACTGTGGCATAAGACAATATTCTGGCCCTCTAAAAATGTATATTCTAATAGAAAAGATTCTAGTTGAATGTTACTGGACACTGTATTTAAATGGACTTATTTAACACTGTCCATTAACTTGGATAAGCACATAAGATATGCAGATATCATTGATTATGAAATAATAATATTTTGGATGGCATAATCCACTAAAATGTCCATAAGCAGAGTGTGCACCTTGTAACACACATTCTTTGCTATTCCTTCCATTGACAGAGGTGGTTGCATCACAAGCTAGAGACATTATTCTTAAATGCTCCCTCTTCTTCCACAGGCACCTTGAATCTGGGCAAGCTTAGTGAATGCTTTGACTAATAGAATAATGTCAGATGTGATGCTGTGCCCATTTCCAGACATAGACCTTAATATACTGGCAGCTGTCTTTTTCCAAACACTGACTCATGGAAGGCAGCTGCAATGCCATGTGGAAGATTGAGTAGGCCTATGGAGAGGCCCGTGTGAAGAGGTACAACAGCTCCTGCTGGGCTCCCATCCAATAGCCAGCACGAAATGTCAGTCATGTGAGTAAGCCTTCTTGGAGGTGGATTTTTAAGATACAGTTGAACTGTCTATCCCAGGCAATTGCCAAGGCACAGAAACAAGCTTTCCCACCAGCAGAAGGTTGCGTATTTATGACAAAAGCAAATGACTGTTATTATGTTATCATGTTCTCAGAGTCCCTTGGGATTCTTTCTCTCTCTCTTTTTAAAGAATTTATTTATTTGACAGAGAGAGAGAGAGAGAGAGAGAGAGAGAGAGAGAGCATGAGCAAAGGGTAAGAGCAAGGGAAGCAGGAGAAGAAGGCTCCCCGCTGAGCAAGGAGCCCAATGGAGGACTCAATCCCAGGTCCCTGGGATTATGATCTGAGCTAAAGTCAGAGGCTTAACCAACTGAGCAACCCAGTTGCCCTCTCTCTCTCTCTCTCCCTCTCTCTCTCTCCCTCTCTCTCTCTTTCTCTCTCTCTCTCTCTCTCTCTCACACACACACACACACACACACACACACGATAAAAAAAATCCAATTGTTTGTGTATATATATATGAATAAATAAATAAAAACAATAAATAAATAACTCCATCAAACTAATTGACTGTCACTTCTATATGAGCCAGCACTGTACAAATTCACTAATAGATGCCCTTATCCAAATCCAGTCATCCTTACTATATCAAACCATTGACAAATTCTACTGATTTTACTGCTAAATGTCTTTTAGATACTCTTTCTCCATCTCCATTAATGCCACCATTGTCACTAAATTTTGCCTCCTCACTTGTTTTTTCACATCCATTCTTACCTTCTTCAAGTCACTCCTCATACTGAAGTGAGAACAGACTGTCAAAAATGTAAGTCTGAGTAATTACTTCTCTGTTTGCCATCCTTTAATCAATATTGCTATTGGGATAAAGATCCACTGGTTTTTATCCTAATCTTTATCAACAAATTCAATTGCGACTGACCCCTTCTTTCTTTTTATTCTCCTCAGCTTTTCTTTCCTTTTCTAGAATGTTCTGCTCCTTCCTGCCTCAATACCTTTTCATACACTGTTTCCTTGGCCTGGAATGATTGGTACTCTCTTACTGTCTTTCAGATCTCTGATCAAATGTCACTGTTCAGATAAATGATCTCTACCCTCTCACAACAGGTCTCATATTTCCCTTCTTCCACCACACACACTCCACACCTCTCATAACTCGTATCTTTATCCTCTTAACATTTGACACACTTGGAAGTTATAATTAGCTAGTGGCTAACTTTTAATTAGCTATCTCTACCAATAGAAGCAATCATCACAAGGGCAGGGATTATTCCTGTTGCCTCTTAAACATTTTACAACATGTCTTATGTGGAATATGTGCTTAGTAATTATGTGTCAAATATATCAACGCTTAGTTCATTTCTGGGAGTTGAAAGCTTTTTGTCCTCATGTGGAAGAGCATCAGATATTCATCCTTGTAACTACAGAGTTTGGCCAACTAGATACCCAGTGAATGTTTGTTCGTTTGAACTGAACAAATAGATATTTTTTGTTGTTTGCACACTGGAAAGTTAAAATATGGAATACTTTTAACGAGTATGGCATCAAGAGCTACGAGAAACTGAGACAAATCCAATGGAAAACAGCCATTAAGATTAGAGGCTCTGGAGACCTCACGTCACATGTCACATGAGAAAGGTCTGAAGGAAATAAAATGTTTGGTCCAGGAAAGAGATAATTCTAATTGTGATACAAATACATGTTATATAGTTGTTAAAATTATACAGTTACATAAAATGACTCCAATGGGAAAAGCTAATATCAGTATGTGGATTTTACCATGTTGCAAATTTCAACCAATTCCTTCACTAAATATCTATTAAGCAGTTACAATGTGCCTTGCCTTATGTTAGGCAAGAGTATATTGTGATGGGTTATGGGCCAATGAGGAAAACAAATAAAAACAATTAAAAATTAAAAATTATCAAGTATATAAAACAGACAAATAATTATTTTGAAAGAGAATATTAGAGAAGAGGCCATACATCAGGTGGTTTAAAAAATGAAAATTTCCTTAAAGAGA
The DNA here is from genome assembly GCA_028646535.1 of Procyon lotor. Classification (NCBI taxonomy): domain Eukaryota; kingdom Metazoa; phylum Chordata; class Mammalia; order Carnivora; family Procyonidae; genus Procyon; species Procyon lotor. Next base: position 76,428,263 of record CM053608.1, on the reverse strand, counting down.
GAATTCTTGTTAGTGAGAATGCAAACTGGTGTAACCACTCTGGAAAACAGTATGGAGATTCCTCAAAAAGTTAAAAATAGTACTACCATATGACCCAGAAATTGCACTCCTAGGTGTTTATTCAGAGCATATAAAAATACTGATTTGAAGGAGCACATGCACCCCAATGTGTATAGTAGCACTATCAACAATAGCCAAATTATGGAAATAGCCCAAATGTCCATCGATTGATGAATGGATAAAGAAGGTGTATACATACACACACATACATACGTGTATACTTCATGTATACATACATGTATACATACACACACTGGACTATTACTTATCCATCAAAAAGGATGAAATCTTGCCATTTGCAACAATGTGAGTGGAACTAGAGTGTATTATGGTAAGTGAAATAAATCAGAGAAAGAAAAAAACCTTGTGATTTAAAAACCTTTCTTAAATTCCACTCATTTGTGGAATTTAAGAAACAAAACAGATCAATTGAACAAAAAAAAGAAGAAGAAAGAAAGAAACAAATCAACATAGGGGAAGTGAAAAACAAAAGAGAGGGAAGCCAGAGAAGAATCTTAACTATACAGAACAAACTGAGGGTTGATGGAGGGGAGGGGGGCAGGGGATGGGCCAAATGTGTGATGGGTATTAAGGAGGGTACTTGTATTGATCACCAGGTATTATATGTAAGTGATAAATCATTAAATTCTACTACTGAAACCAATATTACACTGTATGTTAACTAACTAGAATTCAAATAAAAATTTGAAAAAGAATTTTCAAAATAAAATCTGAGGGGTGAGAAAAGTGCAGCCAATGAATGTCATCCCAACAGCAAGAGAAAGAAAGATCATTCCTTATATAGGAAGGCTATATAAAGGGGGAAAAATGGTGTCTTTTAGATACAGAGAAAAGGTTATTGTAACTTGAGCATTATAAGTAAGCAGTAGGGGGGCTTGGGATGAAAAGGAAACAAGCATCAGATGATGTAGGGCATGTGGGCCATGATTAAGGGTTGGATTTATTATATGTGCCACTAATAATAATCAGGGTTAAAAAAATGAAACAAAAAAGATTTTCAACATTTTTTGAAAGGACACTTTTTTTTTTTTTGCTTTGAGCAAAATTGATTGGGAGTAAGTTAACAAAGAATATTTAACACCAGGTAGGAGGTTATTACATAGGGATAGGCAAAAGCCACATGCTTTGGAAAAGAAAAATGGCAGTGAAAAGGAAAAGAATTTTAGAATTCAGATATATATGTTTGAAGTGTGTTAGAGGTTTAGTTTCTTTCCTCCCCAAGTCATATGTTGACTTTTTACCTTTAGTATAATAGAATGTGATTGTCTTTGGAGATAAGATCTTTAAAAGGATAATTAAATTAAATTGTATGAGGTGTGAGCCCCCATACAATCTGATTGATGTCTTAAAAAAAAGAGAGAGAGACAGAGACAGAGATTAGGACATGCAGAAATACTAGAGGTACAGCAGACATAGTAGGACTGCCATGAGAAGCAGCAGCGAGAGTGTGGCCATCTGCAAGCCATGAAGAGATCTCAGAGAAAATCCACCGTGCTGTCACATTGATCTTGGACTTGTAATCTCCAGAACCGAGAGAAAATAAATGGCTGCTGTTTAAGCCATCCAGGCTGTGATATTTTGTTATGGCAGTCCTAGCAAACTAACACAAAGTAGAACAGACAGCACTCATGAAGGAATTGAATGTGAGAGTGATAGAAAAGGAGGCAAAAAGCAAAATTCCCATGTTTATAGTATAAATAATTGGGTGGGCTAGTGGTGTCATTTCCTGTGATGGAAAGATTGAGAGAGAACACAATACTTTGGAGTAATCAGTTTTGTTTTGATTACCTTACATCTAAAATGACTGTGAGACTAAGAGATTATGAGACTGTGAGATATCAATTAGATAACTCACTACATAAAAATCTAGAGCTCAGAAGAGATTTCCTAGCTAAAGAAATACACATATGTGTCACTATGTGTTTGTATGAAAGAATGTATGCACATATACATTCTTTTTTGTTATTTTGTTTATTTATTTATATTTTAATTCCAATACACTAAACATAGATTATTATATTAATTTCAAGTGTACAATATAGTGATTCAATAATTCTCTACATTACTCAGTGCTCATCATAGTAAATGTACTCTTTAATGCCTATCACCTATCTAACCCATCTCCCCACCTGCCTCAGCTCTGGTAACCACCAGTTTGTTCTCTAGAGTTGAGTCTGTTTTTTTGTTTGTTTGTTTGTTTGTTTCCTTTTTTCTTCGTTCATTTGTTTTGTTTATTAAATTTCACATATGAATGAAATCATATGGTATTTGTCTTTCTCTGACTGACCCATTTCACTTAACCCACTCTCTAGATCCATTCATGTTGTTGCAAATGACAACATTTCATTCCTTTTTATGGCTGAGTAATATTCCATCTCCAGAGAAGACATACAGATGCAACAGACACATGAAAAGATGCTCAACATGACTCATCATTAGGGAAATGCAAATCAAAACTATACTGAGATATATCACCTCATACCTGTCAGACTGGCTAAAATAAAAAACAAGAAACAACAAGTGTAGGCTAGGATGTGGAGAAAAAGAAACTCTCACACATTTTTGTTAACAAAGCTAAGTGGTGCATCCACTGTGGAAAACATGATGGAGGATCCTCAGAAAATGAAAACTAGAATTACTGTATGATCCAGTAAATCCCCTACTGGGTATTTACCCAAAGAATATGAAAACACTAATTCCAATAAGATAGATTCACCTCTATGTTTAGTTTATTGGATCATTATTTATAACAGCAGCATTATGGAAGCAACCCAAGTGTCATGGATAGATGAATGGTTAAAGAAAAAATGATATATGTATACATTGGGATATAACTCAGCCATATATACATTCTTACAGTGACATTTGGTATTAAAGGATATATTAGATCACCAAGGGAGAGATGGTAGAGAAATGAGGGAATTATATTTAACAGTTATCCCCAAGGAACTGATTTTTTAAGGTCAAAGAAACAGTGACTGGGAAATTAGTGATGTCTAGAATGGTACGGTAAAACAGGAATCAAAATAGAAAAGAGGGGTTTTAAAAATGTAGAGTATAGGAAGCAAAATGGTGCTAAAAGTTGGGGTAAAATGAAAAAAAGAAATTTATCAACTTGGCAACATGAAGGCCTTTAGTGACCTTGGCTAGAATTTTTTCACTGGAACCGTGAGGCTGGAAGCCAATTAGAATGAATTGAGAAATGAGAAGGAAGTGAGGAAATGAAGTAATTGTAATAGACTGCTTTTTAAAGATTTGTAATGAAGGAGAAATGAGAAATAGAGATTGTTAATTAAAAATTGTTTTAGAATGGCCACACTGCTTTAAAATATCTGCATACTGATAGAAATGATCCAGGAAAGAGGAAGAGATTTTTGGTTTTGTGAGAAACAATAGAAATCTGAGATACTTATGGAAGGGATGGCTTTTGAGATGAGTAATATCTCCGTAGAGACTACAAAAAAGGAGAAAATGGACAAAGACATAGGTTTAATGATTTTATTGTGTAAGATGAGGGAGTTCCCATATGATCACATCTGTTTTATAAATGAAGAATAAAGAAAGTTATCAGAATTGAAAAGTTGAAGAGGGCGAATAATAATAAAAATCAAGGAAATAATCAAGAAAAGTTACAAAATATTCTTTGGGTATAATAGGAAAGTGAGTTTATAAGTGAAAGTTATGAGTGACAGCCAGTGTGGTGAGGCCATGTGAACCTGGTGATTATGAATGCATAGGGACATCAGATCGCCTGAGGGTGTGAATTTCTTCACCAGTGTTCTACTTCATGGGTGCTGACTCAGAGACAGCAGTTGAATACAGTACAGTATGCATAGTGATTCAGCCATGGAAATACAACAGAAAGTCGAAAGTTATAAGTTATAATAATTGGCATGAAATCCATAGGCTATGTATTAGTTACCTATGGTTGTGTAATAGGTTATCCCCAAATTTAGCAATTGGAAATAGTAAACATTTGATATCATATAGTTTCTGCCGATCGGGAAAGCAGGAGCAGTTCAGCTAAGTGGTTCTCATTCAAAATCTCTCATAAGGACACTACCAAGATATTAGCCAGGGCATCTCAAGACCTGACTGGGGAAACTTCCACTTGTAAGCTTACACACATAGCTATTGACAGGCCTTGGAAAGTATGCTACTAATCAAACTCACATGGGGTTCTCCATAGGGCTATCTCATACCAGGACAAGTGGCCTATCTCAGATGAGTGCTATAAGGGAGAGTGAAAGAGCTCCCAAGATGGAAGACAGTCATTTTATATCCTAAACTTGGAAGTGACATCTTATCACTGCTGCCTACTCAGGAGAAGCAAGTCTTTAAAGCTAGCTAACACTAAAGTGGAGATGATTACATAAAGGCATGAATGACAGGAAGTAGGGATCATTGAGGGACACATTAGAGGCTGCCTACCACAGGATATAAAGAAGAAAGAAAAGACAGGAGAAGAAAATAGTGGGAATGGGTTAAAGATCTGAATTTTGTAGAAGACTTGGCTCCATATGGTCATTGAGCAGGTGATTTTACAAAAGTAGATTATAGGTATAGAATTGGAAAATTAAATTTGAAATATTGGAGGTGGTGCATTCATTGGTTATGACCTCTTTAGTTGAAGACCACAGGAAAATGTGGTTGAGTTGGTATGAAGGAAATATAGAAATGGATCTGAGAAGATAGATAGTGTGCCATATAAGCCATCTACATGGATGTTGAAAACATGCGAAGACCGCAAAGCTGGATGGAGAGAAAAACTGAGAAGCTAAAAGATTGCATGAATAAAAAGTAAAATTTGGAAGTTAGTAAGAAGAAAGCAAAGAGGAAGAGTTGAGGCTGCCAAAGGAAAATTATATAACCTCCAAAAAAAAGGGATATAAAAGTGAGATAAGAAGTTATTTTTAGACAAGGTCAAGTAATAGACAACAAGGACACTGATCCCATCCACCCATAAAACCTAGTTAATCAGAATATTGAAGAAATATGCATGTTCCACTTGACATGGTTGCAAGAGATGTCATATCCTCAAACAGTAGAAGGTTTTAGTCAACAGAAGATACAGAGAGAACGTTCTGCATAAAGATGTGTTGGAATAGAAAAGAAAAGAGATCTAAAAGTCCAAGTGGGAGAAACTGGTGGGAAGAGAAATAATAGGAATGAATGAGTCAGGACTGGTATGGAATGGAGCTGGAGAGACACAAGAGTTCAGAAATAAAAGGTAATCAATAGATCCCAATCTCTGGTATTGACTCAGGTCAACAGATATGCTGGTCCTCACAACTTTAGTTCTTGTCATCACTATTGGTAGGGTTGGGACTCAATCCGAGAGAGAGAGAAAAAATAAATGATAACAGTAAGGGAAAGATAAGAATGCAATGAGTTGTCTATATTAGCAGGTGGCAGCCAGGAAGGAAGGGTAAAGCTGATAAAGTTATGGAGGTCTTAAAAATTAAGATAGAGTAGAGCATTTCTAATGTTTGAGCGAAACAGTTTTGATTCTTCCTAGCCTAGAATTTTGTTGCATTTTTCTCTCATTGCTTCCCTATCTTGTGAGATGCTTTGTTTTATTTAGAAGCTATCAAGAGGAACCATAGAACTTACGTAGTCAAGCACTTTCCTGTAAGGAAACTAAAGTCCAGAGTGCACAGCTTCTTGTCCATAACTAGGTATATAACTAGTATCAGGTTCAGGGTAGAAATAATCTTCACTTTTCTTTCATTTGAAATCCTAGGAATTAAAGGAAGGGGCATAAATATAGCAACTTTACATAAATAAGTAGATAAAAATAACTAACAAGGGAAAAATTTGGGAGTGAATTCATATTTAACTGCAAACATATATTATGAGCTTTTGAAGTCCGTATTTCCTAAGACACTTGTACAACACACAAAAGTGACATTAAGTGTTACCTCACCCATGGCATTTCCTGAATCCCAAGTGAAGCTTTGGTAATTGATAGCCAAAAACTTTTAACAATTTAAGTGTTTTTTATGTGTCATTGTTGAGGGAAAGAATGGTAAAAATGGAAACTTAATGCAAACGGCCTCTGTATAAAAACTGCTCTGGCTATGCATGGAAGGGGCAAGGTTGAACTAATTAGCCCAGGGTAACCATCATTTCACATATCCCTTTGTTCTATTCTACCCTTCTATTTTTTTTAATAACTTTCATAACATAGTTTCTATTTTGGGATGCCCGATTAGAAAATGGTCAATTTGTTTTTAGACAGAGAACCGAGAAGAATCAGCTTAGTTCCTGACAAACTTCATTATTTCGTAATAAGAAGAAAGAAGAAGGGGAGGAAGAAGAGTAAGGGGAGGAGGAGAAAGAGAAGAATAAGAAGGAGAAGTTCTTTCAGTTCATAGTAAATATGCTAATTTTAGGCATAAGGTACATACTCATTTAATCATGTAATATTTTGACCATTTTATTAACACAAAATATTAATATATTAGTTGATCATAGTAAATAATAGTTAAGGTTCATATCTCTGAAGTTGTTACATTAATTTTCTTTTATTATGGAAATAGTGGTTTTCAAAAGTCTGTGTGTGTGTACTAGAGACATTAAGTATTGAAAAATTAGAGCATTTTTTAAAAAATTAGAGCATATTGAAAAGGATTAATCTACAAACTTCTTTGTGCTTTGTGCTTTTCTTTACATTTTTAAATTTTATTTTATTTTTTTTATTTATCTCACAACTCTGAGGTCAAGACCTGAGCTGAGATCAAGAGTCAGACATTTAACCCACTAAGCCATCCAGTTGCCCGTTTATACTTCTTAAAGCCTTACTGAAGAAAAGTTCCAAAATTTGAAAGTGGTAATATAGTAATACTACAAGACTATGAGAGAAAGGGGTGAGGGAGAAGAAAACACTTTCTAAAACTACGTAAGCATATTCAAAACATATTCTTATCGTTGAGTCCGAGAATTGTGCAGGTAATACTGAATTTAGCAATGATCCTGAAAGATGAGGTTCTTTTTTTTTTCCCCAAAGATAGAAGAACTAAAGAGCAAAAAATAAAAAGCAATAGAAAAAGATTATACTTGGAAATCTCATTTCTCTGAAGTAATCTTTAAAAATGTATAAATAATAGGAGAGAGAAATTTAAGAGACTTCAACTTTACATGCCTGGGCCAATTTAAAATATGACTTGATATTCTGATGTGTTAACACTGGTTTCTTAATAGTCCTTTTGAAAGTTGGCAAGGAAATTGAAATGAAATTAGTTTATACAATTAATCTGGTAGTTTTGGGGTGAGGCTACTTTAGTAATAAAGATAATTAAAAAGGAAACTAGTGAAACCATGCTTCAAAATTCATGTGTAATAACTGAAATATATATGAATGTATTATATATATGTGTGTATGCACTTTATATAAAATGTATGCGTATATACACACATGTATATCTAATGTGTGTATGTGTTAAATATGGGTCTATGTTTGCATGCATACCGACGTATGTACACAGATACACACAGGCACTTGTGAGAGGCAAATGAAGGCTCATAATTGTAATCTGAAATGGTGACTTTTAAAATGTATTAAAGCATAAAAACAGACAAATCTCAATAGAGAGGAAAGGACACAGAGAGCCTACAGTGTGTAAACTGCTGCTCTTTTTATTGTTGGGTCAATATGTCAGCAGTGCTTTCACATGGAACATAGTGCAGACATGAATCAGGGTGGTTCTTCCTTGCTTTGCCTTTGGATTGTGCTGTTTACGGGGTCCAGAGACCAGATTCTCCATATATGGTTCTTTTTGTGATTCTTGATTATGACCCCCTGAGGAAGTCAGACCAGCCTGGGGTTACTGGAGATGGTGTCTTGCTTGGCATATTTATCATCCGCAAATCATCTGCTATAAATATACCTCAGCAGGATCATCATCAGGCTGGTTCAGTAGCCTGCAATTTATGAAGGTTATGGGAAACAGTGTGAAGGGTGAAGTGCTTTATTAAGGGTGGCTTTCTCCCTGACCCAGCCCTGTGTTCTACTTGAATATAAATGACCATAGGAATGAGTACTCCTTTCCATTTAGGAGTCTTTTTAAATTGTCCCTTTTGGCTGTTATTTTTATGTCACTATGTCACAACTTTAAGATTTTGTAAGAAACATCAAAATCACAGTGTTCAAAGATAACGTGAGAAATTACTAGATGCAAGATATACATATCTAAACCTCACATTGTTTCCTCTCCTTTCCTCCATTTTTTAGCATTTGTCATTAATCTCTACTTTTTGCTGGTGGCGAAATAACAGAACTGACCAAAATGTCTTGCAAATATCATAATTATAATCTCTATGGAAATTGAAATAGAAGAAATGTGATTCTCCTTTGTATTACTGAATGTTGTTTGTTTTGAAAAGAAAATGTGTTTGCTTCAGATACAATGTTTTGGATTATGCCCTAGACATAAACCTTATTTCCCTTTCACATTCTAATGAATAAAAAATATTGTAATGAACCCAAAATGACACAACACCAAACGCCACACAGGCTGCTCTCTGAGCCAGTGAATGTTCCTGGAACATGGTTAAAGCTTGTTGGTTGGGGAATGATTAACTGTTTCCCTTATGGGATGTTATTCTGAACACTTGTCCTAGAAGAGAAAGCCTTGAAGAGGGTCACCTCATTAATATATATTAAGAAGTAAAGGGTCAATTTTAATATTTCAACAACTCCAGTGAATAGAAGATCATTGGCACCTTTCTGTTTTCACTGTGGTCCTCTTTTAAAATGATGTTCTTCGCTCTCCATTTGCCCCAGGGGAGAGGAACAACAAGAAGAAGAAAAATGCCAAGAGTACAGAGAGAAAATGATGGAAATGGGTTTTATTCCACTTCACCTGCCGCTTAAGCCACTCACCCTTAGGAAGACTAGGACACTTTATATGAATTACCCCTTGTGGTCTCCCCCACCATATTACCACACTATTTTGCCACTTGTTTTGCAAACCACCAACTGCGTTTACAAGTAGAGACATAATCAGTAGGCGAATGACCTTTTGCAGCATTGTATCTGAAGCTAGCTCATCAAATGCTTGTCAGCCAACTGTCCAGGGGGCTAAATAAATAAAGATGGGGAGTGATGGAAATTTCTTTCTTTTTTTCTTTCTTTTTTCTTTTTTTTTTGCTGCTAAATCGAGAATATGGTAGCCTTTCCTCCCCCATTCCCTCGTTTTTTTTTTTTTTTTCCCCACCCCGTCCACAAACCTGTTACTAGGGAAACTTGAAAAGGAATCAGATACATTAAGAAAACAAAAGTTTAGACCCCACAACCACGATCCCATTGCCATGCAGAAAGCAATGCAAGATGCCCAACCTCGGTCGCTGTACCGCGGTCCTGACAAAGCCCGTATCTAGCCAGAACAAATAAGATGTTAATTGCAGCCTCGCTGAGAAAAACTAGTATTGTTCCAGCCCGAGACACGCAGCATTTCAGGAGCCGAGATGTGCTCCCTCCGCTGAGGGCTGGATCAATTCATCTGAATCCGGGTGATGAAATGACAGCTCTTCAGCCGCGACAAGTTCACGCTGAAATAAAGAAAGACGATCAAGTCCAGTATTTACTTCCCACCCGTCAGAGTCGCCTTCCAGTCCCCCGCACCCCCCTAGCCTCGCCTCCCAGTGAGTTTCTCTTACAGTTGGTCGCCGCCAGCCCCAGCGGTGGGAACTGAGGATGCAAAAACCTCCCAGACGCAGAAAATACTGCTTTCGGGACGTGCTTGGTTTTGAGTAGCCGTGACGTGCCAGGCTCACCGCGGCCCTGGATAGAGCACGGAGGAGCCCCCCTCCCGCCCGCCTCTCTCCTGCCCTCCCGCCGGGCCTCCCTCCTTTCTCACCCCGCCGCTTCCCTCCTCTTCTCTCACACACACACCCGCCCGCGCCCTCGGGAGGCAGAACTCCGGGAACGCACAGCCGCCGCGCCGCGCTCGTCGAGCCTCAGGCCGGCCGCCTGGCGCACAGCACGAGCGCCAGCACGGGGCGCGCGGCGCCCGGGGACGCGCGCGCGCACGAGCACGCGGGAGACCGGCGCGCGGGCGCGCACCCCGGGGACGCGCACCCCCTCCCTCGCGCGCGCCCCGGGGAGAGCGTGCGCCGCGCGCCGGCGCGCACACCGGAGACAGAGCTTTACTATCTCGCTCCCTCTCGCGCCCCTCCTCGCTGGGCATTCAAACAGCTTTCCGACATCACCAGCCAAGGATTTTTTCCCCCTCTCCTTAGTCGCGGTCGGTCCATCAGTACCTGCGGGGGGAGGAGGAGGAGGGAGGAAAGCGGAAAGAGGAAAAAGCATAAGCTTGAGCCTTCCGATCCGACCGCGAATACTCCTGTAATAAACCCACCGCCCCAACAAATCTGCCTTAGCAGCCGCTGCTGTCGCCGGTCACTTCTCGTCTCAGCGCTTTCTTTGCTTCTTGGCTAATCGGTTTGTTGGGGGTAGATTTGTTAAAGCAAATCCTCGCTTTTAAGCCACTTGCATTTTTTTGTTTGTTTGTTTCCTCAGAGTCTCTCTACGGGGGGCTTCTCCCCTCCACCTCCGTTGGAGGTTGGATTCAGTTGGATACGGCGTCAGGCTCCGGGGTCCTGGGGGCTTTTTTCTCTTAGCGCTCCCCTCTTTTGATTTTTTTCCCCCGCCTTTTGCTTCTCTTAAGTGTGCATTTTAAAAAATAAATCCTGATTTTTGAAGCTGAGCCGGGGAAAATGGGCAACGGTGATTGGGACCGAAGGGGAGTCTCTCCGTCACTGTTGCTGGGACGCGTGCCTGTGCTGGTGTCTTAGAGCAAGAGCCTCCCTGAGCTTTCGGAGTGGAAGGTAAGGAAGGGGGTCCAGGGGTCACCTTCCCTCTGCCAGGGGTCGCCACAGAGGAGCTCTCCGTCTAGGTGTTTGCGGAGGGAGGACAAGGAAAGGAAAGGCTGTTGCTGGCAGATGGAGGGGCTGCGAGCAAACCTGACTGCATTTACTTAAACGCCGCAGTTGAAAAGTTAGAGAAGTCTGTTTTTCAAGAGATGTGCAGGGTCGAAAGGAATAGGCAGGGAGACCTAGAAAATCTGATGGTTGTGTGTGATTGGGGTGATTTTATGGGGAGAAATTTTTAGGTTAGAAGGAAGTTAAGATAAGGGGAGGCAGTGGGTCTTCTATTGGGGAAAAAAATTTAGTGGAGTGATGGCGCCGTCTATGTTCGACTAAACTAAAGTGTCACCCAGAAAATCAGTTTTGAGAATAGCTAAACTAAATGCCGGTTTGCTTCTCAGCAGGAGACAGATAAATAAATAAATAAATACAACATCCTTGAGACCTTGGTAGCCATCCCTTAAACACCCCCACCCCATTCTTTCTTTCTTTAAGAGGGAAGTACAATTGTTTGAACTGGCTCTGCAGTCGGGGGCGGGGGTGGGGGGACGGCAGAGTTCAATGATTCATTTTTGATTCTTTAGAATAAAACAAGGCTCCGTACACCAAAGCTTAAGGATTAAAATGAAGAGCATTATATTGAGGGGGCTCTCTTGAGCAAGCTTGAAAGTGAAATCAGAGCTATTTCCTCACTCTAATCCTTGATGAACACAGCAATGCAGACATGCACTGCCAAATAAATGGAAGCAAAAGTAACGGATTTCATTAGGAAAAGAAATACGACCTCTTTTTGAGTTACCTATTATAAAATGAAGCCCCCTTTCATGGATGGAATTCCTAATTTAGACACTTATTGTCACATTGGCTCTCAACGCCTACACTCTATCCTGAAGAACACTGCGCAGACCTGCATTGCCTGCAAAGTGCTACAGCAAAAAAAAAAAGAGGAAATTATTTCCAAAATTTCCTGCAACTTTCCCAATTTTTAACCTTTAAATGCTCATTGGCTTTATTTTCTCAAGAAGAAAATGCATTATTCATTGAGCTCTATGCTTGAAACAGAGAACGCTGTTTTGATAGTCCCAGCAGTTCTGATGTTATTTTAAACTGCTGCTATATAGAGATTTAGAGTTGGGGCTGTTTTCTCCTATATCAAGACATAGAATCTGAATTATGATCTGGAAAATGCAGATCTATCTTCAGGGACTTCGGTCACTGGTATTTGTGTGCATGCGTTGGTGTGTGTTATGCAATGGGAAAGAAGAGGGTTTTATCCTTTGGTTCAGAGAGGACCCAGGCAAAGACATGAAAACTCTTAACTGTCTATATGTCTGTATGTCTGTCTCTGTTTACAGAACAGTGGAAGAGACTGCAGCCTAAAGACTTTTATAATTAACTTGGCATCACTTTTCTCAGCTCAAAGGCTAAACAAAAAAGCAGTGTCATTTATTCTAAGAAATAACTTCTTAAAGGTTAAAGCTGAAAAAAATTCAAGTTATTTTTGGATAACAACTTACAGAGGTAAATATAACCAAGGATTACTTTATTATGCAAGGCCAGGTTAAAAAATATAAAGAAAAGGAGCTTCGGAGCTCTTGTTGGAAAGAGAGCAATTCAGTAATTGAAATCTGCTAGGAAAGAAAATGCTCATGTCTTTTATCTAGCATGTATAAATCTTAAATTACAGTAGATAACTCTAGATAAAATATCCCTAATTAAAAAAAAATTAAAAGACTGAAGCCAGCTCAATTACTGTGGTTCTGGGATTTTTCACTAACATAGCTTTTGGATACAGATACTAATACAGTGATCCACTTTATGTATCCCAAGAGGGCATGTCACATTGAAATGACTGCCTTAAATCCTGGTTCTCACTGGTGATGTTGAACAACAAGTCTTTCCTTTTTATCTACCCATCTATGCCCTTTCTCAGATGATGGTTTTAAAATTCTATTAATCCATATGAATGCCAGTGTTTCTGCACAGGAATTCCCATCAGTTCACATGGTGGTCCCTGCAAAGACAAGTATGGACATTTGGGAGATGATGTTTCATCCTCAACAAATTATCATTCATGGTTTTTAAAATTGTGGCTACCCTTTATCAAAATTGCTTTCCATATTTAAGATAAAAGAAATAATGTGATGACAGCTGTTCCCAGATTATCAGATTAGATTTTGTGTGATGATGTTTACTGCAGGCTGACTGAGAGAGAGAAAATGTTGCATAGGTTGTTTAAAAATATTTCAAAAATTAAAATTTAGGTTATGATATTTTAAAAAGATATGTTTTCCTCTTCTTTCAATAGAATCACAATTCACGTGGAGGAAATCCTGGTAGATAAATTAGAGCATTACTGTTAATCATCTATTAAATATTATTTTTAAATTGAATGTGGAGAATTTGGCCATTGTGAATGACCGCGTGAGGGCGCTGTTCACACAGCAACAGATAATTTCCTAGCATTATAAAATAAAAAAATTACCTGCCCTTCTTTTAAAAAGGGTTTTTTACTGAAATCTTGAAAACAGCTGGCTGTAATATTGGAAGGAGTATCTTTTTTCAATGCGCATAGACTCCTACTTGCATTTTACTTTCATTGCCATTTTTACAGGCCAAATGACATAGGATGAAGGCTGTTCGTAACCTGCTGATTTATATATTTTCCACCTATCTCCTGGTTATGTTTGGATTTAATGCTGCCCAAGACTTCTGGTGTTCAACTTTGGTGAAGGGAGTCATTTATGGATCGTATTCTGTAAGTGAAATGTTTCCCAAAAACTTTACAAACTGCACTTGGACGCTGGAAAATCCAGATCCAACCAAATATAGCATTTACCTGAAATTTTCCAAAAAGGACCTTAGCTGCTCTAACTTTTCCCTCTTGGCTTATCAGTTTGATCATTTTTCCCATGAAAAAATAAAGGATCTTTTAAGAAAGAATCACTCTATAATGCAACTCTGCGATTCCAAGAATGCTTTCGTTTTTCTACAGTATGATAAAAATTTTATTCAAATACGTCGGGTGTTTCCAACTGATTTCCCAGGATTACAGAAAAAAGGGGAAGAAGATCAGAAATCTTTTTTTGAGTTTTTGGTATTGAACAAGGTGAGCCCAAGCCAGTTTGGTTGCCATGTATTATGCACTTGGCTGGAGAGCTGCTTAAAATCAGAAAATGGGAGAACAGAATCATGTGGGATCATGTATACAAAATGCACCTGCCCTCAGCATTTGGGAGAGTGGGGGATCGACGACCAGTCCCTGGTTTTGTTAAATAACGTGGTGTTACCCCTGAATGAGCAGACCGAGGGCTGCCTGACCCAGGAGCTGCAAACCACCCAGGTCTGCAATCTTACCAGGGAGGCCAAGCGACCGCCCAAAGAAGGTAAGTGCCCAGCAGAGAGGGGGAGATGGGAGGGAGGGGTGTTGGGAGATGGCATTAAGATGTGCTGTTTCAACACAAGGGCTTAATCATTGGTCTTTAACTCCATCATCTTTGAAGTCATTTGATTTGTGATCTTCACTAATAAAGGTCTCTTAAGCTAGTTTTGGGTTTCAAGATTTTAGAATGGGGCAGTGAGGATGGGATAGCCCTCATCAGGATGCCCTAGTAGTGTGTCAAAAATGTGGAGCCAATTTGCAATGGAGATTGATGAGGTGGGGGCGGGGTCTTTATTGGCTGCAGCCCCTTGAGGAAATCTACCTCTACAGGAGCACTCTTTCTCATGCACACTCCTTGAAATGGATCTGTAGGATTTCTACTTGGTGCTATAGCCCTGTAAAAAGTACCCTTCACTTCCTTTCACCTTTGCTCTCTCTGTCTCACTGTGTCAACCAAAACCCCTTTAGTTGTATTGCCCCAAGTTGAGGAAGCAGGACAAAAAGATGACACAAACTCAGTAAAGAGTCTGTTTGTATCAGATGTCTTTCTGACACCTGAAGACAAGGGTGTCCCCCTCCCCCACAGGCCCTATAAGTAGAAAAAAATGCTTTGCACAGTAAATCCCGTGTGCTTGCTCTTTCAAAACCCCACGAGAAGCACAGACTGTGGGGTCTCCTTGCTGTGAAGCCACTTGGAGGCAGGAGTGAAGGGTAGAATTAAAACACAGGCTGATCCTGTAAAACCTGATTGCCCTCTTGGGTGATTTTTGGTTTCCTTGGTTCCTTGTTGATATACATGAGGAGAGTGGGAGCATGTCAGAGATGAGCTAGATAGAACAAATAGTGCAACGGAAATGCAGAGGAAAAAGAGAAAAGTACAGGAGTGATTTATAGCTTTCACCCAATCCCCAGTGGGGGAGCTACTAGAAGATTTCAGATTGTGGATTACATTTAATAATGCAAGAAAGCTGACATATTTTTGGGAAAATGACTTTCCTGTTTGGAAGGTTAACGGATGTGTTCCATTCCTTTGAGGACATGGCTGATACGTATTCGTTTTCCCTCCCCAACCCTGCAACTAGAGAGTGTGTTGATTTTTTATGCAGGAAATGTTTTCTGATCTCCACAAAGATCCCTGTCTGTGGAAAGGGACAGCCAAGCTCCAGTCCCTCTTTCCTCCCCCTCCCCCAACAGAAGTTGTCTTTGTGGCCAATATAAAATTGACACGTTGTTGGAGAATTTTCTTTAAGAGTAGCCAAGGCTTTGTAAGGGGTGGGGGTGGGAGGGAGAGAGGGAGAAGGGCTTAACTAGCTAGATGCGGTTTCTCAGCTGAAAGCAATTTGGGGGATGGGAATTATCGAAGAGCAATGGTACACGGGGAGATGTGTTAGAAAATAAATGCAGACTAATGGCCATGAGAGAGGGTTGAAAACCTTTAAGATTTTTACAGGTCAGTGTTTCACTAACAGCTGTGGCTGAAGAAAACAAAGTGGTTTTAAATTACAGGAGTTCTTTTCTCTAGTAAAAATCCCAGAGAAGCACTTGCAACTGCAGGGATGGTATTTAACACCATTTAAAACTAATTAGTGTCCCCTAGAATAAGAAGCTACAGTACACACAGAAAATGTGATGCTACAAGCCGGCTAATAAGACAATTAACACCAGAAACTAGTATTTGTTTGTTTTATTGCTGTTTTAATAAAATCTAAGAATCTCTTTATCAGTGGTTAAAATTCTGTCATGAAATTGACTGTTAATGAGGAGTGGAAAATGAATCTAGTTTTGGAAGCTTTTTTTTGTGAATGGTAGCAAGTCACAAAAACAAAGTTGTGTGCACATTAAGCACGAATTTTCAAAGATTTTGCAGGTCATGATCATGAGATGTGGGTTGAAACAGTGCTAGGATTTATAGAAATTGGACAAGCTAGTCATTTGTTTTGTAAATGAGTAAGAATATGAGTGATTTTAGACAGTCAATGTATAAATCACGTGGGAGCACATCTATGTCTTTTGGCTAATTAACTGGCGAAATGAGGAAGGAACGGCTCCATAGACAAATAAGTGATTATGTTAAAATTGTTATCGTGTTAATAGAACTGAACTAGGAAAACTTTATATAATAGGGGAAGAACATATGCTGTATCGTAAAATTGAACAATCTGTATTCTCTTTATTCTAAATGTGTGTTCTTTAATTGTTTGGATATTCTGAGTCAGAAAGGTAAGGATAAGTAATTCCTGATGACATAATTGTAGCTGATGCATTTATAAGTAATTCTCATATATTCGGCATTCCTTACCTCATTCAAAGAAGACCTTTTTGGCTATGCTGCATTGTAGGAAAGAAATGTGAAAATCTAGACTATTTAGTAAAATTTTATGCAAAGTATATTAAATCCTAAATATTTTATATAAACGCTATATAAAATCTTATGAAAGAATTATTTAATACCATTTCAAATAAACTACCATATAATGATATTAACAAGGTTAGAGGTTAATAATTACATACAGTTGTGCTACTCAGACTTAATTTTATTCCAAAATGTCTTTACTTTATATGGTAACATGTAATCCCAGGTTTTAAAATAAATCTTTAAAAATTCTACTTACATTTTACATTAATAAATTATTTTCATTTTCTATAAAAAAATAGACTATCCTGTAAGTCATCAAGGGAATAAATACAAAATTATTCTCCATAGTTTTTCTTCTGTTTTATTCACTGTAATAAGTGCTGAAAACTTTGAGTGGAAATATTTTCTAGATTCATTACATCATAGAAGTGGCACAAACTGGACAGAAGCCTCTTTACATGCAATAGATGTAATTCTAGGTTGTTTTGTGCGGTGCTGGTGGTGATGGTAATGGTGTACCAAGTGCTGAATATTTGGAATGTGTCCATTGAAATCACAAAATCATATTTAGTTAGTATTTGAGGAAATTATAGACTCCCAGGACTGGGATATTGATTTTGTTGACATAGGATTTCTACTAAAATGTCTGTTAATAATACATTCATGAACTGAAGAATTTCATACCCGAAAACAGCAAGAAGAAAACTATCACTACATTTGTAGTGATGACACCAACGATTGCAAATGTTATCTTGAATATATTATAAAAGTAAATAATTGGACTGATGCTTTATTAAAGTATTAATTAGTTAAGTATTAATATATTTAAGTATCTTGTTTTTAAAGATGATGTTTGGCATATTTAAGGGTGAAATATGATTATAAAAACTTGGTTGCCATTCCCCAATTTTTAGGTGAAAATTTGAAAACCAAGTAAACCAACAAAATGAAGCCTTTTAAAAATAATGATGTCTTATATCAGGCAATGTTAAAAAAAACTGTCTACATTTACTGTATATAACCTTTTTTTTTTTAAAGGAAGCTCAAGTTGCTGTTTACCTGGTTTTCAGATATAAGTCTGGGGAAGTACAGGCTTGTATTCATGAGGCCTTTACTAGATTTTATAGGACTTCTTTTTTTTTTTTTTCTACCACAGATGATTCTGGAGTATATAGCTACAATATACAATGTGCTATAAGATCTTACTACTTCACCTAAAATAAGCAACTAAAACAGTTTTGGCAGAAAAATACTCTCCCAGGGTATCTAAATCACATAATAAGCCTTAATGGAACCTTTGTTTCCTACTTACATCAATGGTGCTACTTATGTGAAGGGAAATTGGGATCCCTGTATAGATTCCAGGAAATCTGAACACACATACTCATTTGTGTTTTCATTCTGCCTGTACTAATCCTTGATACTCTGTTACCCAAGGGAAGACTCAGTGTTTGCCTGTGTAAAATCTAGCCTGGGTTGTGTGTGTTTACAGTTCTAGGTACCTGTTTTGTCATCTAGAGCAATTTGTGTCCCTATCAGTGTGTTTTCATTTCTTTCTACTCTTGCTCTTTTGCCCTCAGAACTGTTCAGCACCTTTCTCTTTACTGTCCTTGGATCTTACTTCCTTTGTAAATGACTGCCATGATCCCATACTCTCTATTGGAATGTAGAAAGGCATATTGAGTCTGTTGTTCCTTGAAGATGGAGAGCCCCGAGAGTTAGCTCTGCCCCTTGGCTGCAGCCCATAGTGCTCTGGACAGGCTGTACTACTGTTCTAGCATTTATCATATTGCAGTGTATTTTCCGTTTCTATTTCCGTCTCCCTCCCCTTGACCTGGGAATTCTTCAAGCATAAAGACTGGGTCTTCAGTTGTCTATGACAGTCTTAATAGAACTTCAGGAAATATTGAATGTCATATGATGAAAACAAAATGATCTGAATAGAAAAGCTAGCAATTCATGGGTTACAATCAAAAGAATAAAGCTACCTCATTTGGGGAAAGAGGCCACCTTTTACTTTCTGTTTCTTTAGGGGAAGATGGCTACCATTTATATAATTTCCAATTCCGTTAATGTATTTTTTATGCCAGCTACTGATCTCAACATATTATTAACATCACTTTTTAAACAAGAAGATGGAATCATTAGGAAATAGTCTTAATTTTTATATATATATTAAGAGACTTATGGTCCATATAACTTTCTACAAACGGCTCTCTACAGAAACAATGGTAAGAAAATGTGCCAGTTTCTGTTTAACTCTCTTGAGTTCTCTTTATGTATCTCTTTTCTGATTCTAGCATTACTTCTACAGTAATGACATTTTCCAGTCCTCTCTAGCACAGTTTGAAGACAAACATGCAAACTCTTTCCAAGAAAGAGGAAAGGAGTATTTGCATGTCCAGTTCAGTGCTTCTGTTATTCACTCTTATTTAATAATCCATAAATGTAGTAATAGTAGAATATTATTAAAATTGTAGGCCTGATCAAGTAAAGTACCATAATTTTTTCTTTTGCCATTTTTGAATTTTGACAAACAATTTAGGATATCTTATCTACCTATCTGTTAATGAAACAAAATTCCATTATATGGCAACACATTTTTTGTGGGTTATAAAATATTAACATGAAAATTTGTACGTGGGGATGCCTGGTGGCTCAGTCACTTAAGAGGCTGCCTTTGGCTCAGTCATGATCCTGGGGTCCTGGGATCAAGCCCCGCATTAGGCTCCCTGCTCAGTGGGGAGCCTGCTTCTCCCTCTCACTCTGCCCTCGCCACTCCTGTTTGTGCTCTCTCCCTCTCTGACAAATAAATAAATCAAATAAAAAAAAAGAAAATTAGTGTGTGTGCACAGATGCCTCATGCATGCACACGTTTGTCAAGGTGTGTCAGTGGGTTTTATGATAGTTGTAGATACATGTACTGTAGGTTAGCTTTCTTCCAAAATTGACAAGGAAATTTTCTAGAGTTCAGTTGCATGCTTTACCTTATGGACTTCATTTCCTAATAGAAGCAATTTTATTGTTAAACTGAAGGCTTTTATAAAATATAATATTCTTTAGAATAACTGGTATACATTACCTAATGTCATGTGGCTCTTGGATCTCAAATCAATATTCCTTAAAAAATAGACTTTTCTTATTTTTTCAAAATATCATTCCTGGGTTTTAAAATCTACTGTTTAGAGTTTGAATCTACTCTTCCACATCGTAACTATGTTACTCTGATTACTACTTTCCCCTTCTCAGATTATGTTAGTGATGCTTGTTTCTCAGGGTATAGGAGAACAGGAAATGACATCATACATTGAATTTTAAGAACCTAATAAAATTAATGGTTTGGAATATTTTAGTTCCTGTCAGCCCTGTGGAAATTTCTTCCCAAATCAATTAACTAATAAAAATCAGAGAGGTATGCAATTTTTCTAAGTATATCACTTCATTGAAATGAAAGGTATTTTGGTGTACCTTACGCTTTGAGTCCTCAGAATGACTCAGCCTCCTAGTAGCATCTGTCAAGTGACAGAACTTGACTCATCAATCTTAAGTAGTAGAGTGTTGAATTAAATGAGATTACACATATAAAACACTTAGTCCATACCTCAAGTTATAGTAGGCCCTCAATTCAGTTTTTGAATGTCTTTTTTATTCTTATCTTTGGGCTATAAATGATAGAGGATTAATAATAAATAATGAAGCAGATTGTCATTTAATGATTTGAACTTGTTTAGGAATTTAAGGCATTTAACAAAGGATCATTAAGCATCTTGAATGTATGTCTATTTTGTATTTGATACAGAGAAGGTAGCATCTCAGTACCTGTGTGTTGATGGAGGCATGACTAATACATCAAATAGATCAAGCTAGTGGTGTGTGAGTCATCCTAGGCTTGGGAACATGTCCTTTGGATATCATTGCTGATAGCCTGCAAATTCATTTAAATTAAACAGTTTCATGAGTATTTTATTCTTTGGTGCATTATGCAAAATTAAGTTCATGTTTTGAAATGTATTTTGAAAAGGAATTATATTAGCCCATATTAAACCATTTGGAAAGAAAGTAGGATCACTGGATTGTGATCACATACCAGTAGGCTTACTGGATTACTTACAGGATTCCCCCAAAGGCTTGTATATTCAGATATTGAAAAGAAAACAATTTTTTTAGTACTCATTTAGAGATTCTGATATTTTCTTGAAGGATAATTACAAAATGTGATCTATGAGATTCCAATGAAATGCTAAATGCTCTATGTTCAATTATCTTTCAACTATCATTCAGGAATTTTGCTCACTTGCAGGGAATGACCTATCTATCTATTAAAAGTTAATAAGTAATGTATTTCTGCTATAGACAGAAAGTATAATAAATAACAAATTCATAATAAATACATTAGTATGGAGCTGTTTCTCTCAAAATTAAGTGAATAGGAGTCTTTTCTGAAATCTGACATGTTTGCTGATATCCCTTTTCACTATAAGCACGTCCATCTTCATCACGTAATCATTAATGCTCGGAACACCTTATAAAACATGCAGGTAAAATAATTACTGTTCAGTTTCTACTATGTTAAATGAAATAATTTACCCGCCAAGCTAATCCTGGAGGTTATATTCTCTAATTATTTCTCCTGGATAATAAGTTTCTTTGGGGAATGTTCTGTTGTTTGGGAAAACAATAAATATGTGCATGGAAACGATACTAGAATGCTGATAGAACCAGACTGTAGTACAGCTGACCCTCAAACACCAGGGAAATTATAGGTACAGTTGAAAATCTGCATAGAATTTTTGACTCCCCCAGATTTTAACTTCTAATAGGCTGCTATTGATGGGAAACCCTACCAATTATATAAACAATCGATTAATGTATTTTGTGTGTGTGTGTGTGTGTGTGTGTAACTATATATATTTATAAATATATAAATTTATATATATTTTTGTGTATATATACTTATAAAAGAATATGGTACATATATGTGTGTGTATATATACTGTATTCTTTTAGCAAGCTAGAGAAAAGAAAATATTAAGAAAATCATAAGAGAAAATACATTTATAATATAGTGCTGTATTTATATAAAGAACTGAGCATAAGTGGACTCATGCAATTCAAGCTCATGTTCAAGGGTCAACTAATTTAGAATACAACTTAGATACACTTGAATAGAATAAAAAGCACTAAAACTAAAACATCTGGGGAGTCAACCAGAGAAGGCTACCTTGTTGAAATTACTTTTTAGCAGTAAATATGTTAAGGTGATAGAAATGTCACAGAAATATTACCTCTCCTGGGTAATTCATGCTGGGTGGGTGTTACACAGTAACACAGTGTTACACAGTAGACATTTCTATTGGTGTTCCTTACTTTTAATTTTAAAAATTTCGATAATTTTTAAAAAATTAATTTCTATGCTTGCATATCTAAACAATTTGTTTTCCAGTAAACGTTTTATAAGAGAAGCCTTCTCTACTACCACTCCTGAGAAAACAAGGAAGTAAAGCATTATAATAAGTATTTTATAAATTTAAAGAATATAATAAAATCTAACATTGAGAAAATGCTTTCCAGTTTGCCAAGTTCTGTTGCATATATTATCTTATTGGGGGAATAATTGTGTGAAACACATATTATTTTGTCCCATTGACGTGTGCTGAATATATAGAATGCCCTAAAGGCTATGGTTTTCCTTTCTCTAAAAATTTAATACAAATTGGTTCAAATGAAAAACTAGAGAAATTTAGAGCTATGGGTTTTTTCACTGTCTCTGGAGTTCTTGAATCTGAATTACAAATTCATAGATATATGAGGGACTTTCGGTGTTATGTAGTCCAAATCTTACCTGATTAATGGATTCCCAATCTGCAGATATATGATGGGAACATTATTTCAGCTGAATTTAAGTCTTCTTGGAATTTATATTTAATACCATTTCTCTAACATAAAAAGAGGCACGGTCATGTAGGACTGTTTGACAGTCCTACTATTTGATTAAAAAAAAAGGAATATCTGGTATCTAGCCAGGATAATAAGCAAGAGTATACTTCACTATACTACTTAATACAGAGTAGTCTTTACAAATTAAAGCTTTCATCCATTAGATTTTTGTTCTATTTGGTATATATTATTTAAATAATGTGATGTCAATCTCAAAAAAAATACAACATTTTTCAGTCTAAGCTCCTTAAATTTAAAGAGCAGTGTATTTCAAGTTCAGAGTCTGTGTAGATTTACTAAGACGATTTAGCAACATCTATCCTGGATTTTCATTTCACTCTCATTTTCTAGGGAAATCTGTGTTTTGGGGAAATAGCATGTCTTACGTTTTTTAGTTATTTTATGGTACACTGAGAAATAGTGTGTTTTGGGGAAATAGCATATCTTACATTTTTTAGTTATTCTATGGTACACTGAGAAATAGTGTTGAGGGCAGGAGAAGACAGAGGTCCAGGCTCCCTTCTTCTGTTGAAGGTCAGAGCTTCCGTGAGGCGGGCTTACCCTTGGAGCTCTGGCAGCCCCCCTCTCCTCTCACCCCTTTAACCTGTGGGGAGTAATGTCTCTCTGCTGTTTCTAACCCTGAGTGCTGTACTCTCTCTCCTTGGTTTCGCCAAGCACTATCCATGCCTTAGTATTTTCTCAAATTATCTTAATTGAGGACACCATCTGTTTCTTACTGGGACCCCGACTAGTATAGGGGTGTATAATTTTGGTGTTGAAGTGATTTCTGATTTCTTTAGAGCATGGCTGGAAACCAGCATTTTAAGTTTTGATCCTTTTCTCTAATGTGCTAAAGATCTTATATAATTATTAGCCCTTTTGCAGGTTAGCATATAAACCAGCTCAAGTAAACAGGGAAATAATAAGAATTTAAAGAATTGAGTTAATGAAAATTAACGTCAGTTGGCCATGTTTTTTGGCTCAGTTGAAATGGTATTTTTTTTTACACTTAATCCTCTCTCAGAATCAATGTGTTTATCTTTATAACTCCATTGAATTTAGGCCCTACAAATATTTTTGCATATATACTTGTTGGTTTGTGGATTTCTTAGCTAATTCTTAAATTACATAATACATACACATTCATATACAGCATACATTCATATTCATATACAATGTTTTCAGAGTTGATGTGACTCTAGAACATTTAAACTGGCCTGGATATTTATTTATTTTTTTTATTATTTATTTTTTTGGCCTGGATATTTAAAAGAAAATTGTGAACTGATCATTAAAAACAAGTAACTTCAAGGTTCCCATATAAGATTTAAAAAATACTCACAGATTAAGATTTTGTTCTAATTTTATATCACTATGATGTAAATGGAAGTGGAAATGATGGAAAATGGAAAATGAAAATAGAATTTCAGTTTCATTTTGCCTATTGATTTAACTATCCCCCTCAAAGCAGAACAAGAAGACACACAGAAAGCATTTTTCTTTGTTTCATTACAAAAAACAAATTGAGGAACGCCTGGGTGGCTCAGTGGGCTAAGCCTCTGCCTTCGGCTCAGGTCATGATCCCAGGGTCCTGGGATCGAGCCCCGCATCGGGCTCTCTGCTCAGCAGGGAGCCTGTTTCCCACTCTCTCTCTGCCTTCCTCTCTGCCTACTTGTGGTCTCTCTCTGTCAAATAAATAAATAAAATCTTTAAAAAAAAAAAAAACAAATTGAGGCATCTAAGTTTGCCCTTGTAGTTTCATAATAAAAATTACAGTTTTTTACTTTTTTTTCCATGTTCATCTGTTTGTTGCCTTTCATATCAAGGAAGGATCCCAAGAGGAAAAAAAAAGAAGTAATTTCCCAAAATTATGTGCAAACAATTATGTTGAAACAGAGCTTTATGATTCTTCTAAATAAGTAATACATAACAAATATTTATTATATACTGGATGCTTTTAAAAGTGTTTCTTCTTATGTAGCTAGTCATAATAATTGTAATGTGGAAAAGAGGGCACCTTGGGAAGACAAAAATCTGTTTACTTTATGTAATCTTTCTACATAAATCTGGCAGACTTTCAAAGATCTGTTTCTGCACTGTAGACTGAGAAATTTGAGTTTACTTTGGCTTCTCGGAGAGGTCAGCTTTCTTTATAGATATGTCAGGCTGTGGTCAGCTCTCTTTGGCTGGCCTTGGTTTTTGTAACTTGTAGGGCAAACAGTGTGTTTTTTTTTAATATATGTGCCTGAGAAATTAACCAAGCACAACTGCTTTTTAAAATAATTTTTTCAGTAGGCTTTACTTTCAAATATGATGAAGTAAATAGCTGTGAAGCATCATTGTTGCATTTGCATAGCAGAGAACATTTCAATCCCATTGTTTGTAATATATTAAAATCTGCTCTCTTAAAAACCTATGGCTTTTTTCTGTTTTAGTGATTTCCCTGGAATTTTCTGATGACCATATTTTGGTGTTCTATTGGTGATAAGGGCATAAATGAGTTCTAAGCATAAAAAATATGCGTGCTTGCCTCTGGCTGCTGCATC
The DNA here is from genome assembly GCA_028646535.1 of Procyon lotor. Classification (NCBI taxonomy): domain Eukaryota; kingdom Metazoa; phylum Chordata; class Mammalia; order Carnivora; family Procyonidae; genus Procyon; species Procyon lotor. The sequence goes on along the minus strand of CM053608.1, from coordinate 76,403,092 downwards.
CAGAGACCACAGAAACCACAGAAATGGAGCAGAGAGTTTGGAAGCAGAATAGAAGTTGATCCACTAAGTAGTAAGAATTGATTAAGATGAAAGAAATAAGTACATGTGGAATGTGAATTAATACAACTTTTTTTTTCCTTAGCACTGGAACATTTTTTTCTAAATAAAAGCCAATATATAAAAAAGATCTTTTTATTTATTTATTTATTTATTTGTCTGTTTATTTATTTATTTATTTCTAAAGATGATTTACTTATTTATTTGACAGAGAGACAGCGAAGAGAGGGAACACAATCAGGAGGAGTGGGAGAGGGAGAAGCAGGTTTCCTGCTGATCAGGGAGCCTGATGCGGGGCTCCATCCTAGGACCCTGGGATCATGACCTGAGCCAAAGGCAGTTGCTTAAAGACTGAGCCACCCAGGTGCCCCCAAATTTTTAAAAATGTAGCTATTTTGGTTGAGGCGGGAAGAAGGCCTACAGCCTGCCTCATCAGTCTCCTTTCTTCCTGTGTTGGTCCCAGAGGCAACTGCTTGAAAAGCCACTACTGAACTGTAAATCTTAGAAGCCTCCATATGAAGCTACATATAAGAAATCAATGGCAGAAACTTTCTTCCTCTGAGAAACTAAAATTTTTAGCATTTTTATCACCAAGAATTTGTAAGAACTGTCATTTTGTTTTTACTGCATTTTGCTTAAAATAAAATTCACAGTTTATTTGGGATCCATATGTCTATGACCCATTTATCTGTGCTTAATTTTTCTCCATCCCCTGCTCCTTCCCATTCAACATTCTAAAGTTTGCTTGGGTCTAACTCAAACCTCAGGAAAGCCCTCAGCCTATTCTGTCCTGCCTTTCAGGCATCTCTAATGCCTTGTGGGGATGTCCATAAGTTGACTGTCACTTTTCCGCCATGTTTCATCTAATTTGTTGGTCATTTGCTGTCTCTTGCCAGCCAGTAGTGTTTCTGCCTTTGCTTTACAGAAACCTAGTGTAATGAACCCATGCTCTGTTTAGACTAAAGGTGACATGTTCCCCCCCGCCCCGCCGCCGTCTCTTCTTTCTGTCACACTCCTTGTATGAGACATGTTTATGACCCATTTTAGTGCCTGTCTTATAAACATTTCTTTCAGAGTTTCTCTGGAATAAGTTAGTCCTGGGGCTATGCGGTAGCTCAGAATGAATGCCGCAATTCTTCATTTTTCATTCTAGTCATCCAGATTCCAAACCTCTTCTACTGTAGGTTCCCAACCCTCCAGCAGATTTGCTTATTCCAATTATGCCTCTTGCTCTCATTCTAGCTTGCCTAGATAAGACTGAATATTATTTTAGAATTCTTTTGAATCTTTAACTTTAGTTGATAAATACAGAAGCCTCAATTTTAAATCTTTATAAAGGTAAGATATTTGGTGCTATGCATTCTGACACTCTCCCATGTTGTTTGGTGATCCCAAAATAGTTCATTTGTGAGCTGTGAAACATCTTGGAATGAATTAAAGATAATAGGGTAGCAAAAATTATTTTGAGTTCCTTTGTTCACGAATAATGGATATCCATAACTGAAAATAGCTTATTAAAGCAACAGTGAAAAGTTTATTAGCATTAGCATTCTCTAGATATGAGTGGATAATTGAGGTGTTATAGAGGCTCTTCATAATTCCAGACTTCTCCCATTCTGGGCACATGGAGGAATTGTGTTCCTGGTTGGGTGGACAAGAACATGAAAATCTCTTTACCTCTGGCATGGAGACCTGTTCTTGAAGAGAAGGGGCACCTCTGTCATCCTGAGTCCTTGAATGTCTAAAATGAGAGGAGGCCTCTGCCTTATGCTCTTGTCCTAATATTTGTGAAGCATGAGCAAGGAAGAACTTCTTCTGTTTTGAGATACCTGGGAATTTTGGGTTTGTCTTTGTTACTACAGCATAACCTAGCATATATAACTGATACAAGATCTGGTTGTGGAGGATAGGGGAGTAGTTGTGTTGACCGGTGTTGCTAAAAGGTTATTAGGCACGTTGGTAACATATATTGTAATTCAAATGTAATGACATGATGGCCATGTCAGTCAATGATGTTTTGGGAGGAGAAACTCACCCACATATTCCATAATGCATTCTGGGCATCTGTAGTTGAATTTATTGCTGGCAACATTATGGAACTCATTTTAGGTATTATTTATCAATATGTTATTATTTTATGTTTTAGCTTAATTAAAATTAATACTAAAATAACTACAGTAATTGTATGTTTATATTACAAGAAACTATTCTTTTGTTATTTATTTAAAAAGTTATTAGGTTTTTCTACATTTTCAGACTTACCTAGATCGGAGAGGGTATTGTGGTCTAGTCTTTTGCTGAGTCATAACTATCACAGAGAGAACGAGGTAAAAAAAAATTCATTTTAGCATGGCAGTTCATGCTGAAAGGTAAAACTTGTCCAGCTTTCTGTCCCTTCCCCCTTCCCTCTCTTTTCCCTCCCTTCCTGTCTTCCTTCCATCTATGTTACTTTTTTTTTAAGATACATAGGCTATGATTTATATATGTTGATCTAGATTCCTTACTGCAATGATTTGCAAAGAATCTGTTTTCAATATATGTGTAGGTGTTTTTAGTAAACAAATATTTCTATGGTAGTTCACGGAGAGCTTGTAATCACTTAGTAAGCACTGCTTCATTAATCTTAACAGTTTTCTTACGAGTTTAATTATGGAGCAAAAATTAACCTTCCCTTTGAGTAGGTGGGTTTTTGTCACATTGAGAAGTATTCTTAACCTCCCATGAGAGACAGAAGGGGAAAAGTAGCTTGCTATGAACTATAAACAAGCCTATGTGAGTTCCTTAGTGGAGAGTGAAGAGTTCTTCCCAATGTTAGTGTACACTGGTGAGTTTTACTCTACTGGGCTGTGCCTTCCATTATTTTTCTGGCTTTCCCCTTCCCAAGAAGCTTGGATTATGGTATGCTTATTAATTATAAGAGACACGCCAGGATTCAAAGAGGTTTCTAGTAGCCATTGAGCAACTGAGAAATTAAAACAGAAGCAAAAACAAAAGATTTCTCGTTTGTTTGTTTGTTGTTGTTGTTTTCAATCTTGTGTTCTGAAGAAGATCCAGGGATGGAGTGAATTATCAGTTCACTTCCCACATTTGTGCATTGATCGGCAGCATGCACACATACACATACTTACTTATATGTGAATTTATGACATTAAATGATCACAAGTATTATATATATGATTTGAAAAGATATACATTTTTCAATAGTTTGAGAATATATTCCCTGTTAAACTGCATTTACTAATTACATATTTACTAAAAATAAATCTAACTAGAGTGACTTATAAGGAGATCATAGCAATGATAAAGAATAAAAATACTTTTTGACTTTAAACTTGAAGTTAATCTGTTAAAAAAATTCACTTGGAAAGTGTTTTTAATAAGTACATTCAGAGCAGTATTCTGTGGGTCTTGGATATCAGAAACTGAAGTTTTACTTAGGATTTAAGAGTAAATCATTTGCTAGGCAGGTTTCTAAAAGTTAAAAACAAATGTCAATTTCAAAAGTAGGGGCTCCTGGGTGATTCAGTCAGTTAAGCTCTGACTCTTGATCTCAGCTCAGATCTTGATCACAGGATCTTGAGTTCAAGCTTCACATTGGCATGGAGACTACTTAATTTAAAAAAAAAAAAAAAAAGACTAAACTATTTGCTTTTACATTCCTGAAAATTCACAGATATCATGCTATAACAAATTAATACTTTTTAAAATTCTCTTTACTGATTATTTTCTTCCTTTGGAACTTAGTTACCTTCTAGGTCCTACCCATCCCAGAAGCTGTAAATTCAGTTTTAGATTTTAAATATTTTCACATAGAAGATAATTGCATACTGGTTGAATCAGACCTCCTAAGTTCAGATCCCATTTTCTCTGCTTTTGACTTTGTGGCCCTGAGAATTATTACACACTTTCTCACCCTTGGCTCCCTTTGTCTGTGAAGAGGTGATTATTATAGTGAGGTGATTACGACGTAGAATAAGGTAATTAATGTAAAATACTTAGCATGATTTTTGGACTGTAGAGACTCAGTAATTGTTAACTTGCACTAATTGGACAATTCTGGAACTATTTACTGAATTAGATTTCTTTAATACATACAACAAATAAAATTTTGATTCAGGATAAAAAGTAATCAATTTGTTTCATTGACCCCAGAGAAACGAAAATGCCTCTCAATCATTTAGTCTATAGAAATGTACTATATCTTTAATCTTTTACTCCCTCTGAATATTCATGTTCCTGAGAAAAAGTCCGAGCTAAGTAAGCTACCTTGTCTGTTCTCCTTTGTACCTCATTTCAGAAATGAACCATCTTGTTTACAACATCAGCACTTTTCCTCTTTTGATGGACTGGTCAGTGGTATTTACAGATTGTTTAACAAAGTGTGATTGCCCCTACTGACTTTTTCCTGAAGACCTGGATCCACTTTAATCAAGAAGCAGTGTTGATTTTTGTCCTCCTAAGCAACGCCATCTTCTGAATATTTTCTTGAAAATATATATATGTCCCTTTGGCCTAGTCCTTTCTCCATAATATTGTGGATTAAATAAATAAATCAATATGAATTTATTGGTTAAGTCAAGTTTAAGTCTATATTCTGTTTTCTTTCTAAGGACTGATACACATACTAAAATGAAACAAACTATAATTTATGTCTTGACCTGCAGTGAATCCCTTTTTCCTTCTGAGCAGAGTCAGATCTCCTGGAAAAATGTCTTGCTTGCTGCCTGCTTTTTAAAAATTTGTTTTAAGGCCCAATGTAAGAAACACAATATAAATATCAACACAATATAAATCCATATAATATTTTTCAAAAGATCATACTTTTTTTTACTTCCAATTTTTTTTAAAGATTTTATTTATCCATTTGATAGAGAGAGAGAGAGATCACAAGTAGGCAGAGAGGCAGGCAAAGAGAGAGGGGAAGCAGGCTCCCTGAGCAGAGAGCCCGATAAGGGACTCGATCCCAGACTCTGAGATCCTGACCTGAGCCGAAAGCAGAGGCTTAACCCACTGAGCCACCCAGGCACCCTACTTCCAATTTTTTTAAAAGATATATTTATTTGAGTGATAGAGAGAGCATGCAAGTAGGGAGGGGCAAAGGAGGAGAGAGAATCTCAAGCTAACTCTGGACTGAGCATGGAGCCTGATGGGCTCCATCCCGCCACCCTGAGATCATGACCTGAGCCAACATCAAGAGTCAGATGCTTAACCAACTGCACCACCCAGATGCCCCTTTGCTTTCAATTTTATCAAACTTCTACTTTTATCATTATGAACAAGAGAATTGCAATGTGATATTCAAATTTCAACTGTCTATAGTCCTTTGTGTTAGAAGGGCACTTAGATTGGAAGACTAAACAACTGCGTTCTGGGTGACATTTGCCACTGCTGTCTAGGTAACGTTAGACAAGTATGTTACCTCTGAGGGAGAGCTTCACTTTGTTCCGATGTAAAAACCAAAATGGCTGTCTGAAACACCTAGAGTTGCATGGAGAATCCAACTGTACTTTACATGCAGGCCATTTAGAAAAGAGGAAGCAGCGGGGTACCTGAGTGGCTTAGTCGGTTAAGTGTCTGCCATTGGCTCAGATCATGATCCTGGAGTTGTGGCACCGAGCCCCCAGAACCCCACATTGGGCTCCCTGCTCAGCAGGGGGTCTGCTTCTCCCTCTGCCCCCACCCCACTTATGCTCTCTCTCTTTCAGATAAATAAATAAAATCTTTAGAGAAAAAAAGAAAGAAAGAAAGAAAAGGGGAAATGGCATCCAAAAATGTACTTATTATTGCCAACATTAACTTATAAATTTGATTAAGTTTATTAGTTTAGTTCATTGGCATGTATGTATGTGAAATAATGTTCTTGTCCTCTGATGATCAATATCACAAATTGTTGGATGGATTGTTAGGCTTGATATTTTTAGGTAAGACTCTGATCATCTGTCCTTGGGAAAACACTCTATTCTCTTGGTTTTTCTTTTTCTTTTCTGTATCAATGAAAGCAATAACAGTTTGAACTTCACATTCAAACATTTTAGTTTGATGCCCAGCCCTGCTTTCCACTAGCTTTGTAACCTTTGGCAGTTTACTTCATTTTTGTGAACTACATCTTCTGTGTCTGTAAAGGAGACATCATCTTTTGCCACTTTTTAAAAATATAGTCTGTACAAAAAAACGATATTAAGGCCAATAAGGTGATGGAAGTAGTCAGTTCTCTTAATTCAGCTTAAGTGATTGAAAACCTTGAATTTTAGGTTGCCCAAAGTAAATTAAAGTATGACTTCAGCTGTATTCAGCTCTAGCTTTCCTCATCTGTAGATGAAGATTGGAAATACAGTGAATCACTTCATTATAAGATTCTACTCTTATGTCAGTCAGAAAAACAGTTTGAAAATAAACAGATCGTTTCTTCCCTTTTGTTTCTTTGGAAAGTCAAGTGTTAGCATTAGAGGAGAATGAGGACAGATGAATGCTGACCAAAAAGAAAATAGAAGTTGTAATCTTACAGAACTACTTACTTTCCTCTAGGGACAAAGGCTACATATAAATAAGCAAGGATTTCTGCACCGTGTCAAGTAATGAAAAGTTAAATGTATTTATCTTTAAGGAATACAAATAAGGTAAATTTTGCATCATGTAAATTTTGAAACTGACTAAAATATAGAAACATGTTAATAGATCTCCATAATTTCATGGAGTGTTTTTGTATCTGTTCTAAACAGACTACAGCTTGGAATCCGTTCTTTACAGGTCACAGGTAGGAATGTTTTGGAGGACAAATGTGTTCTAGCAACCAGCCACGAGATTGTTTTGGTGGGATTACTCATCGGATATAGTAGATAAAATGTCTGTAGGTTGCTTCCTTTGTTTTTTGTTTTTTTTTTTTAAGATTTTATTTATTTATTTGTCAGAGAGAGTGAGCCTGAGCAGGTTTCAGCAGAGAGGTGGAAGCAGGCTCTCAGTTTTGTACTTTTCACCAAGTGTAGCAAACTGAATAGGTGGAACTATATTCAAATGTTTTAAACAAACCTTGCTTGATTTAGGTTCTGTCAGCCTAAATATTTGATTTGTAGCTTTCTACAACTGACATGGAATACTTTAACCCTTAATATCATAAACTTTTCTGTTAACCTTACATTGGTGGGGAATGGCTACTTTAGAAATCCAGTAATAGAAATTTTCACAGATAGTGAAGATTAGCAAGGACGTCACTTAGCAAGGAAGGCTGAATGATAAGGCCCAGTATCACCTCAGAAGGGAAGAGCTGAATTTGAGTCTATCTCTTAATCCTTATAATATATTGCCACTCTGTAAAGATAAATAGTCTAATATTTTTCAGTAGTTCAGATGGTGCTTAACTCATCCAATCCTTTGTAACTACAAGATGCTATAAAATAATGTGAAGTTTTATCTTAAACTCTCCGAAATACAATTCCTCATATGTATTTAGTAGTCTCCGATCTCGGTGCTCCTTCCAACTCTGTCTTTGCCAAACTGTAGCCTGTGTGTAGGTCCTCACCATTAAAGAAGCTTTCTTCTTTAACCAAGTCCATTATTTAAGACCTCTTCAATCTAATCTCTCCCAGGGAATTTCCAACTGATTAAAATAGGAGTATTGATTTTGACCTTCTCTGAGACGTACAATGCTTACAAAACACTTTTTACTCATAAATACACGTATCTTTGAATTTTTACATTTGCAATTAATCAAATATTCATTTAGATATAAGTGTAGCTGTTTTTCATATTTTCTTCTATAAAAATATGAATATCTTAGGTTTCAAGAGTATAGATGGTAAAGACTTTGGTTTAATTACCTTGAACTTCACTTAGCACCACATTAACACAATAAGATGCTTAATCTTTCCTGTAATTACCATCATAGAAGATCAAAATAAAATTAGAATTACAATGATCTTTTCTTGTTTAAGTTAATGATTTTAAGTTGGTAAGATGCCATTTACATTAGATAAAAATAGAATTAGACTGAGCATCTCTAATACTAGAAAATACAGCATACTTATAAAAAGAAACAGAGGTGAAAAGTTCATTCTCTACTTCAAGGAATATGTTGTTTAATCTTTGTCTTTAAACTAATTTTGTTAAGTTCTTTTTAAATTCTCAACTTTTATTTGCTTGGGCATTGAAAATGAGTACTATCCAGTTGGGAAAAAGAATAAATCCTGATCCATTCTGACTAAAATCATTCTTTGGAATTTTCTTACTTTCGATACTCAAAATACTGAAAATCAAGCTGATGCCAACTTTTCTTTTTGAATGATAGAGATTCAATGTTTTGGAAATGTAAGGTTTCTTGGGAGGAAGTAATCAAAACAAAATTACTTTTCTTCATAAAAAGAACAGCTATTCCATTTATTCTAAGAAGGGGAATTCAGAGACTTTATGTAGGTCAATGTCAGTCATAAAACAAAAAGAGAAAAAGATAACTGAAAAATAATTATCTGAAAAGTGCAGGTATATTAGAGGATTTCGGATTTATTTCCATTTTCTCTTCATTTATTTTATGTTTTCTTGAATTTTTTTCACATTACATGTGCTAGGAAAACATATTCTTCAAAAGATAGAATTTTAGTCTGCATTTCTTATTGATTTTTATACATATTACATTTTCTTTAGATTTTATTTATTTGACAGAGAGAGATATCACAATGGGGGGGGGGAAGGGAGCAGGAAGCAGGTTCCCTGCTGAGCAGAGATCCTGAGGGGGTGCTCCATCCCAGGATCCTGAGATCGTGACCTGAACCAAAGGCAGAGGCTTTAACCCACTAAGCCACCCAGGTGCCCCTACATATTACATTTTTATTACAACACAAATATATATCATATTCTGTCAGCTGCATAATTATTTTTGTACTTTATAATTTTAAAAAGTATTGCATTTGAATTATTCCAGAATTCTTATGCAAATTTTGTAGCAGAACTTTAGGTACATGATTAAAATATTCTAGTATTTGCATAATTTAACAGATTAAGAAGAATTTAGAAAAACATTCCCTGGCAATTTACTTGTCTTGAACATCTGGTTAACAGCTGGAGTAATGAAAGTTAACCCAGCAGTAACCGTCTTTTACACTGATCCCCCATGCACACACAAACACTAGGAAGGATTAACTACTATTAATTCTTACTTTCTCTTGCTATAAGGATTTGCTTAAAAAAAAAAAAAGATTTGAGAATCCTTGCTTGTATAATATCAGCTGAAATGTATATGTAAAATGTAAATAGCTGATTAAAATGGGATTCCAATTTTATTAATATAAATTGAAAAAAAAAAGCTAACTCTTGATAGTTGACACAGATAGTTATGATTGGATTTCTTTGCAATTTATATAAACACATTTTAGGTAATATACAGTATTACAATAATAACCACTGACATATTTCATACAACCCTAATGTTGACTTGATTACTAGATAAGGACTGAGCACACACATTTGAAGATGTTTAATATATATTTAAATATATACTTATATGTAAGTATATATATATTTTATATATATTAAATACATATATTTATTTTATATATATTTTATTATATATTTTAAAATATATTACATAAATATATTATTTTATATATTAAATATATAAGTGTATATTTAAATATATATGTGTATATATATATTTGCATTTATATTTAAAATATATATTTTATATATATATTTGTTAGATCACAAATTTATTGTGTACCATATATAATAAGTATCTATAGCATTTTTTAATACTGCAAGTCTTTACCTGTTCAAATGAACCTATTTTTATGTATTATTCTTTTTTTTAGACTTTTTTATTTATTTGAGAGAGAGAGAGTGGGAGTGAAAGAGTGAGAGGGAGAGCAAGAGCAGGGGGAAGGGTCCGAGGGAGAGGGAAAAGCAGACTTCCCATTGAGCAGGGAGCCCTACAGAGATGGCTCCCAGAACCCTGGTATCATGACCTGAGTGCAAGGCAGATGCTTAACGGAGTAAGCCACCCAGGCGCCCTATGTATTAATTATTCCATTTCCATTTAGTATGTTGATAACTTTGGGATACTTTCATTAAAAATGTCAACTGAGCTTGCATATTCAGATTGCAGTGAAAAAGTTAATTTTCTAATTTAACCTAAAAGATAATCATTATCTTTTGAGAACATTCAGAAGGTATGGAAAGGAAGATAAAATTACCTACAATCGCATCTCCTGGAAAGAGCCACCCTGCTCCTTGGTCGGGGCCCCTCAGCACCTTCCCTGCGCTTTCCGCACCCCGTGGGACCAGCCTGGGCCCCTGAGTTCTAGGCTCGAGTCTCAAGGAGCAAGCGCCATGTCATTCGCGAGTGTGCCATAGAGCAGTGCTCTTTTCATATTCCTCAAAATCACTCAAATTGATAACCCTCCTTTAAAATTTTACTCCTGTTTAAATCTCTAGCTGTATGTAAGGCATAGTTAGAATGAAAACAATTAAAGTTGAAATTTATGTTAAGTAAACCATAATGAACTTCTTTTAAGATGTCTCATCTTTGGGCACCTGGGTGGCACAGTCAGTTCATTGTCTGCCTTTGGCTCAGGTCATAATCATAGTCCCCTGGCTAAAGTCATGATCCCAGAGTCCTCTGGGTGGAGTCCCATGTTGGGCTCCCTGCTCAACAGGGAGTCTGCTTCTCCCTTTCCCTCTGTCCACTCCCCACTCCCTACCCCCCACTTCATGCTCCCTCTCTTTCTCTCTCTCACACTCTCTCTTTCAAATAAAATCTTTAAAAAAAAAAAAATGAAATGTTTTGTCTCTAAGTGCTTCGATAGCATAGCAAGATTAGCAAGATGTATTGTTTCATAGTTACTCTCATAGTAATTCTAGTTTTTAAGCTCTTGTCAAGGAATAGGATTGAGTTTTGCCAGGTGCTTCTCTTTAGCAAAAAGTTAATTTAGTTCATTCCATACAATGGTTGTAGAGGCATATAAATAATTTATATGAGATAAGTTGAATAATTGGCTGAAAGAAAATCATAGTTCTTGGTGTTGTCCTTTTTGTCTAAGATTATTTTGCAAAGGTAAGATCATATGAGGATGAACGTTTATATAATAGTTCACAAATATGTAAGCATTGGCATACACATAGTGCGTCAGGGTTCTATAGTGTACTGGGTTCAATTATTTTATATACAAAGATGTTTGATTTTCCAAAGTGTCTCTAGGTGTGCCATGAGCTAGAAATGGCAGGCAGGTTGCATATGTTAGGTTCTTGACCTTGAAATTAGACTCCTTTAATACAAATTAAGAATATATTTAACATATACTCAAAATGAGAAGAGTATTTAAGATTTTTGCAATTACTGGGAAGAAACAAACACTATAGGTAGTCAAAAATAAAAGACCAGTGTGGCCCATGGCCATTAGGATTAGACTGGGCTTTCAGAGATGGGCAAGAATATAATTTAGATGAAGGAAATAGCTTTAACAGAAGTTGCATAGGAAATGTTTATGGACTATTTTGAAAGATGTAGAAATAGGATTATAAGAGGTATGGGTGCACACAGACTTAGGTGGAACAGATCAGAGGGTTCTTTATTTAGGGTAGGCACCTTGGATTATGATCTGAACACAGTGGGAAGCTTTAGAAGGAATTTGATGATGGTGCAGTGTGAGGCAGACAAGAAGTAATCAGAAAGAAGGTAGAGGTTAAATGAAGTGTAAGCTAGTGGAATTAGACTATCTGGGAAGGGACCTAGGGTACCAGACAACTTGAGGGGACTAGTGATGGCACTTATGCAGTAATCTAAAGATAATATGACTAAACCAGTAGTAATTGGAAAATAATGATGAGCAACACTGTGATCACTTTGAGATATTTAAAATGGCATGAGGTGATAAATTTTCAAATGAGACACTAGAAAGGAAAAAGAAAAGGCCTGAGTTAGGATGATTGTGGTTTTGGTTCAGGATAGGAATTTGCAAAGAGGAGCTGGTTCAAGTTGACTAAAGTATGGTTCAGAAATGATGAGTCTGAAGTTTTGGCAGATAATTAAATTGGCAATGTCCTGTGAAAAGGCAAATAGACTTTCACATTATAGCTCTGTCACTTAATAGCTATGGGACTTGCCACATAAATAATTAAATAAGTGTAAGGAACTTAGAATAGTTCTTTTCATGTAATGCATGTTTAATAATTTTGGAGAAAAAATAGTAAATGTAGAAAATAGCCCAAGTTAATTTTCAGAGGAATAATTTGTTTCATATGATCAAAAATGAAAATTACCTGAGAGAGAGAATTGAGGTCCGCAGGATAGGGAAAGATCATTGGGAGCCCTCAAGAGTAGTCGGAGGATGAGAGGTAAAAATAGGATCCTGAGGCTTTAGAATTTTTGGTGAGGACTTTAAAGCTGTCATCATAGGACATACATTTTAGAAGTTGTATTTCTTTCTCAAGCTTTGTAAAATCTAATGTTGAAAGTCAAAATACTACTATGTAAGGCAAAAAAGAAGCCAAGAATAGTCAAAATATGAAGCTTTTATATATATATTTATATGTTACATATAATGTTAGAATATAAAATCTCATAGAAAGTTTAAACCACAATGTATCATATATAAGAATGCCATTTTATTCTTGTTAAAAATCTGTTAGATATGGGGCTGGGTGGCTCAATGTGCTGAGCATCACCCACATACATCTCCTCACTCTGCAGAGAGTTTCCTTGAGATTCTCTCCCTCTCTCTCTGCAGTTCTCTCTCTCTTCTCTAAAATAAGTAAATAAATCTTTTAAAAAATCTGCTATGTATTTACATTAATGTATCACAAAGGAATCATGAAAATAATACTTGTTGTCTTTCTTTATTGACTGTTTCACAAATTAACGATAAGACCACTATTCTAGAACTAGTCACTTATAGGAGAAAATGAAAAGAGAAAAAAATTAACACCTGAGATTTTAAGAATTGCTGTTATTTATATTGAGAAATAAAGTTGCATTTCTTTTCAGATATGATATGATCTTGTTGGTCAGAGACAATTTTCATTATATCTAGTTCACCAGCTTTTAACACATTACATAAAAACTAAAATAGTTAAGAAAAAATTTAAACAACCTACAATTTCTTTTAGCTTACTTCTGTTATTCTAATTCATTTTTCTAAAGTTTCATAAATAAGAAGACCATTTAGATTTTTAATAGAATTTTGATAGTTTCATAGTTTTATTGTAAATAGATTAGAGTTTGTGAATATCTACACAGAACTTTAACTACCATTTCCCCATCAGTTTTATTTTGAAAAGATGTTGGAAATTGTGCTTAATTATGGAATCAAATTTTTTTCTTTTTAGAATTTTAAAATGTATACTTTACCAAAAATTTGTGTAATGAATTATGTAGAAACACAAATCACGTTTTAGTATTTGAAAAAAAACTTTGTATTTATGAGTCATTTTAGGGACTTTTCAACTTGAGATTGATGGGATTAAATTATCATCCAAGCCTATGCAACCAGTTTTCTGCCTTTTAAATTGCCTGTATTTGTTGAGATTTATCATTAATATCCATATGTTCTGCCCATAGAAGGAAGTGCATTGTAGGAATTCAGAGTTATGAAAGAAACATTTTGCCTTTAAAGAAGATAGGATTCAGAAATGCCTACTTGAAATTTTTGCTTTCATTCTTTGGAAGTTATTAATGGCTTTGAATAGCAATAATTTTAAAATAGAAATTCTGCAGATATCAATGAGCAAATTGCCTTGATTTCAACATGAATTAAATATGAAGAGCTGAACAGAGTATCTGGCCCTCCACTATTTCTTCTTCATCTAGAAACTTCATTATTAAATATGTGAAAGCCAAAGATGATTCAAATATTTTAGTATACTACAGATGTGATCTTTAGAGTTTACATTATCTATAAATTACAAGTAGCCTAACTAAAACATCTGCAGGGTGGCAGTGTCTGTGCAATTTAATTTTCACTAAAAGCATTAGAGTCGGTGGGAAAATCACCCCAGTCAGCAGAATGAACATAGAAATTCCATTCGTGGAATAAAAGGGTTATTTTAAAATGGAGCAAAATATGCTGAATGATATTTGTTATTTTGTTAATGATCATTGTTCTTATTTGTCCTAATTTATTTTATTTCCCCTATGCTCTACATTTATAACATAGAATAATCACACTTTTAATAATTTATAATATCATTACTACAAGATCTGTATCATTCTCAAAATCTGTGTCTTTTGAGTAATATGAAAATATTTGAGGTTTGTTTGATACTAAGGATAAAATATCTTCTCCCATTGTTTTCATGCTGTTCTGGCCCAAATGAGGAAACTGAGGGCAAGAGGTTTTGTGTATTACTCAAGACACCCGGTAGCAGAATGGGGTTTATCTTCCCAGAGGCAGTGTATCTCCAGGGCATGTGCCATTCACCCAGCATTTGCCTGCCTCCAAATACTTGTTTAAAAATTACATAGGGAGAGGACATGTGAGGCAATATTTTGGGGGTAGAGGGTGGTCAATTGTGCATAAGTTATGAGCAACTTCCATCAGAATTTACAGTCTTCCATACATTCTTACTATATCTTTTTAAAAATTCCTTTCTGCTGCTGGGGTCATATCTGGGGTCATATCTCTTTGGTTTTGGTGTTGACATACCTAGTGTGTAGATCAGATTGGATCTTTAAGTCAAGGGATTGCCCCCATTTCACTTTCACCAGGTAGGTGTCACCTCTGCTCTCTCCACTGGCCAGAATGCTTTAAGGAACTCTCTATCTTGCCTATTGGGAAAGAAGTGAAGTACCGGTCTGTACCAACACTTTACATTTCATGATACTTATAAGTTGTCTGTAGTTGGTGTTTAGAGGATTATGTTGATAATGGAGAGTTAGTATTTCCCTTTAGATGTGTTTTATTGTGTTTATTGGGTTTCAAGGATTGAGAAAGGTTAAGAAAGGTGCTGATCCTCTGTAGTCTTCAACTGTGGTCCAAAATATTTTTCTCAAAAGCGTTTTATCTAGGTTAATATTATAAGATCTTAGTATAATTTATATACTTCCTAGGATAAAAATAAAATTATATCTATTGCAGACCTGTGTTGAAGTTTAATGTAGCAGACAAACATGTGCAAAGTGTGTAACCAAGTACCACATACATGAAAATGTTTGGCTGTCATGAATATCATTAGCATCACATAGTTCAGGCTTTTGTGGGGAGGAGAAAGCTAATAGTAAATCTATTTTTGTTTGAATTTCACTTTAAATTTTGAATGATTTCAAATTAAGAACTCCATTAATACTTTATTCTGAATGTAATACTTGGTGAGATAATTCCAATAATTTTATTTAATTATTTATTTACAGATTTTATTTATTATTTGACAGAGAGAGAGACAGTGAGGGAGGGAACACAAGCAGGGGGAGTGGGAGAGGGAGAAGCAGGCCTTCTGCTAAGCAAGGAGCCCGATGTGGGCTGCATCCAGGATCCTGGGATCATGACCTGAGCCTAAGGCAGACGTTTAACCACTGAACCACCCCAGTGCCCCCAGTAATTTATATTTAATCATCTACGTGGAATTTACTATCAATATAGTCACATAGGGAGCTTTAACATTATTATAAGCTGCAGTCATATGGATATAAATTTATATCACAAAAGCATCAATATATTAGTATCTAACTTCTATATTCTTAAATTGAGCAATGCAGCACGATCTCATAAAAGCTTACTTAACACCAACTGATAGACATATTCCTAGGTTCAATCTAGTGTCATTTTATTATTTACAGATATATCCCTGCCCAGCTGGAATATACTCATAGGTTTTATTTACCCCTGACCTCAAATGAGACACTAACTTTCTGTAAGTCTCATGTTCTGCATTATTAAAGTATCTCACAGATGAGTTCTAGAACCGTAAACGAGCAGACCTGAATTTGTCTGGAGAAATGTTTTGATTATCAGCATTATGTTTAAAGCATTTTTAATTTAAATGTTTTTAGTCAGCACATGGGTAACAAGTTCTTTTCATACTCTACCACTCATTATTAGTTTGTGTGCAGCTGTTTCATTCTTTTATGTGAGGTGTGTGACCCCTGAAGGAATTTGGGGTTTTGACTCCTAGACCTTATAGCTCTTCAGTCTCTTCCAGCTTTACTTATTTGTATATCCATGAGACTGTTCCTCTTTAGTAGAGAGTTGAAGAACCACCTGCCCCATCCATTATACTCTTTAGTGGATTCCTGCAACTGTCATATTCCTCTTGAGGGGAATGGTTGTTTCTATTTTGATCACAGGTCTCAGAGAATAACATATTACAGCTTTTTAACATGCTTGATACTTTGCAGTCTGTAAAGAAAATAATATGTATTATTTTCAAGAAATAAATAATAGAAAAAAATAATGTGTATTAATTCACTGTTAAGAAAGTAGCAAATGTTGATTTTATCTTCTCAGTGTTGTCATTTGCTGTTTTCATTATATTTGTGCAGAATAAGGTATTTTCATTTTCTTTTTTTTTTTTTGGTATTTTCACTTTCTATTAGAATAATCTTTGAGCACTTGTGAATGTCAACACTTATTTTGAACTTCAAAGTAGTTATTTTGTTCGTTAACTTATTTTGAACTTCAAAAGTTCAAAAGTTTTGTTTGTTGTTTGTTAACTTATTTTGAACTTCAAAAGCATGATTGGATGACTACTCCCCAAAAAAGTAATGAATAAAAGATTTTGGCATAAAAGTTATAGAATTTTGGTAGGCTAATGATAAAGATAATAAGATAATTTAAAGGGAAGTGGCCTGGACTTTTTTGAAAAAAGACCCAAATTAATATTATTACTTTTACTATTTTAGAAATATGAAGTTGACCAGCTACTGTCAGTAGATCTATCTGGACCAATTAGAGTTGTGGTTCATAATCGATGACAGGCCTTCATATACAATTAGTCCTTTTTTTTTTCAATTAGGGAGAAAAAGTAATATAACTGATATATGAGGACGACACTTGGTCTCATTAGCTGAGATCACTTTATAGTCTTAGAATGACTAAAAATATACTCATTACTTAAAAGGGGGACTTTGATAAGGTTTAACATGATCATCGGCTCATAGTACAATAATACTAAAAATTTACTATTACAAATTTAATCAAAACACATCAAACTACTTAGTTTGGTTTTCATGTCTGCTAAAACTGAATTTGCATGTGAAAATATGAATTTATAGGTCGTTCTGTGCTTAACATCAGCAGTTCTGTGTCCTCTGCTTAAAACAAGGCAAGAGGCTCATAAAATAAACTTTAGGAAACATGTCAATATGAATTTATATCGTAGAACTTTAGAGAGTCAGCCAAACAATTCTTAGAGTTAATATGTGTTCCAGATAAATATTTAAATCAATATGATAAAAATTATTTTCATAACAGAACAGTAGCAAAATTTTACAACTGTAGTTACAGACAATCTTAATAAAAGTATATTAAGAATATTTGAGGAGTGCCTGGGTGGCTTAGTCAGTTAAGCGGCTGCCTTTGGCTCAGGTCATGATCCCAAAGTCCTAGGATCCAGCCCTGCGTCAGACTCCATGCTCAGCGGGGAGCCTGCTTTTTCCCTCTCCCTGTCCCTCTGCTTGTGCTCTCTTTCTCTCTCTGTGTCAATAAGTAAAATACTAAAAAAAAAAAAAAAAAATTGAAAAAAATACAATATTTTGGTAAAGAATATGATTTTTTTTAAATGGAGAAATATATTTTCTTAGAGGATATATTTAAGATATCTTAAATATCTTACAGGATATTTTCTTAATTTTTTTTCAAAGTTATATTATCAATTCAGTGGATTTTTTTTAGTGGAGAGAGAGAGGGAGGGGGTGGATGTGGGGCAGAGAGAGAGAGAGAATCTTAAGCAGTTCTGTGTCCAGCATGGGACCCGACATGGAGCTCCATCCCACAACCTGGAGATCATGACCTGAGCCAAAATCAGTGGTTGGACGTTTAACCGACTGAGCCACCCAGGCACCATATCATTTCAGTGTATTTTTTTAATGAAAAGTCTTGAATATTTTATTCTAATGTTTTTTTTAGTAAGAGCTCTAAGGGAACTCAATTGTTAAGTGATTATAAAGCTATAAGTAAGAATTATCAGTATTTACCCAAGAAATGACATGTCAGTGAAATTTATTATAAAGCCCCAGGGGCCCTAGGGACTCTAGTATAAGTTGGAACTTAATATTTGACAAGGCAAGTATCACAAACAAATACAGATGGAATTAACTATTCAACACATGGAATTGGAGAGCTATTTGGATAACTACAACTTAAGGTTAAATTCTCCTGCCGAATCTTATGCTAGAAGGAAAAAAAATGTCTTGATAGGTAAAATGGGTCATTGAGTTAAATGTGAATGCATGATTTAAAATTTGGAAGAAAACACTGACATTTAAATAACTTCAGAATATTTAACCTTAGGGGAAAAAATAGATGAAAATACAAAAGAAATCCTTGATAGAACTGACTACCAAAAAAGAAAAAGAGAATAAACAATGCATATTAGAAAATATTATATAATCGAACTTAAAAGCCAATCTAGTAATTGAAGTGTTTTTGGTTTTTTTTTTTTGTTGTTGTTTTTTGTTTTTTGGTTTTTTTTAAGTGAAGTGTTTCTGAGTTCTGTGAGCCGCTCTAGCAAATTATCATACCTGAGGAGGGGTTCTTGGGAATCTTTGATTTATAGCCAGTTAGTTAGAAATACAGATAACAACCTGGGCTTGTGATTGGCATCTCACATTTATATATCGGGGTCAGTCTTGTGGGACAGAACCATTTAACCTGTGGGATCCGATGCTATCTCTGGGTAAATAGTGTCAGAATTCAGTCAAATTGTAGGACACCTACCTGGTGTTCCAAAAATTGCTTGTTGGTGTGTGGAACGCTCCCCCCACTCCATCCCCCTGCCTGCTCCTTTGAAATTGGTATCAGAATCTATTTAGAAGGTATAATAAAGGTTACGCTATAATCTGCCATATCTACCACAGTAAGCATAGGCTTTTTTTACCTTTTGGTAATTGTTTTCACTTTCGAGAATTTTAAGACTGTAATTTTCTATACAGTTTGATAAAGGAATATATCAACATTCATTATACTTTTGATAAAAGAAGATGTAATCTGTCTTTAAATTCATAATTGATTCGCTCAAATACCAAGCAACACAATGCTTATTCTCTAGGACCAGAGTTCCCTGCAATTTTCTTAAATTTGAAATGGTAAGAAAGGCTCATTTTTACTCAGTTTTTATCCCCGCTGTCTGCCTAGCTGTTGCTAAATTCCTTTATATCTCACCCTGAAAGCTCTTCCTTCTACGAAGATCTCTAGTTTCCTTTCTCCCCACCTCTGAAGTATAAGTAACATATACTCATCCTTCAATCCCAGTCTAAATACCACTTTTTAAAAAGATTTTATTTATTTGACAGAGAGAGAAAGAGAGAGAAGGAACACAGGTAGGGGAAGCGACAGAGGGAGAGGGAGGGGGAGAAGCAGGCTTCCCACTGAGAAGGGAGCCTGATGTGGGGTTTGATCCCAGGACTCTGGGACCGTGACCCAAGCTGAAGGCAGACACTTAACCAACAGCCACCCAGTGATGTTTATCACTTTCTAAGGAAGGCTTTCCTTTACTCCCTGAACTTTGGCAAGGTCTCCCCTTATAGGCTTGCATATTACTTCGTTATGATCTGATGGGGAAAAGGTTAGGTCCATTAATTGTTGAAAAAGAAATAGCTACCAAAGGGGCTAGCACTCTGAAAATATTTAATAAAATTTAGCTAAATGAATGTATGAGGACTGTTTGTATTCTGAGGAGTTGCGATCTTCCCATCTGCCTCTGTCAGTGAAGGACTCAGCTGCCTGGTATAAAAGGACATGGGGTTTCTGAATCGAGCTTGCCTTGGAATGGGGTTCCAGCCTGTGCATTAGAGACTGTGATGGTTAATAATATGTGTCAACTTGGCCAGGCTGTGGTACCCAGTTTTGGGGTACCAAGTACCCAGTACCAGTACAAGGTACCTAGTACCTGTCACAATGTTGCTTTGAAGGTATTTTTTAGATGTGATAAATACTTAAATCACCAATTATCTCCGTATCTCCAAATCTCCACTATCTCCATAATGTGGCCGGCCCTCATCCAATCAGTTAAGGCTCCAAGAGAGAAGATTGAGGTCTCTTGAGGAAGAGGGAATTCTGCCTCTAGATCATCCTCAGAATGGAGCTGCTACAGCAACTCTTCTTGGTCCTCCAGCTGCAGATACGCCCTGCAGATTTCATACTTGCCAACTCCATAGTCCCATGAACTAATTCCTTAAACTGAATCTCTCAATCTCTCTTCCTCTCCTTCTGCATGAGTGCACACGTGCACACACACATCCTACCAGTTCTGTTTCTCTGGAGAACCCTGAATAATACAGAGGGAACAAATGGAAGGAAGCGAGGGAACTTTTGATTGGATTTCTACTTACTGTTAGCTATTTTAATTCCCATAGAAACCCTGGGAAGTGAGTTTAACTATTATTTCTATTTAGCAGAAGAAAAACTCAGTCCCAGAGAAGGGAAGATGTGTAGCAGTATACAGCATAAAGCCATCCCGAGAACCCTGACGTATCAGTCTTCAGGCACTGTTATTCTCAGATTATCTTGCTGCCTGCTCTCCCTAAGAGGAAGGGACTGTGGATCCTTGATTAGCCAGAGAGGGCAGTTGTCCTAAAGTAGCTCTCTGGGAATGGAAGAGGGCAAAGGATAAACTCTTAAATGTTATTGGGAACCTAACATGATTGCCATGTGGGTTTTACTAGCAGGCTTTTTCCTATTACTGCCCTGGGTTTCAGAGATGACAAAACAAATTCCCCAGTTTAAAAAAAGAAGTTTTATTTTTCTAGACCTTTATTATTATTATTATTATTATTATTATTTCCCTATTGGTGAATTAGAAAAGTTTTTTTTTCTTTTTTCTTTTTTTTTCCCCTTGTTTTCAAATTTATTGTTTCATTCCCTTGAAGCAGGTCCCACACCCTGATATTTGATGTAGGTTGGCCTACAGTAAAGCTTTACACTGCACATGGAGGGTGTTTAGGAACTTTCTGCTTATTAGGAATTAGTAGCCATTAGTAGAAACAATTACTTGAACAGTGGCCAAAGTCAGTAGTCTTGGGGAAGGAAATATAAAATTATTGCATTCTCTATACTCTTAAAAAATGTATATATAAAAGGAAGAGTTTTCTGATATTAATATGCCTTCTTTCATTTTTGTTTGGCATTCTGTCCAATATCTTAGATGAAAATATGTGTCAGGTGCAGTATAACATGATTATAAAAGCAAATAATTTTAGAAGATGCAAAACATAGAAGATTTGGCAGAAAGTACTATTTTTTTCCTCCTGAGATAGTTATAAAATAAAAAGTTATAATTTAAACACTACCATTATATAAATATGTATAAATAAATACTTGGGGTCACAGAAGGAATTCAAGTAAAAAATCTTATTTTTGTATTTTTGAAAAGTTTATCATCTATTAGGGATGGAAAAGCAAATACAAAGGACTAGCATTTAAATGCATCTTGAGAGGTGCAGCTCTTGATTTATCATGCAAGGGGGAAAATGATTTCAAGTTTAGGTGGCACTTGTGATTTTGATGTATTTAGTTAGGAGAAACTCTTCTAGGTAGTGGTATAGCCAGTGCAAGGATGGACGCACAAAGAGCAGAAGGGAGAGGAGAACTACATTCACTGGCACCAGACATGAAAATAGTAACTCAGGTGAGGACCTTCTCTCAAATACTAGAACCAGTTAAGCAAAATAGGCAACATAGGTGTTTTTAGTTTCAAAAAACATGTGTTTTTCCAAAACCATATTGGTAGAGCAGAGGGACATTCTCAGGGTTCACAGGATTAGTTAGGTTTTGTCTGGGACAGAGAGTATGGATCAAGAGTGAGAGAGAAAGAAATTTAGTTTGAAGTTAAGGTTTTCGATTCTGTATCAGAAGATGTCCTCATTCTGGTTAATTTTGCACATGTTGAAATTTAATAAGACCAGTCCTAACTTTAGTTGCCAGCAATTGATACCATGAGGTACTAACTTCTGAACCCATGTTAGAAGATGCTACGGTAGCTAGGAATAAGATAATGCCCATCCTCCTTAGTCTGACACATTGATTTCCCCTCTTCCCAGTTAACATCTTAAAGCTGGCAGTCACTTCAAAAAAAGAAGAGAAAATAATGGATGTGAATAATTGATAAATTATTGCTATGAAATTTGGGTTTAGATTTAAGACCAGTAACCAAAATAAAATATAAAGAAGAAAAGAGGTACACAAAAGATTTAAGGTAAGACATATAAAAGATCAAAAGTAGAAAGAAAAAGAAAAATTACAACTGGGCTTAGAATCCAAAATACAGTATTTAGGGGCACCTAGCTGGCTCAGGCAGTAGAGCATGAAGATCTTGTCTCAGGGTTGCGAGTTTAAGCCCGCTGTGGACATAGAGCTTACTTAAAAAAAAAAATACAGTAGAGCTAAGAAATAAAGATAAAAGTTAAAATAAGAACAAATCAAAGTGAAGTTAGAGGCTAAAACATGTATTTAAGGTGGAGAATGTAAAGCACCCGGAGACCATCCTTGTGGAGCAGCCCTTAGGGACCTAGCCCCTTACCTTGTACCCATTTCTTCCTAGAGGAGGAGCTTTAGGTGAGGTCCTCAGTCACTTTGTAATTTGGAACCTTTTCTAATCACCCAAATCCAACCAGAAGAACCTGTTTTATAAAAGTCAGTGCTGCTCTGTGATGATTTTCTTTTTTTCTGATTAGATTCATCCTAATTTAAAAATTTTATAGAATTATGCAAAGGTCCATTCTTTTTGCCAACTCACCCTTTTGTTTTCCACTGACCAAAACATGTTTATTTTCTTTTGCCAATTTTAGCATTTGTATAAAAATATTTTTTACATATTTATTCAGAATGTTTTGACCTAAATAGTACCCTCCTTTAAAATTATTGTCCAACATTTTGTTGTTTGTTCCCTAAATGAAAGTGTGCCATTTTTACATTGTTATCTCTATAATGCGAATGCTGTAATGAAAGTGTAATAAAGCTAACTCATAGCCAAAGAACTGCTGTTTAAGCACCTACCTATGTTGTGAATCTTTTTCAAGCTACGTTATTATGTACTTGCTTTTGTTTTCTATTTCTGTAGTCTTCCATTCCCGACTAGACTATAAAATCCCCCAGGACAGGGACAGTATCTTACCACTTTTATGTCCTCCATAGCTCTTGGTATAGTGCTGAGTACAATGTGCTTTTTAATGTATGTGCGTTGAATTAATGACACAGTGCTTATGAGCATATAACTTGAGTCATGTGACTTCTCTAAGTTACTAAGGACTTTAAGCTTACTAAACCTTCACTTGAATGGAAAGAACTTCCTCAAAAGGACAAGTTTTTTCTAAATTCTGATAGTTCTTAATTCAGTGTGCAAAAGTGATGTCGTTACTCAGGAGCCAAGCACTTCAGAATGTTGTTTATTCTAATTGCATTTTGCTTGCTGTTTGATTCTAGAAAACTTAAATAAATCCTATTTAGCACCATCCTTTTTTTTTTTTTTTTTTTTTTTGGCCAAGAGTGCACAGAAAAAGTACTCCATACATTAAATTTTGGCAAGAATGCTTGCTTTATATTGGCAAGGCTTTGTTGTTTCTTTTATTTAGATATTTGTATTTCTTAAAAGCCTCACAACAAACCAAAACAGTGTGTGTATTGTGTGAAACTGAAAGTTTATGTTTTTACGCTGCATATAGATTTCTTAAATAATGAAAGATGTGCTGTCTTCGGTACATTTCTATTGGCTTTGGTTCAGTGCAAATCTTTGATAACTCTCAGTTTTCTGAAGAATTATTTTTTTTCAGTTACTTTCTTCTTGTCTACAGGATCTAGCTCAGAATCTTTTTCATGGGTCATCGCTACTCTTTACCTTTTATGTCTTTTTCCTCACCTGAATGTTTCAAGGGAGCATTCAAAATTTATTGATATAAATGGGCTACATAAAAAGAAGCATCCAAAGTTTTTTTTTCCCTTTTCCTTATTCACTATATAAAACTTAAAAGTAAATGTGATGGCATGAAGTACAATACTAAAAATCTAATATTGATAATCTATCCATTAATAAATCCATCATAGAAAAAATCATCTTGTCTTTTTAGGACATGCCAAATCAAAGGAAGGGCCAAAGTATCCTTACTCCTGAATGATCTTTGCTTTTTTTTTTCTTCACCAATTTAAAATTTACTCTAAGTTATTTTCATATAGGTGGAATCTTTAGAAAACACATCAGGGCTCTGCCCACGGTGTATTTTGTTTGCCTCCCAGTGTTTCAGAAATTAAGTTCATTTCACATGTAGCTCTGGATTGTTATTTTTTCTGAGAAAAAAAAAAAATCAAAGGATTCAGAAACACTAGACCAGCATTCCCACAAAGCTTTGCCTGGAGCCTGGAGCATGTGCTCCCTTTAGAGGGACCATACCCTCCTTCATTGCCTAATAAGCCCATCACTCTCAGTAAGTGGAACCCAAAGGCATGGCTACTACACCCCCCTGTGACCCCTGCTATAGAACATGTAAAAGTTAGTATATAGAATAAAAATCTGTGGTTTAAGAAAAGAAAGGTTGAATTCATTTGGAGTGTGGGTGTGCTCAGAGGAAGGTTAAGTGGAGTAAAAGATAGGAGATTGGGAAACATACCCAGGGTCAGATATTTATTTTCAGGATTCCTGCCAGTTGGATCTAACACATTTTGACTCTATGCTTTTTTATGAATTTCTTATTTCATTAATTTTATTATGATTTTTAATATGCAAGATTGTTAGTATTATAACAATTTTAACACACCATTAATTCCAGGATTCAGTTAAAATCTAGAATTAGCAAATTAAAATAATAATGCTATGAATTCTAATAACAAAATCAAAGGAACATTATAGTAATGAAAACAATTTCAAAAGGATATTATTTCAAGTTGTCCAGTGTAAGATATTATTTCAAGTTGTCCAAGTC
>CM053608.1:76345179-76377493 GCA_028646535.1 Procyon lotor | reverse complement strand
GGTTGTGTCAGACTCTTGATTTTGGCTCAAGTTGTTATCTCAGGGTTGTGGGAGTGAGCCCCACCTCTGGCTCTGTGCTGGGCATGGAGCCTGCTTGGGATTCTCTCTCTGATCCTCCCCATTTCTCTCTCAAAAAAATTTAAAAATATCGCCTCCCAGTATTCTTCCTTAGAAAGCATCTAGGTGGTATAGAGTAACCAAGAAAGGGGAAGATATGGGATCCAGAAAACAGACAATTCAGGAAGTGGTCAAGGGACTTTCTACACTAAAGATAAAGGGAAGTTCTATACAGTAATCTGTATCACAAGCCTAGCAAGCAGTCAACTCTGAAAGAAATCCCTAGAAGGGATTGCTCTAAGAGAAGAAGGATACCTTAGATATTGGAACAAACCTAAAACTGTACAGAATTCCAACTTAAAATTTTAAGGCCTAGTCAAATGTGATTTCTAATTTTACCAGTCCAGAAACAAATTAATAACCCTTCATCTCTTTCATATATTTACTAATTCATCATAGTTGGCCGTGTAACACTGGATGGTTTTAAGATGCTTCTTTGTGTGCATACCTAATCCACAGGCTTCCGAGTCCCTAGAAATAGGGGTTTCATTTTATTTATCCTGGCATCTTCAGTGCTTCTTAGAGAGATCATGGTATGGTAGGTCTTTAAAATTTGGCTCCATGCTGGAGAGCATCTATTTGGAAAGTGTTTGGCTGTTATTTCACCTTCAGAAAATATTTTGCTGTGGAGTATTGAAACAGAGCTCATTTTACATTCCTTAAACTAACCACAATAGCTAACTCTTGAGTATAGGCAGATTCTATCTTATGGTGTTGACTCAAAATTGAAAATGTTAATTGTTTCCATGTACCAGTATATATATATAATATAGATATGTGTATATGGATAAAACTTTCAAAAGAAAAATATGTGATGTAAAATTTAAATGTCTTTCTCCGTAACTACTACCACCACTAGAATCTTATTTTTCTCTGACTCAAAGTTGATATTTAGGCCTTTTCTCATATATTTAGACTATTAGAAATTTTGCTACGTGTATGGATATTTTCCTGTTACAATATTTTCTTGATATAATGCACATTACTTTGTGTAAGTATATATGTAACCCCAATCTACTAAAAGTTACCGAATGCACCTAATGTTTCAGAAAGCATGTATTTTTTTAAAATCACTTTTTAATTTTTAGAGATAGCTTCTTAGATTAAGTTACATCTTCCTGGGAACTAGAATCTTTTTAATGAGAGGATATATTATCTACAATTATCTGCAATTTTTCTGCAAGCTACAAATAATTCATGAAAATTAGAAATGAATAAATAAACTTAGTATGTGCTAAGTACAAGTTTGTTGGTTACTTGGAGAGAACAAGAATTCAGATGTAATTAAAGATTACATTAGGAATAGACGATGAATTTAAAGTTGTTACTGAGATATATAAGAATTGCTATGTTTGAGGTGGAAATCTAACATTTCTGTACCCCTAATTTGAAGGATAAAGAATTTTTGAAAACATTTTTTTGGCTAAATGGATTGTGGAAGATTGTGGGATTTCTCTTTCTGTAGGTCTTTGAATATAATATACGTTTTCAACCATGTATGTTTGTGCAAAGTTGTGTCTATGCAATGGAAGTGAGCTAGCTAACTTCCTGAAAAGAAAAAAATTATTCAGCCATACATGTTTTATATTGCTAGTGAAATTCTGCACATTATTAACCAGGATTCATTCACTGATTCATGAATAATCAACAAGCACATACTGTGTTGTATAATTATTGTATACCACTCCCCATGACTCTTACCTTTTAGAGAAGATGTTGAGTATGTAACTTACATGAATCGATATACAAGTAGAAATTTTGATAAATTCTGTGAAGGAAAAAGAGAGTGTTATGAGAATGCAGATGTACTTTAATTTGCTTGATTTTCATGTGTAGAATACCTCGAGTTCCCAAGCTCATTTTCCTCCTATACTAGCATTTATAAAATGGCTTTTTGAAGTGCATTGTTCACTAAGGTACTTACGTTTTAGTGTAAGAACAATGTAATTTTTCACCCTTCCTGCCAAATACACGCAGAAAGACAAATATATTGTTATCTCTGTTGTCCCTTGGAGAGATTGAGTCAAAGGCAGATTGAGTAACTTGTCAAAGAAAACTAAATCGTGAGGCACCTGGGTGGCTCAGTGGGTTAAAGCCTCTGCCTTCAGCTCAGGTCATGATCTCAGGGTCCTGGGATCAGGCCCTGTGTCGAGCTCTCTGCTTAGTGGGAAGCCTGCTCCCCCCGCCCCCCGCCTGCCTCTCTGCCTGCTTGTGACCTCTCTCTCTGTCAAATAAAATCTTAAAAAAAGAAAAGAAAAGAAAACAAAGTCATGCAAGCTGGAGCTCTTAACATCTGGGCACTATTCACAGGACCAAGTTGTCAGGCTTGGCTTATAGACAGAGAAAGAACCTAAGAAATTCTGCTCCAACCTCATCATGTTGTAGATTATAAAATTTAGATCAATGAACCTGCCCACTCTCAGGAAAGTACAGGAGCTTAACTAGTACACAGTGACTCAGTTCTAAGCCTTGTGTTATTTTTATGACCTTATGCTCAGATCAGTAAAGTTAACTTTATTTTATAATTTTTTATTATTATTATTTTTTAAGATTTTATTTATTTATTTGACAGAAAGAGATCACAGGTAGGCAGAGAGGCAGACGGAGAGAGAGAAGACGAAGCAGGCTCCCTGCTGAGCAGAGAGCCCGATGTGGGGCTTGATCCCAGGACCTTGAGATCATGACCTGAGCTGAAGGCAGAGGCTTTAACCTACTGAGCCACCCACGTGCCCCTATTTTTTATTTATTTTTATTTTTTAAAGAATTTACTTATTTATTTTGAGGGGGCAGAAGGAGAGAGTGAATCTCAAGCAGACTCCCCACTGAGCTCAGAGCCTCTCATGGAGGCTCCATCTCAGGACCCTGAAACTATGACCTGAACCAAAATCAAGTCAGAGGCTTAACTAACTGAGCCACATAGGTGTCTCTAAACATTTTATTTTTAAGCAGTCTCTACACCCAGCGTGGGGCTTGAATTTACAACCCTGAGATCAAGAGTCGCAGGCTCTACTGACTGAGCCAGCCAGGTGTTCCAGTAAAGTTAAATTGAATTAAGTCTATTTTTTAAAGTTTTACTTTTTCTTTAAATTTAAAAATTCCATACTCTTAAGAGATGATGATTTTCTCTTCACTTAACTATGCTTAATTGGGTCAAATACTTGATATTCACCCAACGTGTAAGATCTCAAAAGGCTAAATCCCTAAGATAATTTAGTTTGAGTCATGATTTTATCTTTCTCCTCATGCTGGGATTTCTATTAGAGAGAAGGAGTGCACATATAGCCTCACCTATTCCAATTTGTTCTTTCCAAAATGCCAAGATATTTCATACTCACTTAAGTTTATAGTTTATATTATCCATTCCACTGATTTTTATGCAATCACATGCTTCACAGTATGATTATAGCAATACATCTTGTGTTTCTGTCTTGATTTTCTCTGAAGGGCCTGTTCTAAATTTATATCCCTAATAATCCCAATAAAGTAAACTATGCAGTGGGTGTTTACATAGAGAGGATGCACTAAACGTAAGCATTCAGTGTTTAACTTTTTGAAAAAAAAACTTTCTCTTCCATGCATTATGTATTCATTCTTCAAATTTTAAAGACATAATTGTTTTACTCATTGGAATTTTATATTCTTTTAGTAACATACCATTGTTAGCTGTGGGTTAGACATGAGTGCAAGGAAATATATACTACTTCCTTTTAACAAAAATAGATATTTTGTTAATATTAGGGCTAATGTTAACCTGTTAACAGGTTTTGTGGGATCTGAAACCTTAATCAATTTTAAAGTCCTTCTTAAAAAGAAAGAATACGAAAATACATTTAAGACAAGGAAACATATTAATAAGAAAATGCAAATTTTAAAAACTGATAAATGCCACAATCATTATGAAACACAAAACAATACTTTAAAAATTTTGGTTAAGTGACTGAGATAACTCTTTAAGACATTTTTCCCTAAATTTTTGATTGCATGATTTTTAATCACTTTTTCCTAAGACATCAACTTTATATTTTTTCTCCTAAGGAAAATAGAAAGGTAATTCAGTCTTCCCTCTAGCATGTATTTTATTACTCATAGTTGAGATTAAGAAAACACAACTTTGCACAAAAGCATGTTTGCTCTTTGTGGTATTTTTATAGTTTTTTTTCCCCCTAAAAATTCAAGTGTCCTGATAAATTCTACTTCATACAATTCTCAACAGTAAGAGAGAAAGTATGGTATGTTTTTCAAGTAAATATATCGCTAATAGCAGAGAACTTCTGTTTTGACTAGGCATTGATGAGAACCACATCTCCACTTGGGGTTTTATATAGGCCTGAAGATTGGAATAATTTCCCACAGAACTCACTTCATGCTCTGAACCTTTCCCAGGCTTTTTCTCTGCACTACCACATGCTGCAACTGCTGGGCATGTAGGAGATATTCTTATTGTGATAAAACCTCATGTCACAAAGCCGGAAATTAACCAGTAGGAAGGTTCCAAAAATCCATCCTTACTTGGGAAGGATAGCAATAATGGATTGATTATATATGGAAATGACTATGACTACTTAAATAGATCCCACAAAACCCAAACTAAATGGATAACTGGATCTCAAATTGCCCATGGCCATTGTATTGACACACAGCAGAGGGGACAATGTGATAGAGATAAAGTTGTCTTGGAAAAAGACAATGCTCTTAATTGATTGCAATAAAAATATCTAATGTATGCAAATTTTGTTAAAATAAATTACCATACAAACTTGTTGCTAGTTTCTCTCTGGGCCTTACTAGATCCTTGCTAATGAGGGGCCCTGAAGCTTAAGATTCTCTGAGTTCACTGCATTGAGCCTCTGGCTTCTGAAAGCTTAGAATCAAATTTGCAATCCACCTTTATCAGTAGAAGGACCTGATTTGAATATATTTCTGAAATCGAATCTTTTCGTTGGCATTATTTACTTCTTCCATTAATGATTTTCCGTTGTTATGATTGTTATTCATTTTATTTTGTCACAATGTATATTTTTTCCTCCAAGTATATACATTTCCTCGAATGTATATATTTTCCTCTTATACTGGAGTCCCAGCAAAGAACAAACACCTTCCAAGTGTTTCCTTGAGGAAAGTTTAAGGACATATTTACAGAAGTGTGGTCAGAGTTCATGTATGCATGAGGAACTAGCAACAGTGGGAAGCTGTCAACTACCCCACACCTGGCAGGGAAAATGGAGGCAGTTGAGCTTTGAGGCCTGAAGAAGTTCAGGCAGAAGCCCCTAATCCCCCACCTCCACCTTAGGTCTCCTGGAGGCGCCTTCCAGCTGATTGCTGCAAATAGGAAGCTAATAGGGAAGGAACTCTGGGTGTTGCAGTTCATAGGGTACAAAGCAGAGCAGACAAGGAATATAGTAGGGAAACAAACCAAGATTAACCAGTGCAGGTCCCACATGCCCTTAAAATAAGATCTGGAATTATGTAGAGTACTATTTGATTATCTGGATGCATGTTTATATAAATTTCTAACATTATGAGAAAGCTCTTTACCACTGATTAAAACTCCATGAAAAGGAAAGGAAAACTGCTACAGAGTTTTTTTGGTTGGTTGGTTTTGTTGCTTGTTCTGTTGTTTGTTAATGGGGGTTAAAAGAAGCAGAACCATCAAAAAAAAAAAAAAAAACGGTCTATAAGGTGCTGTGAAAATCATAAAATCATACAGTTACGTGATACTAGGGGATTTATTGCTAAGCATGTTTGTGAAAAGTACATATTCTCAAACGAGGTGAGTTGTAATTTAAGCACAACATAAATCATTCTGCAAACAAAATTCAGAACAGTTTCAGACTTGCCTGCAGCATGCACAAGCCTCCTCTTTACCATTTATTCATTCTGCCATTCCTGATCCTGACACTTACAACCCCTGTATCAGCGACTTCCTAGAATCACTCCTTCCACTTCTTGGCGTAGTCCCTGTCCAGCGTGTCTGTGATGACAGCTTAAGAGGGTGTGACAGTGAAGCCCTTCTCCGTGAGCAAGAGGCAGCCTTGCCTCTCCTCCCCTGAGTTTGTGGATCCTGCAAACTGAAATGAAGTGAGCAATTAATGAGGTTATACATCATAGCCTTTAGGTGCCACTTCTCTGACAGGAGCAATGAATGGGACCTACCCCCGCTCTGGTGTGTGTGGGAGAGGTCTGTACCTAAAACTGTGAGGACACTGTACCATGTACCTCTGTTGGTTTGGATATTTGGAGGCATGAAAGCAGAACTTAAACATATATTTAGGGGCTACAAGTTTCTCCTCTCAAAATTGAAATTGTGAGAGGAATAACTCCTTTTTGTGTGACGTGATACTAGGTTTGTAGCTGTCAGGATGAATATTTCTGCCCAAACAGGATCAAATTCCTTTATATTTTAAATATACAGAAAAACTAAGAAGAAGTTTGCATTTCTAACTCCTGAATAATTCTAACATCAGTTTTCATGGGGTTATGGATGGAGGGTAGATTCTTTATTTAGGAAGGCTTGGTTTAGATTCACTTTACTAGTTTTTTAAAATTAAGCTTAACCTGGAAGTCTAATTTTCCTCATTTATAATATGAGGTTGAATAACAGCTACCTGGTATAAAGGATAAAAACATTTACGGCGGTGGGGCACCTGGGTGACTCAGTCGTTAAGCGGCTGCCTTCAGCTCAGGTCATGATCCCAGAGTCCTGGGATCGAGCCCCGCATCAGGCTCCCTGCTCAGCAGGAAGCCTGCTTCTCCCACTACCATTCCCTCTCCTTGTGTTCCCTCGCTCACTGTGTTTCTCTCTGTCAAATAAATAAAATCTTTAAAAAACATTTACGGCGGTTAAACTAATTCTGACTTGATACCTAGCATATAGTTGGTACTCCAAATACAACAGTTTCCTTCTTTCATCTTTTCTCCTGCTCTATTATTTTATTTTTATTTTCTTGTTTACTTCATAGAGAACCCACTGTGGTTACATTTTTTTTCAAGGAAAGGAAGAAATTATTCAAATACATAAAAAAAATACCAGTAATCATCCCATAAAACGAGTAGGATATTTCTTCCAGACAATGAGTTACTTTACCTAACAATGCCAACTAATTTTACACATTTTAGGGACTTCATAAATGTGTGCCAAAATTTTTTTCACTGATTTTGTTTCATTGTTATTACGGCAGATTTTAGGATAAAATAGATTAAAATACATACAGGTTTAGGTATAATCATGTGCCCACTTTGGTACTAGGGGCATCAGTCAAGCACGTATTTGATTGGATCTTAACTAAATGTGTTTTATAGAGTACGTGGCTTTTTTTCCTTGATTAACTGCCTGGATTGTGGTAGACATGGCTATAGGTTTCGCATCATGTTTTCTTTCTTCTTTCTGAAAATAGCTGCTGGCTTTGTAAGAGTGCAGACTCACAGCTGCATGAACATACCAGGGCCTTGCAACAAGGACCTGGCATTTGGTCGATTGATAGATGAATGTGCAGCGTCTGAGTTTTATCCCTATCAGGGAAATTTTAAAATTGATGTGACTGTGGCTGGCCGCAACTTACACACACTGTTGGAAGCTTCTTTATTACCAAGTATCTGAATTAGTGGACTCCCCAGATTGAAGGCTTTAAATTTATTTAAATTTATAACTTATTATATACCCACCTAAGTATAAATGATTTTAAATGCATTGATTCTTTAATTACCACTCTCTTATCCAATAATTTTAGGTACTATGGTAGTTATTGGAAAGAAATTAATTTGGTCTTATTTAATTCATATTTTCACATTATTAAAATAAATGTGTAAGTATACATTTCAGATTACAGATTATTTCCATACATAGCCAGCTACAGTTGTCAATGTTGACAAGTCAGTAATAATAGTAAGTGCTTAAAGTGCCAACTTCTCTTTCTACTCTGCTTGAGAGTACTATACTAAGCTTTAATTAAAATAACCAGGGTTTATAAATATGTAAATAAATTTAGCTTCCATTTTAGAAAAATACACATCTGGATTGCTTATACATTTCAAATGCATTATCTTTTCCTAACAGATACTAATGAATTCAATAAAAGAAGCTAGATCCTTATTCACAAACATATTATTAGTGTCTAGAGGATTGACAAAAGAATGACCATATTTATACAGTTATACAACTGTATATTTACACATTCATATACACAAAATCTACGATGAATTAATTTTACTATTTTGGACCACATTATATGTATGAAAGAAGAAATATTTAATATCTAGTCCTAAAAATAATTTCAGATATATCCCTAGGACATTTAAAGCAGTATAAACATTTTCTAACATTTTTGAAGTAACTGCAAAATCTCTTGAAATCAGTTTTTAGAGTCCATTAACTTTCATGTCATTTAAAATGCTGTTTACATATGGAATGACTACTTTGATTATTCTCTAAAAAGTTAATTTGGTGTTTAAATCAATAAAATCTGCTTTCTTCCACATTTAAATTTACAGATGGTAAAAAAGAATACTAGTGCAGCAAGCTAGGATATTGAAAAAAAATATAAGTGGCTCAAAGTGTATGCTCCTGTCTTCTTTACTCCTTCCTCCCTTCCTCCCTTCCTCCCTTCCTCCCTTCCCCCTTCCTCCCTTCCTCCCTTCCTCCCTTCCTCCCTTCCTCCCTTCCTTCCTACCTTCCTTCCTTCCTTCCTTCCTTCCAGAAGTGATGCAATACTTTTAAATACTACCTATGTTATACCGTTTCTGGACCTTGGTTGAAAAAAAAAAAAAGAAAGAAAAAGTAAAATATACCATAGGTTACTTAAACCTGTACTCTAGGTACCCAAAAGCCCATGAAATACTCATTCACCAGCAATGGTCCTTAACTAATGCTAAAATCAAACCAGCAAGGGAAGCCTTAGGGATATTTTGAAGTGGTTGTTTGAAACTAATATTGTCTGCTGGAGGTCATTGAACATTTCATTGCTGTGTTGTGTTAGTACAATTTTGAAATTGATAGAATTTTGAAATTCGATATCACTATTTTAAAAAGTTCGCCTTTTGACTCTCTACTTTGAACTGTGGGAAAATGATTTTTCCTACTGCATAGGGGGTTGTAAAGAGAAATGTAAGTGGTAGCTATTAGTGTAGAGAGAGTTGCTTCCTTAAAAATGTCAGCAATGAAATAATGTTTTTAAAAGAGCTCTTAAAATCACACACTTAAAAACTTATACTGAAAAAAAAGTCATTGGGACTTCTGTGACTCTCAGCTCTATACAATCAATTTAAGGAAACAGAAGCTGAAAACAGCATGTTCAATTTTAAAGGTAACTGTGAGCTTAAGGAAGGAAATAATAGTGGGAAAATGCTTGAAGTCAAATTTTTCCTAATAGAAATCTCTACTCTGATGAGTTCAATGGCTGATACAGTTCATTGACTACACTTTTCTCAATATGTCCCTATAATTCCAACTGCAGGTTTTAGGCTTATGAAAATTAAGTGCACAACAAAGAGAATGAATAAAATAAATTGTCAGGCTTGGGATACAGCCATTTATTGAAACATACCCAAGTGTATCATGATCTAGTGAAGAGAATATTGCACTGCTGTATATTTTAGACATGGTCTTCCATATTTAAGATATTTCAAATTATTGAAAAGATATTGCTAGAAACTTCCATGTTAAATAACATAAACCAGTTAACTGGAACTTGATATGTTATTTCTCCCTGCTTCCTTAGTAAGAATTTTAGAATTGCAGGATGCCCAGGTGGCTCAGTGGGTTAAGCCTCTGCCTTCAGCTCTGGTCATGATCTCAGGGTCCTGGGATCAAGCCCCACATCAGGCTCTCTGCTCACCAGGGAGCCTGCTTCCCCTTCGCTCTCTGCCTGCCTTTCTGCCTACGTGTGGTCTCTTTCTATCTGTCAAATAAATAAAATCTTTAAAAAAAATTAGAATTGCTTAGAAGTAAGTAATTCGTGATATCTTATATTCTTAGTGTTTCTTTTCTCTGATGTGAATTGCTCTTTGATTTTCATGCATATTTATTCCTATGAATTACCAAAACATTTTTTTTCATCTTGAACAGGACTGGATGTTCTATACTAATTGACAAATTAGATGGATATTAATCACCAGGAACACATGGCATCTACCCCCAAATTTGGAAAGTACTCAAAAGTATCATTTGCAAATTTGGGATTGTTAACAAAATGGACAGTTTTTCTTTGCACAAAGCATGATGCCAGGGACCTGATGAATTGACATATTGAACCCTATTGATAAGAAAGTATAAAGGATATGAATATCATTTTTTAACTTGAGTGGTAAGACATATATATCCATTTGGAATCACCATCCAGAAGAATGGCAGAAACCTAATTTCAGTGAATTTCTTATACAACCTTTCTCCCTCAATTGCTTAAGATTCATTCAAGTTCAGGGGCAACCAATATCAAAGCACTGTCATGGAAGTGGGGAAGGGGAAAATGTGTGTGGGAGAACTAATCCATCTTGTTTTTAAGTTATCTGTCGAGGCACATGGAGGTCTGCTGGGATGTCCATCATCCCCTATGGCCCTCAATTATTTTTCCTGTAGGTAACCTGAGAGACACTCTGTTCTTGTCAGAATGGCCTCTCTCTCTTTTCATGGTTGGCAATAATTTTGTTGTTTCCAGGCTACATCAGGAGAAAGGAAATGGGTACTTCATGCTTTCCAAAATCCCAACAATTGCTCACTCCCCTTATTTATGGATTCTATCCTTTAACCACTATCTCCTTGCTTCCCAGGCCGGCAGAGTTCCTGTCTTTGGAGAAGTTTCAGTCCATTAAACTCCATTCTTCTAAACTGGGTTTATGCCCTGGATTCCTCTTTACATCCCTATGAGTTTAAGCTTTTAGAAGAAACCAAAGTCAGGAGTACTCCTTCCTTTTCTGCATTGGGCTATTTTATAACTCTTGTTATGAGGCATTTGACACAGTGTAGCCTATTGTCAGTGCTGTCTAATAAAACTTGTGATGATGGAAATATTCTATATCTCTCTTGTTCAGTGTGGTGGCTACTAACCACATGTGGCTATTGAGCTCTCGAAATACAGCTAGTGTATGGAGAAACTGAATTTTTAGCTTTATTCTGTTTTAATTGATTTAAATTTAAATTGCCCATGTGGCTGATGGCTACTGTATTGGATAGCACGAGTAGCTGCTTAAAAGTAGAGAAATGATGTAGGGGAAAAATATGAGGCTTCTAAAAAGTGAGTATATTTCCAAAACATTACAAATTCCTAAAATCGTATCTGGGAAGTATTTGGATGGCATGTTGAATTTGAATTTTACTCATTATAACTCAGATTGCCTATAAGGGGAAAAAACGAAACTAAACTAAACTTTTAGGGAAAGATTTCTTCTGAATAAATGTTTAGTTTTCATGAGAACTCTCAACTTTTCTTTCTAAGATGGCGTTAGGCTGTAAAAGAAAAGCCGTGGGTATGCCTTCTGGTGATGGGGAAGGGGCCCCTTGATTGCATACCATTCCCTGGGTCTCTTGGTCTGCTAAAGTCTGAGGTTGGGCTGGTATGATGATAGGGTAGTGGTTTCACCCCTGCTATTAACAGTCCATGATAAGTAGGACTCCTGTTCTGTTTTTAATGGGTCTTGCTGTGGGTGTCCCCTCCCAGTTTGACCTTAATGTTGACAGGATCAAATTGCTGGCTCTGATGAAGATTTCTGACAATCCAAATAGTTTCTGTTTAATTTCTCAGTGGTTTGGATTCTACAGATGCAAAATAGCTGCCTGTGCCACATTACATGTGGTGGGGCAAAGGAGCCTCACATGTTCTTGGATTCTCCATTTGCACATCTGGAATTTCTGTTGTGTCTTTTCTCAGTCCCTTGCTGTATTTGGCTGAGGCCCAAAGTGGTAGTCTTTTTTTCAGGTTCTGTTTATCTGAATCTTGCCTACCTCCCCTCTGAAGGCTTTCCATTCCTCTTCCTGCCTGGGCAGAACTTCTCATAAATCCTGTTATCAATGATTCACAGTAAGCTTTTATGATCCAAATTAGTCAAGCTTGAATCTCAATATTTAAAAGGGAACTTTCAGAATCTCTCATTTTCTCTTTAAGCAAACCCTGGTATTCATGATTATTGTGTCACTTTGGAATCAACTGCCTATTTTTGAAACTAAAAAGTCAATATTGATTTTTTTCCTGCATTAAAAATACAAAGGATATATATAATGACATATATAATGTTAATAATACCATCTATGAACTTGAGGTTTTAAATTTTTTATACTTTGCTGTGTTTTTGAAAATTGGCATATGCTACTTTTGTATCCTAACAAAGCAAAATCTAAAAGGGGAAATTATGAAATATCACACAACCGTGTTTAAAAGTAAAAATACAAATCACAACTGAATTAATGGATAAAGAAACTCTTGGATATGATATATTATTGTTCTGACAGAGCAAAAACTCCTTTGAACTTCTTTTAAAGACATTTAAGTTTATAACAAGAATATAATATTTCATATTATATGAAAAATTCTGATTATAAACACTTATATAATCTTTGTTCTAATGATAAATAATTAAGGAGAAGTTTCTAATCTGACTCCAAATAGTTGAACATTAAATTGTTTTAGAGATCATAGGGTATAGGTTCCTTAGTCTAGAAAATTAGCCATTTTTTGTATATTATAGAAGATCAACATGAAGCAAATTTAGTCAAACTGTAGTTAACATTGCTTGTGCATTTGCTTTAAGGAAGCCTGGAAAGACCTAGGTCCTTTTGATCAAAGGGTTCTTTCATTCTCCTGTAAATTGATTCCATTATGTAAATCTCTTGTAGTGTGGTTCTTTTTACTCTTGAAGAATTATCATGTTCTCTTTAGTCAGATTAGTTAGTAGGAGAAAAATGAAAACACTTCTGGTGACCAGACTCTTATGAAGTTACTCTCTGAGGAACTGAGTGAAGAATGAATCAAACCTTGGAATCAAAATGTTCAACCATGATTTTTAAGTTTAAAAAAATACAGCTTTTAATATTTCTATCTCAAAATTAACACCATCTTTTTTTGTGGGACATCATTCTTGAGTTTATATTGACAAAGATAAATTTCATAAAATCACTGTTCCATTTTAATTAACCAGTTGCTTCCTGGTTCATTTTAGAATGGACCTTTTAAAAAAAAAAGATTTTAGATAATTTTGAAGTTAAAAATTTTGATATGTGGTCTGTTTTTGATCACCTTTTTTTATTTATCCTGATCTAAGTGACAGCTAACTGACTTTTTCCTCTTAGAGCATATAAACTACCATTCACTCACATTATTCTTTTAAAAACACATGAAATATGTTTCCATGCTGATTTGCTTTTTCCTCTTGTTTTTGTTTTAGCAGGCAGTCCTTCATAATAACATTCTTTTGTGTTGATTATGTTGTTTATTTAAATAATTTTTTGACTTTATTTTTTTATTTTTATGTCAGAGAGAGAGCATAAGCAGGCAGAGAGGCAGAGGCAGAGAGAGAAGCAGGCTCCCCGCTGAGCAAGGAGCCTGATGCTGGACTCAATCCCAGGACTCTGGGATCATGACCTGAGCTGAAGGCAATGGCTTAACCAACTGAGCCCACCCAGGCATCCCTGACTTTATTTTTTTAGAGCAGTTTTAGGTTTGCAACAAAATTTAGAGAGAGAAACAGATTTCTTATTAACCCACTGCCCCCACACATGCATAGCCTCACCCAATGCCAACATCCCCAATAAGATTGATACATTTGTTACAATTGATGAACCTATATTGGTACATCATAAACACCCAAAGACCATAGTTTACATTAGAGTTCAATCTTAGTGTTGTATAATCTATGTGTGTAGATAAGTGTATGATGACATATTTCCATCATTATGGTATCAGAGAGAATATTTTCACTAGCCTAAAAATCTGTGTTCTGTCTATTCATTACTCCCCCTGCCAACCTTGGCAACCACTGATCTTTCTACTGTCTCCATAGTTTTTCCTTTTCTAGAATGTCATATAGTTGAAGTCATACAATATGTAGCTTTATTAGATTGGCTTCTTTCATTTAATGCTTCTAAGTTTTATTCATGTCTTTTCATAACATATAGCTCATTTCTTTTCAGTGTTGAATAATATTACATTATCTGGATCTATTCACCTACTGAAGGATATCTTAGTTGCTTCTAAGTTTTGGCCGTTGTGAATAAAGCTGCTATAAACATCTGTGGAAAGGTTTTTGTGGAACTTAACTTTTCAGCTTCTTTGGGTAAATACCAAGGAGTACAATTTTTGGATCATATAGTAAGAGTATGTTTAGTTTTGTAAGAAACTGCCAAACAGTGTTCTAAAGTTGCTGAGCCATTTT
The DNA here is from genome assembly GCA_028646535.1 of Procyon lotor. Lineage (NCBI taxonomy): Eukaryota > Metazoa > Chordata > Mammalia > Carnivora > Procyonidae > Procyon > Procyon lotor. The sequence continues at coordinate 76,363,021 of CM053608.1, read as the reverse complement.
ACATTCCCACTGGCAATGAATGAGAGAGGTCCTGTTGCTCTATGTCCTCATTATTATTTGGAGTTGTGAGTGTTCTGGATTGTGGCCCTTCCAGTAGGTGTGTAGGGGTTATTTTATTGATAATTTAAATCATTCTAGTGGAATGACTTAGCTATTTGTTTCAGCATAATGGTGATCACTGTTTAGAAAGAAAGATTCCACCATCTTTTGTAGTCCTTGTCTTCTATTCAGTGAAAAATACCGTATAGCGTGACTGTTCATTCCTCTAGTGGGTAGTGCCATTGCTTGCCGCCTGTCATTTAATCTTTAACATTTGGTAAGACAGATACTTTTCATCATTTTCCATATTGTCCTGATTCCTAAACACATGACTAGTTCTTTGCTACTGAATATTTTCAAAGGCCATAGAATTTGCAGGCAGTGGAACTTGAGGTTGAATTCTGGCTCCACCAATTAATATTCAAATATTCTGCAGATTAGTTATAATATAACCTGAATTTCTTTTTCTGTAAAATTGGATTAATAATGTAATACCTACTATTTAGGATTGTCACAAAGATCAAATGGATATATAGGATCATAAATATGGATATAAATATAGATTGATTGTATATAAATTACTGAGTATAAAATACTGTAATATAAAATATTATGATGCTTGTCATTTGTGTTGAATTTAAAACTTAACAGAAGGATTAATAATTATATTTTAATTTTTTCTGAATTGTCTTCCAATTTAGAACAGTTTTAAATTGAAGGCTTTTTTTTTGATTGATAGCAAAACTGTGAAAGGTCAGCTAATCAAAGAAAAGCAAGTCTTAGAGAAAGTTTAAATGAGGCAGTAATCATTTAAGAATGTGAAAGATTGTAGCACAAAGAATAGAAACCAATGAGAAAAGACCAAAAAGAACTTCAATTACACCATGAAGAATTGAAATGAGTTTTTCACAATAAATAGAAAACTTTCATTCAGAGATAAAATTGTCTATTAATTGCTCTATTTTGTTAGTTTATTTAATCATCTTAGCTCATTTCCTTCATTTATTCTATTCATTTTTTTAAATCTTGTTTATTTTAACTGATATCATTGTCTTGCCACATGACAAACATAAAGCATCATCTTTACCTTTCTGAAGGTTAGTGATATGCACAGGGACATTAAAAACTTGGAAATAAAGAGAAATGGGATGAAAATATGTTCGAGAGAGGATGCTAGGAAAACAAATAGGAGAGGTATCTTGGGTTTGGGTAAGGTTCTTTGAGGAGATGATGATGTAATCGGCTTTTGTGATGTCCATGTAATATGAAGCAAGAAGGACACAGGGAACTGGGATAGGATCAAAGATGTTGCTTCAGACTTGTTGAGTCGGAATCTTGCATAGGTAGGTCTGGATACATGTATTATTTGTGCAAAGCTTCCCAGGATATTCTAATGGCTATCAAGTGCTCTTTTTACTTCAACAAAAAAGTCTGTAACATTTCTGTATTTTTTTCTCCAGAAAAAAATTCACAAAATGAAAACAATTTTTTTTTAACAAAGAAGCATTTATTTATAATAAAACATTTCCTTACCCACTATGTATTTTGGACCACAAATCCTGAAAAGTCAAGTCCCATAATATGAAGAAACATAAGTTTTTCCCTATTTAATAGTAACCGGGAAAACTTATTCTTTGAATGAAGAGTTTCCAATTTGCAGATGGCTAATAAATTTGTGGCTAATAAATCTTATCAGATTGGTATATCTACTTGTATAAATTACTGCTATAGAGAGAAAAAAAACAGCCATGTAAATGAGATAATTTTAAGAGTAAATCCTGCCAATTTGTTCCTAGAAATTTTCAGAGATCAGTATTTCAAAAAATTTTAAAAAGCCAAATAGATATTGTTGGTATGTAATGATTTATTTTGAATACTGGCATAAGGGAATGAACCTTTATAGTTTGGCTGATGAGAGTTTTAATATGTGGAATAATTTTAGAAGAAGCTGAAAATGTATTGTCTGTGGTAGCTGGTGGATTTGGATTACATTTGCTTCTTATTCTTTTTTTTTCACATTTGCTTTTTTTTTTTTAATATTTTATTTAGTTATTTGACAGGGAGAGAGAGAGATCACAAGTAGGCACAGAGGCAGGCAGAGAGAGAGGGGGAAGCAGGCTTCCTGCTGAGCAGAGAGCCCGATGTGGGGCTCAATCCCAGGTCCCTGGGATCATGACCTGAGCCAAAGGCAGAGGCTTTAACCCATGAGCCACCCAGGTGCCCCTTCACATTTGCTCCTAATCAGATAATCTCTTCTCTTAATATCCCATAAGTTCCTTTGAATGGGCATCTCTCATTTGGATATCCAAATCAGACCTGTTGGCATGGACACAATCACAGAAAGAATACAAAACCCCATAGCTGTGTGTTAGAGTGAAAAAATAAAAGGAAAGAAAATGATCGCACATCACCACCCAGAGCCATCAAGCAGAACATCATAGCTTCCTACCTTGTACCCAGCTTTGAGCTGTCTTCCCAGCTGTGGGGACATGGACAATAGACTCCTGAGCCCCCCTCGGCAGAGGGAGGTGGAGTTAGATTTCAACACTTGCATATGTGAGGAGCCTCTGGTTTTCAAAGCCCTCTCCACTCATGACCTGTTAGTCCAGTTGTTCCTTTATCACCTCATGGTGAAGATATCCGCTAGGCATTTTTAGGAAATCTGTAAAATGCACAAATGCACACATACACAAACAACCCAGGAGTTAGAGTAGATGAAGAGGTAAAAGAAAAAGTAAATGAACAGGATATGATCACTGTAATGCAGAGTCAGGTGTTTGTATAAATCACACAAAAGCCCACACAGGTGTGTGGGTCAGAGAGCAGGGACAGAGCATGGTCCTGAATGTGGGCTTTAGTGTGGAGGCCCAGCAAAAGTTCCAAGTTCAAAATAATTGTGCTCATAGCAAATTTTCAAGTAGGCATTTCATAAATATACCACCAAATTATTTGTATTTCTTAAAGGCAAATGATACATGGTTTTTTTTTTTCCTCAAGTAGGTTGTTTTTCATAACAGAAAATTCCTGGTTTTTACTTACTGCAGTTAATATGAGAAGAGATTAAAAAGAAAATCTCTGCTGAGTTGGATTCAATTTAGTATTTCCCAGTCATAGGGAAGTATAAAAGAGATCTGGGACAATTTTTCTCTTCTAACTTCTACCATTAAAACAAATATGGAACTAGTCAGTATTACTTTGTTTTTTTTTGAATGTGTTTTGTTTTTTCCTCATCCACCAACGTCTCAACAGTTCAGTATACGAAAATAAATAAAAAACCCTTCTATAAACCAATTGTTAGTTATCATGAAATTGAGCAACATTTGGATCTTTTCCTGCTTTGTAACTAAGATAGTTTTAACATTTTTTAGATTTAGTCCAGGAATTATATAGTCCAGGAATTCTACAGATCAGATCACATGAAAGGAGTAAGTATCCTAATATCTTTATTATGCTGAGGAAGCATGAAAAACATTTTGAAATAATTTGAATAACCAGTGGAACGTCCCAGTATGATACTGTCATTTATTTATTTATTTTTGTCAGCAAGAGAATGGCCTCTGAAATAAGTCTTACAGTGTTGAAAAGAGTACAGTATTAAAACGGAGAAATCAGTTCCATCGGTTGGATATTTCACAGCCAATGACTATAGGGTAATTTCAGATAAATGCATTGGTCAGGGTTAACAAATAAACACAAATCTCTTCTAGTTCCTTCTGGCCTTTTTAACCACAGCCATCAATCTCACTCAATGGTTCTTCTCAACCTGGCCCAAATGTGGACCTACTCTCATACTCCAAAGAGGGCTCCAGGCTGAACTAGCACATCATATGAAACGTATTCACCTTTCTCATATTTTTATATGTATATACTCTCTCTGTATCTATCTGTACATATATAAAATACTGTATAGATATCTCTGTATATAGTAAAATAATCAGAGAAAAAACTCCTTTGTATGCATGGTGTTTGTGACTATGATTATAGCTCTGCATCATCTCAGATTAACAGAGTATCTCCTTGAAACTTGTTTATTTTATTTAATGATCTCATTTTTACTGCATCTTGGTTCAGGGCTCTTGATGGACTGCTTGCAAAACACAGGTTCATTTTTCTCCTGTGCTTTGAAAGCCATTTAAATTGGCTGTTCATTATTGTTGTGCTGCCTCAAAAAAAAAAATCAGAAGTTTCCCATATCAAATGCCACAGACAATAGCAACAGGACAATCCTCCTTTTTCACATTTGTTCATTGACCCAATATGTCTTTAAAGATAGAAATAGTGTATATAGACATTTGAGGTCTTTAGTTTGTGTTAATTTTTTCTTGAACCAGGGGAAGCAAAAGAGATGAGGGAGAATTGATTCTGGCTTGACAAGATTGATAAATAGTCTTAGAGTCTGCAAAATTTAATTTTAGATGTAGTCTTTAAGTGAACTTGTTCAATTCATCAAATTATATTTAAACTTCTTAATGATCTGAGGGTAGGTAAGGTAGTCAGTAGTCCCTCTGCCCTGTGGAATAGAGCAGGAGCAGCCGAGGGTGGGAACTGATGTTAAAAAGCATTGTCAAATGTTGAAACTTCTTACTATTTAACTTCATTAATAAGAATGCATATAAAACTGAGATAATCTGTAATCAACCAAGATAAAAGAACCAATAAATATCTCATGGTAATATTTTGGTCTTTTGGAACCACTCAGAATGGTTTCTGTTTTCCTAACTGGACTCTAGCTGATGCATTTGACTGAATTATAAAATAAGTAGGATTTACTTTTATTTTCTGTATACACATATATGTGATTAGAACATGCATGCCATTTATATCACTTTTGGTCATTATTTCACACAGTAATTAAGATAGACCTATGATTTTTGAAATATTTTAAACTTGGGCTTTTAGAAATATTGAAAATGTTTTTAAGTTGCCATAAGGTTTTTAAAAATAATTTAAAGATTTGAATAAATGAAGTAAACGGATTTGTAATTCAGTATTGTCAATGTATTATTTATTTGTTTATTTATTTATAGATTTATTATTTATTTTAGAAAGAGAGAGAAAGAGAATATGAGGGTGGGGAGGGCCAGAGGGGAAGGAGAGAGAGTCTTAAGCAGATTCCATGCTGAGAGCTCAGAGCCCTGTGTAGGGCTCAGTTTCATGATTCTGAGATCATGACCTAAGCAGAAACCAAATGTTGGATGCTTAACTGACAGAGTCACCCAGGCACCCCAATGTATTTTTATTTATTTATTATTTTATTTATTTTTTATTTTTTCAGTGTTCCAAGATTCATTGTTCATGCATCACACCTAGTGCTCTATGCAATATGTGCCCTCCTTAATACCCACCACCAGGCTCACCCATCCCCCCGCTCCATGCCCCTCCAAAACCCTCAGTTTGTTTCTCAGAGTCCACAATCTCTCATGCTTCATCTCCCCCTTTGATTTCCCCCAATTCACTTTTCTTTTCCTTCTCCTAATGTCCTCCATGTTATTCCTTAATGCTTCACAAGTAAGTGAAACCTTATGATAATTGACTTTCTCTGCTTGACTTATTTCACTCAGCATAATCTCCTCCAGGCCTGTCCATGTTGATACAAAAGTTAGGTATTCATCCTTTCTGATGGAGGCATAATATTCCATTGTGTATATGAACCATATCTTCTTTATCTATTCGTCTGTTGAATGGCATCTTGGTTCTTTCCACAGTTTAGCGATTGTGGCCATTGCTGCTATGAACAGCCCCAATGTAGTTTTAAAAACATCAGAAATAATACAGATTGATGATTGGTTAGTAATGGATAATATTTAGAAAACAAGTATAGTAAAAAATTAATAGTAGAATCAAGGTAGTAGGTATAAAATTGTTTACTGTAAGAGTCTTTCAACTTTGCTATAGGTTTGAAAATGTTCCAAAGAAAATTTTGGAAAAGTATAAAATTTTGTAGATTCCAAAACAATTTTTTTCACATCAGAATCAATGATTTAGAGTTCTTAATATTTTTGCTTTTCCTAATTTGGTAAAAATTAACAAGGAGCTTAAATAAAATTTAAATACTCTGTCCCATAAACTACCATTATTTATGGGTCATCCAAGGACTATAACTTGGAAATTTTAGGAGCATCATCTTATGGTCATAAGCTCCAGATTCAGACATGAAATGTGAAAAATTATCATTGTTATTCACTTCACTAATTTTCTAAATTTTCAAAATAAATTATGACTATAATTGAGACCCTTTCCTATTGCAAAGATTTAACTGATATTTTAGCAAAATGCCTAAAATACTAAATACAAGAAGCCTGCTCAGATTAGTATATTGGTCTTGAAATACTCCGTTAAAGGAAGTCTTTGTATGATGCTTATAAGTATTGTCAATATATAAGTCCCTGTTAATAACCTATTTGATCATTTATATTTTACCATTGAATAGCATTTTACTATTTTAAGTGTAAATTGTTATGAAACATTGTTTGAATTTATTTTTTTTAATTGGTATACAGTTGACATATGGTGTAATTTTAAGGTGCACAGCATATTGATTTGGTACATTTATATTGCAATATGGTTTCCATTGTAGGGTTAGCTAATACCTCTATGGTATCACGTAATTATTATTAATTCTTCTAGTGGTGGGAACACTTAAAATCTAGTCACTTAGCAAGTTTAATATTTACAATACAGTTTTGTTGCCTATAATCCTTGTACTGTGTATTAAACCCCCAGGACTTACCTATCACATTTTCATCTGTTCATCCACTGAGGGACACTTAGGTTGTTTCCATGTGTTGACCACTGTGAATAGTGTTGCAATGAACATGAAAGTGCTGATATCTCTTTGATACCCTGTTTTCATTTCCTTTGGATATATACCCAGAAGTGGGATTGCTGGATCATATGGTAGTTCTCTTTGTAATTTTTTGAGGAACTTCCATACTGTTCTCTATATGCCTGCATTTAATTCCAAGTTGTTATTTCAAGTTGTTGTTGTTTCTTTTTCTTTCTTCCTTCCTTCCTTCCTTCCTTCCTTCCTTCCTTCCTTCCTTCCTTCCTTCCTTCCTTTCTTTCTTTCTTTCTTTCTTTCTTTCTTTCTTTCTTTCTTTCTTTTCTTTCTTTCTTTCTAAAATATATGAAAGAGAAGAATCCCTGGAAAATTGAGGTTAAGCATAGTATTATTAAAGCATCAAGGCTGTTAAACTCATATGTATCTTTGTTGTTGTAGAAGTTTTGCTCTGTTTTTAGATTTGGGGCATTTAGAGAATAATGCCAACCTGATTATCATTCTCAAGTGAGCTTTCAAGAGTTCATTAAAAGTTAAGAAGAGAACAGCATGCTCTAGGAAGCAGCTATTTTTAACAGCACCAAATTTGAATTCACCTACTTTGAAGCTTTTCACTGTTTTTAGAAAATATTTCTATCAATAATTTTTGGATCACCAGTCTATTGAGGTCGCAATTTGTAGTCTCTCATTGCAATGATCTGACATTTTTGCCTCCTGACAGAATTCATAAGGAACAAATTATTTCACTTCAAGAGCCGTCTAAATAGAGAAGCAGAGAGTACAGGTTTGCTCTGAATAAACAAGCAAAAAAATCCAAAATGTTTAGTTTTATTGGGAGTCCACAAGTATGTATACTTATGCATTGCTTTGATAAGTGGCTGCTAAGTATTTTTGCCATATGAAAACAGCACTTCACTAAAAATGAAAGCTTAGGGGCATTTGGGTGGCTCAGATGGTTAAACATCCAATTCTTGATCTCAGCTCAGGTCTTCATCTCAAGGTTGTGAGTTTAAGCACTGCATGGGGTCCCACGCTGGTTGTGGAACCTACTTAAAAATAAAAAAAAAATAAAATGAAACAAAATAAAGGGAAATTTAAAATACCATTAAAAAATAAAATCCTATAATATAAGTTGTAATCTGGTTTTAAATTTAAGTGAAAAAATATAAAAAAACCAAGTCTTGAAAGACATCACTTCTTTTTAGTAATTTAGCTATGTCATAAACTTAATATATTTTTATATATATATATACAACTCTAATTATATAAATATAAATTAGAAAAACACTGGAAAATATTTTTATGATTACAAATACATTTAAGAATAGTTATGAGACAAAAGAATGCTGCATTTTTGACATATTATGTCTAAAACAGATCACAAATTTCTCAGCAGTTGTTTACCTTATCTAGTATGTTCTTGCCTTTCTTACTTGCCCCCCTCCTCTTCACTCTTTGGTACCAGCTTAGTGGTACCACTTCCCTGTGCCTGAAGATTGGCTTAGCTATGTTTCTCCCTACCCCAAGTATAGCTCTCTGTAACACTTTCTATAATGTTTACTTGTATATTTTCTCCACTAGAATCAAAGCTCAAATCAGGGAGGGATTTATTTAATAGTCATTCATAGCTATTTGTGGCCCCCCATGCTCAATGAATTGGCATAGTTGCTTTATTCTCTGAAGCTTCCCTCTCTAAGGATCATTCTAACATAAATCGGCATTTCAGTGGTCTTAGTGGACTAATTTCAAGGACTCCCGTCTTTATTTTTTCATAATATATGTGTTTATTTGAAGAATCACAATGCAGCCAGTCAAGGTTAATTATTCTAGGTCTCTGTTTCAGCCCAATGGACATGTGTAAGTTTCCATTGAAGAACATTTAATAAAACAGTTATTTAGAAGAGTGGGCAAGGTTAGGTTTACCAACCTGAGCTTGGAAGCACTTAAGAACTATATTAAAGAAAAACAGCTGGACAGTAGTTAAAGTGACAAAACCAGATGTTATTGAGGAACAATTGCAATAGAGAAAGTGGGACCTCAGTGTAGAACTGGGCTCAATTCCAAATACAGCATGGAATTTGTAGCTAATAAGCAAGGTAGGTGTCAGTGGATGGAAAATTACTGAGAGAAAGAGCATATCTAGCTAACCTGACTCAACAGGATTCTTGCTGAAGGTAGGCTGGTCAGATATCACCTGGGGCATGGTGAGGCTAAGGGATTTGATCAGATAGCAAGGTGATCAGAGATGAGGGGATTTCCTGTAAACTGAGATAGCAGAAAAATTGATAGAGAAGTCTAGAGGTTGAGGCCTAGTTGAGAAGAGGGTTCAGAGGAGCCTGACTACTGGATGGTGTGGTAGTTCCTTGATAAAGGAGAGAGCCTGCCACCAGCAGTAGAGAAACTGTTGCTACCCCTAAGCCCTAGGCAAAAGGAAAGGACATTGTAGGAGCTAGGGCTTACAAAATGCAGCCATTGCTAAAATTGTGACCCAGTAAGGAGGGAGCTGGACATGGGAGGATTGGGCAGTGAAGAATAAATACCTCAATTGGTCAACCCCAAATGGGGCCATTAAGCAAGGGAGCCCTAGTGTAGAGGTTAATCTCCCAGGCATAGAGCAAGACAGAGGAGGGTAAATTGAGACTGCAGAGATCGATGGAGAGTAATTAGCACATGTTCTAACTGGCAAGTACTGACTTTTAGATAAGTTATTAATTTTCTCTTAGCTTCTTTTTTCATCAATAAAGTGTGAACAACGAAACCTAATCCCAAGTACAAGATTAAAGGGAAGAAAAGATATAAGCCACATTATATTACATTAATATATCTGTCCCTAGAATTTCCTTGTTCCTGGTGTTCTGGGTGTGGGCCAAAAGAACTACATCTCTCAGGTTCCTAAACTTCGAACTTTCTTCTGATTTGAGAGTTAATATATAAATTGAATATATCAAGAATGAGCTGAAGAAGTAAAAGATACGACAGTGTAATTAAAGCAGAAAAAATTTACTTTGGTGAATGTAAAATTCTGCTACACCTAGCCTACAAGGAAGAAAAGTTTGTTGCGAACAATGGAGGTGAGTGTGTATGTTCAGCATGTCTCTTTATCTCTACATTTGTGTGGCAGCAGTGTGTTTGAACATATGCTGTGAGCGAGGCTGGTTATGATCGTATTTTGGCTCTGCTACTTACTGGCTTTTTGATCTTGGGCAAGTTACTTAATATCTCTGTGCATTGATTTCCACATCTATGTAATGGGGATAACAATATTATTTGTTACAGGATAATATGAGATACATAAATTAAGTTCTGAGAACAAGTCCTGGCACATAATAAGCACTTATTAAATGTTAATATCACAACGGGGATATGTAATTTTTTAATGCATATATAATGTTACATCCACCCATAATTTCAGTTATAATTACAATTGTGTTGAACAAAGAATTTGCTGATAGTGACTATACTAAGTAACTAAAAGCTCATCTTTTTGCTTTTGTATAGCCAATTTGACCTGATCATCTGTTAGATTTTACTGTAATTGGTCTTAAAACAAAGCCGAAATAGAGTTTAAATCACATCATCTTGAATTGATTGTGTTCTATAGATATTTCCCTTCCTAGTATCATGTCTGCATTATATCCATATAACTTAGGAAACTCCTTTAGTTAAATATTTTCTGTTAGAGTGAGGTAAAATCATTTGTGATGTCTGTATGTATGTGTGTATATTTGGAATAGAAAATTATTTCAAATATACATAATTTATTATTATAAAAAATCATATTCAGTGAAGAAACAAATGAGTTTGCTTTTACCCTTGTTATCAATTGCTTCCAATTTGAGTGTTCAATTAATATAACCAATCAAATGGGCTAAAGATTAAAATATAATTTCTTGTATGAGATAAATTGAGTATACTTATAAATTGTTGAGAAATAATATTTGTTCTCATTCAAAATAAATTCATTAAGTCATTATAATCACATTAACTAGTACAGTAAATGGAAGAATAAAATGGGGTGAATTATTTTTAAGAAGAACCCCAGTAACATAAAACTGTAAGAGATTAGTCTGACCCTCCCACTCCCAACCCCACCTCTGCCCTGATTAAAGAATGGCCTTGCCCAGGGCCTCAAGAGGGATGGCCAAAGGGATGGTGCTAATACCAGGTAGGACAACCAGAACCAAGTCACCAAGTCAGTTCTCTCTGGAGATCTGAAAAGGAAGGTTAGAGAGCCTCAGGGGCAAAGAATCTGTGCAAGCAGCGGAGGCCTGTGTCATGATGCAGGAAAGTCAAGTCACAGAAAGAAGCAGAGACAAAGAGCCAAGGCAGCCTTGGACACTGAGCAAGGGCCAAAGAGACAGAATATCTGGAGGTCTTCTAGTTAGTTCGAGGCCAGTGGTACCTTCTATATTTGAGATCCGTGAGACTTTTACATAAATCTCCAAGGCTGAGTCATATCTTTCTTGTCCCCGAGGCACATTTGCCTACCTGGCTCCCTCACTCTTTAACCCCATTAAATGGGGTGAAACCCCAGAGGCGTCACTCTGTCTTTCTTTCTCTGGGAGAGAGAGAGATAACCCAAGCTAGATTATATTCATTTTTCTCCTTCTGATTATACAAGAAATTAAAACATTTTCTTGGACCCTGAAGCCATTCCCCCCAAGCCTAGGGGCCAAGTCCACCCTAACCTGAGCTGCTTCAGTGTATTCCTGTCCCCTGTTCACATATCCCTACCAAAGAAAATATTTCCTTCAGTGAGATTTCTAAAGGGCTCAGTTCACGGATACATACAGTCTGTAAAATTAGTAGAAGTTTCGATCATCTTACATTGTTAGGTCTTTAAAACACACAAACTATCTTTATACTTCTAATTAAAGAGGTCTTGAATTTAAAAGATCCTAACCACTGACATCTGTGCCAAATATTTAAAATATATATATATTTTGAATTATTTCAAGAATGGCTAATTAAGAACAAGATAATGGCTTGCTATTGATATATATCAGATTTGATATATATTTGATTTTTTTTTTGTTTTCGTTTTTGATTTGATTTCGTTTTTAAGCAGTTTTGTCTTACAGAAAATTAAGTGAATATTTCATACTTGCAAATGGTATCTTATGAACTTCTGAAAGTGAGCTTTTTTTAGAGCTTGATTAATGTCAATGCCTATTATCAATCTGTACCTAATGTCATTTTCCGGCTTAATAGCATTGAAATCAGAAAAAAAAACCATTATACCTCACTCGTTGGCTCATACACTGGGGTTTTGATGAAAGGGAATGCATTTCACATGCACTGTTTTAGTAAGGATTTGTTTAAAATGTAGGTTGTTCTACTTTAAAGCTCAATGCTCTGGACATTTTGAACCTTTTGCTTCATTAACTGCATTCATTCTAAAATACCTTTCAATTTAAAACAGGAGATAATTGTAATACCTTGAAGTAAATGAGATGTTATTGCAATAATTAAATCCAAAATGAGATGCAGATACTTTAGACCTGCCGCTGTTTCAGCTAGTTAATAGGGAATAACATTTCCATTGGTCACACTGATTTCTTTCTTTTCCAGTTGAGATGAAGTACTGCATACTAATCGTATTCTAATGTGTTTTACAGGAGGTAAAATGTGTATTAAGCTCTATCACACTATTTCAAATTAATTTAACTTGACAAAAATTATAATAACTATATGACACGATGCTTTCATCCCATACAAACATGCATCCAATTTAAGAAAATAATTTTACATAACAATAAGATTACTTGAATACTAAGTGCATGTTTTCCACTAATGAATGTGTTGGTCAAATCAGGGAGCTTTTTATTAGTTCTCTCAAGCTTCAGAAACTTTCAGTGTTTAAGATGTGCCTCAGCATTTGAGCTGGAGGTGCAGAGCCTGTTGACATGGTGGGATGTGTGGATGGCTGTGTGGAGAGGAGAGAGCAGCTCTTCTCTTTGAACAGTGTGATTTGGGGAGGGAGGAGGAATATCATTTCCATCAAGGACACAACTATATTAAAATATTAAACTGGGATACATTATTTGTGTCAAACTGCATATGCAATGGGAAGTTTCTGTTTATAGAAATGACCTAAATTTACAGTTTCTCTTAAAGAACTACTTTAGGTAGATGGATTTTTCTTTTGGTGAAGATTATTATGCTCTTTGGTCTCTGAGAAACTGAAAATCCCTATGTTCTTCCTTCCCTTCACTTTAGTCCTTACGTATGGTGTTCCTTATTGCTTTTCCCTTTCTTTGGTCTTAAATGCTACTTTTAAATAATAATAATGGTTATAATAGTAATAACTGACAGGTATTAACACCTACTGAACACTCACTGGGTGCTGGACGCTGTGCTTAATGCTTTGAAAGATTACTGTACTTAATTCTCACAATAAACATATAAAATAGATGATCTTATCTGTATTTTATAAGCAAAAAACGATGTAAGTAGTATCTTTCAAAAGTTTTTTGAATCTATTTTTTAACCTATACTCTTTTTTTTTTTTTAAAGATTTTTATTTATTTGACAGAGAGAAACACAGCGAGAGAGGGAACACAAGCAGAGGGACTGGTAGTGGGAGAAGCAGGCTTCCTACAGAGCAGAGAGCCCGATGCAGGGCTCGATCCCAGGCCCCTGGGATCTGACCTGGGCCGAAGGCAGACACCCAACGACTGAGCCATCCAGGCGCCCCAATTTTTTAACCTATACTCTTATCGGAAGAACCAGGGAAACCTCATTTCCTGGAAGTCCCTTTCTTCCCGATTCTGTTTGAATGTTATGAAATGCTTCTGCTCCGAAGCTGGTGCAGTGCATTTCCATTTTCTTGCCCTCTAGCTCACCAGGCTTGTACCTGTACTGCCACATCTTTTATTTTGGGTGGTCCTTAGTATTTTGCTCCTGCCTTTATTACTAACTTTTGTATTCAGTTTGGCATTTTTCAATGACTAGTGTCATCTGTTATTTGGGTTTATCTGATCCCTTTCCTCATTGCTGATTTGCTTTTGCTGAGTATTTAAAGAAGAACTAGCTTCTGTTTCCTACATCTACACTATTTTTATAATATTTCTGTCTTAAAGCAGAGCCTTCTCTCCCTCTGCTGTCACAAGGAACTTGAGGGGATGCATGGGAAACCGTCCCAGGGCACCACCCTGGCTCCTTTAGCGTGCATCTCTACGGACCATCTTTAAGGCGATTCCTTTGCAAAAAATACTCACTATTAAGGTCGCCCTGTCTCCAACCCTAGTTTCAGAGCAGTAGGCTTGGGGGTAACTCTTTGTCCAGTGTTTCTCCTCATTTCCTTAGGTTAGGTTCAGCAGGGTGGTCTATATGGAAATTGAACTCTGAAGGTGTGCACGGGTAGTTTTGTATCTTTCTGAGGGCTTGCCTCCCGCAATAATTTTTTTTGGAGGGGAGAGACTCTGCTTTTTCCTTCTCCCCTTCCATTTCTTGAACTAAATAAAAGATTTTGGTGGGGAAGGGATAACTATCCTAGTTCCCAATATCCCCTTTCACCCTTACATTGCTGTGAATTGAACCCCAGTAAGTCTCCGTATGTGTCTTTCCATTCTTTGTTTTTCTACCCAGGTCAGTCTCTTCATCCTCATGCAATGAGGGCAAGTGATGCTATCTTTATCTTTCCAGATCCCAGATCCACAACTCAAGACCTTATTTCTTTCCTCTTGCCAGGGCTGTGACCTGCTTATCTCTCTCTCTCTCTCCATCTCTCTCTCTCTTTCTCTCACCTTTTATGACACTTTGTCTTGAACTCCTTTCCCCTTAAGAACACTGGTAAACTGTAATTTCTAATCCATCTTTTACAATGCGGTTTTCAAAAACAGCACATAAAGTAATGTCTAATTTGTATGAGTTTTTATGGTTAGTTCATAGAGAGTAAGCAGAATTTACAAAGTTGGCAAATAATGACAGTTATGGAAATGCTAGTCCTCTGAAGGCTTAATTCAAAATGAAATGGGAGCTAAGTGTGCTTTCTAATCCTGAGATTAGAAATTCCTAATTCCTGAGATTGCCTCTTGACTTTCTGCATGGGTGTTCCCCTGCCAGCCTCAGGTTTTTATCTGAGGTCTCAGCCAGCCCAGCAAAACAATGAGATTTTTAGCTCCAGGAAAAGTGAGGCTGACTTGGCTGCTGGGTCAGCTGTTAGCCCACCTGGTCCAGAGAGTGCTTGTTGGCCTGCTTTTCATTCTCTTTAGTCACTCTAATTCATTAATTAACACTCATGGCTTCAATCACCGCAACTTCTATCTGCATAGTTACTCATCACATGACCCAAGGAAGCAAGTTTCTTGCCCCTAGGTAGTTAAGCCTAATTAACATGGAAGTTTTTTGTGAGCTAAGCACCATAAAAATGCCTTACATACCTAAGATGAGGTCGTGTTGGAAGGAGTGGCTATTGGGGGAACATAATTTGTTGGGAAGGCATAGTTTTAATGTGACTATGTCTTAAAGGTTCTGTCTGTTCTTGGCTTGAAATATGCTATGGAATTAAAGACAACTTGGGGGTGAATATTCTTAAAAAGTAAGAACCTCAAAAGATAATGACCAAGGCCAAAAATATCATTAATAACTTTATTGACTTCCAAAGTACACTAAAATTTTTATGAAACGGAAGTTGAGCAGAGGCTTAATTTACGTGGGAAACATCATTATTTTGCAACTTATCTGAGTTCAGCAGGGATAAAATATCTTTTAATAAATAAAGAGGGAGCAATTTTTGGTGACTATGAATAAGAAGGCAAAGGGCATAACTATATTAGCAATTTTGGTCTTGATCTACACCACAGGCTTTTCAATAGCTACTATTTCAAGTTCATTTTAAACTCTTTTTTTAAAATTTTTGCATTTTAATAGCTTTGCTTCTAACACTAGAATGCAAATGTGAATTTTTGCCTGTAGCATATTTTATTCCTACCTTGTCAAAATCATTGGGAATCTACATTCTGAAAATAGTACCCTGCACTTTTCAGAGATGGAGAAGAAGGAATGTAGAGTAAAAGTGAGAGGTAAGGAAATGAATCTTGGGAAAATGAGGCCAGAGATAGAGACAAAGAAATAGAAATACAGGAGGAAGGATTAGGAAGAAAGGAGACCCTGGAGAAAGACTAGGAAAAACAGATTGAAAAGCATGAAAAAGTTCGGTAAATTATGACTTTGGATAGTTAGACCAGCTGACTGGAATTTGCTTTCTCTTGGATAATAATACTCTCAACTTCTCTCACTACTATTTGGAATGCTCACTATGTGACAGTTAAGAACACTCCTTTCTTCTGTGGAAGGAGCTTGCCACTTTGAATTTTCAGAGTTCAAAATTTTGATGTTTTTTAAATAAATCTTACTGCATACTGACATACTGATGGTTTTGCTAATGAATGAAAGACTTTTTATATAACTTTATTGTGGAATTTTATAGATCTTGGTCAATTTATTACATGTGCTTAAATACTTCTGACATTCAAACACTGGCAGAAGATACCTTTTTCTTTGGTTTTGCTTTTGGATGATTAGGGCTTCCTTTTACTAAAGTAATTGAAGATTATACTTTGAATCAGCAGTAGCCTTTTGTACTTCTCAGCCTTTTCTTTCAACTCAAACTCAGGTTTATGGTCTAATTAGGGATGACATATCATATGAACAAAAACAACAAAATGACACCTTGATGGCACAAAAAGTTAAATACGATAGGCACTTTCCCACAATTTTCAATTTTTTTAAATTTATTTTTTTATTAACATATAATGTATTATTTACCCCAGGGTACATGTCTGTGAATCGTCAGGCTTACACATTTCACAGCACTTACCATAACACATATCCTCCCCAATGTCCATAACTCAGCCACCCTATACCTACCCCCCTGCCTCCCAGCCACCCTTAGTTCATTTTGTGAGTTTAGGAGTCTCTTATGGTTTGTCTCCTTCCCCATTCCATCTTGCTTCATTTCTCTCCCCCACCCACCCATGACTCCCTGCCATGCCTCTCAAGTTCTTCATATCAGAGAGATCATGTGATAATTGTCTTTCTCTGATAATTTCACTTAGCATAATACCCTCCAGTTCCATCCATATTGTTGCAAATGGCAAGATTTCGTTTCTCTTGATGGCTGCATAGTATTCCATTGTATATATATACCACATCTTCTTTATCCATTCATCTGTTGATGGGCATCAAGGGTCTTTCCATAGTCTGGCTATTGTGGACATTGCTGCTATAAACATTCGGGTGCATGTGCCCCTTCGGATCACATTTGTATCTTTAGGGTCAGTACCCAGTAGTGCAATTGCTGGGTCTTAGGGTAGCTCTATTTTCAACTTTTGGAGGAACCTCCCTACTGTTTTCCAGAGTGGCTGTACCAGCTTGCATTCCCACCAACAGTGTAGGAGGGTTCCCCTTTCTCCGCATCCTTGCCAACATTTGTCATTTCCTGACTTGCTAATTTTAGCCATTCTGACTGGTGTGAGGTGGTATCTCACTGTGGTTTTGATTTGTATTTCTCTGATGCCGAGTGATGTGGAGCACTTTTTCATGTGTCTGTTGACCATTTGGATGTTCTCTGCAGAAATGTCTGTTCATATCTTCTGGCCATTTCTTGATTGGATTATTTGTTCTTTGGGTGTTGAGTTTGAGAAGTTCTTTACAGATTTTGGATACTAGCCCTTTGTCTGATATGTCATTTGCAAATATCTTCTCCCATTCTGTCAGTTTTCTTTTGGTTTTGTTGACTGTTTCCTTTGCTGTGCAAAAGTTTTGATCTTGATGAAGTCCCAATAGTTCATTTTTGCCCTTGCTTCCCTTGCCTTTGGAGATGTTTCTAGGAAGAAGTTGCTGCAGCTGAGGACAAAGAAGTTGGCGCCTGTGTTCTCCTCCAGGATTTTAGTATATGTGCTGCCGAAGCGAGCACTCCTCCTCCAAGATTTTGATGGAGTCCTGTCTGACATTGAGGTCTTTGATCCATTTTGATTCTATTTTTGTGTGCGGTGTAAGGAAATGGTCCAGTTTCATTCT
>CM053608.1:76295945-76339073 GCA_028646535.1 Procyon lotor | reverse complement strand
GGAGCGATGTCCCTCAGCGGAGCGGACTAGAAGTTCCGGATTTTGTGCTCCGCGGCTCTGCAGCTGCTGGGAGCCGGCCCCTCCCCCCGGAGTCTCTCTTTCCGTCACTTTAAATTCACTTTTTCCACTCCTACCTTTCTGAACGTGGTCGATTTTCTGCTCCTAGAATTGCTGTTCTTATTCTCTTCTCTCTGCTGTTGTGTTTGCCGGCTTTTAGAGTGGTTTTCAGCCTCTTTCTGGATCCCAGTGCTCTCCGTGCCTCCTACACCTCCGCCATCTTGTCTTGGTTCCTATTTATTTCTTTTTAAGTAGGCTCCTTGACCAGTGTGGAGCCCAATGCAAGTCTTGAACTCACAACCCTGAGATCAAGATCTGAGCTGAGATCAAGAGTTGGATGCTTAACACTGAGTCACCCAGGCACCCAGGTTTTTGTCTTTTTAAAGTAATTGACACATTTCTATTGATAAGAGAAGTCTTCATTCAAAGATGTTAAAGGTAACCTAAATTTTTTCTTATGATTTTATAAATTGATAAAACCAAAGTGTCTATCTTCTATGTTATGTAAACTTCATTGATATGTCTCAAAAAGAAATATGGAGTAATTCCATTGGACAGATGGTTTGGTCAAGAAAATGTGAAGTGAGGGATGGATGTGAGTGAGAATAATGGTAAAGTGAGAATAATGGTAAAAAAAAATAATAATAATAATGATATATTTCATTGCATGTCATTCTAAAGGCCTGGAAAAGGGAAAAACTGAAGTATAAAAATTCAGTTATTAAATACAGTTATTTCAGTATAAAAATTCATCGATGGAATGATGCGGTGAACACAGTCTCATTCAGTGAATTGAAATAAATTAGAACAAAAAGGAACTTCTTACAACCCCTTGAAACAGTGAATAGTGAACTTTTGGAAACCGACTTCAAGAGAGGATGAAGGCAGAAGACAGGCTCAATAAAAATTCTAAGACAATTCAGCCTGTCTTAAATGTTTAGCTTGTTTTAAATGTTAAAACTCTTCAGCGTGTCTAAAATGATTAAGGAAATATATTTAGAGATAGTTTAACGAACCATGTATGTCAGTGGTTCTCGGGTGTCCAAGTGCCTCAGAATCATGGCAGTGCTCTCTCAGAATGGAGACGTCTAAGCAGTACCACAAAGCAGAAGTGCAATTTCTTTTTTTTTTTTTTTTTTAAAGATTTTATTTATTTATTTGACAGAGAGAGAGAGACCACAAGTAGGCAGAGAGGTAGGCAGAGAGAGAAGTGGAAGCAGGCTCCTTGTTGAGCAGAGAGCCTGATGTGGGGCTCGATCCCAGGGCCTGAGATCATGACCTGGGCCGAAGGCAGAGGCTTTAACCCACTGAGCCACCCAGTGACCCCGCAGAAGTGCAATTTCTGGTGACAGGGGCCCAGGCATCTAAATTTTAACGAACACCAGAGATAATGCAGCTGTGTATGGACCAGTAAGAGAAACCCTGCTTTCTGTTGATGTTTGGAAAGAACAACCTAGTATATTTTTCAAAAGAATGATTGCCTCCTACTAATATGTGTTCTGCTGCCTCTGTCAGCCCCAGCTACAATGATCTACCCTGGACTCATTAAACAAGTCCTGTGCTGTTAAGCCTTTTGTCTTTTCTCATGTTGTTCCCTCTTGCAGGAATTCTCTTCTCTCTGTATTTACTTATTGAAGTCATATTCATCTTTTTAAGACCCACTGCAGATTTCCCCTCCTCTGGGAAATTTTCCCCAATTCACTCAGTCAAAATCTATCACTCAACCCTGTGTTGAACATAGCGCATTTATCACAGTGAATCTCGCATCTATAGAGAGTTCTCCACCTATTATGGAAGTGCTTATCTATCAAGTAGAGCAGAGGTTTGGCAAATTGTTGTCTGCGGGCAAATTCCAGCCACGGCCTGTTTTGTGAATAATGTCTTATGGGAACAAAGCCATGTCCATTCGATTATACATTGTTAAGACTGCCTTTGTGCTATAACAGCAGAGTTGAATAGTGGTAGCAGGGATGAATGGTTTTCAAAACCTAAGATATTTACCATCTCGTTCTTTAGAGTTTGCCAACCCCTGTGCTGTATTAATGTACTAATAATTATGTATTAGCATTTAATGGAATGTTTTGTGGATATTTGGTACCCTGTAAGTTATTTAAATAATTGGTGGAAAAATGAAGACATAGTTGGGAAATATATGCTTATTAGGCCATAAAGGAAATAAAGAAAATTAAAAGGAAAAATAAACTCTTCCCCTCTTCTTGCCTTTGTTTCGGGGTCCCTGTTCTTGATTTTATTCAGTGATCCAATAGAGCTTCCAGAGATGATGGGAAGTCTTCTCTGTCTATGCTGCCAGGTGCAGGAGCCACTAATCCACATAACTGTTGAGCCCTTAACATGCAACTTATGTGACCAGATAACTGAATTTTAATTTAATGTTAATTAATATAAAATTAATTAAGATATAATAGCTAGTGGATACCCTATTGGACAGTTTAGATAGAGGAAAAAATAGATTTATAAATGATTCCACCTAAAGACAAATAGCATGAAATGAGAGTGAGAAGAAGAGGAAAACATTGTTTAATAAAATCTGTAAGAGAGCTCTGATGCCTCTGTTTTGTTAATAGTTATATACTGCAAAGATATATATAATCCCTAGTTATATTTTGGCTAAGTACTCTAAGGTTTGAGTGTAAAAAATTAGAATACAATCCAAAAGTTAGACTGAAATTTTTACAGATATAAGCTCTTTTAGTTTCCATTTTTTTCTCATGGTCTTTCTATTTGCGTTGGTTAATTGGCATTAATTGAAAGAATAAGTGGTGGGGCACCTGGGTAGCTCAGCTGGTTGAGAGACTTGGTTTTGGCTCAGGTTACGATCCCAAGGTGGTGAGATCAAGCCCTATGTGGGGCTCTGGTATTGGCAAAGAGTCTGGTTGGGATTCTCTCTCCGTCCTTCTGCCCCCTCCTCCTATTTGCTCTCTCACTTTCTATCTTGAAATAAATAAATCTTAAAAAAAGAAAAGCGTAGATGGTGGGTGGTGCCAACATACAAGTGAATGAAGAATGAAGAATTTATCAGTTCTACATGTGGGCTTGTTTGCTTATGCTGAGGTTGAGCATGGAGTAGCTGTAAGGAACAAAGAGAAGGGAGGGAGAGGCTGGCTGAGGGCTTTGGAGGCATTATCACTGCTAGTGCAGCAATGGAGGGCTTTTCTGTTTCTTCCACTTATTTGTGTAGTTATCATCAACTCACCTGTGTTTACTGAACTTTAATTAAACTTCTTGTGCATATGCACATATTTGATAAGAATCCCACAGTGGTGGAAAAGTGCAAATTTAAGGAATTGATTGTGAATCGATGTGTTTTTTAAACCTATACCTCAGCTTTGGGGGCAGAGACAAGAGACCTACCTATCTAGCATATGATGAAATGTAGTAGGGTGGAAGGAAAGTCGTTTCTGTTGTTACTTTGCAGAATCTGAGGGCAATAAAACACTCATTGAATATTTTGTTTTACTGAATTGTTAGAATTATCAAGCTGTGTAGCCAAAGCCCAGTTTATCAAGATGGTATTTTTTTTCTTTTAGTAGTCATATTAATGTTTTAAATAGTTAGTTTAATATGCCCAAGCTCTCTGAGAGTTTCCCATCTCAGTATATCTTTATATCTATATCTCTATTCACACCTATATAAATACAGATTTTGTATATATCATAAACATATGGAGACATCTGTATCATTATGTGTATATATGTGTACACACACATATATATGTAAAATATATTTATGTATACCTTTAAAATAAAGTACTCTGTTCTCCTCTAAATTGCCTAAGCATAGCAAAGGAAGGGAAGACCATATTTTACTTATTATTTAAAAAAAAATTTAAGTTTATATTTTAAATGAATCTATGTACCTGAAGAGGTAGCATTCCCCCATATTACGTGAATTCTCCTTTTCCAATGTGAAGATCTTTAAATTGGGTAGGGAAGAAAAGGACAAATGAATAAACTTAGAAATGCAGAGTAAACATCATTTAACTTATGATATTTAATTTATTAATATAATTACACAATCACATATTTTTCTTTACTCCCATTTATGAAACCACTTTCTTCATTCTTTTCATATGTATTTCTACAGCTGTGACTACATCATCACTAGGGTTATTTCTTTCAGTTATATAATGCAGATTTACAATATTATCACTTCCAACTTAAGTATTTGAAATACAGTCCTTTTTGAATCATGTGTGATTTTATTCCAAGCCACAAGTATTCATTTCCATAAAGTAAGAATTTACAAAATTGATCCTGAAGTTCATAGGGCACAAAACATTATTGCTATTTAAAAGTAAGGTTAAACTGATTGGAATAATGAATAAATTTATGTTAATTTTTTCCTTTTTTTAACCGAATCTGTCCGATTACTTCTGTGTCCCACACCATCATTGCTTGAGTCCTTTCAGGCTGATGTATGTTTACAAATAGCACTTTATTTTGAAAAATAAAGTGACTAGTGATTACCCCATAATATGAAGCCCTGTGAAAGCTCAAATATCAATCAGCTCTTTCTTTCCTAGGGAATAATTTTAGGGACTGCCCCCCATCTTGTCTACATTTAATTGTTACATATGGTGAGGTTCATTTAGAAATGAGGCCAAGAAAACAAACAAAAATGGCAAGGAAAAAATATAGAAGTTTCAAGGAGAGAAATATGTGCAGCAAAAGATTTCTGAAGGTGTGGTGCTTTCTGGAGGGTTACTGTGAGTCTTTCAAGACTCCCATATGGCAGCATTCTTTTAGTGAATTTTTGCTCTATCCAAATAACTTCTCATAGATATCAAACGTTCTGTAATATAACCAAATTACGTTGTTCTGATTTTATCCTCAGCTAGCAAACTTTGGCTTCCCACATAGTTTGCTTATAAAAAGATAATATGAAGTTTTGACTTGTGAAAAGATAACATGTTACATGGAGTCAGTCTTTGGATGGTTAGACCCCACATTTGCCTCCATGATTTTCTCTTTTGTCTATTTTTCCCAGGTTGAGCAGCTCTCTGTTAACTGGTGTTTTCTATCTTCATATGTTAATACATTCAGTGAAGTTACAACCAAGCTCTGCCAATCCGGGAAACATTCGGACCCTTCAGGATGACTTTTTATGACTTCTGTCTTACCTGTTAGATGACGGCTTGACAGTTTAACTCTCAGAACGAAGTCTTAGTTTCCACGTAGATGAGGCCTCTGCAATCCCTGGAGAGAAATGATTGTAAATTGTGTTCTCTTTCACATAAAAAAATTGTGGGACTTGCCTCTGAGTAAGTGAGATGATGTTGGTCTTCTAAGTTTACTTAGGAGCAGGGAGAGGGATCATCTTCCATCAGTACTTGTGAACTGGATATACCTTAGAACTAAGATATATAATTGTAGGATTGCTGAGATAGACTACAACATGTACTCTTCAATACTAACACTCATTTTTTTCAGGAAACATATTGAATACTGTGTACCAGATGAGGTGCTATGTGGTAAATAGATTTAAAAAATATAAACCAAGTTGCTCACCATCTGCAACAATGGTTCTCAACTGGAGGTTATTTGGAAATGTTTGGAGACATGTTTGGATGTCACATCTCAGGGGAGGTAGGGATGTTGCTAAACATTCCACAATGCACAGGACAGCCCTCCATATCAAAGAAAGATCCAGTCCAATAGTTCCAATGTTGAAAAACTTTGACCTAGATGTTAAAACAAATGTAAGTAATTTTTTTGGCATGACATGTTAGTGTCTCTAACAGAAGTACATATGACATGTTGAGGGAACAGCCTGAGCAGAAGAAGTGTTGTTTTTGTCCAATTGATATTTATTTTATTTGTTGCTTATTATACACTGCTCCAGGAGATATTGAAGTCTCTGCAAGTATTTTCATGATTTATGTAGATGTCATGTTATCACTTTAGGAAGTTCAGATTCCATACCTTGATTCCTTTTAGCTTTTATTGCACAGATTCCAAATTCCTGACTAGAAACAGATGTTAACTATAACATAGAGAATATTAAATTAATTTAGAAGTTCAATGGACTTCTACTGACTTTTGGGAATTGGCAAAATATAGGTCAACTACATGTCAATTCTCTAAGTCTCAAAAGTTTATTGTCATAGGAAGTATCTAATTTAATAACATCTTGCTTATGGTGAAAAGAAGCTTTTCTACCTTCTGGATGCTACTGGCATCTTTTAAAATAGTAATAAAGGGGCATCTGGCTGGGTCAGTCAGTTAAGTGTCTGCCTTCAGCTTAGGTCATGATCTTAGGGTCCTGGGATCCAGCTCCACGTGGGGTGGGCTCTCTGCTTGCGGGAAGTCTGTGCTTCTCTCTCTGTGCTTTCTCTCTGTTGCTCTCTTTCAAATAAATAAGTAAAATCTTAAATAAATAAATAAATAAACAAACAAATAAATAAATAAATAAATAAAATAATAATAAAATAAGCCACTCCACATCCAAAAAATCCCACAAAACTGTATTAGAAGTAACCAAAAATATATAAATAACATTAAAATTTTAATCTGAAATTTAATTTTCATTTAACTTTAACCTGCCAAAATAAGAGAATTGATTACTGACTTTGCACATCATTTTGTTTCTAGATTTATAATCTTGGCATATCCAACCTAATGCATATAACAAATAAGCACAAATAAACAAGAGTAAATTGTTTGTAAAACTCAAATCTCTTGATGAGTTCTTAGGAAGAGCCTTTCTCATTCTTCTATGTTCCTTTAACTTTTTTCATTAGGGAAAAAAAATCCCAGAACCATTTACTTAATTTGTCAAGAAAATGCGTTAAGTAGTTTGTCAGGCATGAGGAATACAAACAAGAGCAAGACATGATCTGTGCACGTTCACTTAACAGAAATACAATTATAAACAGTATAACAAAGGCACCAATATAGGTACCATACATACCAGAATTTCTAATGCTGTCTTAATGCTTAATGATCTGACCTCTAGTCTCCACACATATATTTATATTTGTCAGACCTCATGGCTGTGCTCTTGGGAGCCAGAGAATTGTTCTGTCAATCACCCTTAGGAGCCAAATAAATCTTCACAGATTAGGAAGTGGTTGGAATATTGTAGGCAGAAGGGATGGGACATTCAAGGGCACTGCAGTATGAACATACATAAGAGTTTTATCAAGAGTAAATCTGTGCCCTGATGCAAAAATGGAGTTTCAATCTAGGATCTGAATCTAGGATTTGCAGGATATATTGAGAGTTTTAGGGTGTATCCCATATACAATTTAGGGTCTTGGGTTTTTAAAAAATGGGAATGATATGATCAGATTTTTTGCTTTAGAAAGGTGATTCCAACTAGTTCATTTGATGGATTAGATAGAAGAAAAATAGAATGATGGAAATTAATTAGGGGGCCCACTGTGGTAGACTATGTGCCGAAGATCCAAACTAAGCCAGAAGGTGATATTACCCAGGAGGGTGTGTTTCTCAATAGTGTTTACACCACAAGTTGAATGGAATTGATGGCCAATTAGATGTCAGAAGTAAGAAAAAACAAGAACTCTAGAATGGTACCCTGGCTCTAGCTGGGGTGACAAGGAGAATATAGACTGCAGACCTCTTCTGAGAGTAAGGATGGTTTTTTGTTGCCTGTGCCATATTTAGGGAGCAGACTGATCTGATCTTAGGAGAAAAGACGGAGTGGGAGATGAGGATTTATGATTCATTAGTGACTACTGATGGTGGTTCTGATTCTGAGGGGATGAGGCTGCAGGAGTACAGGGCACAATGAAAAAGGGGACATTTGATAGAAGTCAAGGAAAGGACTGAGGAAAGGATCCAAGAGGCTGAAATTAATTAATTAATTAAAGAAATACAGAGTCTGGGGAAGTGTTGTCATAGTAGTCAAAAAGAAAACAGAGGAAGGCTGGAGGATTAGTAACAGTGTTAAAGTTTGCAGGAAGTCTAAGAAAGATAAACACTGTGAAAGAGGCCATCAATTTGGCAACTAGCAAACTGTTAATAATATTGACTATAAATTTTTCCATAAAATACGTAGTTAAGAGCCGAAGTGTGGGGTTAGGGTAAGTGTTGGAGTGTTGTTGTTTATTTTTATTAGTCCTGGTGAAGATTACTTATCAAATACTGTATGCTATCAAACATTATATTTTATTTCATGACTTTTTTTTAATTGTCTTAGAGAATTTTTTCATCCAAAGGTACATACAGCCACATAAAAGAAAGAAGAGGGATAACGGAAAAGGACTTTGTAGATTATTTTATCTACCTACTCAATTTAGAGAGAAGGAAATTAGAATAAAAAAGATTAAGTGTCGTAATATATGCACACAGTCAGTTGCAAAACTGAGTCTGGGATTGGTCTCCTGATTCATGGTCTGGTATATTATCCATTACTTGGTGAACAGAAAGATAGAGGTCATTTCTATGCAGAGAAAAACAAATGAGCTGTGTCATTGAAGAAATGTTCTGCATGGTTTGCTGCCATCTGTCTTAAAGCTCAATCTGGACTCCCAGGAATTGAAACTGCTGAACTGCATTTAGATGGACCATGTGACAGGGCATGGAAAATATTTTATTTGGAGGGTTTAGTTATTCCCATATATGGATTATGGGAGATACAAAATACTCAGGACAAGATTAAGACCCTAGAGCTATGGAATTTTTGAGGACTGACTTTGACTTCTTGTTGTGTAAGATTCTAGACCTTAATGTCTTCTTGTTAGACCTGCTGTATTTATGCATGTTAAAATGCTGTTGGAGTAAAAGAATAAACATTGCTTTTAGACGGAAAAATGATAAAGCATATAGAGCACTAGGATGGAAG
The DNA here is from genome assembly GCA_028646535.1 of Procyon lotor. Classification (NCBI taxonomy): domain Eukaryota; kingdom Metazoa; phylum Chordata; class Mammalia; order Carnivora; family Procyonidae; genus Procyon; species Procyon lotor. The sequence continues at coordinate 76,330,190 of CM053608.1, read as the reverse complement.
TCAGGTAACCTGTATTTTACTCCAGGTGTGATACTTTGTGCCTCTGAGTACTTCACAGTTTCTGAACCTCAGCTTCCTTATTGGACTAGGTCAGGGTTTGGGACTGAAGGTCTTTTGAAGTCCCTTGAAGACTTGTTTGGTCAAGCCCAGACAACTTTTGGAGTTTTGATGTCCTTAACCAGAAATGCTTTCTCTAGGATACCTTAAATCCTCTTATAGTATGTCATGAGCTCGGTAAGCATCTGGCTTTCTGAAACCTGATGTCTACTTCTCTTTCAGTTTAGCCATTCAATGATTCTACAATAGAAGGATTCAGAGTTGGCAGCTTTGTGGAGCCAAATTTTCAAAGTATTAATTTACTATGTTGAAACTGTCAAAACAAATGCACTGAAACTATGTATCTATGCAACAACAACAACAACAACAAAACAAACAGAAACCTAGAACTGTTTTCCTGGCTTCTTATTTGTTGCCCATAATGACATACTTGCAAAATCCTAGAAAAAAAACTAACTTTTAGGTTAAAGAAATATATATAATTGAATGTAATTAAGGTAATTCAAAGATTATCAGAGGAATTGCACCAAGATGGGATCAATAGGATGTTCTTTCTTGGTTGATTGTGTTTAAACAGCCTTTCCAAATTACTTTCAGTACTATTCTGTAAACTAGGGAGAAAAAGCAAAAGCGGTATACATGGGAAATCTGTGGTGGTACATTGTAATGTAACTCACTTTTTGCAAAAGTCACCTTTTAAGCTAAGACATGATTTTCATCCTAAGCAGTCACTGCAATTCTATATTTTCTTCCCCTGGGACTTTCTCAATTTAATTTTAAAAGGCTCATAAGAAATGTCTTATACATGGAACATTGGGGCTTTCTATTCTATAGAGGCATACCTTGAAAATCCAAATGTCACATGAAAAACTAGAAAATTGGTGCTAGGAATTATTTGTGCGAATTTACTTAAGTGTACTGCATTCAGCCAGTTGACAAGGGGTCTTTCTGGGTGATAAAATGGTTGTTGTCTCAGTCAGATGACAAAAACAATTCTCCAGAGTCCAACTGAACATCACCAAAGAGGACTGTTGAACTTTTAATAGTTTTTGAAAATGAAATAATCAGGCATTTATTTGTCAGAAGCTTAATATAAATAGATTTCATTTTGATTTTATCTGGGCATTTTTATTGAATCTTACTTGATTTGATTTTTCTGACTCTTCTATGAGAATGGCTTTTTGCTTGTAAGTTTCACTCAGATTGACATTTTGATGGCTCAACACATTAATGAAATTCCTAGAAGATAGGCTATGTTCTTTGAAAAATAAAATATTGACAGAGAACTAAAGGGACATTTTAAAGTACATTTTTATTTCCTTTGGAGCTTGATGGCATATTTGCTGCTGTTTGGTAGTTCCCTAAGCCATACTTCCCACTACAGGTCTAGATAATACTTGACCATGTTGCTGTACATCTTTCGGCATCTAGATTTATGTATGCAGATTGAGTTCTTGGCAATCTGGGAATACCACCAAACCATCTCCCAGCCTAGCAATATGGAACCAAAAAAAAGTACTTTCTGAAACCATAAGGGGATCTTTTCTACAACATTGAATCTTCCAGACCACACAAAGAGTTTAATTAGCTACACAAAATATTTTATAAAAAAAAAAAAATCCCACAAATGCATACATATAAACACTTTCAGGGCACAGTGTCAGACACTCTCCTAAATTATATATAAAATTCATTTCGTTTGTTCTAAGGATAGTGTCCTTATGGTATAGGTTCATTTGTTCTAAGGATAGTGTCCTTATGGTATAGGGTCTATTATTAGACCTGTTGTCAGATGAGGAAATTGAGGCACAGTCACACAGCCAGCAAGAAGAAGCAGAGCCAGGGTTCAACAAAACAGCTTGACCTCAGGATTGCTGAAACTAACCAATAAACAGTCCTGTACACCTCCGACTTAAATGGGCAAAATACTATGTATGAGTGTAGTTCTCAGCCAGACAGTATAAATATCAGACGTTCATACTCAAGCCAGAATTCTGCAGTGTGCTATTTTTTTTCCCATTAAGAAGACATAAAATAAGCTCTTTCCCTTTTCACAAGTGAGTGAAAGCTAAGCCATTCTGACATAGGCAAGAAATTTAGAGAATGTAAGGATAGAATAATCCAAACTTAAACTAGTAAGTAAATCGAGATTTTTTTGCATTGTCTTCAGGTAAAAACAAACAAAACAAAGCAAAAACAGCATTAACAGTGTAATATTAGTCTGCCCACAGGAGTTCTTGTTTTTCTCCCTGGTTGCCCTGCTCTGAGCCATGCTCTTGGATGGCAGAGCTGCTGTAAAAACTCTTCTTGTTAGCTTTGTTGGTGGCACTGATGCTAAATCTACAGGTCCGTAGCCAGGGAAGAAACTTTAAGTGAGTAATCAGGAAAATATGGAGTCCATTTGGAAAGTGTAATCCTGAACTTAAAATCCCTTCTACATGCTCAAGTTGTCCTAAAAATTATTATCTAAGTATCAAAAAGCTTCTGTTCTTAATTGTAAGACACTATTTATCCTTACATTTTGAGTAACCTTGATTATACCAAGGAGACAATTCACCGTGTGGTCTCTCATCCAGATAACCAGAGATTGGGAGTTCTATCTAGTGTCGGAGAGCACTGGAGACTGGATAAAGGTCCAAATGACCAGTATGCAGCAGACCCTGGAGGGATTTCTCTGGCTTTTATAGATCTATAGCCTGAGTTTTCTATGGGGTTTTTGTGCTCTAGGGCAGGCAGTTAAGGGCACTGAGCCAGGCTGGGGTCATGAAGAATCCCTGAGATTCTCTTTCCCATGCTAACTACTTCCAGAATCAGAGCCAAAGTTTCGATGATTGTTGTGTGGTTGTTGCAATTACTGTTGTTATTATGGTGGCACTTTTCAGAGCAGTTAACATCAGTGCTGTGCTGAGGGAAGCATAGTCAGATAATGACTTTTCTCCTTGCTTTATTGATTCTCCATTTACAAATACACATTTTTCCCCCTATATTCTTACAGTATGGATCCACTTCTAGAAGCCAAAAGTCTGTTGTGCCAAGTTATAAACTGGTAAAGCACTGTTCTCAGCCCTGGGAATACAAAGATGAATAAGAAACTGCCTTTGCCTTAGAGTTTACAATCTAGTAGCAAAAGAATGTTTGAAATATAAGGCAATTGGTATTTGAAAATAAGGCTGTATTTTATTCCATTTTCTTACTTGTCTGTCTCTATGATTAAATAGTGAAATATTGGAAAATGGGGCCAGTGTCCTATTCCTTTTTATATGTACAAAGCCTAGCCCATTTACAAGCCTTTCCAAAAGTGAATCTGGTGAACATCCAAGTTCTTACGTTAAATTAAATGTAAGTAAATTAAGATTTAAAATTTTAGTAAATTACTAGCCACATACCATCATGTGACCTCACACAAGTCTTTTAGCTCTCTACACTTCTTGAAACATCCATCATAAAACAGAGAATGAAATTAATCCCCTAAAAGAAGTAACCTTTTATTCATGTATAATATCTGCATAGCCACACACAATCCATTCACTAACATGTCTCTTTCCTGTAGAAATTTGCATTTTAAGATGGAATTACGACACATATCCAGCAAACATCCAGTGTAGATGATGACTCAGGCACTATGGACCTAGAAGAAAGAATCAGAAAATATGGACACATAAATATTGCAATAATCCATGTGGAGGAAATACACATGCAATTAATTCTTAGCTATTAAAGAACTGTGAATTATGGAGTTGTCTTCTATTTTTCCCACTTGTTGTTTTTGGCCATTGTTCGGCTTACCCTTCTAGCAGGTGAACAGGAAAGGAGGAAGTAAAACTTGAAAAACATTCCATAATTTTTAACAACTCAGTTATAAAGAGAAGTAGAAGCAGAAGTTGCTAAAACTAATGGTTTAAATGAAACTTTTTAATTATATGTAGCTTTCCTTGATGCATAAGTATTCTTGTTTTCAGTTCATCATAAGTCTATAGGTAACTTTTATTCTAGATGTTAATCTACAGATTGAGACAGTGCACTGCTCTCTAGCACTGCTACTTGCTTTAAGGTCATTCATAGGCCTCAGGGTTTTGGCAGAATGAAGAAAAAAATCTTAATTATTCAGAAAAGCAAGGAAAGACTTCTTTAGGGAGAAAAGAAGAAGGAGTTAATGATTTTTCTGAATTATGGCCAAGCAACAAGTCAAATGCACTGTTTCAGCAAATTACTATAGGCCTATTATATGTTGTATTTTTCTTATCAAAAAGAAATTTAACTCCATTAGGGCTTGATTTAAATTATTTTTGTTTGAGTTTTATACAGGAATATGAATGATATTTTGATGCAGTAACATAAACCATAACATAATTATGCTTCAGTGCCTACCTTAAGCTCCATTTCAAGATGTCAGGATGAATAGAAAGCAAATCATACAAAAAGAGGCACTGGAAAAAAAAAGCTTAAAATTTTAATCTATGACATTAGAATATGATTTACAATGCTGACACTTATATTAGAAAGCTTAAAGTTTAGAACATAAATGTTTTAAAAGATTCTACCCTTCAAATAAATATATTTTGTACTTTCTATTCCTTATGAAAATGATTTCTATGTATCATTAATGTTCAAACTCATAATTTCTATACACATTTTGGATTACTGAGATTTTAGGTACAGACATAGTTTAAAACATACACTGACATATGCCTAAACCAAATTATTTTTATTTTCAGTAAAACAATGAATCATGTTATCTTAATTATCTTATAATATAAAATCATATTTACTTTCAAGGATGGGAAAGAAATGATATGTCTATATTTCGATATTACTAATTTATAGACAAGTGGATTACATTATCATAATGTACCAAAATTGATCACTGTTGATAAACATAATAATGGACTTGATTAAATTAAATAGTATTCCTTAACAACGTAAATATATGTATATACACATATGTATGTGTATATAGATTCAGTGCTTTCAGGTTGTTTCTCTACAATTTCATTTTTAATGATGTGAAAAAACATGAATAGTACCTATTTGGGTATATTTAGCTTATCTACTCATGAATGTACTATATTTTTATAAGTCAATTTAGTTTTATTATTACTCCTTATAATAGTGAAATACTTGTGAAATAATTGGTCATTTGAAAACAATTTTCTAATCTTAAAATTTTGTTCAATTATTTAAAACATTTTAATATTATTTTTAAAAGAAAATTGTTTCTAGTTATAAAAGCTATTAAAACTTGAAATTCAGCAATGACTAAAGATTAAAGACCATGTTCTCGTATCACATGCCCGATGATAAAACTGTGGTGTGGTACTGGAGAGAGACAATGAGTAAGATGAGGACTGAGGTCTGAGGAATTGGAAAGCAAGAGGTTCAGAATAACTTTCCAGAGTGTTCCACTGAGGGAGAGCAGGAAGCAGGTTGAAGTGCAGGAGATCTGTGTGGGAGGTGAAGGAGACTGTGAGGTTCTATTCTCATTGTGTATCAGATTTTTTGTGCAACCTAGGGCTCCCACCCAGAGATTGTATTCACATGGTCTGTGGTGAGTGGGCATTACTAAGGGTGGGAATTACTTAAAAGCCAGATATTTTTTAATGTGCATCAGGGTTAAAGAAAATTATTCAGCTTTTCAAACTTTGGAGAGTACCAAAATCACCTGGAATGCTGGCTAAAACCAGCTAAAGCCAAAAATAGGTTACTGGACCCCACCCCAGAGTGTATGATTCAGTCAGGCTAGGCCCGGACCAAGATTTTGCGTTTCTGGTATTACCTCGTGTTATGATGATGCCATTGGTCTGTGGACCCCACTTTGAGAACCACTACTCACTATCCCATAGAAATTTGGTTTTAAGATGTAAGAGAGTGCTGTTGAGTAAATAGAAAGGGTACTTTCTCAACTCCGTGAGAGAAGTTGGTATCATAAATAGACATATAAACATTCACACTTGAAAATAAAACAAAATTTATAGAAATATTTTTATGCTAGAAAATAGTTAAGAAAGTAGGATATGCAAAAATGTCTCATGGGACTTGAGAAGGAAGGAACTATTAATGGTGCTGTATGTCAGAGGAATATAAATCACTGGTAGAAAGGAGCAAAGATATCCCCCCAACTTACCCCAGAAAGAGTAGTTTTGAGTATTTCATTTTTGAACATTCCTTTTCTATTTTCCCTTTTTGAGCACTGCAAGCCTACAAATTATCTTCTGGCAGGTTCTTACTCCCTATTCATAGCTAGCCCATTCACATTAAAAAAAATTGCATTTTGTCCTTTTATCTTGGCTGGACTTTATCCATGCTGGGACTATCCTTTGGCAAAGGTAATATGTGGGGGTATTTTAACTTACCAAGAAGACCAAAGAAGTCAAAGTTGTGGAGTTCTGTGGTTTTTGAAAACCCTGGGGGCTAAGGATCAAAACACTGTGGTGAGTGAAAGGAAATTATTCTTAGCATAACAATGTAGGTTAAGTCTTGGGCATGTGTGGAATGAGAAAATACAAGAAAGCACTGAATTTGAAGTTATGAAGCTCTGAAGGGGCCATCCATGTTGGATATTAAAAATATACCAGGGTGATGCTAATTAAAAGAAAAACAGGTTCTGTAAGAGCATTGAGAAGTGGCCTGAATACTACGGGAAGGGAATAAAAATGGGTAGAGGTGGACATAACCAAATGACAAGAACATTCAAGGCTTTAAAAGGGGGCTACTAGGCAATCTGGCTACATAGTTTTTCTGTCTTACAAAGAAAACAGGAAGAGAGAAGAGACTGCTGGACTGCCATTTTAACAAGACATTCGGAAGAATGGTTAACTCTTAGAGTTAAGTTTATAGGAATATGGTATGGGAAAATCTGGGTTTGGGTTCAGAGTAGGTCTGTTTATGGAAAATTTGAAGGTCATTTTATCAGGCCACCTGCAAGATCTTCTGTTTCTATCATACTGATAAGGTCTAACCTGGGCTTCTGCTAGGGCATTCAGTGAGGAGAATGAATTGAATGAGGAGAATGAAGTGATAAAAATGTAGAGATCACACAAGGTCCATATTCCTTATGAAAATGATTAAATCCTGATACAGAGATTCAAGAGAAATTTCAAAAATTGTGATAGATTGCATCACTGACCATGTCCCTCCTAATTCAGTATCTTTAGCTTCTCACTGCAAGTAAAAAATAAAGATTAAAGAAGGAAATCTTCATATCTCTACCCTCATCTTATCCAGCTCCTTCCTCATTCACCAATTCTGTATCAAGCCATCTGGGACTCATTTTGATTACTAAGAGTTCACCTTAACTTTTCTGCCTACTGGTCTTTGTTCTCTCTGTCTTTAATACTCTCCTCTTCTCCTCTCTCCAGGACTCTCTTTAAGGCCACTACTTATGAGCTCCATGAACATCTCCTTTATACACTTACAATGCCTGAGATTATTTGCTCAACAGTTGAGTCTGTCTTACTGTTCTTTATGGCATGTCTAGTATATACATTGCATATGATAAAAAAAAAAAATGCTAGTTTAATGAGTGAATAATCAAGTTGCAGAATTTAGGTTATTAAATAAAATGTAGAATGTAGATAGTCAAATCTCAGACACAGATCACATGAAAAATAGATATACTCCAGTTTCTGAAAGCCTATTCAGTGCTCAGAGTTTATAACTTTACTGTGATGGAGGATAAAATGATGATTTGATGGGAATCCGAAGGATATAAACTACATTACATTTACGAGCTGTGTAAATATACATGATGGAGAAGAAAACAGGAAAACATAGTGTTTCAAATTAGTGATAGAAAATACATCTATTGGGGGCATCTATTGGGTGGCTCAGTGGGTTAAAACTTCTGCCTTTGACTCAGGTCGACACCACCCCCCCCTCGATCTGCTCAGCAGGGAGCCTGCTTACCCCCTCTCTCTGCCTACTTGTGATCTCTCTCTTTCTCAAATACATAAAGTCTTAAAAAAAAAAAACAAAACAAAAGTAAACACATCTATTTGGGCTCCTGGCTGACTCAGTCAGTTAGGCGTCCAATTCTTGGTTTCAGCTCAGGTCTTGAGATTGTGACAAAATGAGGAGGGATGAATGTTACCTTCAAGTTTTTTCTCTGGAAACGTTCTAACCTTGATGGTAGAGGTTACCCTGTCACCATGCCTTTCATGTAACTGTTATTCAGTGGAAGCTTAAGACATCAGACTGATTTAATTTATAGAGAAAAAGAACTAGAGATTGCATAAGCCCATATTAGGGGTAAATTCTTAAAGCCTTTATTTTAATTTTTTTAAATTTCTATCTTAAAACAGATGAATGCTTCAGATTTGGTGAAAGGTTTTCAGTGAGATTTGTAATCTGCATAACACAGCAACAACGGAATTCTCCTCTCCTCCTAAAAACGGTTTTATTAAATTGTTTTCTCTGAATTTTGCATTTTGGGTAGAGATTATGTGACTTTAAATAGCTTATCAATATTTTATAGTGAAATAGACCTATTGAAATTTGAAATCATAAAAAAATTAAAAAATAAATTTGAAATCATTATAATGATAATAAGGGTTATTGGAATCATCATTACCCTTATCAGAGTAACAGGAAGTTGAAATATAATTTCTTGAAAATTTACAACATAAATAAATGTGAATATCTCCATGAAAATAAAAATATATTAAACTGCATTAATTCAAACTCCACTTATCTGCAATTGCTGATATCCATTGACAGCAAACGTTGCTTCCCCACAATTTGAGTGGCTCTACTAATTGGGCCTTATTAATTGCAGATCTATTACTGCTCTGTGTAAATACGGGTAAGATTAATTTAATACTGACCCTAAGGTAAAGACCGCTGGATGGATAAATAACAGGTAGGGGGAGGCTTGGAATAGGGAGACTTGAGAAGTCCCCAAAACAAAACTAGGAGCCTTTGTAGAGAGTTTGGGCATTTACATAACTAAGGGAGATTAAAGATTGAGTTACGTGAAAGTAAAAGACTGGATATCAAGTAAAAAATTTTAGTTATTTAATTAATATTAGCATCTTTGAATTTATCTACATTCCTTAGAGGAGTAGGCAAATTTTTAAAAATTACTACTAATCTAGTAATTTTTCCTAGTATTTTAGTAGTAATAGTAATTGTAATTTTCATAATATTACTATTAAAGTAGTCCCAACATCCAGAGTCACTCATTGCTAATAGTTGTTATATTTTCTGTCAGTCTATCTCCCTCATTTTAAACATTCTAGAGTTATTCATGTTTAGCAATTTAATACCCCATACCTTTCAAGAAGAATATTTTTCCTTAGGGGCTCCTGGGTGGCACAGTTAGTTAAGCATCTGACTCTTAATTTTGGCTCAGGTCATGATTTCAGGGTCATGAAATCAAGTTCCACATCAGGCTCCATGCTCAGCAGAGAGGCTGCTTGAGATTTTCTCTTTCATCTCTCTTTGCTTTCACTACCCGCTTACGCATTCTCTCTCTCTCAAATAAATAAATAAATATATTTTTTAAAAAGAACAGTTTTTCTTAATACAAGATAATAAGCGCTTTCCTGTATAATAGGAAATATTACAAATGATTATGATTCACTCTGTGAACAAACCAACAATTTGCTTTGTTGGTCATTTTTTAACATTTGAGTATAACAGGTGACAATGAGTATCTTCGTACTTAAATCTTTATGTGCAGCTCAGATTATTTTTGCTCATAACTGGAATTACTGTCTAAAGAGTGATTAATACTCTTATAAGAGTTGTATCAAATAATTTTCCCTTCATGAGGAGCCAGTTCCCCACAACCTTCATATAGCATGGAGTATTTTCTAACATGTTAAATTATTTAGTAGTGAAAAAATTATATCAATATTGTTTTGCATTTATTTCATTAAGTGATATAGCACATTTTTCACATGTCTAAAAGACATTTTTTAATGGGGTTTTTGTTGTTATTTGTTTCTAAATCTCCATTTGAAATGTAAGTGTACTGTTCTTAATAATAAGTCTTTAGCTTCCTAACGCTGGCATCAGGATTTGAATTCAGGTATCGAGGCTCGTAAAATACAAGTCCTTGCCTCTTTCCCCATATGCAATATGAATGTTACTGTCAGGCACTAGATGGGAGGCAGGAGTGGGGAGGACCATGGAGATCCACTCTGGGAAACTGAGGGGCCTGAAATAGAATTCAAACAGAGATTGTCTCTCCTTCCTTGATGATTTAGTAGTAATTTCAATGGTCAGAAATCAGCTCAGCTTCCTATAAAAGACTCTTTCAAGCTAACACTAAGAAATGTCAAACTGGAAGCCTCTAATAATAAATATTTATTGAACGCTTCCTATGGGCCAAGCACTGCTTTAGGGGTTAATGATACAATAGTATAGAAGTTACCCAAAAGGTAATGGGAGTCCATATTTTGGTGGGTGGGAGAGTACAATAAACACATTCATTGATTACTTATAGAATCTGCCTGGTGGATGGAGAAAAATAAAAAAGGAACAGAGTTACTGGGGAGAATGGAATAAAGTTCTAACAGAGTGTTTAGTAGGGCCTCAGTAAGAAAGTGATATGCGAGCACGGATCAGAAGGGAAAAAGGAGTGGGCCATGCTGCTATTTTGCAGTAAATGGTTCCCATCAGAAGAAATAGTAAATGGAAAAATATAAAGCAAGAACATTGCTGGCAAGTTAGAGGAAGCATGGCAGGCCACTTTGGCTTGTACAAACTGAGGGAGGGAGGGAGTAGTAGCAGATGAAGTCTGAGTGGTAAGGAGAGAGCCAGAACTCATTGTCATTACACAGACCATTGTGGGAATTTTGGCTGTTTCTCAGAGTGGGATGAAGAACCATCAGAAGATTTTGTGTAGAGAAGTGACATATTCTGACAGATATTTTAAATGGATCCCCGTGTCCCCTAGGCTGAGAAACAGTTGGGAAGACAACCCTGGAAGCTGGGAGACCACTTAGGAGGGAGAGTGGAGGGTGGGTATTCCTGTAACCCAGGAGAGAAAATGTGCCTGTGCCGAATGAAGGTGGTAATTGTGGTAGTAGGGAGAAGGGGGTAGAGATGATGGCAGATTATCAGAGTCTGGCTGTGTTTTCAGGAAAGAACCAATAGGATTTCATGAATGGTTAGACATGGAATTGAAGGTAGGAAGGTAATCAAGAAGAAGGTAAAAACTTCACCGATCTTGAGGTTTTTGTCCTGAGCAACTTATTGAGATGAAGAAGACCATGGGAGAAGCAGGTTTCACAAGAAGAGCACTAGTTTGATTTGGTTCATAACAAACCTGAGATGTGCATTTCACATTCAAATAAAGGCGTCATATCTGCCACTCTGGAGTTCAAGAGAGGTCCAAGTTGTGATAAAAATATGGAGGTCGCCAGTGGATGTTTAAAATTAATAAAATTGTATTATCTTACCAAGAAAGTGGTTGTAGATAGAGAAGAGAGCTGAGGACTGTGACCTGAAGAGGTCTGCTTCCTCCAGCATTAACCTTTGGGCACACAAAAAGGATACAGCAGAGACTGAAATGGACTGAACAGTAAGATAGAAAACTAAGAGTGTAGTGTCCTATACTCCAGATCAGAAAAGGGGAATGGCATCAGCAAATGTTTCAAGTAATGCTGTCGGGCAAGTAAATGAGGACAGGTCACTAACTGATGACTTAGCAACGTGGTGGTTGTTGACCTTCCTGAAAATTCTTCGCTTCCGTGTAGTTTTAAAGGGCAGAAATCTGCATGACATAAATGGGTTAGATTTAAGAGAGTGATTGGAAGCAATCGATAAAGACACCTCTTACTAGGAACTTGGTTGGAAAGTGGAGCAAATGAATTGGATTTTGGCAACGTATGTGTGGTCAGGTGGGAGCTTTGTTTTGATTTGTTCTTAAGGTGGGAAAAAGTTTAACATGCTTTAATATCCTGATGATAATTATACTGAAGAGAGGAGAAATTTGATGACATAAGGAGCCAAGAGGATAAAAGCTTGCCCTTAAGTAGGTAAGAGAGGAATGGTTTCTGGTACACAATTGGAGCACCTTTCTTCAGATAGGAGCATGGAGGGAGAAGAAAGAAACCAGAGTCTACAGTTACAGATACAGGTAGATGGTACCATGCAGGTGAAAGCCCTTGGAGACTCAAGCAGGTTTTATTTTGTAACTATAAACTCAGTTGTGAGTAGGGATGGGTGGTGTGGAAGGTGAAAAAAGAAAGGAGCTATGGTTTAGTTCACCAGGAAAGTGAATTTTCTTTCCTTAACTCTGAGTTTTAAAAAAATCCATAGTACTAAATATAATTTACATAATGTTTACATATCAAATTGTAGGTTAATGAATAACAGACATTAAGCTATCCCTGTAGTTCACTGTACTAAGCTATCAGTAGTCATTCAGTTTCATTATTTCACCTACTTGGTTATAACTAACTCTCTTTGCTTTTGTTCAACTCTCTACATTACTGCTTGTAAAAGACTGTACCTTGTAAAGGAAGATATTCAGTTAGCATTTTCAAGTGAACGACAATATTCATCAACACAGGTGAAACCATAGGAGATTTACGCCTATTATAGGCATGTGCTTTATTATAGTTGTGCTTTGCAAATATTGTGTGTTTTACAAATTGAAGGTTTGTGGCAACCCTACATCGAGCAAATCTGTCAGTGTCATTTTTCTAATAAGATTTACTCACTTTGTGGGGCACCTGGGTGGCTCAGTCGTTAGGCGTCTGCCTTTGGCCCAGGTCAGATCCCGGAGTCTTGGGATCGAGCCCCACATCGGGCTCCCTGCTCCGCGGGAAGCCTGCTTCTCCCGCTACCATTCCCTCTGCTTGTGTCCCCTCTCTGGCTGTGTTTCTCGCTGTCAAATAAATAAAATCTTTAAAAAAAAAAAAAAGATTTACTCACTTTGTATGTGTGTGTCACATTTTGGTTAATTCAGTATTTCAAAAGTTTTCATTAGTATGATATTTTTTGTGGTGACCTGTGATTAGCGATCTTTGATGTTACCATTATAATGTTTTGGGGCATGAACTGTACCCACATGAGACGGCAAACTCATTTAATAAATGTCCTGTGTGTTCAGACTGCTTCACTCTCTTGCAGTTCCTTGTCTCTCCCCCTCTCTTCCGGCCTCCCTAATCCCTGACACAAACCATTATTGTAATTAGGCCAATAACCTACAGAGGTCTCTAAGTGTTCTAGTCAAAAGAAGAGTACATGTCTCTCACTTTAAATCAAAAGCTGGAAATGACTAAACTTAGTGAAGAAGGTATGTCAGAGACTGAGATAGGCTGAAAGCTAAGCCTCTTGCACCAAACACTAGCCAAGTTGAGAAGGCAAAGGAAAAATTCTTGAAGGAAACAAAAAAATGTTATTCCAGTGAACATGAGAATAATAAGAAAACGAAATTGTCTTGTTGCTAATCTGGAGAAAGTTTGAGTGGTCTGTACAGAAAATCAAAGCAGCTACAACATTCCCTTAAGTCAAAGCCTAATCCAGAGAAAAGCCCTAACTCTCTTCAATTCTATGAACTCTGAGAGAGGTGAGGAAGATTTAGAAGAAAAATGTGAAGAGGTTGGATCATGAGGTTTAAGGAAAGAAGCTATCTCTATAAAATCAAAGTGCAAGATGAGCAGCAAGTTCTGATGTAGAAGCTACAACAAGTTATCCAGATCTAGCTAAGATAATGAACAGAAGTGGCTACTCTAAACAACAGATTTCCAGTGTAGACAAAACAGCCTTCTGTTGAAAGAGGATGCCATCTAGGACCTCCATAGCTAGAGAGGAGAAGTCAGTGTTTGGCTTCAAAGTGTCAAAGGATAAGCTGTCTCCCTTGTTAGGGTCTAATGTAGCTGGTGACCTTAAGTGAAGCCTGTATTCTTTTGCCATTCTGAAAATTTGTGGGGCCCATATGAGTTATGCTCAATCTACTCTGCCTGTGCTCTGTAAATGAAATAACAACACCCGAATGACAACACATCTGTTCACAGCATGGTTTACTGAATATTTTAAACCCACTATTGAGAACTATTGCTCAGGAAAAAAACAATAAGCTTCCTTTCAAAATATGACTGCACATTGATAATGCACCTGGTCTCCCAAGAGTGTGAATGGAAATGTTCAATGAAATAAATATTTTCATGTCTGTTAACACAATATCCATTGTGCAGCCAGTGACTCAAGGAGTGATTTTCTTTTAAGTCTTAATGTTTAAGGTATATATTTTGTAAGGCTATAGCTGCCACCAACAGTGATTCTTCTGGTGGATCTGGGCAAAATGAATTGAAAATCTTTTGGAAAACATATACCATTCTAGATGCCATTAAGAACGTGTGGGATGCCTGGGTGGCTCAGTTGGTTAAGCATCTGCCTTCAGCTCAGATCATGATCCCAGGGCCCTGGGATCAAGCCCCACATTGGGCTTTCCTTCTGCTTGTGCTCTCTCGTTCTCTCTCTCAAATAGATAAAAATCGGGGAAAAAAATGTGTGATTCATGGGAAGAGCTTCAAACATCAACATGAACAAGAGTTTGAAAGAAGTTGATTTCAGCCCTCATTGATCATGTTGAGGAGTTTAAGACTTCTGTGGAGGAAGTAGTTGCAGATGTGGTGGAAACAGCAAGAGAAGTAGAATTAGAAGTGGAGTTTGAGGATGGGACTGAATTGCTACAATCTCTTGATCAAACTTGAACAGATGAGCACTTGCTTCTTATGGATGAGCGAAGAGAGTCGTTTCTTGAGATGCAATCTACTCCTGGTGAAGATGCCAGGAAGATTGCTGTGGTGACAATGAAGGACTTAGAATATTGCATAAACTTAGCTGAGAAAGCTGTGGCAGGTTCACATGATTGACTCCAATTTTGAAAGAAGTTCTGTAGGTAAAATGCTGTCAAATAGCACTGCATGCTTCGGAGAAGTATTTGTGAAAAGAAGAGACAATTGGTGTGGCTAACTTCAATGTTGTCTTATTTTAAGAAGTTGCCACAGCCACATCAACCTTCAGCAGCCACGGCACTGATCAGTCAGCAGCTGTCAACATTGAGGCAAGACTGTCCACCAGCAAATAAGATTATGACTTGCTGAAACTCATATTGATAGTTAGCATTTTTTAGCAATAGAGTTTCTAAATTAAGGACATTCTTTTTTCAATGTTATTGCATACCTAATAGACTACAGTTTAGTATAAACCTAACATTTCATTTGACTTACTTTATTGCAGTATTTGCTTTATTGCAGTGGTCTGGAATCTAACCCATAATATCTGTGAGGTATGCCTGTATTCAAATGTAGTAGACCTACACAAAGCATTATGGCACCTGTCCTTTGTCAGTTACTGTGCACTTGATTAGACCAATATAATGTTTTCTGCATGAATTGTTTTCTGTTAATCAATAAAGAATTCCTTCCAAAACAAATTTCAAGGTATGTCTAAGTGAGTGAAAGTCTTTGCTACTTATAATCATTCATGGTGTTATGTGTTTGCGAAAGCTTTTCAAAGGACTCTGGTTATACTGATCTTTAAAGTGATAAATAGAAAACAGGGACACCTAGGTGGCTCCATTGGTTAAGCATCTGCCTTTGACCTAGGTCATGATCCCAGGGTTCTGGGGATCGAGTCCCATATCAGGCTTCTTGCTAAGCTTTCCCCCTCTGCCTGCAGCTCCCCCTCTGTGCATTCTTTCTCTCTGTCTCCCTCTCTCCTCCCCACCCCCCCCAACAAATAAATAAGTAAAATCTTAAAAACAAAGTGATAGGGCGCCTGGGTGGCTCAGTGGGTTAAGGCCTCTGCCTTCGGCTCGGGTCATGATCTCAGGGTCTTGGGATCGAGCCCCGCATTGGGCTCTCTGCTCAGCGGGGAGCCTGCTTCCCCCTCTCTCTCTGCCTGCCTCTCTGCCTACTTGTGATCTATCTCTCTCTCTGTCAAATAAATAAATAGGTAAATATTTTTTAAAAAGTGATAAATAGAAAACAAATAACAAATACAATAGATAAGTTAAACACATTTTGGGAAAACTTGACTTGTATCATTAACTTCAGGGGGGTACAGCAGAAAGATGGGTTTAGAATTTGATACAGTGTTTTAAAAACATTCCAGTTGGCTAATTTATTTTCTCATAAATTTCATGTGAAGCATGACATTATATTGGCCCCAATGTCAGTGTTAATTTTAAATGTATTATCATTTTAAAAATATGTGTCCAATAGTTGCAGTTATTTTTTCACATACTGTATTGTTAGTAAGATATAATATTTACTTGTATTGATATGTTTTGAAAACTAGCTTCAGTCCTTCAGAGGGACATCAGTAATTTTATATAGAATTGTATATAGAAATTTTTCTTTCATTTCTACTCTCATAAAAAGATTGAGTTTGTGAGAACTAAGACATGGAGAGGAAGCTGGAGGCCAAGTGAAACCCATGATCCCACCTCTGCTCCTACTTGTGCAAAGGATGATTGGCATTTTAGCTGAGGGAATTAGGAAGTTAATCTGGATTATCACACAAAAAAAAGAGAATTATTTTGGTTTTCTAGGAAATATTGTTTTTATCCACCCCATACAGATTATGAAACTGAGGCAGAAGAGACCAAGTAACCTCCCCAAGTTTACACAGCTAGCAGGTGGTGGTGCTGATATTTGAACACAAGCAGTCTGGCTTTCTTTAGCACCAGGCCATAGTGGCTTTTCCATCCAGGTATGTGGAAAGGTAATCTAATATCAAACTGGCTTATTGAGGAAGCATGTTGAATTCACGTTGTTAACTCCTTAGAGCCTAAAAATATTTGTTTCTGATGAAATGTTCTTTTCCATGTTCCTATTTTAATTCTTTTCCTTATAATATTTTAGCTAAGTGTGAAAGTTCTCTCATCATCATTCAAAAGTGATTGTGTTCCATTAATAAGAAGGGGAACACGAGAAATTTCGTAAAAATTTTGAACCCAATTTCTTTGTCAAGAGTTCAATTATAAACTGAATACACATGTATCCTATATGAAGAATTTAGCCTAAAAGTGAAGAAAGCTTCACTTTTATGAAGTGAACACTCTGTCTGAAATGAGTTGTAAGGGCCAATGTGTCTTTCACAAAGTATACTATTGCCTTGCAACTGATTTTTGGAGTAATACTGGAAAATAAATTGCTTTTGTATTATTTTTTCAGTCTTATCATAAATCATTGCTAATGAGAAGCTTCTTCATGATGTAAAATAATTTAAATCCAACATACATTGTAGATTTTCCAACTCCTAATTAAGCTTACTGTTTATATAGTATATCACAACGTAAATGTCTGAATGAAGAATTGAGCCTTTCCAATAACAGGTGATATACATTTAAAAATAAATCTGACAGTTTTTCTACTTTCTCTGGGATTTCTCTCTGACAGAGGAGAAAGAGAAAAATAAAAACTGTGTATGCCTTTTATTCTCAGAAATAAGGTTTTCTTTGAAAAATGAGTTAGTACGGTTGAAAGAGAACAGCAAAAAAGGGTCGTTATTGTTTAATGGGTATAGATTTTTCAGAATTCAGAGATGAAATGTTCCAGAGATATTTCACAACAGTGTGAATATATCCAATACTACTCAACTGTACCCTTGAAAATAGTTAAGAAGGTAAAGGTTATATGTGTCTCCACTACAATAAAAAAGTATTTTAAAAAATTCGTATGTGTCCTTCCATTCTTCCACAGGATTTTTGTCCATCCCATCCATATAGGTCACATATATATTTATCTTACATCATATATCTGTATATCAATATATATGTCTATATGTATTTAGAAATGAATTTAGAACATACCTATTAATATAATAATGTAATATAAACATATCTAGTTCCTTTTTTTTTCCCCCGTGAGGTCTTATTACTTATTTTGTGGTGCAGCTGGCCTTTTGCACTTCACAATATAACACAGTTCTCTTTCTGTGGCTTTTTTTTGTAGTTTGTAATAAAGGTGATGTAGATGATAATGTTACAGTTATTGACAGCACGGCATTTGTCAGTCACTGTTTGCCATTCTTCTATTGATGGTCTTTTTACTGTAAAAAGTGTCATAGTTAACGACTCTGTACAAATTTTCTCACAGATGCATTCCTGTAATTGGAATTCTCAATCACAGATACATATATTTATGTTTTCCATTTTTTTAAAGATTTATTTGTTTGTTTGTTTATTTATTTATTTATTTGAGAGAGAGCAAGAGAGAACACAAGTGGAAGTGGAGGGACAGAGGGAAAAGGGAGAAACATTCCCTGCTGAGCAGGGAGCCCGACGTGGGACTCGACCCCAGAATCCTGGGATCATGACCTGAGCCAAAGGCGGATGCTTAACTGACTGAGCCACCCAGGCACCCCTGTTTTTGTTTTTGTTTTTAATTTTAATTTGTCCTGCAAATTAACTTTCATAAAACTTGAGAATATCCTTTCTGGTATTGCCTTGCCAACACAGGATGTTATCAAATTAAACAATTTATCTAAAAAAATTAACAATATTTACTAAGTAATTTTAATGATCGTATTATTGCTTTAACTTACCTTTCCTTGAGTATTAGTGAGATGAGAAGTTTTTCCTGTGTTTATTGGTGTTCTGTATTTTTTCTGGATACCTCTTGTTCATATTCCTAGACAACTTCTCCCTCTTTATTATGATTATTTATGTTTTCTTATTGATTCACAAGAACGTTTCTATAATTTGTTAAGGAAGAATCTCACTATAGAAATTGTTATAAATTTTTATATAATCAGATAAATTAATAGAGCACAAGTCATAGTGCCTTGTGACGTGAACGTTCCTCAAGCATTCTCTTTCTTTGGTTGTGAAATTGTTCTCCTTTTTCACTCTTCCTTTCTCATAGAGCATTTTATAATTCATCCTTGGGCTTTCTGTCTTTTATTTATTTTTTCTTCTGTAGGTTTTCCAGACTCTCCACAAGCATTCATTTGATTTCTTTTGTAATTTTTCGAATCTCTAATCCTTTTAAGCTAACATTTAAATTTTATTTAATACTCTTTGAAGATAATTTGATTTTCATATACTCTAATGTTTCACTCTGTGTTCTTAGTCCTGGAGTCCACTTGTTTTCCCTAGTGGATTGTTGAATTTGCCATTACTGGGTTGTTGTGTCTTTTGGACAGATTATATCTGTCAAAAAACAGCAGGCGCAGAGTCATCTTATGGCTTCCATAAGTCACTACCTTGTTAAGGCTGCATATACTAGTGATAGTTCATGCCAGGTTTTGGTAGGCGTGACAAGAGGCAGTGAGCCCCTCAGGAAATAGGAAACAAAATTGTTTTCTGTGAATTAAATTATAAAACCATAGATAATATGTAAATTTGCTTATATATAAGTATATATTTATATATATGTTGACATTTATGTATATATATATGACATATATCATATATATATAAATATGAGAAAATGCTTTTGATATGGAAATAGCCTATCTGAATGAAGACTTTTGTGTGGACAGAAAAATAGGCTCATGTAGATGTACTGCTCTGCGTTGGTTCTCAGAGAGTAGAGAATCATCTGTACATGCATGGTACACAGCAAAAATAGTGAAATCACTCAAAGGCAAACATTTATATAACATTCATATTCATGGCAGAGTTTGTGGTATGGACCGATTGATTAAGAACTTGTTGTGGGAGATAAAATTTTTAAAAAGAGGGGTTATTAGTAACTGCCAGATTCTAGTGCAAAATAAACAAGATTATTGTCAACAGACCCATGGGAGCTGAAACAGAGCACTTTAAACCTAGGCCCTTTGTTGGTGTCACGTTCTGAATCTTTACCCTGATGGGCTACTGAAATAACACGGGAATAGCACAGATACTTTTGAATCCAGATACAAGGCTTAGGCCTCAGAGATTTGGTCTTACAGCCTAAAAACACAACTCTGGGGCCTGGCACAGGAACCTGAAAGACCTCACTTTCCTGAACCATGTCTACAGAGTCAGTCTTTCTTCAGAGAAATCATTTTCAACAGGCACAGAGCACAAGAAAAAGCTTCAAACTGATTGTTAATGAACAGAGTAATTGCTAGAAAACACCCCCTTTCCCTCAGCACTGAGTACATGCTGGATAAAAGTATTTTTAAAACAGAACTTTTAAATATAATCACAAGTGAAGTGTAAATATTAAATAGAATAAATGTCTACCCTACAATCATTGTTATTTATTCTCCATGCTAGCAAATTCATTCCTGCCCTTTATTTCTTTTCCAAATACTCATTTTACTTGTGTTTTTTTTTTAAATGACTATCATTGGGTTAAATTTAAATCTTTAGAGAGTAGAAGCTGGTGCCACGTGCCTTTCTTTACATACAGCCTCTAGTGAACTCATTTTTTTTTTTTACCTTATTTGGCTTTCCAATCCAATGAGAAGTAACTATTTTAAATAAAGGAGGGAGTTGCTTATCCTAAAAAAAAAAAAAAAGAACTCCTTGTAGTCTTCAGTCAAAGGGCATACTTTTTGATCAAATATTCTTTTTATCCCTTTGAACCTACAGAATCCTTTCTCAGGCAACAGAAGGAATCTTATAGAATTGACTAAAAATCTGAATGTACCATTTCCATATACTTCAGCATATCTCAAACTGTACATAAAATCCTTTCAACAAATTGCTTTTGCAAATTTGGTGTTAATCATGGAATAGCGAAGAAGGTTGATATGAAAGTGTGAAATGGAAGAACCTTTGAATAGTTTAGGGGAGATTATGAAACCTAGAAATAGAATTATCCAGTTGAGAGTTTTTTTGGCAACAAAATGCCTGCAGCCCTCATATGACCATTTGGCAAAAATTATCACTAGCAGTATTACTATTTCATGGGCAATACTGCATGTGAATTAGTCTCATATTGTACTGTTGAATAGAAGTGGTTTCAAATAACTACATCACGATTAGGTTTTATGTCAGCGTGAATCTGTCCAATGACACTGGTTTTCAGGAATAGAGTGTTGTCACATTTCATAAATCAACGTGGTTTAATCACTGTGGTTACTGATTCTAACATTTCTCCAGCAGCCGTCATGTAGCAGTTGCAAGATACACAAAAAAAAGACTCTGGTATTCCGAGTCAAGGATTATGACCACTGAGGAATAAGTCAGAATAGTCAAACATAGAGTAAAGCCTTCGGTACCTGGTGGAGTAGTCAGCATTTCTACACAGCTGTCAGGATATGGGTAGACATACCTGACCCTGTAATAACACGAACTCCAGAAGCACAATCGGAATCAATAAAAACTTAGAATGTTTATAACAAATGAGGAATTCACTGTTTTAGGTCCCTCAAATTCTTAGATAATTGTTGACCCATATACAACATCTCTATGCAAACCAGGATATTTGATTAATGATATCTACCTTGTGACCATACTGGATCATTGAAAACAAATTACAGCAAAATTTCAGCAGCTATATTATAAAACCGGGTTTATTAAAATTCAGCAATTAACAATGCTGCCATAAACATCAGTATTGACATATTTTGTGGTAAGAATAAAAAATATTGCTCTAGAAAGAAGTAGCAATTTGTAGAATTTTTTTATATTTAAGTTAGTGTTAAAGCAAGGGCCTTTTATTAAACACTGGGATTTCTTGTAATCACTGAGTTGTTATAAAAGCTTTTGTTTGTTTCTGAACTACACAGTATTGACTATACAGTTTCAACCTATGTGACTGGGGGGTAGGATGGATTTGTGGGAGAGGGTAAGTCAAAATAGGACATATGCATTATTGACTGCACAAGAACAGTGTTTTTGTATTCCTATTCTTTAGAGCCTGTGAATAAATGAATCCATAAATTAGAATACATTAGCCCTTATTTTTCCATATTATCAAATGTAGTTCTTCTGTGTATTTGCACTGAAGCAAAATATTAACAAGAAACTGTTCAATTAATTTTTAATTTTATCCTGCTTACAACTTACAAAGCTTACAAAACTTTTGTCAGCTTACAAAACTTACAACTACAAAAAAAACATATTTTTTTTCTTTCTGGAATTTAACAACAGTTTCTTTATTCTGCAAGACTTCCATTCATCTCTGCCTTATTTTTAACAATCTATTTTGCTGTGTGTTTGAAGACCTACCATTGACCAGCAGATGGAGCTGGGCAGAGGTGCAGGCTGAGGGGAGGGTGGTATAGGTTGATGGGAGATGTGTATAATAGAGGTCAGAAAAACAGCATATTTTTAAAGCATTTAACTGAAATATTGCAGACATCAGACACTGGCTTTTAATGCCCAAACAGCCATCTGCCTAGATTGCAGCCTTCCTAACTGCAAGAAGTGTGTCCTTTCCTAGGCTCCTTTTTCCATGTATTTTTGGGAGTCCCAGGCAACTTGTACTTTTCCCACCCATCTGCCCTGGGTTACTTAGACTGCTGTGTCTGGCTTTTCTGGGGTTGTTTCTTGCCATGCAAGTGTAGCTTGCCTCCCGTAGGATGGCTTTTCCTCCACCTGGATGAGCTACTCCTCTAATCTGGTCGCTCAAAGCACAGCGAAATCCAGGCTCGACTATCTCACAGTATTTATGAGAAAGGCCAGACACAGGCAAGATGACCACAACTCAATTCTAGATATGACTGCTCTCAGGCTCCATAAGACTTGGTCCCTTGTTGAGCAAAGGTCCCTTGCTTTGCCTTCAACCATTTTCCGTAGGCCGATTCACCTCCCCTAACTAGGTCGCTCCTAAAAATTTATGACCACTTACCTTCCACCCCATCCCACTGCCCTTATATATTCCAAAGCTTAGAAGAGGAAAGCAAGTTTCCACCTTATCTTTTTGCCCAGTCACAGACCAGCGTTCATATTCAAATAAAATAAAACAAAACAAAGCAGCAGAATTTTAAGTTCGTGGAGACAGGAAGAAACCTATTTAAAAATATATCATTATGCAAAATGGTTGTCTCCTAGGTATTATAACACATTTACATAACCAAAAGCTTATTAAATTTTCTCCCATATCAAGGAAGCATTTTGCATGCAAATAATTCAAAACACAACCTGTTAGAGGAATAAGAAAGACTGATGGTTTAAAAAGAAAAACACAAATATGTCCCATCCTCACTCCTGCATCTGTTTGTAGTCATTGTCAAAATTGGGGTCCATTCACTGCTAGAAAATCCTGTTTCATACGTAGAGAGAACATAAGTGAAAGAAGACATACCTCAATTACCTTTAAGTATTAAGTATATATAATTATTTATAGAATACAAACTTCATGTGTGACACCACTGTAAATCCTGTGTCTACAATAACATAAAGTTCCCTGAGGATGTAGTGTAGAAATATGAATGACTGGGAACTAATTATATATTTCCTGTAATTCTGTGTTAATTTGATTCAGTTATCATTAGCACATTATCCCACATCATCCCATACCAGATCCTGTCAAAAATACAGACATTTATAACAAAGGTTCTAGATTTTCAGGAATCCATAACCTAATTGGGTAAAAATTTGTGTATGAAAATTTGAAGTGATAATATAAATATATTTATATTTGTATAAATAAATTACAAGGTAATGCATTATAAGTATTATAAGAAATTAAAATTGGATATGAAACCAGCTTATTATTATATTATTTTATATTTTATATTATATTATATTGTTATAATTCAGGGATTATAGGAATTGTCTTTGCCCAAAAAAGGTAATGGCTTTTCAGTTAGGGTAGAATATTCCTGAAATATAAAGGCAGGAATTAGCAAGTCTCAGAAATATAAAAACTAAATAAGGGAAATATGTGAAATGAGACGATCAGTCCAGTTGATAGACACTTTTTAAGTGTCAGACTGAGCCATTGAGGTTGAGTTCAGGAGGCAGGATTAAAGTTCTTACTCCGGAGGGTACAGGCACATACATTCCATGTTTGATTAATTGTTTTTGGTTGATTAAAATCATATTTTAGTGAATAAAGCTGGTGCAGGCCTGTGAAATATTTTAGTGATGGGAGAAACTAGAAGCAAATTAATCTCAAAGATTCAGGTAGCCCTTGAGTCATAAAAGAATGGAGTTGGCTTTGGAAATATTTAAGTACCTACTGATGGAAAGTGAAGGAGTTACATTTACTTTTAACAGAGGTAGCGTTTCACATAGGACACAAGAAACAGAGGTACGTATGGAAGATGTTAATGGGGATAGGCCCGATTAGAAGACAACACTTCATCAATATTTTCATGAAAACCAGGAAGAATTGCTATGGAAAAGGCACCACTATAGATTATAGGATGGAGTGTGGTATAATATACGATACTTGATTTATAGGGAGAACAGAATTTGTACATAAAAATATTAGTGACAACGTGAGGATAGGATAGTGAAAGTAAAGAAAAATCATTTTCCTAACCTGGGGCATTTTTAAAATGGTATGTCATTGACAAAAATAAAGCAGCCTGGTGCTGATTGGAGGGGCTGATGAATCCCTAAGACAACATGACAAATTCGGTTCGAGGTCTTGGAAGGGTACCAACTTGGAAATTTTTGCTAGACTGTTATAGATGCAATTTTTAAAAAGCACAAGGTCATTTTAAAGTGGGATTTAGAAATTAAATCACCTTAAATAGAAGGACTTTGGGAATCAGAGAGGCTATATTATTCATCTGAGGTAACAGCTAAAAATATGAAGTGAATATAAATCTAGAGGAAATGTGAGTTCTATAAAAGAGCAGGACCTTGGGGGAAAATCTTAGTGTCACATTGTGGTTTGGGTCACTCATTCAGTTAGGAAGCAAGTTTAACTTTTCTCTGGAAATCAAAGATTAAAACTAAGGATAAAAAAATATATAAACTGTGTTCAAGTCTAATGTGTTATTTGATCCTCGTGTTAATTTATCATGAGTTATGCAGGATAGACAGTATTATCCTCATGTTGGATTAGGAAAACTAGACTTTCCTTGATCTGTGAACTCCTTCTCTGTCAACCCTCTGGTTAGAGGAGGAGGATCTTGAAGACCAGGAAGTGAGAGAGGCAGGGAATTTGGATAAAAGTGATCAGTAAGTGTGATAGAGAGCCTTGGAGGTTGAAGCGAGGCCATCTTCTCTCCCATTCTCTCCCACCTCATGCTGCACTTATGCTACTGTACCAGTCTCAGCTTTGTGCCTATGCAGGTGGACTCTGAAAATAAGCCCTGTGTTTTATTTGTATCCTTTACTTCTCAGCATTTAACGTAGCACTGATGGGAGATCACTAAGTTTTCATTGTAGGCTCATTATCTGCAAAATATTGTTCCAGGGGAATTGAGAGGTAAGAAGTGTATAAAATAGAAAATATGGTTCCTAAACTCAGGTACCTCATAATCTAGATCTAGATAAGACTCTTCATTTGAAATTAGAATGCTTACCTGTGGGATGTTACTTGTGAGTGAAGAATAAGGAAGCAGAGGGAAATTTGCAAAACCACCATTTGAGAAAATGTAGATATAAACATCGGTACTCTCACTGAGTTGCACAGCAGAAGATTGAGGACTGAGTCTTGAGCAGTATTCTTTTTTTTTTTTTTTTTAAGATTTTATTTATTTATTTGACAGAGAGAGGGAGATCACAAGTAGGCAGAGAGGCAGTCAGAGAGAGGGGGAAGCAGGCTCCCTGCTGAGCAGAGAGCCCGATGTGGGGCTTGATCCCAGGACCCTGAGATCATGCCCTGAGTTGAAGGCAGAGGCTTTAACCCACTGAGCCACCCAAGCGCCCCTTGAGCAGTATCCTTGACTGGAAAGGTCTTGGGGTCAGGGAAGGAGACATAGGGTGTCATCATGAGCAAGAACAGCCAGCCAAACAGAGAAAGTATCAAAGGGGCTGGAGAAAAACTAGACAAGTTGAATGTAGCAGTGTCAAGCAGAAGGAAAGTCCCAAGAGAGTGGGATGTGTGCATGTCTACCCATATGAGTTTTTGTGTCTGAGTGTGACTACACATATGTGTGGCTGAATGAATCTATAATCATGCTTATATTCAACACAAATGAGTGGGAGCAGAACACAGTTAGAAGGCACTAAGGAGAGAAGAACAGAGTCTCAGAAAGGCTATTTGAATGAGCAGTAAGATCTAGTACATTCTGTACTTCATCATTAGTAGATTGTAGGTATGATTATGTTTAAAGACATAAGGAAGGAGACAGACAAATGAGATAAAATATATGCTGCCATTGATGAGGATAAATAAGAGGCCATCTTGGGAGGAGGAGATGTTCGTCAGGGGTCTGGGAAGTTTTGGCCTGGCTGAGCAGGATAGGCTGTCTCCATTTTTTAATACTGGAAAGAAGGATAAGAGATAGGAGAGGAGAAAGATAAAGTATTGGTTGCAGTAGAGGGCAGCTCTAGGAATGAGCTCATGAAAGATTCGATGGTCTGTCTGTATGTTTTTGGAGAATTAGATGGTGAGGCCACCTGCCTGGGATGAGGTTGATGTAGACCTTAAAAAATGGAAAGTCAGTTGAGAACAGCCGTGCTGTGGGAGGTGATCAGTGAAAGACAAAGATAGTGGGAGTTTGAAGGGAGCACAGATCAGCCCAGGGAAAATTGAACCTTCGGTATTTGAAGGAAGGAAGGAAGAAACCACAAGGGGAGAGAGAGATTCAAAGTATTTATGATAGAGGAGAGAAGGGCAGGAACTGAATGTTTGTTTGTCAGGCCGTGGAAAGGTCACAGGCAGGGGAAATATGTTTCTGAAGAATTTACTCGGGGCATTGCTTTGTAATGTTGCACCTAAGACTTTCCATTTTCTGATAATATTTTGTTATTTTGTGTCAACTGTCTGATACAGACATGGTCCATTTGTTTAGCTTCCCACCAAAATAAAATTCTTTTCAAAACTAAGTGCTTTAAAGGAAGATAATTCTCAGGTAGAGAAAAAATCCTTCTGCCTTTTTCCAGGCCGTTTTAGAAAGAGCTTTTAGGAAACATTGATATATGTGTTCGCGAAGTCTAGAGTTCCGATTAATGGGCATGTTGGCATGTTTCCGCTTCCTTCACCTGCTGGCTAACTCAGCTCTGGGAAATCTCTTCAGGTCAAATTAAGGGTAGAGGACAGAGTACTAATGCCCCAGGAGATGGCTGTATATAACTTCCATTTAAATGCCACCAATGAAAAAATTGCTTTGGTATAATTTAAAACATTTGGTTAAGGAGAGAGTTACTTTATAATTAAATAACACTGCTTCCTTCCTATCTACCCCATGGGTATGAGAGTTAAGAACTAAAACAATTTAATAAGATAATATTTCAAGTGCATACAGTACTTCCCTTTCCATATGCAGAGCACTTTAAATCCAAGGGGAATGGTGTGTGCAGAGCAATATAGAAAGCTAGGCTCGTGGAAGAAAGCCATTGCCTAAATAAATACACAAAGTAGCAAATAAAAGCACAGTCTCCTTGTTTTCAAAATCTGTTTGATAGAATGGCCATGGCATATTTTCCTGTAGTGCAGGTGGTTACTTTACTCTAGGCCATATTCAATACCAAAAAAAAAAAAAAAAAAAAAATCACTAAGGGTTTACACAGCCTGCCCATGCTACACAGAGACCAGATGGGAGCTTGGGGTTGTTTTGTTTATCATATGGCCTCTAATGTTGGAGGAAGTTGCCTCAAGGAACAGAGACTGTTTAATTCTGAAACCCTTGGTATTCTAATAGTTGCAGATATACTGCTTCTGCACAGAACACATTTTTACATTTATGGAGTGATTAAAATTTGGGGGGTATGGTTTTTCTCACAGTGTGATAATGGACATTTAATCACATAACATGTGCCTTCCATTTGTGGAATATCATGTAGCATTCAGCCAAGTTCATGGGGTTGTTACCAGCTCCATATTTCATGTCTGTAGCATGCCTTCATTTCCCCAAAATGGCTCTTACATATCTTCTGGTTCTTCTTACACCTTTATACTTTCTTCTCCACCCTGCCAGATTCCTGTCTGGGAAGTTAGAAGCCATTTGTTGAGGATTACTTCAACTTCTTCCCAGTTTGGTCATCTGTATAGTTTTTATAGTCATCCCTCCCTTACTTTATTCTTTATCAAAGAAGTATGCAACCCCTTCCAGAGCCTAATCTCTTTTGGCCAGGACCCTATCCTGGTCTTAAGGTCATGTTTCTCCACCTGCCTAGATGTGTGAGTATTATCTCTCCTGATTTCCCAATTGCTGTATTTTGTTCACCTCTCTCAACTTCGTATGATCTCTTCATCTGCCTGCACTTTGAAAAATGATTTCATTCTTAGAAACTACCTTTTGTTAAGCAGAGCCACTAAATTTAGTGCCTTAGTCGTGGCAGTTCCCTTATCTCTACCCCATTGCTGTAACTAATTCTTAGTCTAAGATTCATACTCTACCTGACCATATATTTGAAAATAAAATGCCTTTAGTTTCTAAATCTGTGGCTTTGGCCAGCTTCATTACCAGTGTTTTAATCACCCACCGTTTCATTTCCCCGGCACTATGCCCCTTCATTTTCCAATATACTCCAGAAATTTCCTTCTCACTTCTTACAGTTTTTTCTGCAAGCCCTGAAGATGCTTGAGACTTTCCTGTTGTAATAAGCAAAAGGGGAAAAAAAAAATCTGTTGGTTTTGCTTTCTTCCTTCAAAATACATCCTGTCTCTCCTTATCTCCCTAAAAACTCCTAGGGGCTTACCACCAATGTTTCAGTCCCTTATAGTGTGGCTTCCATGGTTACTACTTAGGAAAACTGTTCTCTGACATCACCAATGACCTCTAAAATGACTGATTTTAGTATTTGTTTATCATATTTATAAACTTGTTACTTGATTCTACTTGAAGCTTTGATAGAACCTCCTCATTACATCCTCGGGCTTTTAGAATGTGTGCCCCTTTTTTATCACAAATGGGAATCATCATGGTGAAAGTCTAAATATATGGGCTGCTGATTTAAAGGGCACATGCACATGATGTTTATAGCAGCATTATCAATGATAGCCAAATTATAGAAAGAGTCCAAATGTCCATCAACTGATGAATAGATAAAGAAGATGTGGGATGTGTGTGTGTATAATGGTATATTACTGAGCCATCAAAAAGAGTGAAATCTCGCTATTTGCAATGTCATGAAGCTAGAATGTATTGTATTAAGAGAAATAAGTCAGTCAGAGAAAGACAAATACCATATGATTTCACTCATATGCAGAATTTAAGAAACAAAACAGATGAACATGGGGAAGGGAATAAAAAGAGAGAGAGAGGCAAACGTAAAAGACTTTTAACTATAGAGAACAAATTGAGGGTTGATGGAGGGAGGTGGGTGAGGGATAGGCTACATGGATGATGGGCATTAAGGAGGGCACCTATTGTGATGAGCGCTGGGTGTTGTATATAAGTGATTAATCACTAAATTCTACTCCTAAAGCCAATATTACACTGTATGTTAACTAACTAGAATTTAAATAAAACCTTGAACATGGAAAAAAAATATAGAGAGACTGTAGAGCTTTTACAGACCTATCTTTCCATTCTGGCCTCTGATACTATGTGACCTTAACAGAGCTATTTAATTCTTTCAAGGCTCATTTTTTCATCTGTGGGAGTTAAATTGTCTCCAGAGATTTGCTATTAACATTAGGGGTAAAGGGGAAAAAAGATTAGTGATAATGGATATAACTTTTAACAAGTTCATGATCCACGTGAAGAACTCAGTAAGCAGTCAGGGCTACACTGGTTCCTGACATCACTAACTCCACCATCACCCCACAATCACTTGCTGTCACCATCACCGCATAACCATCATCATCACCTTTGTTGTCAGACTTCCAGGTCCTCTGAATGCATGTTTTCACTCAGTCATTCCTTTCTTGACACATCTGCTTCCAACAACAGTACAACAACTCTAACAGTGTTGAAAATAGCTTCATTGTATCACTTTCTTTATAAACCAAAACACAAAAAAACCTCCAGTTAAAACCCATTGCATTATAATGTCATTTATGTCATCTATAAAATACTATTCTATACATGTCATATTTCAGTCATAAGACATCACATACTTTCAGTTTCCTGCACCTCAGTTTTTATTGTCCTATCAGTCCAAAATGTTATTTACCTATGCTTCCTGCTCATACAGTCCAGCTGAATTATTATCTCCTTCTTAAAGCAATTTTTATAGCTCCTCATTTGGGAATGAATGATTAAATATTCCTTCTGTGATGTTTATTGAGAAATTTTTACAGTTTTATAGATATCTGTGTTATTCTGCTTTGTAGTATAAGGAGTTATTTATTTGTCTATTTGACCACCTTTTTCCCTGTTCCGAAAGCTGCTTAGGATAACTATATTATTTCATTCATTTTTTAATTACAACCAGCTTACCCCTCAAATGGGTGATTTCTGAGACTGACAGTTTTACACATACCTGCCTGCATATAATTTATACACATAATTTCAAGGGTATTTAGGTATATACACACAATTTCAAGGGTATTTAAATATTGTAAGTGTCCAGAATATGAAATTCTGGGCCATGAACTCTTGCAGGCATGAAGAATCTGAGAGATGATCCCATTTGAAGAGGCACCCATGATAAAATATCATAAAATAAGTAACCTGCACTGACATTTTCCTTACCTGCTGATAAAATGGTAGATACCTGCATTATATAAGATCTAGATGGTTTCAATATATGTTATTTAATGGTTTATGGCCTGCTTATTGTTATATAGAATACATAGCTATTCATAGCCGATAAAAAGCCTTTGTTTTTCAATGTATTTGGGGCAAAATGAAAAAATATAACGGGTATAGTCTAAAATGGTTAAATTAATTTACTATTCCTTTATGAGTAAAAAAGGATTTATATATTACTGTGAATTTTTTTTTGTTTTAGTTGTTTTATTCAGTTCTTGAGAGATAATTCACATATCCTTACTGAGTAATCTTTATCTTACCTTACATGGCCTAATTTTATATCAAATAGTGCTCATGAAATCTTTATATCAAATTGGTTCGTTTGTTTCCAAGATGTTTCAAAAAAAAGTATTTCCTTTTTTTTTTTTAATGATTTTATTTATTTATTTGACAAAGAGAGAGAGATCACAAGTAGGCAGAGAGGCAGGCAGAGAGAAAGGGGGAAGCAGGCCCTCTACTAAGCAGAGAGCCCGACACGGGGCTCAGTCCCAGGACCCTGAGATCATGACCTGAGCCGAAGGCAGAAGCCCCAACCCACTGAGCCACCTAGGCGCCCCAAAAAAGTATTTCCTTAATGTGTGTATTCTTTAAAAAAAATACAATTTAAATATAGAATATATTTTTTATTAATGAAAGTCCTCTCAATATGTAAAGAATAACTTTTCTTTCCAGAAAGGTCAAGGAAACTAGGTCAATTGAGAGATGAAAACGAGGGCCATAGTTGAAGAAAATGAATGTTAATAACATAAATTATTTCATTACATTATCATGTATTATAAAATTTAACTAAGAAAATTTTACAAATTTTATTCATTAACTGAAGCAATATCTTAATTGTTTGAAATTATTTCTTTTACTTCAGTTTGGTTACTATACATTTAGTTTTATCTTAAAGTGTTTCTACTTTAGAAAATTATACTTAATGACATAATTAGTGAATTAGGATATTTTTTATTAAAACATGATTAAAAGCATAAGATATAAGCAGAAACAAGCAATTCAGCACATTTGAGCATCATATAAATGTATATGTACAGCATTTCATAATAAAAGTCATTTATTGGTTGAAAATCATGCCACCTCCTTATTTGGTCTGAGTTGAAGGAAAAAATTTGGTATTCGAGTTATTTCTGAGAACGGCAGTTATACACACACACACACACACACGCACACATACACACACACACACACACACACACACACACACACATCTCAAGGATATTTCTCCCCTAAGGGTGGTTGGCATATCCTTCGGTAATGGAGACTAAATTCCTAGTAGTTAGTTGGATAGGTCTTTTTCTAACACAGAGGCTAAAAGGTATTAAAAGCTAATTAGGAATGTATAAGAGGGTAATTTTCCATGTTAATAAGTCTTATTAAAATAAGTAACCCATAAAGTATCAAAAGATTGTTTTGGACAGAACTAAATATAATGACGCCACCAAGTATTGTTTCCTAAAAATAAACTAGGAGCTAGAAAAAGCAAATGAAGGCAAAAACTCAAGTCCAGCTCATCTTGCTTTTTGTCAGAAGGAAAACAACAAACATAATGTCCACACAACTCTATTAAATGGTGGCTGCTGGCAAAGAATCTGTGAAGTAGCAGCTGTCCATGCAGGTGGACCGCATCCCTTTTAGAATTCTAGCTAGAAAAAATCATGCCACTTGCCAGGATAAATTTTCCCTCAGCAAAACCTAACTGGGTATGAATTCTAGCTAAATTCAATGTCCAATTACTGAGCCTACCACAGGACACTATAATGGCAGTATGTCCCGTTCTCTGAATAAATTTGTCAGCTGCATTCAACGTGCAATTTAGATATATGGCATATAGTAGAAACCGAGAGAAAATATTCAAATACTATAATTTTTCTTTTTGCCAAACTTATAATTTCTAAAATACATTAGCATCATTTTTGATCTTGCCTTCTAGCCAAATAGCTTGGGTTATTTCCCTCCTGGAAAAATAAAATTGATTCCATTGACATCCTTTCCTATTACCTCCTACAGTGGGTGTTTCTCACTCCTTCTTGGTGGTCCTGAAGGGACAGAGCAGCTGCATACAGCAGCAAACAGCAGTGCAACTCCTGCATCCCAGGTTAGCTCATGTGCCCTGTAGGGCAGTGAATTCCGTACCTCCAGACCTCCATAGAAGAGGAGAAACCAGAGGCAGGCAGTTGCCCTGAATATTCTCAAGCATGATGCTTTATTTACATATTTCTACAAATGCCCTAAAATCTTTGTTTGTTTGTTTGTTTGTTTGTTTCCCTCTTTTGACTCTGCACTGGTTCTCAGTAACTTCTCGTGGGCAGTCTCTGGCATACCCAGTTATGCGGTGCTGGCTCCTTCGCATCTGAATCAGACTTGGCCATCCACTGGTATTTCTCACACATGCCAGTGTAGCAAAGGTCGCACTTTAGCATCCTTGGCAGCTGGGTTCAGTACCTATGTGGTCTTTGCTTAGTTTTCTTCAGTGATCCACATTATGCAGGAGCCATTTTTTTTTTTGTCCTATCACATAGAATATAGTCAGTGTTATATTGGCCTATTTTTTCATCACCCTTTTCTTTAGGTTCTGCTATTTTTTAGGGAAGTACAAACTTGTTTTTCCTTTGATTAAGTTTTTAAAATATGAAAATGCTAATATATTTTACTGCCAAATTTTCTCCTCATCATTATACTTATATTTTATACTTATATATTATATAAGTATATACTATATATAAGTATAAGTATACTTATATATATAATACTTATATATTATACATTATACTTGCCTGTCTTCCAAGATGATAGTTGAAAAATGGAAAATGTTCTCATGCTTGTGTCAAGTTTGCATTTATCTGGGAGATATTGTACATGACCATTATATTACATAATATTTTTATATATGAATGACAGATTCTCATTATTATTCATATAGTGAGTTAAGCCATGACATCACAGTTAAAGTCTACTTTAATGTAAAATGTCCACCTAGTAAATATAGAAAAACATGTAAATATTGTAGAGACTTACCCATGGATGGTCAAACTGAGTAATGTACAAACATCACTGTTTTCCTTTCCTATAACTACTTTATATATTGGATGCATTCTTTTTAAGTTTGACCTCTTCCCCTTTCTCCTCCTCTATCTGCTTTAATCCCTTCTCCTCTTCTCTCTCTTTCTCCTTGACCTTCTCTTCTCTTTTTCCTCCTCTTCTTTTCCTCTTCCCTTTCCTACCCAATTTTTAAAAAAAAAATGTATTTATTTATTTGAGAGAGAGAGAGAAAGCACAAGCGGGGTGAGGGGCAGAGAGAGAAGCAGGCTTCCCACTGAGCAAGAAGCCTGATGTTAGGATCCATCCCCAGACCCTGGGATCATGACCTGAGCTGAAGGCAGATGCTTAACTGACTGACCCACCCAGGCACCCCTCCCCTGCTTTTTAAGAGCTTTAAAAAATAATCCAGGAATGTATATGGAAGGGCAAACAGGTGAGAAATAGCATATGTTTTGTTTTTTAAAAAAGTGAGTAGTAGGGGTGCCTGGGTGGCTCAGTGGGTTAAAGCCTCTGCCTTCAGCTCAGGTCCTGATC
>CM053608.1:76133168-76295845 GCA_028646535.1 Procyon lotor | reverse complement strand
CTATAGAGTGATAAGTGTGACCAAAGAAATTGATAAATCAAAGAATTATTCAATAAGTAGGACTGGCAAATTAATTATTTGAAAAGTAAAAAAAAAAAGTAACAAAGGAAAGATTGCTTTCTCATCATTTACCTAAACATGAAAACAATGAAATAAATCATAAACATATTTGTATAAATTTTAAGTGCTATAGTATATATTTAAAGTTAAATAATATTATCATATGGTAACTGATAACTGGAACCCAAATAAAATTTTCCAAGAGTTACTTATAAATAATAAAATGAAAATTATAGTGATAATAATAATATTGTAGCAATATATTATAATATAGATTAATATTATACACAATTATAATGATATAGTAATAAAATATATGATAGTGCCATCATTTGCTGAAACCTTACATTCTGGCAAGAACTCTGATAAGTGGTTTACTTATAGTATCACAGTTAATCCTCTATGAATCATATATTATAATCTTTATAATCTTCAGGAAAAGGGCATTGGGTTTATATTTCAAATACCTCAGTAAACTCTGAGTCATAATTTAAACCTTAGCCTGACTCCTTACATTTGTGGAAAACACTTAGTATGTAGTCAGTTAGGTTGGTTTCACTTGAGTGTTGTTATACCGCTGAGATGAACTTCATGATACACACACACACACACACACACACACACACACACACGTGCTTATTTAAGAGAGAAATATCACTTTAACTGTTGTGTTTTAACCTTTTCAAAAACAATAAAATACTCTCGGGGAGCCTGGGTGGCTCAGGGGGTTAAAGCCTCTGCCTTTGGCTCAGGTTGTGATCTCAGGGTCCTGGAATCGAGTCCTTCATCACGCTCTCTGCTCAGCGGGTAGCCTGCTTCCCCCCCACCGGCCTGCCTATCTGGCCACTTGTGATTTCTTTCCTCTCTGTCAAATGAATAAATAAAATCTTTAAAAAAAAAAAGTAATAAAATACTCTCATTTTATTCATTTCATATCATAGTGATAGACATTCATATTGCTTGTCGATTTTTCCCTCTATAATTTTCCCTCAAATAAATTAGCATCATAATTTTCTTATATCTCTCTGTTGAAACATACTAAAGGACTTCTTTCATCTAAAATTACTGGATGAAATGGAATGTACATTTTAAGTGTTAACTATTTGTTATTAGAAATGATGTTAGGTACTTATATTGTTTTTGATATTCATATATTATTTTTGACTTTATGGAAATACATCTGATCATTGACCATTAATCTTTCTTTAGATTGGTTTTAGAGGAGGAGTTATTTATTTTTTTAGTTGAAGAGGTTGTTTCTATTCTTTTTTAAGAAAACTAATATTTTCAGGGGCACTTGGGTGCCCCAATTGGTTAAGCCTCTGACTCTTGGCTTTGACTCAGGTTGTGATCTCAGGATCTTGAGATAGAGCCTTGTGTCAGGTTCTAAGGCTCAGCATGAAGTCTGCTTGAGATTCTCTCTCTCCATCTCCCACTACTCCCTCTCACTCTCTCTCTCTCTCTCGAGTCAATAAATAAATCTTTTTAAAAAGCTAGTATTTTTGGAAACAGGCATTGGCTTTATAAAATTTTACTCCCAATTGTTCTCTCATATGATTCTTAACAATCAATCAGTATTTAAAGCTAATACAAAACATTATTGAGAAAAGGTCTTCTATTGAATGAAGTTCTGGAGCAAATAAAAGAACATGTCAGAATTTCGGAGCAAATCAAGATTTAGTTAGAAAAAGAAATGAAGAATATGGTAACTGAACTATAGCATCTCAGGATGCCAAACATATTGTGACTATTACTCAAAATGAAGGTGAAAAAAATAAAGAAGTATATATATATATAACTCCCATCAAGGGTATAAAAGCAACTTGAGGATCAAAATCCACCAAGGAAAAGATTAACAGAAGACAAAGAAGAATGATAAATTCAGCTAGGAGCAACAGGATATCAGATTGCTGTGGCTGATTCTGAAAGTGATTAGGAAATTCCAGGGCCAGAATCAAATGAAGATGAGGTCACCAAGAAGAGCCAAAACAGCAGCACTAGAAAAAAATAAATGAATTTGGCACACATTTTCAATGAAGATGTAAGAGCCAGTATGATGAAGATGAAGTGCTTTCAGAAATGTCCTCCAGTATACAGAAATCTGTTGCATCTGTACACTAATAAAGAGGCAGTAAAAGAAATTAAGAAAACAACCCCATTTACAATTGCAGCATAAAGAATAAAATGTGTAGGAATAAATTTAACCAAGGAATTAAAAGATCTATATTCTAAAACTATAAGATATTGATGAAAAAAAAATAGAAGATGACACAAATGGAAAGGTACATCATGTTCATGGTATCGATGAGAATTAATATTATTAAAATATCCATTCTACCCAAAACAATCTATAAATTCAAAAATTCGATGTTTTATAGGTAGAAATAGTAATAGTATTTTTCACAGAACTAGAACTAAATAATCCTAAAGTTGGTATTGAACCACAAAGACCCCAAATAGCCAAAGCAATCTTGAGAAAGAAGAAAGAAGCTGGTGGAGGTATAACAATTCCAGACATACTACAAAGCTATAGTAATCAGTATGATTCTGGCACAAGAGAGACACATAGATAAATGGAACAGGATAGTCCAGAAAAAAACCCACAGTTACATGGTCAATTAATCTATGACAAAGGAGAGCAATAATCTATAATAATGAAAATACAGTCTCTTTCAATAAATGATGATGGGAATATTGGACAGCTACATGTAAAAGAATGAAACTGGGGCATCTGGGTGGTTCAATTGATTAGAAGGCATTTGCCTTCAGCTTAGGTGATGATCTTAGGGTCCTGGGATTGAACCCCACATCTCCCTGGGACCAAGCCCTCCCCTAAACAGGGAGCCTGCTTCTTCCTCTCCCTCTACCCCTACCACCCCACCTCCACTAGCCTCTTGTGCTCTCTCTCTTTCTCCCTCTCTCAAACAAACAAATAAATCTTTAAAAAAAAGAATGAAACTGGACCACTTTCTTATACCATAAACAAAAATAAAATTAAAATGGATTAAAAACTTAAATGTGAGACCTGAAACCATAAAACTCCTTAATATAATTGTGTCTCCTCAGGCAAGGGAAACAAAATAGAAAATAAATTACTGGAACTACACCAAAATGCACATTGAAAAAAACCATTAACAAAATGAAATGGTAACCTACTGAATGAGAGAAGGTATTTGTAAATGACATATCTGATAAGGGGTTAATACCCAAAATATATAAAGAATTTACACAACTTACACACACACAAATAATTTAACTAAAAAAATGGGCAGATGACTTTTAGAGATATTTTTTTCCCAACGAAGACACACAGTTGGCCAACACGTGAAAAAATATGTAGTATCACTAATCATCAGGGAAATGCAAATCAACACCACAATGAGATATCACCTCACATCAGTCAGAATGGCATATCAAAAAGACAAATAGTAAGTGGTGGTGAGGATGTGGAGGAAAGGGAACCCTCACACACTGTAGGTGGAATGTAAATAGAAAACAGAATAAAGGCTTCTCAAAAAATTAAAAATAGAAATACCATTTGACCTAGCAGTTCTGGGTATTTATCCAAGGAAAACAAAACACTAATTCAAAAAGATATATGCACCCCTAAATAACAAGCTATAGAAGCAATCCATGTCCATCGATAGCTGAATAAAGATGTGATATATGTTTACAGTGGAATAATTCCCAGCCATAATAAAAAGAATGAATTTCACCATTTGTGACCACAGGGATGGACTCAGAGTGTATAAATGCTAAGTGAAATAAGTCAGATAGAGAAAGACAGATTTCATTTGTATGTGCAGTCTAAAGAACAAATGAACAGAGAAAACAGACTCATGAGACAGGAAACAAACTGGTGGTTGATGGGGGATGGTGGGGTTTAGGTTGGGGGGATGGAGATAGGTGAAATAGTGGAGGGAATTAAGGAGGTACAGACTTCTGATTATAAAATAAATAAGTCATAGAATGAAAAGTACATGTTGCATGGTGACAGATGGTAGCTACCTTTCGCATGAGGAGCATCGTGCCACGTATAGAATTGTCTAATTACCATGTTGTACACCTGAGACTATTATAACATTCCATGTCAACTATACTTCAGTAATACAAATTTTTTAAGAATCTGTCCTTTAAAATTGTGTTTCCTTCTTTGCTTTAATAACATTATCCTTATATCACAAAAGTGTTCTTCTAATAATTCCTGATGAGATTTTGATTAGAATTGAATTCATTGTTTAATTAGGTCAATGAACATATTTAAATATTTCAACATGTTACATTACCTCATTTATTCATGTCTTTTTTATGTCTTTCAATAAAAATGTATAATTTCATTTACAAAATGTTTTACATTTTGGTAAGCTTTATTCCAGTATATTTTATAAAATTTTATTCCTCAACTTTTCCCTACTAAAATTTATATTCAATTACTGCTGGTTAAATAGAATGTTATTAAATTTAACATGCTGACCTTTTATCCAGCAACTTTTGAACTCTCTCATTATTCTAATAGTTTCTCTATAGATTCTCTGGGTTCACATCATGATCATAAATGTCTATTTTCTGCAAAATATGTTAATTTTGACTCTGCTTTATGATTCTTTTACCCTTTCTTTACTTTTAAAAGTCCCCCCCCCAGCTAGGCTTCTAGTATAATGTTGAAAAGCAGAAATAATAGTTGGTATTAATGCATTGATTCTTATGGAATGCTTATAAAGTCAAAGCATTAGAAGATCATATTTATTTTAGATTTGTCTGTTTTGGGAAGAGGGAAAACTATTTTTAATAGATTAAAGAAGTTACTTTCTACTCCAGTTTTTTATAATGCTTTTAGTCATGAATAGGCATTGAAGTTTATCAAATATGTTTTTTGCATCTATTAACATTGATCATGTTTTCTGTCCTTTATGTGATGAAATTACATTGGTAGATTTTCTAAATGTGGGTTGTCATTGAAAAAACTCTTCTCTTCGGCGATATATAAATATTTTAAATATACAATTGGAGCAGAAGGTTGGTTAATTATGCTCCATAGTTCACAGTGTGTTATCATTATTGATCCCTGCAAGGTTCTTGTCTTGTTTAATTCATCTTTATTTATAAGTTTGACAAGCTTATAATTTCATTTACATGTGATGCCTTGTAGTCCTAAAATCAAGGTTATACTAGTTTCATGAAATTGGATACTTTTGGATTTTTTTCTATACGATGTATATAAGGATTATCTATTTGTTGAAATTATGGAAAAAAATCTCTGCCAAGCCTTCTGGACTAGGCACCTGTTTCTATTCATAAGTCAGTTTCTTATGATTTATGTATTTCTTATATGCTTACAGATTTCTTGAAAAGTATTGTTTCTTTTAGGTTTTCAAATCTAGGGACATAATTTAATCAAAACGTCCAAATTTTAGAATCACATATTTATATGTGGTTATATCCAATGTTTTGTATTATCTGAGTTTTATTGTACGTTTATTCAGTCTTGCCAGATATTTTGAAGGTTCTTCTTAAAAAAAAGGAAATTATTTTTATTGACCATATCAATCATATTTTTGTTAGTTTCTGTTTCATTTACTTACTTTTTTCTCTTGTTTATTTCCCGTACATTTCTTGTGTTTATTATGTTTTTCCTTTTTAGCTTATTCCATTGAATGCTCAGATTATTTCTTTTCAATTTTTTATGTTTTCTGTTAAATTATTTTTTTGGCTAAATATTTTTCAGAGATACTCTACTAGCTGCTTCCTACTAGTATGAGGTTTTTAAAGGATCATACATATATTGACCTTTATTTTATAGAAAGTATGCCAATTTATACATACATCAGCTCCATGTATGAAAGCACATGGTTTTTGGTACTACATCATTTCTAGATCTAGAATTATAGTTCTTAGCAGCTAATTTAGTTTCATATCATTCAGTTTAATGAATAAAAATAATATGTTATTATTACTTTAATGTGATTGCCAAGTTTTTTTAGGTAAGGCTATTTTGAACATAATTTTATATTTACTTAATTAATGTTTTCTTGATTGTCTTAATAAACTGTTTCTCTTACAGACTATTGTTAACAAGTACATTAAATGTTTCCAATCAAAAGTTATTACATCTTTTTAAATTTCTTATCTCATTCCTCTTTAGGTACTTCCTAGTCACTAGTCCCATTTGAACAATCTTCAAAAGAGATACATCCATAGGTGTATCTTTATAGAAAAAAAATGTTATAGCTTATTCATAATGCAAATATATCCTATCTGTCAATATACATTTACAAATCAATTACTGATATAGAAATCAACTCAATGACATCTGATTAAGGAACAGTAACCCATGTTTAGTGCATTGGTTTATAACACATCCTTCCAAGATAAATTGTATCAGCACGCTCTCCTTTAGGTTCTCTCTCTTTTTTTTAAGATTTTATTTATTTATTTGGCAGAGAGAGACATGGTGAGAGAGGGAACACAAGCAGGAGGAGTGGGAGAGGGAGAAGCAGGCTTCCTGCTGAGCAGGGATGCGGGGCTAGATCCCAGGACCCTGGGATCATGACCTGAGCCTAAGACG
Source organism: Procyon lotor (assembly GCA_028646535.1). Classification (NCBI taxonomy): domain Eukaryota; kingdom Metazoa; phylum Chordata; class Mammalia; order Carnivora; family Procyonidae; genus Procyon; species Procyon lotor. Next base: position 76,289,220 of record CM053608.1, on the reverse strand, counting down.
TAGGCTTAATGACTGAGCCACCCAGGCGCCCCTTCTTTAGGTTCCCTTATACATTCTGACTACACGTAGTTAGATTTCCTAATGCCAGGTGAAGTAAATTCTCTCTATATTACCTATTTTCTCCATAACTCTAGACTTTGTTTAAAATAGAAACTTTTTTAAAGGCTCATTATTCTTAGCTTCTTTTATTTTTTTATTTATTTTTTTATTCTTTGCTTCTTAATTGTATGTTTCTAGAGGCATCAGTTGTTTGTTTTAGTATCTACACATCACTGAGGTAGAAATAACCAGAGTATGTTGGCCCATTTTTCACATTTTATGAATTAGAATAAATAACATTACAATACTAACTTAGTTGCATTTAAATCAGGAAGTTGCCACTGAAGAGATTTCGGGAGCAAATTTGTACATAATTGTTCCATTTAAAAGAATAGTGTAATATAACTTTTTGCTGAAAAACAAGCAGGTTTTAAGTTTTAATTTAAAAATTTAAACTTAAATATTTGTGCTGTTAACATTTATAATAAAAATAAATAGCTATTATATTTTATATATAAATATATTCTAGTTATTGACAATAAAGAAAAAATAAAATTGGAAAATATTAGTAAATACAGCAGCTCCATCACGAAGCATATAATACTTGAATAAAAGAATAGGTTAAAAAAAAAGAAGAAGAAAATGCACATCTATTCCTAGCAAAGTAAGTGACACTAAAAATACTGACGTATTTAAAAAAAAGAATCGGTATTAAAATATTGTGCTTGTTATATTTTAGGATTTCTACTTCACACTAAATTATTTTTCTAGAAATGATAGCTGAATTTATTCTAGAATATTTCAAATTATTTTTTACTTTACGTAAATCTCCTTTAGGTTAAAGAAGATAAAGAAGAAAGATGTGTATTCATTGTCAACACTTAAAAAGCTTCATCTAAGGGCACCCGAGCGTCTCAGTCGGTTAAGTGTCTGACTTCTCAAGTCACCATCTCAGGGTCCTGGGATTAAGCTGGTTGGGCTCTGCGCTCAACCATGCTTGTCCCTCTCCCTCTGCCTCTGCGCTTCCCCATGCTGTGCTCTCTCTCTAAAGATTAAAATCTTAAAAGAAAAAGAGCTTTATCTAATTATAAAAATGAATATATAAAACACACATGCCAGTTTTTTGTCCCTATTCCAATTTATATGTAAATAAAGTAAATTAATATGCTGCATAAATAAGCTTATAGAAGATATTTTAGCCTATATTAAGAACTCTAGAATAAATGTTCATAAATCATTTCTATTATAGTGATAAGAATTTTAATCTAATATAATCATAGCATTATTGTTTTTGAGAATATTAAATATTCAGAATTAAGTTTCTTTAAATTTCTTTTGCTGTAAAAAAAAATTGTTTTGCTGTATTTAGGAAATGGAGCTCTGATAAAAAATCTGAAATTATATTTATTAAAAAAAAATTTAAGAGAAGTATAGCTATCAACCAGGTAAGGACTTATTTCTAGACTTTTTCTCCTCTTACTCAACATAGAGGAAACTGAGAATTCACCATTCAGAGAATGCCCTAAATTTTTAATGATTTCCTATTGCAATTAACTGAGGCTGAATCGTTAAAAACGTGGCATGGCATATCTTTATGCTTTCAGTATTTTGAATTACTCTGGCTGTTGTTCATTTTCAACTGACAGTCACTGTCTTTATCATCCTAATAGAATGAGAAAAAGAAATCTGCATACTTTGTTTTCTGCTATTTTATACACAAACCTCAGTAATTGGATTCTGAGACTCCATGCTCATTTTTATCCCAGGGCTCTTATTGATTATTTGGCCAGTAAAACAGGCACTCTGGAAGGAATACATTAAGGGAACAACAACACTGTCTGAGAAGTCGTTGCCAAAATCACTGATGTCGTAATTTTGGTAATGAACATCTCTGTCTTGAGTTATAAAGTGGAGAATATGTAGACCTTTTTCTCACCACGTTACGTGTCATCTGTTGTCTTTTTGCCTCTTATTAGCATCCTCAATGTATTGTGAGCCCCTCCAAAATTAACAATAACCAAAAGGAGCTAGAACTTTTTGATAGAATAGTTGGTAGACTTATATATTTTTTTACTTGTTCCATAACTGCTAACATCATACCCACAAGCAATCTAGATGAAATAATTAATTTTCTCTCCATGTAGGAGCTTGTTACTAAACTGGGCTTGTGGTTATATGCAAGTAGGACTTATGTTCTGTTCTTCCTGTCATGCAGGCTTATCTTCGCTGTGTTTCTAAAAGAACACATAAAGGTTTGTTCTCAGGTTTAAGAATATAACATTGCCTTATTCTTTAGGTCTCATTTTATTATAATTAGAAGAGTATTTGCCAAATGTTACCAACCTGTGAATTACAAATAAAAGGAAACTAAAGTTCCAAGAAGTTGAGGTTAGAGAGAGGGCTAGTGCTGGAACCCATATGCTGTGATCCCTGAGAATGGGCATGGGGTAGTGGCTTCATGGGGAGAGCTGAGTCCTTCCTGCAGTCAGACACACCTGGCTTCATATCCTTGATTCATTGCTTTGTGACATTGGGGAATTCATTACTTCAGCAAATATTTGTGTAAGAGTTCCTTATTATTCACTAAAAAGTTACTCCTTCTGAGCTCCCTATTAGCATTCATATAAATTTAGAGAGGGGTTATGTGCAGTGTGATGCGTCTAGCATGGGCGGTCAGAGAGTGCAATTTCTTTCTCTTAGTCCACAAACACTAAGTAAATATTCTTTCATATTGAAGTGAAATTCATATTGAAGTGAAGTGTGCAGCCATTAGTGGATCATAGTGAATGATCTTAATATTTCATTTACACTTTCGTTGTATAAACTTTTACTTTGATTATGGAAATGTTTTGGTTTTCATGTGTCAGATTTTGGTGACTTCAAAAACAAAGTAATTGAGCACAGAAAGTTTTTTTTTTTTCCATAAGAAACTGTAAAGTGAGCAGTAACAAAAATCAAATACCCAGTATATGCACAAAATTTGATTTGATTCACCATTTTCTGAACACCTCTTAATGTGTCAGAGACCATGCTGGGTTCTAAAGGGGATATAAAAAAGACAGGTGACTGTGCTCATATATAGATTACAATCTAATTGAAGAGATTTAAATGTGCGTATCTGATTGTATTTTAAAGGCTAATATGATAACAGTCCTATTCATCCATTTCTCCAATAAATATTATTTTGGTCCTTAATTGGAGTCTAGGTTCTGAGAATACAGCAGTAAATGAAACAAAGTCCCTGTGTTCAGTGAGTTTATATAGTAACAAGGGAAGACAGACAATTAACAAGTAAGCAAGTTAATAACATCACACATTTTTAAATGCCATTTAGAAAAACATAGCAGCATAAAGAGATTGAGAATGGCATGCTGGATAGGGTGGGTGAGGAAGGAGTTCTCTGATTGGCTTGACATCTGATTGGCTTGACATCTGATTGGCAAGGGGAGGGAGAGATTGTAGCGCTGAAAAAAATAAATAGAACTTGAGGGAGAAGAGGTTATTTCCCAGCACAGTTGATCAGACTGTAGGAGGTTTTGAGTTCTTGATGAAAGAGTGTGGCTTTCAAAGGTAGTGGGATGCCCTTAAGCACTGTTTAGTGCTCGCGTCTATGTATAAGCAGAGGACCACTGTGAGGAGAGTTGTACTTAGGCTGGAATATTGCCCCGGGGGTACTTTGTGGGACGAATTGCAATAGCAAAAAGCCCAGTTTAGGTAAACATGTTAAGAGGCATTAGCAACTCCCCCAGGCAAGTGAGTAGTGAGATTGTAATGGAGAAGACTGATGTGAATCATTGCAGAAGCAAAACGGAAAGTGCTCACAACCTAATGTTTGTGCAAGAGGACAGGGATCAAGGCTGGGTGGACTGGCGATTCTTCCGGAGTTTTGAACCAGGGTAAGTGAGGGGATGGTGAAGCCCTTAAGGGAGATATGGAAGATGGAGACGGGAGCGTGGCTCAGGAGTTAGGACAAGCAATTTCAGATTTGAGCTTTTGAGGTAATGATAGGGCTTTTTATTTGAGATATCCAGGAATCTTGTGCAACTGTAGGCCGAATTTTAGAAGAAAGTATGAAATTCAAGATGCAGATTTGGGAATGGAGATGTTCACCATAAAAAAGGCCTACCTGGAACATGTGACTTTAACACATGCCAATAATTAATTATCATACTAGTAATCAGTTCTGAGAGAGCTGTAATTTTGTCAGTTACTCTATGGGAAAAGTCAAGATGTTTTAAAAAGGATAAAAATTAACAATAAAAAGGCAGCTTGGTAGTGTTGGCAAAAATAGCTCTATTCAACTTAATAATAGTAATTACAGACACTATGTAAATAGTTCTTTATAGGTTGTTAAAAGAAAAAGTTTTGCATACCTTGTCTCATTTTTTCCCTCAACAACAGCCTGTAGGTTCAATATTACTATTATCTATTCTCCTTTAACAGAGAAGGAGATCGAGGTTTAGAGAAACTAATTTTCCCAAAGCTACTCAATTTGTACATGGCAGTGTCAGTACTCAAGTCTGGCTCCTCTTACTACTGTTTCACAGCAACAACAACAACAACAAAATGCAGGTTCTATCTTCTACCCTGTGCTGTGCTCCCAGAATGAATACTGTTCTAAACACTCCCAGCTCTGAATCCAGAGACACCGCTGAAAATGATAACCAACTCTTTGTAGTGCTGGGCAGTTCATGAACCTTGACAGGATCCATTCTTAGTGCACTGTGAGATACGTGTGTTCACTAATGCATCTGTTCATTCAACAGACATTTACCTCTGCTGTGCGCTGGGCACGCTACTAACACTAGAGCTTAACAGATGAGTGGGAAGGGAATCCTTTCCTCATCGGCTTGGTGTTAGGTGAAGGGTACAGACAAGTCAACAGGCATTTAGGAATATTGTGTGACAACTTATGTGACGGCAGGTCTGTGGCACTATGAGAACTCAGAAGAACATGTGCTCCAGATTGGAGGTTCAGGGGAGACTTTGTATGGGAAGTGACATCTATACTAAAACCAGAAATGTGGCCTGGGTTCACTGAAGAGGAGGCAAGGCATGAAGATGTAGATGTGAGACAGAGGGGCAAAGAAAGGCTGATAGAAAGGCCTGAAGAGAGATAGAATGTTTTGGAACATCAATAGTAAGGTGGCTGGTTCACATGTAAACTCAATGAGGTAAGGTGAGGCGATGGAAGGCCTTGATATCTAAACTACACATAAAACCATACCATTATATGCAATGAATTACCTTTAAAGGAGACAGAGTGAGGGGCGCCTGGGTGGCTCAGTGGGTTTAAAGCCTCTGCCTTCGGCTCAGGTCATGATCTCAGGGTCCTGGGATTGATGCCCCACATCAGGTTCTTTGCTCAGCAGGGAGCCTGCTTCCCCCTCTCTCTCTGCCTGCCTCTCTGCCTACTTGTGATCTCTCTCTCTGTGTCAAATAAATAAAATAAAATCTTTAAAAAAAAAAAAGACAGAGTGATGTCAAATACATTTCAAACTTATATCATTTTTTTAAGTGTATAAAGCTTAATGTTAAGTTTTTATTTTATGGACTATTACCTTGTGTGAGCTGAGTGAAATTCTTAACTTTCCTTTAAAAGATTTTATCTTTAAGTAATCTCTACACCCAGTGTGGGGCCTGAACTCACAACCTCGAGATCAAGGGTCACATGTTCCACCAACTGAGCCAGCCAGGCATCCCTTGAGCAGACTTAATTTAATATGGATCTCCTCAGGGTTGCTTCCAGGAATATATGAATTTAGCTCTAACAACCTCCATAAGTAGATTAATCCTCCCCCCTGGTTTTGTTTTTGTAGTTATACACATTTTCGGATTTTTTAATTGCAGGAGAAAGATCATGGGCACTGAGCATGCAGTGGCATGCCGCCTTTTTATGTTTATTGCTGTTTCCTTTTTCAGTGATATTCTGTTCAGGAAAAGGTAGTGGTTCAGTAACATTTTGCCAAGGAACCAGCCTTGGCTGGACAGAGAAACCTGAGTTTGGAGGTGGGAATGAGAAAGAAAGAGACACAAAGGAGGCGATCAGGAGGGTGGCAGCCAAAGCTGCTAAGACCTTTATTTGTTTACAGCTCTTTTATATGATTCAAACACAATACAATCACCTGGGAGTCATCTGGATTATTGCATTTACAATTCAATAGAACAATCAACAGGTAAATAACAGTTTTCTCAGTCAGTGCTGTTACATTACTTTGCGGTCAGATCAACTCGCTTAAGGGCAAATCTGCTGCTCTAGGACTCCTCCCTGCTCTGTGGTTTACATGCTTCTGCAAGCAGAGGTTCTGGCAGTGCTTTCGGGCTGACCCGTGGTGGTTTGGGCTGGTCTCTGACCTGGCCCTGAGGCCGCAAGGACCCTGTCAGCTTGCTGTCTCATCACCACAACATTTGTTTCTGAGAAACATTTCTCAAGATTGGAAATACAATAGGAGGCCAAGAAATTCGTCCCAGTTGGCCCCCAAAATATGTTATTTTTGAAACAAATAGAAGTTACAGGAGTAACATTTTATCAACAAGTCTGTTTATCGCAGCAGCAAACACGTTTCTAGCAAAAACCTGTTCAGGATTCAGCAAATGTATTCGAGACACTAAGCAACGTCCTGATCTATAAATATGCCCTCATCCTATAAGATTTTAAAAGGAGGAGTTCTGGAAGAGAGCATTTTTTTATAGGCAAGACGCATTTCAGTTGTTTAAGAGAGTAATTGAGCAAAAAATGTGGAGGTCTGAGAGATGGGGAGAGGCTCGCCTGTTGAGTGGGAATAAGACTTTCGTTGTGAGGGTTAATCAAGTCCCATAAATCCTTACTTACATATCTCTCACAGCAAATTGCTGGGGGACGGGGAGGGTGGAGCTTTCCTTCCCCAAACCCACTTCAACTCCAGTCTGCACTTCTCAGTGGCTTCTGACAGGAGGTGGGGCTGGGGGTAATCAGCAGGAGTCAAAATGAGTAAGAAATTGGCAGGGGGGTTAGCACCATGATGCATGTCTTCACCTTGAGAGAACATGACCTACTGGCCCAGGAGCAAATGTGGCCACCTCTGTGCATTGGGCGCTATGTATGGGCCCCAGACTTCTGCAGGTCACTGGACGTGGACTTGGGGAGTGAAAGCCAGACAGTGCCTTCTGTTAGGGAGAAGATAGTAAGATTAAGGTAGGAACTTCAACTCCTTTGTGCAAATGCCCACCAGACAGCATCTGGCCAGGAAAAACTTGATGCCATACTCTTTAACAGTGACCCCCCTCCCCCAAGTCTTACACTTGTCCTTGATGTCCAAAGTTTAATTAATTAATATTTATAAAACACTCAGAATAATGTCTGACATGGAGTAGGAACCATGTAACTGTTTCAAATAAAATAAAAACAAGGAAGCGAGACTTCTCCAAGATTTCAATAATAACACATAAAAACAGCAATACTGTTTTGTGTCTTACATCCTCTTTTATATGCCCTAGCCACAAACTTCTTTACTTCAGCCACTACCAATGATGACCTAACCATGAGAACCTTCCTCTCTTTTGATCCTCAGTTCATTTTGAGTCCAGGACCCTAGCTGCCAAAATAGTTTTCACTTACTTTTCTTTTTTTTTTCTTTTAAAGAAATACCTAGCTGATTTATTATAGAAACAGTTTATCCATACAGTACTTATTAAATCATATATTGTTATTTTGTTGTGTTGAGTGGTATTATAAGTAAGAATTTGGAACTCAATGTAGAACTGTGCTGTGTCACTCCAGCTTACAATTAATGTGGCCAAATATTTTTCGTATGTGCTTTAGTGCATAGAGAAAGCATATTCAGTGACGATCCAGAGGTTGAGACAAACATAGACTCTCTTTTACTGTGATAGCTTCTGTTTATCCCACTCCCTCATTTATTGGCCATTTCACTGCTTAATAGTGCCTCGATTTTAGTTGGATACAAAAAAATAAGGGAGTAAGGGACTGAGACTTGCTATTTTTTTCCTGGTCAGAAACTCTATTAAAAGCCTTAGTGCAAAAAGTCATGCAAAGAAAAAATTCACTTGCAAAATTAAGTCAGTGATGCTCTTCTTAACCCTCAGCGATAGACAACTGAAGAGGGATTACATATAATGATTTTTAAAAGTAGGATATAGTTTCACCTGCCTGGAGCGGCTGAAAAATAGACTAGGAACTTGAAGACTGGCCACGGAAGGAGTAGTTGACCTCTCTGGCTTCCTTTCAAGTCCCTTGATTCCATAATTTGAATGCATAATTTCACATGCATTTATTCAGAAATATGTGCACCCAGACTACTTTCTGCTAAATGCAGACTCCCACTCTTAAGCATTGGAGAGAGACGCCTGTTAACTGACATTTGCAATTTCAGGATGGCACCGTGTGGGAGAGAGAAGTGCCAATCATTTCTGCCAACATCATTCTCAAGTGGAGTCTAAACGAAGATGGTTAGTCCAATTAAAAGAAGCAATTATGAATAATGGAAAGTAAACAAATCTAAGAGACATAATAGTGCCGATTATAGCGGGTACTCACAGTGAAAGGCTATAGTCTGAGTGTCACCTTTGTTTCTAAAGCTATTAATCTACTTTGATTTTCTTGAAGATTTTTATATGAAATAATCAAAAAGAAATTGTTACTCTCCATTTCATAGCTAAGGAAAATACACAGTGGTGGAAAAATTAAAAACCTCTTTACAGAGCTTTAATTAGGTCAAATTTCTACATGGCCTTTGGGTTAGGAAAAATATATAAAGTGTCACATTGTGACCCATTTAGGTGCTTGATTATAGAAAATATTGCAAAACAGCCTAGCAGAGCTGCATACTTTTTTTTTGGGTAAGGTTAAATATAATATGCGAAATCTGCTTTGTGCTGCTGTATAATCGAACTATCATAAAATGTGGACTTTGTTAAGCTGCATCTTTATGCCTTCCCCTTTGTGCAGGGGAACTTGAAACTTGCATTGTAATGGCTTGTAAGTGTGTGTTCTTATCTCTCAAAGCATGGTGGTAGAGTATTTTTACCATTGCCAACAAACTTTGTGTTAAATTCATTGACCTTAGTTCACTTACACAGTGATGCAATTAACAGATGTCTGCAGACATCAACATTTTGATTGTATTTCCTAAATAGAAAAATATGCCTGCCCCCAAATTTTGGCAGGAATGTAAAAATAAATTATTTTCCTTCTCTGAATATCTCTATAGTTGGGTCATGCAAGATAAATTTATATTAGGGAGCTAGTACAAACTCATATTGCCCACCAACGATAACTGGAATGACCAGTGATAAAGGGGACAGGAGCAAGGGGAAATGTCTTTGGACACATGGAACATGGTGGCAAGTGGCTAAAAAAGAAACTCAAGACATTTTAATACTAGAAAATTGCTGATGGAACCAGAGGGAATAGGGAGCAGAATAGAGAATAAGGAGCAGAATTGGGAATAGAGGTCAATTAATTGATCTCTTGGGGAACAAAGAAAACTAATGGTAAGAATGGTTTGCTAACATGTATCTGTGGAAAAGATTTTCAACTATCTCTTAAAGGTGTTTACAGCTGACTCCCAGAGGAGGGGAGGGGAAGGTCCAGAAGACTCCTGTGCAGAAATGTATACTGTCTGCCTCAAAAATTCTAAATTGAAAGCTGAAGCTAAATTTTGATTTAGCTGATGTCAGGAGCATGCTGAAAAATGATATCCTGATAAGCAAAGTAGAGCAAAATCATTCTGATCTAATAAGCTAGCATATCCTTAAATCAATGAAGCAACAAAGCCTGTTGATGCTAGTTACAAGGCTGCAAGTGTGAATCTACCCACTCTTGTCTATGGAACTGGCCATTTAGCCCGTCATAGCCGTCACATCAGGCATCCTGAAGTAGATGCTATTTCATTAGCCTCACTTACTGCCAGCAAATGACATGGTCTTGGAGCAGAGCCAAGCTACTGGCTGGAGAGTTGTGTTAGTGATTCTGGACTGACTGGATTTCCCCAGGGAATGGATAAGAGCTACCTAGTCTGGTATTTGGTGAGAGATGCTGTGAGACGCAGATGAAAAACTTTACACAGCCCATGTTTTGGGGCAAACCTAGGTGTTTATAAATCCCCTTGTTACCACAGAAAGACAATTCTTTGATGCTTGTTCATACAAGTGCACACATTCTAACTTAATTCTACCAGCAATGCATCATCATGCCTGCTTTCCAAATGAAAAAGTTGAGGCAATTTGTAGCTATGAAGCCGAGGTATATTTAGGATACAAACCACATGCAGATAGTGACTACAACCACAGACTTGCACACGTTCTGTGTTTTGCGGGCTTGTTTTCAACTCTTGCAGTGTCATGGAGCAGAGCCTAGGTTAGTCATCAAAATATTTTTAATTCAGGCAGTTTCAATTGTTTGCTTTTTTATTTTTGCAGAACAGTTATGATGAGTTTGTACAAAACACCTACATTTCATTTCTTAGTAAACCAACCTGAGTTTTTGCTCAGTTTTTCCCATAGCAGACAATACCAGAATTGTATACTTCTATATCCAAAACACTACCAACCCCCCTTTTTATTCCGTCCTGATGCGGGACTGCCATCTGGTGGAACAGGGAAGGCACTTCTGGTTTGGACCTAACCAAAATTGTGTAATCGTGGTTTCTCTATGATTCCATAGGAACAGTATAGCAAATGGGAACCCTGTGTCTGGTCTCAAATGGAGATAAGCTTACAGTGAAGAGAGGAGACAATGATGATTATCATAGCATCTGACAGTCTGGGAGCTGCACCAATAATAATGGGCAATGAATTGGCAAGAAGAGATCACTCAATTTCATTAGTCACTTTTTTTTAAGCCATATATGTGTATATATGTATTTATTCATGCACAGTGTACACATATACATGCATTATGTATATATACATACATTATGGGCACATACATATGTATGTGCCTATGTGTGTGTATTAGACAAGGTAAAGAGGAATCAAAACAGAAATAAAGTGGCCCTGAAAGTTGGAGCAGGTGTGGTAGAGCTCCCCGACCCTGCCCCAAACATATATACCTCATGCCCATTCCCTAGAGTCACTAACAGGATCATACACTCCCCACGTGATGCTGTCTGGGCAATGTTGGGTCTCCGGAGATCTGGAAGATTCAATTCTTTCTGCGCTGCAGCTCAATTCCTCTTAGGGAGAATGTCTCCATTGCAGAAGACTTAGAATCAAACCACGAAGTACTACTGGAGGTACTATTTATCAATATTTGGCATACCTCCTCTTGAAGTAAAGTTAGTATGACTCATCAGTGGGAAGAAAGCAGAGTCAGTGCCCAGGTATTTTTCTGAATAATATGCCTACCTCTGGCTCCCTAGTTTTCAGGAAGAGGGCTTCTCATGTGCCAAAAAACATGCCAAATTCATCTAAGCTAATCACAGACATTAGACATAAAGTACTTTATTTTTTATAGAAGGAATAGAGAGGCTAAGAACTTTCTCAGTTAGACAGCATTAATTTATGTCACAGATTGTGCACTCCGGGCAACTTTTTACATGTGAAGGAGGAAATAAGAGAGAGAGTGTATTGACTTTACTTTTCCCATTTCTTATTCAAGCTGTGCAGTGGGACAGAAGTAACATTTTAGAAGGAGAAAAAGTCCCAGGACAGACGCTTTCCTAGTCTATAGAGCAGTTTTCTTTTTTTTTTTTTTTAAAGATTTTATTTATTTATTTGTCAGAGAGAGAACACAAGCGGGCAGAGACAGAGGGTGAAGCAGGCTCCCCGCCGAGCAAGGAGCCCGATATGGGACTCGATCGCAGTACCCTGGGATCATGACCTGAGCTGAAGGCAGCTGCCCAACCAACTGAGCCACCCAGGCGTCCCTATGGAGCAGTTTTCTTACAAGTATATTTGCTTCATTGAAAGGGATGTCTTTGAAGTTAACAAATTTCATTCTCTCAAAGAAAAGAATGCATATATCATTTTCATCTGGAGGAAAATCAAAAATGATTGTGTGAGATTACGTAATCATACTCCCTGTTGGATCTGGGGTTGAGGTAACTGTAAGGATCCCTACATTTAAGGTGGAATCATCCCTCAGATGCTACAAGTTCAATCACAGACATGTGCAGAATTAAGAATGGGACTTTTATTTGTCCAGGTGTTTCTTCTCCTTCTAGTGCTCAGACAAACCATACATATAAACCAAGAGGTAAATATCGTGAGCAACTGATCAGAGCCTCTTGTTTGACTGATAGTTATATGACCTGTTTGTCATTTTGAAAAGTGAGCTCTGGAGGATTTGGTGACTTGTTGTCCTTGGATGTTCGTGGGGGATGACTAAAGCTCAAGCAAAGGAGTTTAAATTACTTCAAACCCATGGCCAAATGAAGGATGGATCAGAAAAGAAGATAGAACATCACCTAAATGATAAAAGACATCAGGAGGAAAATGTGACAGCATATCCAGTGCATAATGGCTTGACAGTACATATTTGCGGAGTGGTTTTAAAAATGCATAAATATATTAGTTATGTGGCGGAGTAAGAACTGCATTTCTAATTTCATGTGAAAAGTCCTTTTAAGGCTTCAAAATTTGCACTTCAACTTTTTAATGGATTTTTTTCTGGAATATTATACATCCTCTTGACATACTAAGCACAGTATTTTTTAAAATTATTTTGAAATAGCTTTGGATTCACACAAAGTTGCAAAAATAGTACAGAAGCTTCCCCCAATGATAAATTCTTATATAACCAGAATACATTATCAAAACAAGGAAATTGACATTGGTTCACTACTAACTTACAGACCTTATTTGTATTTCACCATTATGCAGTTTAAAAAAACCATTATTCAGCGTGTCTTAGGTCTTAATTGTTGTCTTAATTATTTTATTGTGAATAATAATTCTGTCTTGATTATTAATTTCAGGTAGCTGCTCTATGTCTTTATTCAGAACTCAAAAATTTACGTGAAAGTTGGAATTTCTTACACAAAGCAAAGCCTTCCTATCTGCATTTGTGTTTTCCTTTTGTTTTTATTTGTGTTGTTCTCAAGTAAATGGGTAATATAACCTGCCATTGCATGAATTCTTGTGCAGTTTCATGTGGTTGTTCATCTGCAAAATTAAGACTTGGAGGAAAGTCTAAGGTGGCTGTCTTCCAAGTGGTTTCCTGTCTTCAGTAAAATCATAATTTTCACTCTATCAGTGTCTTCTGACTTAGGAGCTCGTAAATTCCGTTATGTCAAACTCAGTTTTTTGGACTTTGTCCTCCCCTTTATTCAACCATGTAAGCGACATCAGGATCGTTTAGAACATCACTGCTATAGGTTAGTGAAGCTAAGGTGTTTCTTTGCAATCAAAAATATTAAGAGCAAATATTGTATTTGTGTAACAATTTATACCTTCAAAATACATGTCCAGAATTTTCTTTGATCTCCTGCAACAAGCCTGTGCAATAGGCAGAGAAAATATTTTATCTGCACTTAAACTTTGTGGATCAGTAAGACTAAAGGTCAGATCCAAAAAAAAATTTCTTGGGTTCAGCCTGAAAGACCTATCTCTGCCAGATAAATCAATAGAGGGAATTTAATGTGAAGAATTTAATATGGTAGTTAGAATGAGATAGAAGAGGTGAACGGACAAGTAGAGGAAAGTGAAGCAATCCTACAGTTAATAACCGCCATAGGCTGTCTCCATGCCTGTTGCTGGAGGGACAGAGAAAAGGTGTGGTTGCTGACCACCTCCCCCCCCCCCCCCCCCCCCCCCCCCCCCCCCGCAAGCAGAGGCACCTTGTTAGACCAGCACCACCCACTGGCCAAACCTACTTGGAAGCCTAAGGACAAGGAAGCCAGGAAACAGTTTCATGCTTAGTGTCCCAAGCAGTGGAAGGGAAGTGTTGGGAACTGACCTGAGAACAAATGTACCGAATAGTGTTGTGCTGGGCGTACTCATTTTTAATAGAAATGCTACATGATGGCATGTTGCAGAGCACAGAGGATAAAGAAGAAATGGATATTATCTCTGCTGTGAAGAAATTTTCAGTTTTACAAGGGGAGACGATCATGTAAACAATAATCACTGTCAATATTACTGCTGCTAACTATTCCTGACTACTACTTGTATGCCAGGAACTACAATTAATTATTTTTTTAAAAGATTTTATTTATTTGTTTGATGCAGAGAGAGAGATCACAAGTAGGCAGAGAGGCAGGAAGGGGGGGTGGAAACAGGCTGCTTGCTGAGCAGAGAGCCCCATGTGGGGCTTGATCTCAGGACCCTGAAATCATGACCTGAGCCGAAGGCAGAGGCTTTAACCCACTGAGCCACCCAGGTGCCCCTATAATGAATTATTTAAATACAGTTTCTCATTTCACTCTGAATTCAGTTTATTACTATTCCCATTTTACAGATGATAAAATTGAGACTTTAACATGTCAAGGGTCACAAGGCTGTAGAGCCAAGATTTTGATGTAGACTCTGATTCTAAACTCTATACTCCTTACCCTGCTCTGTATTGATTGCTCCCCTAAGTAAAATAAGTGTTCAAAGTTCTAGGATTACTTCTACATCTAGGACGTAGTATAGGTACAAAAGAAGAAGGGACCAATTTGCCTAGGAGGCAGCCTTCAGAGGAGACCATACACTCAAGCTGAACTTGAGTGAGGAGTGAGGGTTTCTCCAGGTGGACCAAAAGGCAAGCACAGTCAGAGCAGACCAGAAGTATGAACATTGCATAACATTTTCTAAGAGCTTGGTAAGCATGGCAATTAGCAGGTAATACAGAACCATTGAGGTGCAGTTTGGGAGGAGGAATTTTGAAAAGGGAAAAGGCAAGGGAGACAAGAATCATGCAGAAGCCCTGTCATTCTCTGGAAATACTTTGTGCACAAGACAGTGGGGAATTGTTGACTGTGTGCTGGCAGACAGTCGTAGCCAGTTTTGTATTAGGAATATGACCCTGCCTGCGGAGTTAGGTGGCTATTATGAACTATTTGGAGTACATGGTCACTGTTTAGGACACTGAATGAGTACTAGAAGGATGTCCTGACAAATGGACTGGAGTTTGAATGGTACCCTAGTAAAATGAAGGGCCACCAGTTCCATCTAAGCATTTACCATTCTTTTCAACTTCATAGTGATTGAAAAAATCGATGTTCTAGATAAGAACTTGGTGACATTTAGTCAGGCTTCAGCTCTAAATGCCTGATTGGGCCCTTTATCAATTTAATTTAAAATTACAACAAGGGTATCTGAATAAATGTAGCTATAGAGTTTTATACTTTACCACAAAACTTTCATATATATTTTCACACATAGTCCTCAAATAATTGAGTTTAGTAGCATAGCTGTATCTGCTACAATTTGAAGATGAAGAAAGTGATGAGCAGCAAGGTGAAATTTTTGTCGTAGACCTACTAAATAAGAGCCAAGACCATCAACTGCCCTATTTGTTCAACCCGGTGTTACTTTTGCCTATTTTTACAGTTTTCTTGCTAAGCCAAATTATCTCTCATTATTCTGTCATAATTATGCTATGCATATGTTTAAAGGAATGAAATTACTATATAAATCCCCCAATTTTTCTGTATATTGTTTTCCTTTCATGTCCACATACCATTTGTTACTTCTCAGTAATAGACTTTATGATAGATTTAATTTTTTTCCACTGGCAGTCATCTGCCTCTCAGAAATGTCACCTGTCAAGTATATCAATTTCTTCAGTAAATAGAAAGCTATTTAATACTTTTATATGAGCCTTAAACTTAGCTTCACCTGGTTTCCATTATGTTGCAAGGTGCTTTAGAGGTAGAAATGTGCTTTTAGTCTGCTCACTAACAGGTGAAAAATTATTTTCCTGCCTTCTTCAATTTTATTTTCTTGTAGGCACTCATTTGAGTTATACATCATCTGTATGAAATGGAGTTAGCTTTGTGTCAGCTGAGCAGGAGGAATTCTTGGTACTGGAATAGTCCATGTCCCTTCCTTGTTTTCTTTTCCTTCAGAGTTTAATCGTGTTCGTGGTATTTACCTGAATGTCAAAATTCTCTAGATTACTGCTATGTTTTGTGATTTAAGCAGTTTGGATAAATGGAAAAGAGTAGAGAAGTGGCTGAATTTAATGATGGTTAATGAGCACATGATGAAGGGATGGAAAACCCTCTGATTCTCATAGAGCTTTATCACCACTATTTCACAAAATAATTTAGTATTGATGAACTTGTATTGGAATTGACTTATGCCTGATGAAAGAAAAACAATCTTAGATCCTTAAATGACAACGTAGTTTCCTTAGTAATATTTCTAAGTTGTCAATAGGCTTCATTCAGAAGAAAGAGTTCCAATTGTCAGTATCATGATTCTAAAATGAATATTCATTTATGTCTTTCCACACTGTGGTTACATGAGCATCTTTTCCCAGTGATTCATGACTGTGCAGATAACGACTAGACTGTTGTTCTTAAAAAGAGTAAAAAGATTATACCTATATTTATGTGTGAGATATAAGTCTTTGCAATATTAGTATGATGAAGATATACAATATGAAATGTTAAATTAGTTGATGATTTTTACTCTTTTTTTTTTTTTTTTACTCCTTTGGCTGCTGTTGTTTCTCTGGAAATTGACTATTTAGGAAAATTCAGTTTCCTGCTGGGAAAAATTAAATGCTGTGCAGTGTACAGACACGACAGATTCTCAAGTTAGAAAATTTGAGCTTCACTTCTAGCTGTGCCATTAGCGAGCTGCTGGCTTTGAATGATGAACTATGCTTCATTTTCCACATATGGAAGTGTGAGCATGTCTTCCCAATCTGAAATGGTTTCTTGAAGATAAAATAAAGCCCACAAGAGATTTTGATGAACGAGGATTAAAAGTATTATTCAAATTATATGCCGGAAATGATTTTTTGTGTGTGTTTAAATCAGGTAAATTAGAAGTCAGTTAAATGTGACAATATACCATTTAGCCAAGTCAAGGATATTAAAATACTGTCCGTGAACAAATCTAAGTGATGGTTTGGAAGGTCCAGAAAGGCAAGTTCTGAGTCCGCCATCTGAAAGATCACTGTAGGACTGGACAAGTGGTCAACCAGAGCAGTGTTAGTATAACCTGTAGCTTAGCCAGAGAAATAACTTTTATTAAGAAAGAATTTGGTAAAAAGATGAATATTGCTTTCCTTCTTTTACCACCTGTAGGCCCTAGAATCTTGGCTAAAGGAATTACGTATGGTCTTCCTGAGTCAGGTATCATTAAACATTATTTTACAAAAAAATATTTTAAAGGTCTATGTGTTGGTGAGAATGATCGACTGAATTCCACACTCAGTAATGATGCAGGAGTACAGCCTATTGGCTGTTGAGTCCGTGTGTGCCTTCCTCCCTGAGGAGCTAGCATAGAATATAACCTACGAGCAGGAGACCCGAGTTCCAGTTCATTGAGGGTCCTTACCAGTGACCAGCAGTGCTCCTGGCCTGAGAACTAGAATACTCGGTCTTAGTTCACCTCCCTTACTGCTAAGTCACAGGAGGTGCCTGGCTTCTTTTTAAGTGGTCTTTAAATTCTGAGTTAGGTCTTGCTTTTCTTTCCCTGTGATCTAAAGTGACGGCTGCCCCGTAGTTCTGCAGCCCTCCATCTCTCTGACCTGAATTCTTTCACGTCTGTGTCTATGCTGCCCTGGCAGCTTTATTTGCTCTGCATAATCAACGTTTCCTCTCACTGTCAAGAGCCCTGGCATTTTAAACCCCTTTTGGCAGAAGCAGTTTAAGCCTGGAGCCTGCACTGTAAATATCTCTCTTGTTGGGCAGAAACAAGGATACTCGATGCTAATTTTCCATCAACAGTCAACAACCCCCCACCCATGCTCCCTCTCCTCACCCTTGCCATAGCTCAGATGGATCCCCGTTGAAGCCCTCGTTGCTCTCTGCTCTCCTTTTATGCCTCTATGTCATTTAGGAGGACAGGTCAGAGGTTCAGTTGGTCTACTCAGAGCTCCACAACCACTAGCATGGGGAAGAGTGAAAGAAACGTGAGTAGTCCATCGTAAGGGTCCCGACATGCTCTCATGTGGGGTTCTCCCTCCCATCCTGTTCTAGTGTCCTTCTTCCTCTCATCCTCTCCCTCTGTTTAGACTCAGGACCTCCAAAAAGCCCCTTTTCTGATCTTAAAATGTTAATACAGAAGTTCTGCATAGAATACTCTTTTATATTAATAGCTAGAATACTTAGCCCCCCAGCTAGAAATGTTTGTGTTCAGATACCTGAGAAAATGCCTAGGCTTACCCCATGGACAATATGTAATACCTACATTATTGAGAAGACCCAGAAAGATAATCATTGTGCAAATACCATTCCTCACCTCCAGGAAGAACATTTCTGGCCATTCTAGATAGCTGCTGCTTTTCATTTGTTTGTTTTTGTTCCCTCATCTCTTGTTATCAAGCATTCAGAATTATTTCTGGTAATTTTTTCCATTTTCTTTAAAATATTTGCTTTTCAGTTCAGTTGGGTTTCCTTAATAAGCCTAAAGCAAGATGTCATGGGCACTTACTTGTAACTAAGTAGAGGGAGTCAACACAGGTCTTCTGGGCTGTTTGTATATCTCAGTGCTGTGCTGCTGAGGCATTACACTCTTGTGGGGTGATAGCTGGATTTTGGTTTAGAATTTACTATATCTTTGGAATTCTTTGTGTGTGTGTGCATTATATACACTATTTATAGCCATAGATTATCCTTTTATCTACATAGTACAGTGTGAATTATGTTCTTAGCTCTATGCATGCATTTGTTCTTAGGACATCCATAATTTTCTTCAAGGTTATACCCTGTCTTTTAAATTTTTAATTGGGTAAAATTATCACCCTATTTACAAATTAGTTTATATGAGTTACCATCTCATTCATCATTGAAATAATCTTTCCTATTTTAAATCTGCAAACTGTGTACAGTTAGTGTTATTTACTGCCCTTCCATCCACGACGGAGTGAACCTTTCCACTACTACTTTGTCAAGATGCATGTAAAGCTGTCTCATTAGAACCCTAAGTGTTAAAAATCGCCTGTGCAGTTTGGGACTTGTATGTGAGAAGCAGTATTTCAGCTTAAATATCTTGTTTCTTACTTTCTACAAACCAACAGTGGGGACTCCTGGATGGTAAAATTGCTTATGTATATTAACAAATTTTATGTATCCTTTAAATTTGGAAATGATTCAAAGCTATAGCCAAAATAAATGTGGCTGTCAAAGCATAATCCCTTAAGGGAGAACCATATGACGTTAACCCATCTTTATATTGTGAGAGAGTGTGTGTGCGCACATGTATGTGTTATTTCACGCTAATCCATAAATATAGATTAATAAAATATAAGAATTATTAAAGCTGTGGAATCAGTTTGAAATGCAAGCCAACTTCATTTTATTCTTCTATAAAATGAGGTGCAATGTGGAGAAGAAATTTATGCTGCGGTAATAGCTGCAGCATATTGAGCTCATATCATGTATCACTTTATATGCTCATCTACTTAATATTCACAACAACCCTATAAAGCAAGCAGTATTATTATTCCCACTTTACATATAAGGTGAGGCCTAAAGAAATTAAGTAGTTTACCCAAGATGTGGCAATTAGCACATCTACAATCCGGTGGTCTTTATTTCCTTTGTAGTTTTGAAGGAAATGAGAGCTACAGTGATGCACCATATGCCTACTAGGAATACAGTTCAGTAAGAGGCTGAATCAAGGATTGGACGCTCTTCTCCAACCATTAATCCTCCCTGAGAGGTCTGTGTGCAGAAAGGATCACAAAGGTATTGGAGTTCTGTCGCTTAAATCCAGCTTGATTTTGTCCTCTATATGATTGTTAACTGTGCTCAGATAATTTAAAAGTTTTAATGCCAGGCATTATTGGAGTCCTAAGATAACAGAATATTGTATTTCCTCTTTCAATTCACATGGATCAACCAGAATGTTCTTGATTTCCTGGGGAAGTTCTGTGAAGATTTTCATAAATTCTGTTATTCTTAATCATAATTATTTTTGTTAATTTTGAGATCGTATAAAATGCTGACTAAAGCCATAGGTACCTAGGTGGAGCCAAGTAAGGGTGATTTTGGTAACATGTTCATGAAAGTGAAAGTGAAGGCATGTATAGCCATTAAAACTCCAGGGCCCCTGAACTGTCAGGTGTGTCCAGTGAGACCGTTAACTGTTCTTTCATGCATATGCCATTGGAAATTCATGACATCCTAACAATCATACATCCTAAGTCCAGTAATTAGCCAATGGCATTTCAAAACAAGGCAGATAATAATAGGAAATTAAAGTTACCTTTTATAAACTATGGGTAAATGAAATTATCCTGGAGGTGAAAAAATATGTCTTGAAATAAGGTATATAGTATAGAAAGGCACAGAGGCCCAAAATAAAGGAGATATTTTCTTTCCAACCGAAGATTGGTAAGACATTCAAGAAGCTAAAGGTTACTATGAAAAACGGGAGCAATTATATATTTCTTCTTAAAATAATCAGATGCAAGGATACAGTGATAAAAATGCAAATCATAAGGTGCTCTTAGCTAGCTAGAGGTCAAATCAATGTTTTTCCTCAAATCAAAACATCAGAATTTTTCCTCAGTCAAATTTTAATTTTTAAAGGTTGAATATTTATGGGAAATCTAAAAGCTAAAATTGTCACAAGTCCTTGGGAAAAGGTTAAGATTTAAGTATTAAGTAAACATGAAATGTTCATGAATGAGCTTGAGGTGTCTATGAACACCTTGAATTAAAATGCAAAGCATTCTTGAAAAGAAAGTTTGTACCTTTCATCAAATTCCCACCAGAGTCCAAAAATGCTTAATAATTATTTTCCTAGAGCAGTATTTTCTTTTTCTTTTCTTACCTATCTTCTTTTCTTTTCTTATCTATCCATGAACTAGACAGGCTTGCAGACTTCATACTAAATGTGTATTAATGGCTTTTTATGTCATAGAAAAAAAAAAGAAAAAAGAAAAAAAAATAATGTCGTAGAATCTTAGATTCATAGAATTTCAGGCTCCATTCTTGTGAATCTCTTCTGGTGTTGGTGCCAAGTAAATGATAAGCCTGTGCTTAAGAATCACTGGTGTGAAAAGTGTAAGAAGGAGCTTTGGAGCCAGGGAGATTTGAGTTCAAAGTTTCCTCTGCTACTTGGTCAGGTTTCATAAGCTTCTTAAATCCTGTTGTTCTTCACTTGTACTAATGATAATTACATATCATATGGTTGTAGTGAATTAAATGGAGAAATATATTTACCTCATGTATATACCACTTGGCATCTAGGTAGGACTCCTTATTACTCCAAGATATTTCATTCTGTGTTTTACCACTTATTAACATATTTTATATACCATATTATTGACTGGAATCTGCCTAGATGTAATTTTCCTTCAGTTTTTTTGAAGATTCATATTCATACAAATCTAAATCCTATTCAGCCTGATAATTCTTCCATTCTGTCTATTCTCATTATCTTTGCCATTCTTTTGAGCATTATGCATATGTTTTATACCAGGGTGTCTGTACTCATTCTGCTACCAGACTTTCCAAGGGATTTCTGAGAATTTCCTATTTTGTCTGAAAGCTTCAGTTAAGCACTTTATGAATACAGATCTGCTGGGACAATGTTTGCCCCATCTTTGAGGTTCACTGCATAGGTGTCAGGTTGTCTTGGTGACGGCTCTACTATTACGACCCAAATTCAGAAAACTGTGAAATGAAATGTTTGCTTCTATAACTTCTGATACAATCAGTCCAGGGAATACCTTTGCCCATTCATAACAATTTAGACAGAATTCCTTCTGTAAATGAAATAAAATAGAATGAATTGCCAGACACTAGGGTGAGATTTCTTAGGTGTCTATTTGTAGGTAGCCTTTGTAGAGAAAAAATAGAGTAGAAGTAAAAAAAAAAAAAAAAGCCCACAACCTTTACATATACTTGTATTTGTGCTATATATCCCCCTTTGTAAAATTAAGAGAAAAGAATCTCACAGGTCATGATAGAAGATATTCGAAAAATATTTCTAGAGACATGAAGAATATCTGATTTCCCTAAGTTCCTAGGGTTTTGTTTTGTTTTTTTTTTTTGGAGAAAACGTTCTATGACTAAAATGCCTTCTTCTCTATATCAAGGCCCATCTAGCAGCTGAAGTAAGCCAGTACCTAGAAATGAATGAGCCATGATCGTAATCCCTTATATTTATCATTTCTGTATTTATTCCACACATATGCATTAAGTGTCTAACATCAGTCAAACATCGTGACAGAAGTGTCTGGTACACAGAGGTGAGAACAACATGACTCCTACTCTCCGCTGTCTAGTAAGAGGAGACAGACGTATGAACAAATAGGTTGTGGAAAACAGACTATGTGCAGAGATATGCAATGCTTCCTGGGGCAGTAATGGAAAGCTTTCTGAGAATATTTTTCATTCGACTCTCGGCAGTGAGGAGCAGGGACAAAGTAGGGCGTTTCAAGCAGTAAAACCTACACTTGCAGATCTGCAGAGATGCCTGTGCACCCTGAGACCTGTCAGCTCTCCAGCCCCACTGGAGTGCAGGGCCCTTGGTTCTTAGGAGTCATTTTCCCTGTTAGAGAAGTGAGAATGGAGCTTCAGAGTAGTTAAGGGCTTGGCATGGAGGCTCCAATTTATGAATTCCAGCTCCTGGTCGACCAAATGCTAATGCTCACTTTGGCTATCTGGAGACAAAGCATCCTTCCTTTCCTCAAGTCCTGCTCCTCAGATCTGGATTTGGATTTTTTGTTTTCAGACGTGTATGTTTTCACCTCTGTTGAACAGGAGACATTAAGCAGGGAAGCTGAAATCATGTAATATAGTTGCTTTATTAGTAAACCATAAAAAAGCATTTCAGTTTGACTGGTTCTAACCAGTCACCAATGAATGTACCTATGTGCCTTGCCTATCCTTATCATGCTTTCCTTCTTCCTGCTTATACTTTCTTCTTGTGATGTTCCCATTGTTCTGATTTCTAGTGTGCAACAGTTCTCGACAAGATGCATTTTAAAATTAAAGACCATCTTCCGGCTACCCGCTCCTTAGTGACAGACTTATTTTCCAAGTCGAGGGATGGGATGTTTAAATAAAATTTAAAATAAACTCATTAAAATGGATGGTTTATTGAAAAACGACTAACCTATACATAAGTTTATGGAAGTATATTTTCATTGAGTTCAGCAAATATTCATGTATTCACAAGCCTTCTGTGCTTCAAGTCTGTTCTAGGTCTTCATCTAGAGGATTAGAAGATGAATAAAACATTGTTCTCACCTCTAAAGGGCTCTCAGGTTACTAGGAGAGGCAAACATTTAAGGTGATAAATGGAAACACTGAATACAGTGTACAACAGTGGAAGCACGTTTAAAATACAGAAATGATCCTGAAGAAAAAGGGACTCAATCCAGACACTAAGGGAAAGTTTCCTGGAGAAAGGAACCTCAAAATTACATTTTAAAAACTGCAAGTTTTCTAGGGGGGGGGAAGATAATGGGAGCAGAATATTCAAAGTAGAAAGAATATTCTGTGCAAAGATATTAATGGGCGAAATGTCAAGTGTGGCTCAGAAATGCTAAGTCCATCAGCTTTAAATTTCCAGCATGAAAGCACGGGAGGAGGTAAGGTCCTGCCCAGGATAGGGGTGAAAATCTTTAGACCTCCACCTGATTCCTTAGACATCCCCCTCTGGGCTGTTGGAAGACAGTGGAGGGTTTAGAGCAAGAAAGATAATTGAACAGACTCACAGCATAGAAAACATTGAATACTTTTGCAGTTTAAAGAATATAGTGATGGAGAAAGGGAGGGAGAAGGAGTTCAGTTTTAGATAAGGGAGACCAGTGAGGAAATTGCTACAAAATCCAAACACGGGTAATAAAATATTAAAGCAGAAACACACAAACTCACAACCATAGACACTATGACACCAAAGCAGTGCTATAGAGAAGAGAAGAGAAGATTATTTTGGAGGGAGGATCTTACTAGAAACTAGTGGCTCGTTGGATTTCAGTAGTGAAGAAAAGAGGCCAAACATTACTTCTAGATTTCATGCCGTGGAGGAAGAATAAGCAGTGGTACCACCCACCAAGACAGAGAATGCACAATAAAGAGGTTTGGAGGAAAATAGTTATTAATTAAACAAATACCATTGAATATTTACTATACGTCAATATTGCTCTGGATGCTGTAAAAACAAAAAATAAAGCAGACTGATTTTCTGTTCTTAGGTAGTTTACACTTACAGAGAAAACAGATAATGTGCAAAAAAACCTATGTAATTCCAGGGAGTCATAAGTTCTATAAAGAAAACAAAAGCAGGTAAACAACTAGAAGGAGGCTATACACTGGAAATGCTATTTTCATTAAGACAGTTAGAAAAAGGCCTCTCTGAGAAGGTGATATTTAATTGGAGAAATGATTGAAGCGGACACCTACATGAAGATCTGAAAGAACATTTCAAGCAGATTGAACAGCAACTACAAACACCATGAAATAGAAGTGCTTTTGTCATGGAATGGAGAGTGTCAAAGTGAAGAGTGGGGGAAGAAATGAATTTGAGAGAGATAGGAAGTGACCTTCTAGTAGAGAAGAGTTTGGATTTTATGCCATTTGAAAAGGAAATCCTGAAGGGTTTGACCATCAGAGTGACAAGCTCTGATTTATGTCTTTAAAAGATCATGCTGGCTGCTGGCATAGAGAGTTGATTGCAAGAGGCAAGAGTAGATCCAGAAAGACTAGTGAGAAAGCTCCGTCAGCACTTTAGGAGAGATAGCAGGGTGTTTTGGACCAGGGAGAGGGTGAGGAGTTGAGGAGTGTTTAGATTCAGTGTGCCTATTGATACATGGATATGTGGACAGATTCAGTTCAATGCGTGGATAAAGATCTAGGAAGAATACTAGATTTTTGGCCTGAGCAGTTAAGGTATGGGAAGAGCAAAATTTGCTGGAATATGGAGGCAGGAAAACAAAGAGTTCATTTTTGGGTATGTTTAGCTTGTGATGCCTTTTGGCCATTTATATAGAGGTTGGGTGTGTGGTTGGTTATCTTCCTCTGGAGTTAGGAGAGAGTTCCAGCTGCAGACAATATGGGAATCAGCATATTTTCGATTGAGATCACCTAGATTAGAGGAGGACCAATGGTGGAAATAGGCAGAGAGACATTGAGCCTGGAGGAATGCTACAAAAATCAGAATCAGGAAAGCACTAGCAAGGAGAGGAAGGAGAAACAGGGAGAGATTTGGGGATCCTTAGCTGTAAATTTCAGTGATCAACATTTTACTAGAAAGAGGGTAGGGACCAACTATGTCAATTTGCTACTGACATGTCAGAGCAGTTAAACATTGTTAGTACAGAGTTTTAAAAATTAACAGGCTTCTGATTTTGAACAAGCTCAAACGTTACGAATCAAGACTAGTTTATATGAAATTATCGTACAAAGGGAAGAATATCGTTATGGGTGAAAATAGCTGTCGTGGGACCAAAGACAGATGTGTGTCTAAACAGAGAGAGGCGGGGGAAGAACAAGCAGCTGACTGCAGAGCCAGAAATGCCTTTGGCCAAGTAGGCTTGCTTGCTTACTTACCCCGCAAAGTGTGTAATATAAATACTTTATTCTGAGACAGAAGCAAAAAGGATTCTGTGCTGCTGATGAGATCATGACCAAATTTAATTTCAGTTTTCTCTAGCTCCATTGGCCCATGTGTAAAGGCTTAATTAATATGTATAACATTAATTTAATTATTTTGCTTGCTTGTTGCCCATGTGTATAATAGAAAAGTCTGCTCTTCTGCCCTGGTGTTCCCAGGGCATGGGTTCATCAGACACTCTGTTCTTGACGAAAATATTTCTCTCCCCTGCTCACTGTCATGCTTTTTTCTTTGAGACTATCAGCATCACTCTCCTTCAGGTTGGGACTTCAAACAGCCTCCGGACTCAGCAAAAAGAAAGTCTCTATCCTATCCTTTCCATTTTTGATCTCCCCAATAATTATTAACCAAACACACAGTGCTCACCCTTTCTTTGTTTAAGCCAAAGAAGGATACTCACATGGAATGCATAAATCGTCTGTCCCATTAGCTTGACAAATGTGTCCAGACATGTCTGAACCACAGCAGAGGACACAGCCTACGATTAAGCTGACCCTTCTGCCACATAGATTATAGGATTTGCAAGACACTGAAAGCCCACAATAATGAAGCAGATTTTTAAAAATGAATGGTATTTAAAGCCTCAGGCAAGGAAAGCAAATAATCCAGCTTCTTTATTTTTCACTTGAAGAAATTGAAATACAATAAATTTAACTGATACATCTAAGGACACAAAGCTCAATTTTGTAGAACTTAAACATGTTTCCAAATCTCCAAATCTCAGACGATTTCTCTTTCCAATACAGTAAACAGACACACACGCACATGTGCACACACACACACATACATAAACACAAATGACACAGTAACTAAATATTGAATACAATATAAATACACTGAGTAGGTGAATTAATTTTACTTTACTCTTGGAGACAAGAACACTGTTTGAGATGGGAAGCAAACATGGCAATATGTGGTTGCATCACATTGTGGATGCAGAAAGAAAAGTAGGATGATGCTTGGTTAATTTCTCTTTGTGTTTCAAGTTTCAAAATGTATTCACTTGTAATGTGGAAGCAGTAGTTTTGAGCACATTTGATTAGGGGATGGAGAACTCAAAAAATGTTGACAAGGAATGTAAAATCTTAATATTTAATTTCTGAATGTTCATGAATCTTGTGGAGAATAGCATAGTGTAACAAAAAATTCATAGTGATGTGTATTTACTGAAACAACTGTCAGCTGAAATACAAATCTAATTGAACTAATTATTTGATTAATGAATCAACTCAATTGGTTAAACCAATGGCTTTTGTAAAGCACGTTAGAGTTTTTAGAATTTATTGGTGTAAATGGCTGGAAATGAGATTTTCCAGGTAGATGGTTACATAAATACAGTCTCCATCAATCAAGTCTGGCTTCCACATTCCTACCAGAGTTACCCTGTTAAAATCCTCTGCTAATTCAATCACCTTATTAAAACCTTCCCCCTATTTGCCACAGAATGAATTTCACATTTCTTTATGTGGCACTCAGGGTCCTCTCCATCTATCTCAATTTATCTTTCTGGTGGTGTCTCTTAAGCTCTTCTAGACATAATCTTTTTTTCTCTTCTTTTTAATATTCTACCATATACCTTTTATTGGACAACTGCCCCCAAACTGTATTTTGCCTATAAACAAAATACAAACTGTATTTTGCCTATAAACCTCACATACTTAGTCTTCCCTTGGCCTTTATGTCTATCTCCCTTATTGAAATGCCCTTGTCATCTTTCTTTACTTATTGAAATCCTATGACTTCTTCAAAGACCCAGATCAAATGTCGGCTCATCTGAGAATCCAGTAACTACTTATTGACTCCAATACAATTCATAATCTCTGTCTTTATAGGGCCTTCCAGGCTAGTTGGCTGTCCCTTTTCCTATCCAAAATGGCACGTATTTTCATTCCCCAAAGCAGCCAATTCAAATACCACTACTTTTTTCAACCCTTCAATCCCACTACTGTTACCAATCATTCAACTAACTTACTGAAAAAGCAGCTGTGGGGTATGAACTCTACCAAATGATATCCCTCAACCTCCAGATATCCCCATGTCCCCATTCCAGCTTCTCTCTCTCCCACAAAGGAGTGTCACCTTCCAAATTTTACTTTCCTCACCTGGGATTTTGCCATATTTCTCTCACATACCTTTGATATCTTCTTTTCCACTGTCTCCTTCCTGTGGTCCTACAGCATCCTCGTGTTTGTTCTTGTTCATTCTAAACAACAGTGTCTTTCAGGATTTCTGCCTCTTTCTCAAGCCACTGCCACATTGCTCCTTGCTTATTTTTTATGTGATGAGCAATGTGTGGAATGTCAGTTGATACTCACCACTCTACCTTGCTTCTGTTTATTCTTCAGTTTCATGTTCTCAGGTTTTCACTCCCACAGCACTACCGAGACAGTGCTGAAGTCCATATCAGTGGTCTTCATTTTTGTTCTCATTTTCACTGTTCTCCATCATTCAGTGCCATCAAGCACTGTTCTTTCATTAAATACTGACAACTTTTGGTTTTAAGGGTATGGATCTTCCAGTATCTTCTCCTATTTCTGACTTTTTTTTCCTTGTGTTAGGAGCTCAAGTTCTAGTTGGACAGGTCTGATCATTCGTGCCCTTCATGAAATATCATCAGTGGCTCCTCATTACCTACATAACAAACTTCATGACCTTTCCCAGTCTTAATACAACCCTACTTTCATACAGACTTTTCAGTAGCCACACCAGAAGGCCTCCAAAATATCACACACATTCATACCTTCCGTCCTTGGACTATGCTATTGCTTTCTGTCTAGAAGGCTCTTCACACTCTTCAACTTGATAAAGTCATGCCTATCTTGCAAATTATCTTCCAAATGTCATTCCCACTGCACCACTTGCTTCCTCTGATTATTACATGGAAAATTAGTAACTGCCCCCATGTTGCCTTAGCACTAATTTATGTGAGCTACAATTTGTAGTAATATTACACCGTATATTGGAAGTATTTTGAAAACCCTTTCTGTTTCCCATTATATAATTCCCTCAGGTTAATCTTTGCATTCACTGTGCTTAGTCCAGTGTAAATGATCACTAAGTATTGCTTTATTTGATGATAGTCTTTCCTCCTTCAAAGCTTTTGGTAAGGGGAATTCTGTAATATTCCTTCATATGACCTATCTCCATAAAAGAAATTAATGATGGAAATTGAATTAAAAATAGTTTCTCTGTAATTTAAATGGTGAATCTGCAATAATTAGGGGAAAATATTTATCCTCATAATTAACAAAATGAAATATTTTAAATCAATATTTTAAAGTATATTTCTCAATGTTTATTTTGCATGTTAGATCATTCCAATTCAATTAATATTAGCTGTAGCTCTTGTTTTTTCATCCTAAATGATTTGTCTTCTCTAACTTTTCTGATTTCTCATTTTATTTTAGTATGTAGACCGTGGTTCTGAAAAACTATCATCTTAAAATGAGTTGATACTCTGAATGCACATTCAACAAGATAGAGTACGAACATTTTACAAATTGTTAGTCTCCAAAAATCATTGATCACTCTTCTAAGAGCTTGCTTCTTTTCTCAGTCTGATTTTACTTTATTTACTTTTTTGAACTCCTTCCCACTAATGACTGCATTTAATGTTTAAGAAAGCCTTGTATAGGGAAAATTCCATCTTATTTTACATTAACCCATGAAATAACCTTCCATCCCATAAGGAATAAATAGTCTGTGATTTTCATCCACTGAAGGCCTTGAGGCCAGAAATAAAAGTTCTTATACTTATGGTTATTGAACTGTGGGAGAACCAGATCATACCATTTAGTCGGCAAGGACTATGTCTTATGTGACCGAATAAGAAACTTGCGTGCCACAGTCTAGCACAATGGTTGTGTATTACGGATGTTTGTAAATGAAATAATGATGCCATGGTAGTTATATTCTACAGTTAACTCATTATATGAAATTTCCTGTGTAGTTTTAGAGTTCTAAGAGTGATTGCATATTCAGTGTTTATGATTGATATAATTAAGGTATTAAGTGTTGATGGATTACTTTTCAACTCCTGGGATTTGCTTTTGTCCTTTTAAAAATATACAGACATCATGCTTTGCCTATACACAAATATTCAGAAAATATCCATATGATTACACTTGTTAACTTTTAATCTAAATAATGAGGCTCATTGCCCACATTCTGGTTTTACAGTCAGTAACAACCTTACCCATTGACCAGACGTTCAAAAATAAAGAACTACTGAATGTGTAAACTTTAGGACAGGCCTTTCATATTTATAAACTATGATTTTGGATGTACATACTGGAGCTCAGACTTTTTTTTTCAAACAGCTTTATAATGGTATTAACATTTAAAATGTTAAAAAAAAAAAAGCCTCATAATTCCAGAACCTAGTACTAAATCATTGGCATTAGTGTCCTCTGTTCCATTCTAGATGACTTTTATATCCAAAATTGGAATCTTAGCAGGTATACAGTTTTGTGTATTCACATTTTTCCAAATAGAATTGCTTACGTTGCTAAAAATCTTTTACATTTTTATTTTAATTGTGGTATTATGTCTAGAGATTTGGTATTTTAAAATTTACAGAATGCTCTCAATATTGTTTATTTACAAAATACTCATGTTTATAACAGAGCTATAAATCAGCAAGCAGCCTGAATTAAAAAGAAAAAGTACTTATAATTCCATTTCCTAGACAAAATAACTGTTAATACATTAGAATGTATCTTGAATATTTTAAGTATCTAACTATCTTCGTTTCTATTTATACAAACGTGCATATAAATCTGTTGTGTATATATATATATATATTTTTTTTTTTTAAAGACTTCCCCTATTTATTTGAGAGAGAGTGAGAGAGTGTGAGAGGGGAAAAGGTCAGAGGAAGAAGCAGACCTCCCACAGAGCTGGGAGCCCAATGCGGGACTTGATCCCGGAACTCCGGAATCAGGACCTGAGCCAAAAGCGGTCACCCAACCAACTGAGCCACCCAGGCGCCCCTGTTATGTGTATATTTTTAAAAATGGAACCACATAACGCATAGTAAGAGTACACAAATTATAATTAGACATTTTATAATAGTACATTTTGACCAATCTTCTGGTCAAATGTCTATTTATAAGTCAGGTCATCTACAAGTCAGAGTTATCTGTATAGTATTTTCTTTTTGGAATATATCACAGGTTTTTTTTAAGATTTTATTCATTTACCCTGTGGCAAATAATACATTATATGTTAATTAAAAAAAAGAGTAAAAGAAAAAAGATTTTATTCATTTGTTTTAGAGAGAGAGAGAGAGCGGAGGAAAGAGCAGAAGGAGAGAGACAGGCAGACTCTGTGCTGAATTCACAACCTGATGCAGGGCTGGAACCCATCATGCCGAGATCATGACCTGAGCTGAAATCCAGAGTTAGACACTGAGCCACTGAGCATTCCTAAAATATACCATAGTTTTAAAGTAGACCCTTTTGCACTTTTAGAATGTGTTTAATTCATTGCAATGCTCTGATGAGCATCTGTGTCATTATAGGCGTTGCCTTTTTAGTTACTCAGAATAAATTTCTAAAATGACGTCGAAGGTGAGCATATTTTTAAGGCTGATATTTGTTGACTGACCAACATCGAAAAAAAGTTATACAGAGTTATATTCTTAACAGCAGTGATGTAACACAACTTAGCCCTTTTGAACATTTAAAAAAAACTGAAACTTTTTTTTCCTAATTTTTTTTAAATTCCACTTAACATACAGTGTAATATTAGTTTCAGGTGATTAGTTTTTTGTGATTATTGATTCAACACTTACTTACAACAAGATCATCGTAATAAGTGCGCTCCTTTATCCTATTTTCCCCTATCTCCCCACCCTTCTGGTAACTATCAGTTTGTTCTCAATTATTAAGAGTCTGTTTCTTGGTTTGTCTCTTTTCTTTACCTATGATCATTTTTTTCTTAAATTCCACATACGAGTGAAATCGAATGGTATTTTCTTTGACTTATCTCCCTTAGCATAAAACTCCATCCACATCACTGCAAAGGGCAAGATGACATTCTTTTTTATGGCTGATTAATATTCTGTGGTGTGTGTGTATGCGTATGTGTGTATGTGGGTGCACGTGTGTGCATGTGTATCTCGTCTTTATCCATTCATTAGTCAGTGGACATTCAGGCTCTTTTCATAATTTGGCTCTTGTTGATAATTCTGCTATAAACATTGGGGTGCATGTATCCCTTCAAATTATTATTTTCATATTTTTGGGGTGATATCTAGTAGTGCAGTTGCTGGATGGTAAGGTAAGTCTGTTTTGAACTTTTTGAGGAACATCTGTACTCTTCAGTTTGCATTCCCACCAAGAGTACAGGAGGGTTCCTCTTTCTACACATCCTCACTAACACCTCTTGTTTTCTGTGTTGTTGATTTTTGCCATTCTGACAGGTCTGAGGTGGTATCTCAGTAAAATAAATAAACAAAAAAACAAAAAGAAAACCCAATTCTTTAGCATAAGTTGCCGAATTTGCTTAACCCCATTATAAAATATCTCAAATAAAACTGTTTTATTTATAAACAATTTGAGACAGTGGTTATATTGAAAATGTACCTTTCGTAGCATATTGAAATAGTTATTAATTTATTGGGGTGCCTGGGTGGCTCAGTGGGTTAAAGCCTCTGCCTTCTGCTCAGGTCATGATCTCAGGGTCCTGGGATCAAGCCCCATGTCGGGCTCTCTGCTGAGTAGGGAGCCTGCTTCCCCCTCCTCTCTCTGCCTGCCTCTCTGCCTACTTGTGATCTCTGTTCTCGGTCAAATAAAAAAAAAATCTTTAAAAAAAAATTTATCTTAGCATGACAGTGACTCATGATGTATTCTGCCATTTTATCGTAAATTTCAAAATAAGAGTGTGATAATGATACACAGGCAGTAGCATCCATATTATCAGTAGCTTGTAGACAGAATTATTTCAGATTATAGCATTTAAAAAATGTTTATGTAGATTTTACTTAAATGAGGGTTCAGAAATCTGTGAAACATTAAGAAAACCAACTGGAGTTTTTTTTCTAGGAGATTATGTGCCACTTTATAAGTGCAACCACTGGGAACAGCTCAGTGGTTAAGTATATCATTAGTTAATAGTTGAGTTTTGTAGACTGTTATGAAAACATTTATTAAGTATGCTACTTCCCATTTGCTTTTCTTGACTTTAATATCTAACCACAATAACTTTGTTGTGCTTTTAAGAAAGCTCTAAAATATTTGGAAAATAGTTCAATAAGAATATTTCAAGGCCAGACGAATCTAATTTCCTTTTTATCCTTGGCAAAATAAAGCCAAATAGAATTAAATCAGACTCTGTGGTTTCTAGTGTGGTAGTTTCTGACCTGACATTTAGTGGTGTCAGAAGTACAATCAAAGAGAGAAGTGCCTGTTTTGTTGATGTCATTTATCACCTTGTCAGCTGGATACAAAGTAGAGAGTTGGCTTCTAGTCCAGATGATGTTACTGGAATAGTTCTCAGTCTGACAGACTTGTTACCCGTATACTCTGGTCAGAGAAAAATGCCTCACATTTCAAGACCTACCATTTGCTACTCCTAACTGGCCTGTACATTTAAGGTTTTTTTTTTTTTTCAAATCTAGTTCATTTTCAATATTATCCAGATTGTATCTTTTTTATCCTCCAAACAGTCATTATTTTGCACCTAAGTGCTCTATGCTATGAGTGGATGAAATGGAATATCAAAGTAGTCTTCAGATGTCATAGTTGTATATATTATAGTATCTCTCAGCATACATTAACATCCAAGAGGTATTATACAAGATTACTCATATAAAGTACATTTTGTATCTATTCAATGGAGACTATCATGAGGAAGGAGGGAGAGAAAAGGAAAGATGAAAAAGAAGGGATGGAAAGGAGACAAAGGGGAGAAAAAAATACAATGAATGCTTAACGAATAACAGAAGGTCCTTGCATAGGTAGCTGTTATCAGAGAATTAATTAAAACAGGATTTTTCCAAGTGTGTTCTGAAGACAACCTGGAAGGAGTAACACTGTGGGTTTGTTAAAAGTTGAGCTTCTCCTGTGCTACTCCATATCTGACAAGACAGATTCCCTTGGGTTGAAGCTCAAGGATCTGTATTTTTCCTGGGCACCCCAGAAATGATCTTCTTGCCACTGAAGTTTTCAATCTATTGAATTAAAATGTAAAGTTAATTGAAAATTCTGACCTATGGCCTGATTGAAAAAAAAATTGTATTGGCTTAGGGAATTTATTAATATATTATGGCTTGTCCTTAGCATTAAGAAGAGTGTAGAACACTGAACACTCTTTTTTTTTTTTTTTTTTTTTTTTTTTGAACACTGAACACTCTTAAGAAAATAAACTTTTTATGGGGAACCAACTGGAAAGCAGAAACGCTATAGACTTACTTACCCTGTTCTGTTCACTACTTTTGGAAGGTGCGTTCTTAAAAGGCCAGCACAAGAATTTTAGCATGGCTTTTCACTTACAGAGTGATTTTATTTCAAGAGAATCTACATGATGAGTGTAATTAATGTTTAAGTAACACAATTAAGCTGTATAGGTATAGCCTCTCTCTGAATTTCTGAAGCATAAAATTTATTTTATGAATTTGAATACTAACACCGTTTGCATGCCAACATATTTGCTATAAATCTATTGATGTTGAAACATATTTTGTTCAGGCAAATATTGTAAAAAGCAATCTGAATAATAGATAATGGTTGGTGCTTGATCATTGTTAGTAGTGATTTTCCTTAAATTAAAAAAAAATACATTTGGGGGCATATTTTAATTGTGACTTCTGAGAGTATAACCCTACTTATTTATATAATTGAAATAAATTTTCTCATTTAAGAAAAAAATTAGCATAAAAAAGCAAGGGATGAATTCCCAGTCCCAAAGGTCAAATGCTAATTTTGGATTTCCTTCATTTAAAAAAATATTACCAATTTCAGTGCTGAAAATATTGATTATTAATGAAAAAACACATTTTCTGTGGAGTTCTTTTTGACAGGTACATTTTAATCTGTGTTAAAAACATATTAATCTCTGCCTCTTTCCCCTCTAATGTTTGGAGTTGAATTGCAACACAAGGATATTATGCAAATCAAGACAATTCTTTTCAAAGCTTTGAAAATTTAATGTCAAAAAATACATATTTTAGCATATATTATTTAGTGAAAAGTTCATTTTTATTTTTTCTGCAAAAGTCCTCTAAGCTTTGGAGTAAGAGAATTTTGTGGGTGCCTGGTTATACCATATGTGTTAGTAGTTTTAGCTTCCTCATAGGTACCCAAAGATGTTAATATTTAAATATTTTCTGGCACCGCACCAGTTTCATGTTCATTCTGTTATTATTGTTATTATGAGGAGCATAAATGGAAAATCACTCCAGGGATTAGTGACCGGCAACCATCTTACTCCTGGTCAGTAATTTAGGCTGTGTTGGGAGACTAATTTCCTGTGAGGAGTAAGCCATGTCGGAACCGTTAGAGTAGAAAGAAATGAGGTTGTCTGCGGTTAAAATGTCCTATAAAATGCAGTATGTCAATTACATTTCAATGGAAAAAATGTTGCATAGAGGCTTCTGAAATAATCCCCAACCCCAGCCTGTTGAGAATCACGGCCATGAACACCACAACAATGAAAAGACCTTTAGTTACTTACCATGCACATGGCCTGGCATGAAGTAGGTGCTTATTCAAAAATGACTGAGTTGTTGATTTTCGAGGCTAAGTGAGCACATGATGCAGTTTAGTGGAAGTCAGGAGACTGACTTGCAGTTACCACTGTCACTAACACTTTCACTCAGAGAAAGTCCACCTGTCTTTCCAGACTTCACTTTTCTCCTTTGAGGAGAAGCAGTTTGAGGTAGATGATTTTGAATGTTTTCTCTGGTTGCACAATACACACAAGGTGATAAGAAAAACACAATGTGTGGTGATGAGATGGACAATGATAAGATCACAATGAAGTTAAGCGAAATATTAGGAAAGAATAATTAGAAAAATATTATGGAAAAAGTCTAAATGTGGAACATGTTTGGGACAGAAAATAGGTAGAGTAAGAACAATAAAAGAAGGAATTATGAAAGTATCTTTAAAAGTAGAAAGGAAACAGACATTGGTAAAAGGGCCAGGTAAAAAAGAAAGAATAGCAGTATTTTTCTCTAAACTGGTATGTGAGTACTTAGAAATCAAATTAATAAACTGCTATTTTAAAAGGTGCTTTTCAGCACATCTGCTTTTGGAATTTTAACTATGTTTTTAAAATTATTTGACAAAAATAACAATGTGGATTCATTCTGTAGTTCCTCACCCTCTGCTTTTTATGAGGGTTATTTTAAACATAAAAATATCTTCCAAAATTGATTAAAAAAAAAAACTCCATTTAACCTCACATGGTCAATAGTTATTTAATGTCTGAATATACTACTATACTCTACCTTAATATCAACTTAACACTTATATCTATTTCTATTCTTTTGGACTATGCTCTTTTATTTAATAATAATCTGGGATAATTTTAATTCCTAGACTCTTGCATTTTATATGTGTTGGAAGCCTGTTGAGTTTTCTACATCTATATGTGAACAGAGAAAATTACCTGTTTATATATGGCATAAACCTTTATAATATGGATCTGACTAGAATTTGTGTTTCATGTTTATTATTATTATTTTTGGTGTCGGCCTTTTCATCATGACACATCAGTCCATTTTTTTTAAACATTTGCTTAAGGAACATCAGAATGGACAAGGCACTTTTCTGTATGCTATGACACAAACATGATATAATAT
The DNA here is from genome assembly GCA_028646535.1 of Procyon lotor. Taxonomy (NCBI): domain Eukaryota; kingdom Metazoa; phylum Chordata; class Mammalia; order Carnivora; family Procyonidae; genus Procyon; species Procyon lotor. The sequence goes on along the minus strand of CM053608.1, from coordinate 76,252,700 downwards.
AGATATAGAGGTAGATGATGGTAGATAGACACATAAAAAAACTGATGTATTATGAAATATGTAAGTATTCTTTGAGTGGTTGAGTCAGTGAATATGAATTTAGTTAGGAAGAGATAATATTTAGTTGTAGTAGATAAAGAAAGATTATAATGGTACAGTTAGAATGATTCTACTAGTACTTTTATGGCTTGTGGGGTTTCAGCAGATGTAAGAGATGCAGAGGGAAAGGCGTGAGAAAAGTATGAGCTTGCAATGTGTAAAGTGGGTTTTGGAGACACTGAGTAGATTAGTAGACTAATGTTGCTTTGCAGAAACCTCACTTGGGTAGTGGTATATACTACCATCTAACTGGTTGGGACCTAATTAAAGACTCTTAAATACCAGACGAGTAAAGGTTGACATTTATCCTGTGGGTAGTAGAAAGCTTATAGATAATAGAAATATTTACATTATTAAGTATATTTGAGGGTAGCATAATTCTATCTTAATTCTCATTTCTGATTTAACTTTTAAAAAAGAATGTCTACTTTGTAAATATGTGTGGCTCAGAGAGTTTAAATACTTTTGTACATTGGATGATTTTATTAATTGCCAATGGTAATAGAAGAATTTTAAGTACTCTAACAGGACTTATAGATAATAGTAGCACTGTCATAGTTATTTATCCTTTGTGTCTTGCCAAATGTGACCAGTTCCTTTAGGAATAATTGTACAAGACAGTGGCCTGTATAATACAATAAGGCTTATTCTCATCACAGTCGTTTATTAGGTGCTTAATTGTGAATGTTGCTCCCACGAGGCAATGGACAAAGATTGCTACATAGGGGTTCTTTAAGAATTGAGTCCAGGGAATCTAAATGTTCTTAGCATCCTCAATATAACACACTACTTTTGTAGTCACCGGGCTAAATTGTGCTTGGTATAGCATCAGCTAAACATGTTAAATAGTCACAGGTACAAACAGGCTTCCAAACATATCAGATACTGGACCTGACAATACCATGTAGCATGTATGTAAACTCATATTAGAGCATGCAGGAGCCAGACAGTGAAAATAATTAGACTTGCCATGAATAATGGAATGTTTTGTTTCGCATCTGTCAGCCTATCCGTCAGGCCCCTTTGTTCAGATGCTTTGTGTGTTCAATACAGAGTTTGAGTCAGAACTTAAATTTCAGTTCTTAATCTTTTCCTTTGTTTATGGTAGTCACAAACTAAATACTGAATCTCAACATGTGGGCCTTAATTTAATTGTAAATCTTTATATCAGGTAATTAGAGCATTGGTTTAATTAGCTAACAGGCTAAATTTGTCAAAGTAAACTGAACTTGTCTAATATTTCAGAAAGAAGTAAAACAGCATTCTCTGTAATTTATTGATTTAGGAGATCCTTCTTATCAATTTCCTAAAGAAAATATTTAGTTTCGTAGGTATTGTTTTTTACTAACCCAGAGATACTTTTAGTACTAAACATTCATCTTTCAGAATACCCACATATGACTGATAATATATATGTGAATATATATGTGTGTGTATAGTCCCTGTTTAATATACTAGGTCCATGAAAACTCTTCCTGAATTACGAAATTCAGCCAAAAAAAAACCTCACAGGTCTTACACATTTTGCACATATAATTGCAAAAAATAGACATATGTTAAAGATATACAAGCAGAAATCTTCCACAAAATTTTAATATTTGCATTGTTTTACATATTTCCTAAGACAATGTAATAAATTTGATTGTTAGTGTTATATTCTGACACAAAATATATAATAATAATATATAATAATAATATAATAATAATAAAATATATTCATCATACTGAAATTGATAGATTTATTCACCAGACTCTTAAAATTATTTTATATACTGTCTTTAGAGCAATATTAAGCTTTTCAACTACAAAATGTTATCCTCCTCAAAATAAAGAACTTCCAAAATGTTTTATAGTTTCTCTGATATAATAGTGGCCCACCATGTCATAGTTTTAGACTATGAAAATACTTCAGAACAAATTTTTGAAAAAGAATATGGTAACAGAGAAAATTGCCTTTTGACATTTTAGTTTATCTAATAAAATTAAGAAGCCTTTAAAAATTGGATCCATTCATGTTTTTCACCTTTCTTTTCTATTTGTTGGAGCATATATGCTTTGGTTTTAATATGATTATTATAAAACTGTATATCTTGAAAGAAAATCTTTGATAGTGTGGGCAAACATGGGGAGGAAGTCTTCCAGCATCCTTTCTTCTGTTTTTAGCTTTGAAAGGTCCCAGAGATATCAATCAAAGATCCATCCCTGGAAGAGAATAGAATAAAATAAAAGATCAAATAAAATTAAATACAATGGACAAAAGCTTCCATTTGAAAGTACAAAACATTAGTTGATATTATATGAGGAAAATAATGTTATTTCATTAATTTTAAATTTGCAAACTAAATTAAATTGACTCTGAATAACCAATTTAGGTACTCATTAATATACTGAGATGTATTAAATCTGAAAGAAACCTAGAAATATTTAGTTTAGAACAAATAGCCAATGCTTATTGAAATAAAAGTTATGATTATTTATTAGCATGAAAATGATTAAGAATATGTACTGAGGGGCGCCTGTGTGGCTCAGTCATTAAGCGTCTGCCTTTGGCTTAGGTCATTATCCCAGGGTCCTGGGATCGAGCCCCTCATCGGGCTCCCTGCTCGGCGGGAAGCCTGCTTCTTCCACTACCATTCCCTCTGCTTGTGTTCCTTCTCTCGCTGTGTTTCTATCAAATAAATAAAATCTTTAAAAAATTAAAAAAAAGAATATGTACTGAATTATGACACTGTTAAATGGAGAGTTATTAGAAAACATAACAGAGTATTAATAGCTAATTATAGAAAATTGATTTGTAATTAGCCCTACAGGAGTGCAAAAATAATTCCTGCAGTATTAATGACAACCAGATTAAAGAGGAAAGCTTTTTCCTCCTTGCTCTAATTAGTTTGGTTTGCAAATTCTTATTTATGAAATAAATGTGTTATTTATTTTCCTCTAAGTGTTTATGGCTCTCAAGATACCTTTTCTACTGCATGAAAAGTTCAGTTGTCTTCTCCTTACTTTGCCTTAGTTACTAATGTAATCACACAAAGGGTACAGCTAGTGAGAAAAAGGGCAAAAAACCAGACCCAGCCCCGAAACCAATGTGTGCATTATTTCTAAATGTTTTGATACTCCCTTTAGTCCCTTTAATTATGTATCCCAATCCCCTTTCCAGTGTTGGGAGACTCAGCACCCTCGCTCGCATCCCGCCTAGCCTGCCCTTCTCAGGCCAGACCTGAGCTGTGCTTCTCATGACTCCCATGCCTCACCAAAACTCAGCTCTGTTGGATAACATTCCATTATGTCTAAATTTCCTGTTGGCAACTCACTAATCTGATATGGAACTGCTAAATGCTATTCTCTGAAATATTATTTGGGAAATATGTAGAGAAAATTTCCTAGCGCAGAGAGACTTGTGAAGATAAGCCTTGGTTTTCATCTTCATGGCACCCTAGATCTTGTATATGTTTGTATTCCATACCTTTCTTCCCTGCTAGACTATAATTTCTGAATGTAGAACATCTGTTTTACTCACCTCTGTATTCCTTAGAGGCTAACCTAGTAGCAGTGCCATGTGCTTGGCCACTGTTGGCATTTTATACCTATTTGCTGGATGAATGAGTAGAAGAAAAACTTAGTATCTAGTATCAGTATCTCAGTATTTCAGTAACTGAGATAAATGACAGCAGTCAAGGGATTATTCAATTGTGAGGTAATTAATGATGAAAGGTACTTATTCTTTCTATTTGTCCTTGTATGTGTAAAATTTGTGACTCTATTTCACATTCCATCCCTTTAAGGCATTAGTTCTATTCCTCTAACTAGCTAGCCCCCCACCACATCTGAATACTCTTTTCCAGCTGGTGCCCCTGTACAGCATAAAAAGCCCGTTTAATGTAGAAACACTACTAGAATGTTAGAAGAGTACTTACCAGTTAAAGCATTACAAACATTGCACGTAAACGTTACCTAGTAAAATGCCCAGCAACATCCAAAATGCTTCTGTAAAATGACCTTCTAATAATCCTTAACATGGTTATAAGTTTTGTGGTAGAAATGTTTATATAGGACACCTGGGTGGCTCAGTGGGTTAAAGCCTCTGCCTTCAGCTCAGGTCATGATCTCAGGGTCCTGGGATCGAGCCCCACATCAGGCTCTCTGCTCAGCAGGGAGCCTGCTTCCCCCTCTTTCTGCCTGCCTCTCTGCCTGCTTGTGATCTCTCTCTCTCTCTCTGTCAAATAAATAAATGAACTCTTAAAAAAAAAATTTGTATTGTATCTGGGATAGTGCCTGGCTTCCATGGGAAGTTCTAAATAAATTGTAGCTATGACTGTGTTTCATGCTGCTTTTCAAGCCAGATGCATTTGTGAGTAGCATAGAGGCGATTAAAAAGAATGGTTACGATCCATGTAGGAGAGTTGTAGGAGAGAAATTTGAGGAATAAACAAGATCTGGTCTCATGGTTTTTGTTGTCATGTGCTTGCTCATTACTGTACAATAACTGTTGTTTAAATGTGTCGTGTCTTGATTTGTGTCTTTGGCCGGAGGTGAAAGGAGATAGAAAAGAAAATGAGTAACCAAATTACTCTCTCTCTCTCTTTTTCTTTTCTAAAGCAGCCAAACTGAGGGAATAGAGTAGCTTTTTGTAACCAGGACCAGTTCCTTCTCCTTCGTCATGGCAGGTGAGAGGCTCACAGACCAGAGGGTCCCGAGGAGACAAAATTGCAAATCAAAAGCATGGCCCTCCGCCTGCTCCGTCCGCCTACTCTCTTTGCAGTCTGGATGGGAAACGAGCACAGACTTGGGAATGAGATACAGTTTGTTGGCTCGCACCTGTAGTGTTATGACACCTTCTTCGTGGAGAACAGGAAGCTCTGTGCCCACCTCCTTTAAGGAGGTTTGAGGGAGCCTGGCAGCATGCAGGGCCCACAGCAGATCCTCAAGTCCCTCCTCCCTCCCCTTTCCTCTTCCCAGTGCCCCATCCAAGGTGTTGGGATGTGTGAAAACACTGTTGGAGAAATGAAACAACATTAAGAGGGGGGATTTTAACTTAGAGTCAGTGGCATAACTAATGTGGAAGCTTTACTGGAAAGGAGGAAAAGCTTCCTTCCAGTCTTGGCTCTGTCCCACCAGCTATGTAATCTTGGCTCTCAAAACTTTTTTGGACCTCATTTTTCTCCCATAAAAATATAGGTTTAATTATTTATCACTTGCAGCTCTAATTATCTGCAGTTCCAGAATGAACTATCAAGTTTTCTTAGCCTCAGGCAGATGGGCCCAAGAAATGTTATGATATTTTGCTAATACAAAAATTTGAAATACAGAAATTCAAGGACAAGAAAGCCTCTTCATTCTTTATTTAATCTTCCAGACTTTCTTTCTTTCAAATTCTGAAAGAAGGCCAACTCTCTGAGGAGAGATAAATTTCAAGGAAATCTACAGTGTTTCTATAAAAGATTGATAAGTACATGTTTCAGTATATAAAACATTTGACTTAAAAGGAACAGTGCACATGGCAGATGCTTCTTTATCTAGAAATTTCACAGCTGTCATCTGTTGCAGCAATGATGATTGAAGGAGTGGAATGTTGTTTATTCTGCTAAGGAAATTATCCAGCCTTTGGAAGAAAAAGACTTCTTTCTTATTTCTCACCTTTATATTTGAAAGCAATGAAACACACCTATCTTCACTTGTAACCAGCTGCGTATTGCCCATTGGATGTGCTCTCCAGGACACTCGCTCACCCCTTTAAAAATCTGGCCTCCACCCATTTCACTCCATTAAAACTGCCATTCCTTGGGGCCCCTGGGTGGCTCAGTGGGTTAAATCCTCTGCCTTCGGCTCAGGTCATGATCTCAGGGTCCTGGGATCGAGCCCCATGTCGGGCTCTCTGCTCAGCCGGGAGCCTGCTTCCCGCCGCCCTCCCCCCGCCCCGCCTGCCTCTCTGCCTACTTGTGATCTCTCTCTCTCTGTCAAATAAATAAATAAAATCTTTAAAAATATAAAAATAAATAAAACTGCTCATTCCCATTGCGGTGACCATCTAACTGCCTGACTATTTTTCACCTCTCCCCTTCTCAATCCCTGCACTCTTTGGTGCTTTCTCTGCCTTTCGTCCACTATACACACTCCTTCCAATCCTCTGCACATCCTACGTGCACCCTATACTCCTTGTCTTCTTTATTAGCCTGCTTTCTTCTGTCTGCAACTACATTGCACCCTTAGAAGACTGCTCCTTATATAACTCTCTTTGGCATATTCACTCACTCTTATAAATTGAATTTAGGCCCGCACCTCTAGGGCCTTGACTCTCAAATCTCTATGTGTAGTGGCTGACATTTTCCATATATATGCACCTGCTCTTGGGCATTTCTACCGGGTGGTACCACTGGTCCCAAGGAAAAACTCACTGCCCATGGAAATTTATTTCTTCTTCCTTTCTTATTCTGTTAATAGATATTAGCTCTGAAATTATAAAGCAAAACTTTACTTTCTCATTTCCTTTTGCTTCTTGTTTGTTTTGGGCTATGGGATTTTCCTTCATGACTTCTTTTCAGAGACACTATGTACTTCCCCCCCATTATCATTATCCAACTTTTATTACCTTTAAGTTTGCCTGAACTGTTGTAATACTCCGTATCACCTCTTTTCTTGCCTCAGTCCATCTATATCTCTTCTGGGATGGAGTTATGAAATATTCACATTGATTGTATAATTTTTCTGCCAAAGTTTCCATTGTCTTATGCATTGACCTGGAATGCACGGCCTTCCACAGAAGGGCTGGTCTACCTTATATCCAGTCCTCTCCCTCCTGTTAATTCAATGTAACCCAGTTAGTTCTATTGCAACTGTACACATCTCTGTATCTTGCTCATGTTTTTCTTTCTTTTTAAATTCTTCTTCCTTCCCAATACCATAGTTCATTAAAATAATTCTCTCCCTCTTTTCCTTCATTCCTCCCTCACTCCTTTCCTTCCTGTTTTTTCTTCCTCTCTCTCTTTTTTAGTTTAGTTGCCTATCCTTTTATTTTTTTCTATGTCCACCTATTTGACAGAAATTTTTTGAGCATTTATTGTGTGCCTGGCACAGTTTTGGATATTGGGAATAGAATGTTAGAACAAAACAAAGACTGTATTGTATTGTCTCTTACTGTTGAGACAAAGGCACAGATGATGTCCAAATAGTCACGTATATTGTGGGCAGTACTGCGAATATGAAGGACAGTAAAGAGTGTGGAGCTGTCTTTTAGAGGCCTGGTCTCTTGTTCTAGGCTCCCTTGAAATATCACCTTCTTCAGGATTCCCTTTCCAATTACTTGGCCAGGTTATAAATTTTATATACCCATGAAAATATGAACTTCATTCATATGAGGATTTTTTTCCATTTTTAATTTAATTTTTATATTCTAAGCACCTTAAGAGGAAGTCATAGTGAATGCTCTGTAAATATTAATCAAATGGATAAATGATTGAAGATCCTAGTTCCTTGTTTTGACCTTGTCCTGGGGCATTTATAGTACCATGTTTTATGCCATATTTATTTGCACATTAATTTTATCCTCTGTTTGTCTGTAAGCATCAAAAAGTCAGGGACTACACTTTACCTATTTTTCTAACCCGGCAATGGCTGGTCCAATGTACAATATCTGAAGTATTTATTTTTTTATCTGTAGTATTTATTGAATTGAATAAACACTATTCATTCAAAACTATATTAGTTGATGTATTTATTATTTAAATACAAATGTTAGTCAAGTACTCTTGTACTCATGTATTGACTGTCTAATTTTGCCATTTGATAACATTTATATTATATATTATATATTTATATATTATATATAACTTATATATATATAAGTTTATATATATATAATATATATATTTATTTTATATATATATAAAATAATTTATATATAATTTATATATAAATATATATATTTGTATTATATAACATATAACAAAGGAATGACTTAATGGCCTCAACTATTTATTTGTTTCTATAAAAATTTTAAGTGTTGAGTGACATGGACCATATATATAATCTGCACTTTGTTTTTCTAAAATATTTATGAAAGCCAGCATAGCATCATAGAGCTAGGAAAAGAATTACTAATATCACTAAGCTCAAATGATAGCAAAATTGCATAATTTTATTTAAACTTATGTTGCATGAGTGAAGTTATGGATAAATTCCTGACATGTATCTTATTAAGAAATAAAAGCATTTAGTTCCATGATGCAATTGGATATTTGGGAAGCTGCAGATAATACTAATACTATGTATGTGTCTGACACTGTTCTTAAGACAGATATCAATCCATTTAATATTTTACAACAACCATGGGAAATGGCACTGTTATTATTTGCATATATACATAGAGAACCTGAAGCACCCAAGAGTTTATGTAAATCGTCCAACATCAGAGAGCTAATGAATTCGGTAAGTCTGACTCGAGTCTGTGCCCTGAAGACTGTTACTGCACTGGCTGTCTTAGATATGTATGTGCCTATGAGATGAGAAAAGGAATGCTGAAGGCTTTTAGAAAATAAAGAGAAGAGACTAATTTCAAGTATCTTTCTAAATTTGTTAAATGCAACTCAACAGACAGCTTCTTAAGTAACCAATCCCATCATCCCCAAAATGATTAATATTACAATTAAGGAGAAGGCATAAAAAGAAGAAATTAAGGGAGAAATGAAATAATTATTTATAAGTCAATGCATACAATTTTAGAATTTATCAGAACACCATGATCAAAAGCAGTCTGGTAAAATCATTTTTTTTAAAGATTTTATTTATTTATTTATTTGAGAGAGAGACAGAGAAAGCATAAGCGGAGAGAGGGACAAACAGACTCCCTGTTGAGTGCGGAGCCCTAAGTAGGGCTTGATCTCAGGACCCTGAGATCATGACCAGAGCGGAAGTCTGAAGCGTAACCGACTGAGCTAACCAGGTGCCCCGAGATCTTTTTAATATTAGAGAATATGGTTCCTTTTTTACTATTTCCTCCTTTTCTCATATTCTGTTCCATTTATAGTACCCATCATTTAATATATTTGAGATGCATTGTCTTAAGGAGAGTGGTTTAAAAGCTTTCTTCAGGGGCGCCTGGGTGGCTCAGTCGTTAAGCGTCTGCCTTCAGCTCGGGTCATGATCCCAGGGTCCTGAGATCGAGTCCCGCATCAGGCTCCCTGCTTGGCGGGAAACCTGCTTCTCCCACTACCATTCCCTCTGCTTGTGTTCCCTCTCTCACTGTGTTTCTCACTGTCAAATAAATAAAATCTTTAAAAAAAAAAGCTTTCTTCAAATAGAGTTATTTTGTCCTCTGAAGGCTGAAATTCCTACTGTTTTTCTTATAAAAATTCGAAAGCTGCCATTCAAGGTCCATCTGATGTCTCTTTGTATGCCAGATCTCATCATGAAAGAATAGCTGTTCATGTAGACTTACAATATGTGTATATTTCTTTTATAAGGTTGCAGTTTTAGTTCCTTGGAATATACCTTAAGAAACTCTATAGTGATCTTCAGAAGTAAGAATTGTCATCTAGTCATTTTATGAGGCGCTTCATTTTAGACTCATTTTAGATTCAATGGCTCTCTGGTGATTAAAGTTAGTGGCAATTTGAAGAGGCTACGCTGCCACTAAGTTAAGAGTCTTTGGAAGCATCGTTTCCTTTTATATCCTACAAGAAAGCCGTATGGCTTTCCAAGCTGAAGAATGTCATTCCACTTGTAGGAATCTAACTGGAAGATATAAACGTAAAGCACAAACAGTTTTGGGCACAAAGATGATGGCCACTGATGGCCACTGTCAAGTAATTTGCAGCAACAAAAGAGGTTCTCTACAGGAGCAAAGGCAGGTAGGTTTTGTTTAGCTGTATGTAGCCAGTGAGAGGTGCTTTGTAAAGGTGCCATTTATCTTAGCTGAGAGGCTTAGAACACAAAATTCTAGAGTCAGTATAATCATAATTCTGAAAAGTTGTGCATAGGAAAAAACACAGCAAGTCAGGTATGGATACTTTTTATATTTAAAAATTGTTTACATTTTGAGTGAGAAATTATTGCTTTTGCAAGAAAAAAAATGAAGTTACTTCCGAATGTTATAGCAAGTTCTCCCATCTTACTGTTTGGGAGTTTACAGTCTAGATAGACAAAGATAGAGAGGAAGATAAATAGATACTGATATTCTGTGATTTCTTTAATAGCGGAAATGCTTATCACAGGAATGCAGAAGAAAGTATGTTTTCCTTTGTATGCTTTTGTCCTCATTTTTTGAGACCTTTATAATAAATAATGATGAGCTTTTTTTTTTCCCTGTCATGGTTATTATTTCTAGTTGTACGTGGGAAGATTTTTCTTAGAGCACCTCATGTTTTGGTTAATTTTGATGCAAAACCATTCATTCTTGCTGTGCTCTGTAAGATGATTTAAGTAGAAGTTTGAAAAGATCTTTGGATTATGGAAGTCATGTTATGAAATAGGAAATAGAATTTAGTTGCTTCATGAAATTAAGTAATCATTACTTCTTACATAACAGTCTTTCTAGCACTTTGAAGTTCCTTCAGTGAATTTCTGTTAGTGGTAAACTTTCTTAGATTTCATGTAAAAATGTCATAGTAATTCCTCATTTCTGTATGATCAGTTATCTAGGTATTCAGTTCTATGTTATTTTCTCTGAAAACTAAACATTTTACTCCATGACCTTCTGATTTCTGCTTTTTCTGTCTTTTCTAATAGTTTTTCCTTTCGAGTATTTTTTTTTTCCTGACAGCTTTTAATACTCTTCTCATTCCCCTGGTGTGAAGTTTTACTGCTCTATGTCTAGCTGTGGAATTTTTGTATTTGTCTCACTGCTGTAGATTATGTTTCCTACATCTGAGGTGGTTCATCACTTATGCGAAATTTGTATCCATTTTCACTTTGAGCATTCCCATCCTGCATTGTATCAGTCTTACCATTGTGAATCTCATGCTCTCATGTCAGAGCTAGGTAGGACTTTCCCATTCTCCATGTCCCGTACCCTCTTTCCTATTTCCATTTCTTTATATTTCAATGAAGAATTTGGAGTCGTTCTTCTGCTTTATCTTCTAAGTCACTGTTTTTCATAGCATCATTAACCTACTGTTTATTCTATCCTTTGCATCTTTATTTTCAAAATATTTTCTTTCTATAACTTCCTTTAAAATCACCTTTATTGAGTATAATTTGCGTAAAATAAACTTGACTAATTACAAGTGCACAAGTCATTACATTTTGATGTATATGTATAGCCGTGCAACCACCACTATCAGGGAAAGCATTTCTGTCAGTCCTTTAATTTTACTTCCCAATATTTCTCAACCTTTTTGATAGCGTATTATTGCTTTCACATATTTTTGTTCATTATTTGTGCCCTTAGTCATTTAAATGTGTTTATCTTATGATATGCATTCAGTTAGTTTTATAATCTGAACCTCTTGTGGTCTAATTACAGTTTAACTTTTGGTTTGTTTTGTTTTTGATAAACTATGCCTATGGTAGCTTTGCTTCTTGTATGTTTAATAACTGTGAGTGCATATTTTTGCACAGTTTCATCTGATGAAGAAACGACCTTTATTGTATGGTCTTCAAGGGGAGATTTGCATTTGCTTTTTCTAGATGTTCCATAGGTATCTAAGACTACTTAAAAGTTTATATTGTGTAGTATTTCACATTTAAGCAGAATTTCCATATATATAAGGGAATACATACATATATACATATATATGTTATATGTAAATAAAACAATAATGAAATCAATACATTTTTTCACTCCACATAGATTAAGAAAGATGACTTCATATTACCACTTTTTACAATAACCTCTCAGCACTTAACTATCTTCTCTGATCAGTCTTCTCCCTATTTCTGTGCCAGAAAGTTTTTCTAATGAGGAAACCATTCATTTGTATATTCAGCAAATAGTGAATGTGCTGTGTGCCAGAGACAGTCCTCAGCACTGGGAATAAATGCATGAGTTGGCCAAACAGACCAAATCCTTTGCCCTTAGAGAGTTCACATTCTAGTGGAAACAAGACAATAATTAAAAAAAATAAGTTACACACATCACATTTCTGATGGCAATAAATGCTATTGAGGAAAAAATTAGGAAAAGAGTATAAAGAATGTTAGTGGGGCAAGAATTAGACTTTGAAAAAGGAGGCCAGAGAAGGTCTCTCTGAGGAGAAAGACTTAAAGAAGCTGAGGAAATGAATAGTGAAGTTATGTGGAAGAGAAGTCAAGTAGAGGGAACGGTAAAAACAAAAGCCCTAATGGAAGGATATGCACAAGGAAAAGCAAGGGAGTCAGTTTGGCTGGAGCAGAGCAATTATGGAGCTGCAAACTCAGAGCCGTCACAGGGGCCAGACTGTATAGACATTGAGAGAAATTTGGCTTCAGTTCCAAGTGGAACTGGGAGCTTTTGGAGGGTTTTGAGAAGAGAAATGACGTCATCTGATTTGTTTTAATGGGATCTGCCCAGTTGTTTAGTAAGATATACTGGAATTGCTCAAAGATAAAGCAGGAAGATCTTCCAGGAGGCTGTTGTCATAACCCAGATGACCAGTGGTAGTGGTTTTGATCAGAGGGATATAAATGGAGGTGGTGATATGTGGTCAGATTCTAGAGCTATGTTTAAAGTACAGCCTACAAGATTGTTGTTGGACCAGTTGTGGGCTCGGAAAGAGAAGAGTCAAGAATGTTTTTGGTCTGAACAACTGCAAGGATGGACTTTCCACTAGCTGCAATGGGGAAGATAATAGGATAACTGAAATTTGGAGAGGAAGGTCAGTTAGGTTGGAGATGCCTATTACACATCCTAGTGGAAATTTCAAATAGAACAATAGCTCAGGAGCATGGTCAGAACTGGAGCTATATATTTGGGTGGCCTCATTATATCGATTCTATTTAAAGCCTCGACATTGGATGAGCTCCTTAAGGTAATAAGTCTAGAAAAAAGGTAAATTCTAGGGATTGAGTCTTGGGGAGCGCCATGTTGTGATTCTGGGAGATGAAGAGAAACCAGAAAAAATGGATTGAAATTGAGCAAGCCATTTACTAGACAGGAAACCAGGTGAGTGTAATGTCTGAGAAGTGAGTGCTCTGAAGGAGTGATCAGGTGTACCAAGTGGTATTGTTATGATCATGACAAGGACTGTAGATTTAAACATTGGACTTGTCACTTGGAGGGCAAGTTTGAGGCTGATTGGGGTGAGTTCAAGAGAGAATGGGAAGAAAGAGATATGATTCTTTTTTTAGTTAAGCAAGAAAACGAGACCATAGCTAGAAAGAAAACTCGGATAAAAGGATATTTCTCAGATGGTGAAAAGAATAGTATGTTTGTAGAGGGGGAAATTTGCTAATGTCGGAGAAAAAGGGGAAACTGCTGAGGCTTTGCTCTGAATGGATGAGAACGCATGTATCTAATGTAGCATAATTGGAGGAGTTGGCCTTTGCTAAGTGCCCAGAGAGCCTTGGGTTTAAAAGGATGTGTTTTGCTGTTATTGTTTGTGTTGTTGTTGTTTTAAAGATTTTATTTATTTGAGAGAGAAAACAAAAGAAGGAGAACAAGAGCAGGAGGGAGTGGCAGAGGGAGAAGCAGACTCCCAACACCAGATCATGACCTGAGCCGAAGGCAGAGGCTTAACCGACTCAGCCACCCAGGTGCCCCAAGGATGTTTGTTTTAAGGTGTTTCATGGATTTTTTTTTCTTATATAGTCTACAAGATTGTCAGAAATGTCCATATATTTTTTACAAATGCAGTGCATCATTTTTGTCAATGTAGCATACAATGCCCACATGCTCTAGCCCCTTTCTTCATGGTCTAGCCACAGGGCCCGTTCAGTTTCTGAAAGTGTCATGCTTCCCTTTACCACAGAGCCTTTGCACATGTTGTTACACCTGCCTCCAAGGTCACATTCTCCTCAGTTTCATTCAGACCTTCAGAGCACTTTTCACAGCTGTAACTTTAATGCCAACCTTTACAATTAGGATTTGATCAGTCTTTACCATTAGGCTTTAAGTACAGGAGACTGGGACCAAATCTCTTAAAATGTATAAAGAGTGTGTAGAATATTGAGTAGCAAACAATGACATTCATTATTTATGGATTGACAAGCAGGTTATGTAATAAATATATTTTTATTCCAAAAATGTACTTAATTTGTATTTATATGATACAAAGTGAATAATGCAGGTGCTTTTGTTATTCAGTTTGTCTGCCTAGGTGGTATATAGACTAAGCAGATACTTGCCATGATTGTAATTAGTTGTTTGCTGTCTGGGTAATATAGTTTAATGAGGAAATGTCTTTTCAATAGAGCAGCCAACTCCAGGTTACATTGGAAGAGGATATTCTAGCACTTTGTTCAAAAGAACAGAATGATTCATACAGAAAATGGTATTTAGCCATCCAAAACTAAGCTTACATTTAAGAACCTTTAATTGTGCTTCTGAAACTTAGAGATGGGACTGCCTCCAATGTGTATAATACTTGCTCACTAAAACAGAAGGTTCATTGGTCTCTAAAAGCATGTTTTTAGTGGAGTGTTTGATGTTGAATTTCAAGTTTGGGCAGGACTCTGGGAATACAGGGTCACAAATCAAACTTTAAACAAAATAAAACTGAATCAGTGGCTCCAGACTCAACTGCATATACAATCAAGAAAACGAGGAGTAAAACTGTGGCTCAAGTTTTTTTTTTTTTTGACACAAAAATCAAAAGACTTTTTGACACAAAAATCAAAAGACTTTCAACAATAATTAAAACCTAGTATCGTAAACTATTGCATCAGATGAGGGATCAAATAAAATGAGTGTTTGGTCCTGACTCTTACTACTTCTGTGATTAGCAGTAGAGTTTAGGGAAAACAGTTCTGGAACAATCCTGTAACCGAGTGAGGGAGGCGACAGCATCCGCCTACATGTGCGCACTGGATGGCGAGTTTACAAGATAGCAGTGGAAATTACAAGTATGGAGTTCCACAGAGGGAGATTACCTACTATTACCCTATAATTTTAAAAAGTTTCCATCAATAAATGTACAGCCTCAAGGTCCATATTATCCCTTTTGTGGATGTTCTAAATATCTCACACTTCAGGTAGAACAGACAAGGTTTTATGTACCTTTCAAATAATGGTTATAAGGTCATTGCTGCAGTAATGAAATGAAATTTAGCCCTAACAATTTCTGGCTAAAATGAGTGGAGAATTTTATGATGCAAAGTCAAGGGAATGAAGGAATTAAGGTGGGATGAGGTATTGTATGAAAGTGCTTGGATCTTTAATGTAATACTCTGCATTGTTTTAGCTTTAACAGAGGAAGGAAAAGAAAAGATGGTATTCTCCTACTTGGAGCAATGTGGAATTAATTCAGTATTTTATAAATAATTTATCCTTTTTCAAGGATGTGTTAATTTTAGCAAGTTGAATGTTATGGTGGTGGGTTATGTGCTAGGTTTAATTCTTTGACTTGACTTGACTCAAAGCAAAGAGCATCAAAATTCCCAAATCATCTTGCTTAGTTGTGACTTCTTGTTGGAAAAGAAGTTAATAAGCCACGAGGATGAGAAAATATAAATTATTTAGCATGCTTTTGATAGAGCTGTGTTAATACCCTATATCCTACTTCTAATGAATATAAAACAAAAATTTTTATTGCACATACATTTAGTAACTTCAGGTACTTCTTTCTTAGGATCTGCTTTTGAATTAATGGGTACTCAGAAGAGCTCACTTCAAAGTCAGATGATTCAAGTTAATTGTTATTAATTTTTCCACATTCATATTTAAATGACTATCACATAACAGAAGTCCTATTTTGCACATTGATTAAAATAGAAAATAATGTTCTGAATGGAATTTACTATTATTAGAAGATGAAATGAGATCATCTCATATGAGATAGAACATAATGAGAAGAGTTAGTATTTGAAATAGAGAGCTACATCTGCTTTTCAGACACACTGAGTTTATAAAATTATCAGTGAATAGAATTATTATACATGGTTCAAGAGAAGCAAGAAACTGCTAAGATCATACTATCACAGGAGATGTAATAAGAGCTGTCTAAACTTCCACCTTCAAACAGAATAGTAGTAGAAAAAGTTCATCTTAAGGAAAATCCTGATTTCTTGTGAATCACAAGTATTTCCATAATCAGAGCCAGTTAGTAGTCTCTATTAGCAAGCATTATTTTTGATATTTTCAGATCTATGATGGTATAGGAAGTGAAAATACCTTGCCCTTTATTGTCACATGGACCAGAGAAATGCTAGATAAAAAAGGAAAAAAGGAGAAAAATTCAGATTAATCAAAGATTCATATTCAGAATTGGAATTTATAATGTGAACCAACTTTTCCCATAATCTAATGTTTCAGTTCCAACTACAAATTCATTGTCCAAAGGAGCTTCCTTCCTACTTCTCTCAGGTACATGTTATTTGCTTTAAGAGATGTCTTAAAGTAATAATGTCTTTCAGTTTAAAGTAAAACAACTAGTATATTAAAATTTTTAAAAGTAAGGCAAATTCTCTTACTAGATTTAATTTCATTGATAATTTTTGTGCCCACGTGGCCAGAAATTATATAGGTAAAAATACCACAGAGCTGAAAATGTTAGGAATTGACAGGAAAGGGATATTAGAGAAGAGATACTTTTGCAAATGTTATAGAGATACAATAGAAACAATGGTAATGAACTAAATATGAGTATTAAAAGGACAAAGGTGCAAAGATAGTCACAAGGCTTCTTTCTCATTTACTAGGTGGGCCAATGATGAAAGAGAAGACAAAAGGAAAGACTGGTTTTAAAGATTTTGAGTATGTTGAATTTGAAGTAGTCCAGATTTTTATGGAGTCTTTAGATGCAAGGTCATTCAACAGTTGAAAAAAAAATAAGTATAGAACTCAAGAGGAAAAACTGGGGTGTATTTATTAGGTTACTGAAAACTGTGATTTTCTGTCTATGGGATATGCAGGTCTACCTTCTAAAGGTTTCAGAGTCAGAGCCTGTGAGCTGAGGCAAGTGTGGAACACTAAGAAAACCATTAGCTAGGAAAGTCATCAGAGAGCTAAGAAGAGAACAAGAAGAAAAGAGAGACTTGGAAATCAAGGGGGAATTAAATTTTGTGGTTTTTTTTTTAAAGATTCTATTAATTTATTTATTTGTCAGAGAGAGAGAGAGAGAGAGCACAAGCAGGGGGAGTGGCAGGCAGAGGGAGAAGCAGGCTCCGCACTGAGCAAGGAGCCTGATTCAGGACTCGATCCCAGAATCCTGGGATCGTGATCTGAGCCAAAGGCAGACACTTAACTGACTGAGCCACCCAGGTGTCCTGTGAGTTTTAAGAAGAAATAGTCAAAAGGATCACATTCTTTAGGAAGCCAAATAAAATGAAAAATAAGTTGTGCCATAAAGATTTGGGAATATACTTATCCTAATTATATCCTAAATTACGTCCTCTTGCCTCAAATGGAATGTCCATCCATCCATCCATCATTAGAGGGCCAAACTGTCTTTCAGAGCACACATAAATTTTAACTTCTACCATATTTAACTCTGACTAGCTCTGCCGTGATCTAAGCCCAAATGGACTTAATGGACTTACAGAGCCAATGAAGGCATTACTAAGAGGATCACGGGCAATGATTAAGTATGAACTTAACATTTACCTTTTTTTTTAAGTTCCAATATTGAGGAATTTAAATCAAAATTTTTCATTTTAATTGCATATATGAACTTTGTATCCAAAGTATACAGAAATCAACTAGGGTTGAACAACATTAACATAAAATCCTTAAGTTTATTTGACATAAATGTATTTGTTAAAAAAAATTCGAAACATTCCGAAAGTATTTTTTTATTCAAATATAATTGATATACATGTTGTATTAGATCAGGTATATGATATAATGATTCAAAAATTGTGTACCTCTCTCAGTGCTCATAAAGATAAGTGTACTCTTAAAAAAAAGAAAAGGATAAGTGTACTCTTAATACCATTTATGTATGTTGCTCATCCTCCCCACCACCCCTCTGAAAACCATCAGTTCATTCTGTATATTTAAGAGTATGTTTTTTGTTTATCTCTTTTTCTCATTGTTTGTTCATTTGTTTTTGTCTCCTAAGTTTCACATATGAGTGAAATGATATATCTTTCTCTATTTCACTTGGCATTATGTCCATTAATTCCATCCATATTGTTGAAAGTGGCAAGATTTCATTCTTTTTTATGGCTAAGTAATATTCCATTATATAAATATACTCTGTCTTCTTTATGCACTGATCTACTGATGGACACTAGGATTACTTCCATATTTTGGCTATTGTAAATGATGCTGCAATAAACATAGAGGTGCATATATCTTTTCAAATTAGTGTTTTCATTTTCTTTGGTGAAATACCCAATAGTGGAATTACTGATTCATATGATAATTTCATTTGTAATTTTTTTGAGAAACCTCCATAATATTCTCCACATTGGCTGCACCAATTTGCATTCCCACCTACAGTGAACAAGGATTCCTTTTTCTCCACATCCTCCCCAACACTTTTTTCATGTGTTTTTTATTTTACTCATTCTGACAGATGTAAAGTGATAGCTCATTGTGTACTTATTTGCATTTCCCTGATTATTAATAATGATCATTTCATGTGTCTGTTGGCCATCTGTATGTCTTCTTTGGAGAAATGTCTTTTCATTTTTATTCAGAGTATTTGTGCATTTTTTGTTTTTTGGTTTTTTGGTGTTGAGTTGTGTAAGTTCTTTATTTATTTTGGATATTAAACCCTAATTGGATATATCATTGGCAGATAACTTCTCCCATTTAGTAAGTTATCTCTTCATTCTGTTGATTGTTTCATTTCTGTGAAAAAGCTTTTTATTTGATGTAGTCCCTGTAGGTTAATTTTGATTTTGTTTCCCTTGCCTGAGAAGACATATCTTAAAAAAAAAAATGTTTCTAAGGTCATTGTCAAAGAAATTACTGTCTGTGTTTTCTTCTAGGAATTTATGGTTTCAGGACTCACATTTAAGACTTTAATCCATTTTGAGTTTATTTTTATGTATGGTGTAAGAAAGTGGTCCAGTTTCATTCTTTTGCACACAGCTGTCCAGCTTTCCAACAACAGTTATTGAAGAGACTGTGTTTTTTCCATCATGTTTCCATCATATTTTTCCATCATTGCCTCCTTTGTCATAGATTAATTGGCCATAGAAGTGTGGGGTTGTTTCTGGACTCTCTATTCTGTTCTATTGATTTTTATGTCTGTTTTTATGTCAGTACCATACTGTTTTGATGACTACAGCTTTTTAGTATATCTTGAAGTGTGGGAATGTGATACCTTGCTCTTGTTCTTTTTTAAGACTTCTCTGGCTATTTGGGGTATTTTCTGGTTCCATGAAAATTTTAGAATTATTTTTTATAGGTCTGTGAAAAATGTTGTTGGTATTTTAGGGATTGCATTAAATCTATAGATTGCTTTGGGTAGTATGGACAGTTCAATAATATTTGTTTTTCCAAGCCATAAGGATGGAATATATTTCCCTTTGTTTGTGTCATCTTCAATTTCTTTCATCAATGTTTTATAGTTTTCAGAATACAGGTGTTTTACCTCCTTGGTTAAGTTTATTCCTAGGTATCTTATTCTTTTTGGTGCAATTGTAAATGAGAGCTTTCTTGCTTTTTCTGCTACTTCATTATTAGTGTATAAAAACATAACTGATTTCTATATATTAATTTTCTATCCTGTGACCTTACTGAATTCGTTTATCAGTTCAAGTAGTTTTTGGTGGAGTCTTTAGAGTTTTCTATATATAATATCAGGTTATCTGCAAATAATGAATGTTTTAATTCTTCCTTCCCAATTTAGATGCCTTTTTTTCTTTTTCTTGTCTGATTACTGCAGCTTGGACTTGGATCTGATACTATGAATAAAAGTGATGAGAGTGGACATCCTTGTCTTGTTGCTGATCTTAGAGGAAAAGCTCTGAGGTTTTGTTTGTTTGTTTTTGGTTTGGTTTGGTTTGTTTTTTGGTTTTTGTTGTTTTTATCGAGTATGATGTTATCTCTGGGTTTTTCATATAAGACTTTTAGTATGTTAAGGTATGTTATCTCTAAACCTACTCTGAGAGTTCTTATTACGAGTGAATATTGTACTTTATCCAGTGCTTCTGCCTCTGTTGATATGATCATGTGGTTCTATCCTTTCTCTTTTTAATGTGATGTAATGACATTGATTGATCTGTGACTATTGAAGCACACTTATGCCCCTGGCATAATCCAACTTGATTGTGGTGAATGACTTTTTAAACTTAATTTTAAATTTTATATATTTATTTCTTTGGGGGGATGGGGAGGGGCAGAGAGGAAGAAGAGAGAGAATCTTAAGGAGGTTCCACACCGAGCATGGAGCCTGACACAAAGCTCAGTCCCACAACCCTGAGATCAAGACCTGAGCCAAATCAAGAGTCAGATACTTTAACCAACCTGAGCCACCCCAGTGCCCCGTGAATGATTTTTTAAAAAGTATTGTTGGATTCAGTTTACTAATATTTTGTTAAGGATTTTGCATCTATGTCCATCAGAGATATTGGTCGATAGCTTTCTTTATCTGTAGTGTCATTGTCTGATTTGGGTATTAGGCCAATTTGGGTATTAGGCCAATTGGGTATTAGGCCAATTTTGGGTATTGGTCTCATAGAATGAATTTGGAAGGTTTCATTCTTATTTTATGTTTTGAAATAGATTGAGAAGAATAGGTATTAACTCTTCTTTAAATGTTTGGTAGAATTCACCTGTGAAGCCAACTGGTCCTGGACTTTTATTTCTTGGGAGTTTTTTTTTTATTATTGATTCAATTTCATTGCTAGTAATCAATCTATTCAAATTTTCTATTTCTTCCTATTTCCATTTTGGAAGTGTATATGTTTTTAGGAATTTATCCATTTCTTCTAGGTTGCCCAGTTTGTTGGCCTATAATTTATCACAGTATTTTTTTTATAATCTTTTGTGTTTCTGTGGTGTTGGTTGTTATTTTCCTCTGTCCTTTCTGATTCTACTTGTTTGAGTCCCCTCTTCTCTTTTTTTAATATGTCTGGCTAGAGGTTTCTCAATTTTGTTGCTCTTTTCAAGGAATCAACTCCTTGTTTCCTTAATCTATTCTTTTTCCTTTTTTTTTTAAGTTTTTTGTCTCTATTTCATTTCTTTCTGTTTTAATCATTATTATTTCTTTCCTTCTGCTGGCTTTGGGCTTTGTTCCTGTTTTTCTAGCTCTTTTAGGTGTAAAGTTAAATTTTTTTATTTGAGATATTTCCTGTTTCTTTAAGTAACCCTATGTTGCTATAATCTCCCCTCTTTTTTTTTTTTTTTAAGATTTTATTTATTTATTTGACAGAGAGAGAGAGATTATAAGTAGGCAGAGAGAGAGAGGGAAGCAGGCTCCCTCTGAGCAGAGAGCACAATGCAGGGCTCGATGCAGGGCTTGATGCAGGGCTTGATCTGAGGACTCTGAGATCATGACCTGAGCTGAAGGTAGAGGCTTAACCCACTGAGCCACCCAGGTGCCCCTATAATCCTCCCTCTTAAAGCAGCTTTTGCTGCATCCCGGAGGTTTTGGATTGGTTTGTTTTCATTTTCATTTCTCACCATGTATTTTTTAACTTCTTCTTTGATTTCCTGGTTGACCATTCATTGTTTGGTAGCATGTTCTTTAACCTCCGTATATTTGTGTTCCTTTCAGATTTTTTCTTGTGATTGATTTCAAGTTTCATGCCATTGTTGTTAAAAAATATACATGATATGATTTCAGTCTTTTAAATTTATTGAGACTTGCTTTGTGATTTAATATGTGGTCAGTTCTGGAGAATGTAACATGTGCCCTTGAAAAGAATGGATATTCCATTCCTTTTGGATGGAATATTCTGAAAATATCTGTTAGGGTTTTTGATTAGAGCATTTACAACATTCACGTTCAAAGTAATTGTTGATAGGTGTGTACTCATTGCCATTTTGTTACTTGTTTTATGGTTGTTTTATTGTTCTTCTCTGTCATTTTCTTCTCTTGCTCTCTTCCCTTATGGTTTGTTAGCTGCTTTTAGTGATAATGTTTTTTTTTTTCTTTATTTTTTGTATCTCTATTACAGGTTTTTTGATTTGTGGTTACCATTAGGCTCATATATAATATCTTATGAATATAGCAGTCTATGTTAGGTTGATGATTGCTTAAATTTGAATCCTTATAAAAGCACTAAATTTTTATCACCCCCTATGTTTTATGTGCATGACGTCATACCTTAAATTATTTTGTGAATCCCTTGGCTGATTTTTATACATATAATTGATTTTACTGCTTTTGTGCTTTAACGTCCATATTGGTTTAATAAGTGACTAACCTTATTACTTTTATTTTTTTGAAAAATTTTTAATTTTTTTTATTATGTTCAGTTAGCCAACGTATAGTACGTCATTAGTTTTTGATGTAGTGTTCAACGATTCATTAGGTACATATAACCCAGTGCTCATCACAACACGTGCCCTCTTTACTTTTATTATGTTTATATTTACCTATGAATTTTTTTTCCTTTCCTAATTTCTTACTCTTGATTATAGTCTTGTCTTTTCACTCAATGAATTCCCTTTAATGTTTCTTATAAGGCTGAATTAGTGGAAATGAACTACTTTAACTTTTTTCTGGGAAACTATCTTTCCTTATATTCTGAATGATAGCCTTGCTAGATAGAGTATTCTTTGTTGTTCCTTTCAGAACTTTAGATATATTGTGCCACTGTATTCTGACCTGCAGTTTCTGATGAAAAATCAGCTGATAGACTTACGAATTTCTCTTGTATATAACTGTTTTCTTTCCTCTTGCTGCTTTTAAAATTCTCTCTATTGCTACTTTTTGCCTTTTTATTTTTTATTTTTTAAAGATTTTATTTATTTATTTGACAGAGAGAGAGAGAGATCACAAGTAGGCAAAGAGGCAGGCAGAGGGAGAGGGAGAAGCAGGCTCCCTGAAGAGCAGAGAGCCCGATGCAGGGCTCGATCCCAGGACCCTGAGATCATGACCCGAGCCGAAAGCAGAGGCTTTAACCCACTGAGTGACCCAGGCGCCCCACTTTTTGCCTTTTTAAATATGTGTCTTGGTGTTGTCTTTTTGGGTTGATTTTGTGGAGGCTCTCTCTGACTCTTGGATCTAAATGTCTGTTTTCTTCCCCCCCCAGGTTAGGGAAGTTTTCAGCTATTATCTCTTCAAACAAATTTTCTGCCCTATTTTTTCTCTCTTCTCCTTCTGGAATCCCTATACTGTGAATTATATTATGCTTGATGATGTCACTGAGATTTCTTATCCTATTCTCATTTGCTTATTCTTCTTTTTTCTTTTTGCTGTTCTACTTGACTGCTTTCCATTACTCTGTCTTCCAGTTCACTGATCTGTTCTGTGTCCTCTCATCTACTATTGATTCCCTCTAGTATATTTTTAATTTCTGTTATTGAGTTCTTCATGTCTTATTGGTTCTTCTTTTATATTTCCTATCTCTTTGTCAAAGGTTTCACTGAGACTCTCCACACTTTTTTCTCAAGGCCAGTAAATATCTTTGTGACCATAACTTTGGATTCTTTATTAGGCATATTGCTTATCTCCATTTCATTTAGCTCTTTTCCTGTGGTTTTGCCCTTTTCTTTCATTTGGGATATATTTTTCTGTCCCCTCATTTTATCTGACTCTCTGTGTTTGTTTCTATATACTAGGAAATCAGTTATGTCTCCTGATCTTGAAGGTAGTGGCCTTTAAGGAAGTGGTCCTGTAGTGCCCTGTAGCACAATGCCTGCTGTTCACCAGAACCCATTGCTTCATTGGCGTATCCTAATGTGGACTGTATGTGCCCTACTATTGTAGCTGAGCCTCATTTGCCTTCAGTTCAGTTGGCTGCAAAGGCCCACTCTGCCTTTGTGGGCTGGCTTTGGTCCCTGAGCTGTACAGGGAGCCAGTCTGGGCTGCCATAGGTTTGAATTTGAGTGGTGTTAGCAGTCAGACTAGATGCCTGTTCACTGGGCTGCTGGGGCTGCAGTTAATTGGTGGTTATTTTCCCCTCATCCCAGGGTAGGCATCACTTTGGTGTAATCCTTGCAGGATAAGACTGGACAGGAACAAATTTAGAGGCACTCCGGCCAAGTGGGGCACATTGAATGGGGTGGATCTGCAGAAGAACTCAGGGGTGAGGTGCACCATGTTAGAAAGGTAGCTGCAGAGTGTTTGTGCTGGTTTCCACAATGTCTGGCTATCTAGGCAGCATGGGGGGACAGAGAGGCAAGGAATGGCACCTGTCAGCTCTTTTGTTCTTGGAGAACTCTCCTAAAGATCCCTGCCGCTTCAGCACATACTCTGAGATTAGTAAATTAATCTCCTTCATGTATATCCTAGGTACTTTTCAAACTGCTGCTTCTATGCTATATCTAAGAGAAGTTGTTTGTTATACTTTCTCTTTGAGGGCCAGGACTCAGTTTCCTGTGGCTCTCTCAGATCTCTCAGAGCTAAGCCGGCTGATTTTTTAAAGTACTTGAAGTTAAATCCCTTTGGTTGTGAAAACACACAAAACGAAGCCCTACTTATTTTCAAAGCCAAATGTTACGGGGACTTGTCTTCCCAGTGCAGGTCCCCCCATGTCTGCGGTGCCTGGTGTGATGTCTGCTGCTCTTCCTTCTCTGTGCTTGTGGTGCCCTCTTATTTGTAGTTTTGCTAGGAGTTTGTTTTCTGACTTTTCTTTACCCTTCCGATACTTATGGATGTGGCCTCCTCTCTATGATTGTTTGGAAAGTCTGTTCTGCCTATCTTTGGATCATTTTCTGGATTGATTGCTCTGATATGGCTTTTATCTAAGTGTGTCCATGGGACAAGATTAGCTTAGGACCCTCCTACTCTGTCATCTTCTCCAGCAATCTTAGATAGGATTTTAAAGTAATAATGGTGCATTTAAATCTAGCTCATTTATTAAAATAACTATTTTTGTTTCTATAAACGTGAATAAAGTATCATGCTGATTTTGTTTGCTTTAATTTTAAAGTCTTTATCATTATAGTCTCAGTAAAGACATTTACCTTTTTTCCTTTTGTTTTATAATCATTTTTCTAGACATTACACTCTTCAACTAAACTCTTAATTTATCTAGTGAGAAGACTCATATCTGACTCATTGTTGAATTTCTCATATTGCTTTGCTTCAAGATTCAGAGTACAAAATTAGAGATATAGTAAAATATTTTCTCAACATATCATATTGACAAAAATGATCTATCAAATATCTGGTTTGATGAGATTAATTTGGTGGTACTACCTCAATGATAACAACTCATGCTGTGTTTTATAGTTCTTCAAATTATCTTGTTTAATCTAATTTTCTCATTATGTCATTAACTGTTTATTAGATTGGGTATAGTATGATACTAACACGATTTGCTGAAGGCTTGAATTTTATGTGGAACTTTTGGCTGTCTTTCTCAGAGCCACAAATTCACTCTTAACCTTGGACACATTTGCAACTCTGCAATATTGGTTAAAAATAAAGGGGCAGTAGGTGGACAAAAGTGGGAAAATGTTTACAAATCCATTTCTACTCCTGGAAAAGGAGTTCAAAGAACATTATCTATTCTATCTAGATCAGTAATATGTTTGCTCTTAAGGGACACATTTTCTTTGCCTTGCCCTAAGATCTGAATCTCCTATATTGATGATCCTTGATATTGACCTATTGGGTTCTGCCCACGGTGTAACTTCCTATGTGCTATTCCCAGCAGAATGCTCGGAAATACAATCAGCCCACACTTAAGGAATATAAGCCTATCTCAGGAGGACTTCTAAAAGACATGTTTATTTCTAAGGCTTATGATTTTAAACCAAAATAGCCATCTCCATTCTGTATCGGAAAGAACATATGTATGCAATTTAAAAATCCAAGATAACCTACTGTTTCTTGATTCAGTTTTATATTTGTAACTGTTTATGCTGAATTATTTCAAGAAAATTGTTTTAGAAATGAAAAAAATTACTAGATAGGATGCAAAATGTTTTCATTAAAAATAAGTTTTAATGTGGTGTATTTAAAAGAAACTAAAAAAATAGTGATTATGGGAGAGGAGCTTGAAAATATTATAGTTATTCACTTTATACTATTATTTAGATACTATAAAGGACTTTCAGTGTCAAAGGTGCATAGTATATCAAGTCATTTAATTTGTGGCTTTGGTCAAGTCTAAAAGTTGAAAATCTAATTGTTGAACTAAAGTATTATTACATTGTTTATATTATCAAGTAGTTAAAAAAAAAGTCTCTATTTTAACTAGCTAAATATTCTTATCTTTTAGGATGAAAAATATTTATTTATTTAAAAAAAAAACATTTTTAGGGAAAGTGGAGGAGAGAGAGAAACTTAAGCAGGCTCCATGCACAGTGTATGAGCCCATCAGTGATTTTTAAATTGACATGGGGCTCAATCTCATAACCCTGAGATCATGACAGGAGCCAAAATCAAGAGTCAGATACTTAAACAACTGAGGCACCCAGGCTTCCCAGGATAAAAAAAGTATTTTTAAGCTTGAATCCTTATTGTCTTTCTATTCTCCTGAAATCAGTGTACAAATTAGCTAAATATTATTTAACTTACTAAAACAATAAAAATTTATTAATATTATTGTGAATTTATTTAAAATAGATAACTTTTCTCAACATTTAGTCTTTTTTTTTAACATTAGTCTTCTAAAAGCAGTTTATAAGTTACAAATGATTTAACTCCAGTATTACTGGAAAAAAAATCATATTTATTACCCCCCAAAAAAATTAAAGTAAGTGTTTTTCTGGAATTAGAAAAGACAAAAAAAGGAAAAAGAAAATGTCAATTTGTTTGATAGGATAACCAAGTCAAGAGGAAAATGTTTTTCTTTATATAAGAAGGTAAGCTCTATGCAGACAGGATTTTTTCTGCTTTGATCCCTGCAATATCCTTAGCACCAATAATAGTGCTTATATATACAAATATTTGATATGAATTGTTAAATGAATGAAAAGTGAATCTGATAGTCTAGAAACCAACTCCTATTTATAAATCAACATAATTGTGCTATACAAAGAAAAAAAAGAACTCGTAAAGTCAGACTACAGAGTAAACTCTTTGGTATCATTTTGCACAACTCTGATCAATATTCCAGTCTGTATAACACCCAAAGCCATATGCTGTTACAACAGTATCTTGAGGTCCTCATTGTTCTGCTCTCTTTAATTCCTAATATGTAAATGTCAAAAGTTGGTCCTGGTGAGGTATGTGTAGATAAGCACAAAATTAATAATAAAGCCATATATAGTTGAACTGAATTCAGAGTTATAGAACAAACAACTTGAAAAAACAACTGCTTAGTGTGAAAAACCAGGAATCTGGACAATTGCAGCCAAACTGAAATTCTTCAGGGGAACACTTCAACCTGATATTTCTGTAGTCTTTTATATCCCCAGGTAGGTTTGCTGAATTTATTCGTGGATGTTTCATCTGTTCAGTGTAGAGAGAGTCTAGAAGAATATGTTCATGGGTGGCCTCTAACTCCAATCTGATGAGTCATTAAAGCAAGAAAGTACTAAGATCATGCCCAAATTGAGCAGGGTATGTGAAATACTGTTTATAAAATAAATTTCAAGACCTTATTTTGAAGAATCTGTGTCAGACCTCGAGCCTTTAAGTTTTGGACAAATCAAGCATAAATATCTTTTCTCAAACTAAACATTACTACTTAGTTAAATTGAGAATATAAGAGTTAAGAAAACCAAAATCTAAGTCATTAAAAAACTATCCAACTTGGGGCGCCTGAGTGGCTCAGTGAGTTAAAGCCGCTGCCTTCAGCTCAGGTCATGATCTCAGGGTCTTGGGATCGAGCCCCACATCGGGCTCTCTGCTCAGCAGGGAGCCTGCTTCCCCCTCTCCTCTGCCTGCCTCTCTGCCTACTTGTGATCTCCCTCTCTCTGTCAAATAAATAAATAAAATCTTTGAAAAATAAAAAAAATAAAAATAAAAACTATCCAACTTATTTATTTATGTAATCTCAACCCTTAAAATATTTGACATACCCTATAGAGGAGAATTGTAAGAGAAAGTTAAAGAATTGTCAACTCCTAAACAAAAATATGAACAATAATCTTGTGGACATTGGCCTTAACAGTATTTTCCTGGATATGTCTCCTCAGACAAGGGGAACAAAACCAAAAATAAACTACTGGGACCACACCAAAATAAAATACTTTTGCATAGCGAAGGAAACCATCAACAAAATGAAAAACGCACCTACTGAATGGAAGAAGATAGTTGCAAATGATAAATCTAATAGGGCTTAATATCCAAAATATATAAAAACTTCTACAACTCAACACCAAAAAGACAATCTGATTAAAAAATGGGCAGAAGACCTGAACAGACCTTTTTCCAAGGAAGACATACAGATGGCAGATGCATGAAAATATACTCAATATCACTAATCACCAGGGAAATGCAAATCAAAACCACAGTGAAATATTACCTCACGCCAGTCAGGATGACTAGTATCATAAAGACAAGAAATGGGGCACCTGGGTGTCTCAGTGGGTTAGGTATCTGACTTCAGCTTAGGGCATGATCTTGGGGTCCTGAGATTGAGCCCTGCGTAGGGCTCAGTGCTCAGCAGGAAATCTGCTTCCCCCTCCTACCCTTCCTCCTTTTCATGCTGTCTCTTTCTTAAATAAATAAATAAATAAATAAATAAATAAATAAAATATTAAAAAAAAAAAGAAGACAAGAAATAACAAGTGTTGGCAGGATGTAGGGAAAAGGGAACCCTTGTACATAGTTGCTGGGTATGTTAATTGGTGCAACCACTATGGGAAATCGTATGGAAGTTCCTGAAAAATTTAAAATAGAAATATTGTATGATCTAGCATACAAATAGTGGGTATTTACCTAAAGAAAACAAAACACTAATTTGAAAAGATATGTGTACTACTCTGCTTATTGCAGCATTATTTATTGTAGCTCAGATATGGAAACAATCAAAGTATCCATGGATAGATGAATAGATAAACAAGATGTAGTATATATGTACACCCAATGGAATTTTCATGAGCCATAAAAGCAGAATGAGATCTTGCCATTTGTAACAACATGAACGGACCTAGAGGGTATTACATTAAGTGAAATAAATCAGACACCATATCATTTCATTTGTACGTGGTATCCAAAAACAAAGTAAGCAAACAGACAAAAGTAGAAACAAACTCATAAATACAGAGAACAAACTGGTAATTGCCTCAGGGGAGGGTGGTAGAAGGTGGATGAAATAGGGGAAGGAATTAAGAAGTACACATGTCTAGTTATAAAATAAGTAAGTTATGAGGATGAAAAGTATAGCACATACAGCCCACAATATTGTAATAACGTGGTGACAGATGGTAGCTGTACTTATCTTGGCGAGCATTACAAAATGTATAGAATTATCTAATCATTCTGCTCTACACCTGAAATTAATATAACATTGCATGTCAACTATACTTCAATAATCATTTTTTTTTAGTTTGTTAATACCCGAACACTAGAATCTGACCTTATACAGTGGGACTTCAAGATAAGGTGTTTGGAGTCAGTCTGCTAAAATAAGGAGATGTTGTTTTAAACACTTTCTGTGTATTCACATACTGCTTTCTGATGCATAGACTTTGCCAAGCTGTACAGAGGGGCCAGCAATTTGGTCATCATGGGCCGACCTGATTGTCCTGATTCAGCCTGATTTTATATTACTGGCACATTTGACGAGGTTGATCTTCTGTGATTTGAAGTGACCAATCTTTCTATAGAGTTTATATTTAAACAAAATATGTGCAAATGATGTGTGGTGCTTTCTTACTCTTATTTTATAAGAAGTGTATGTTATGGTTCTTTTTCAGATATCTTAGAAAAGTAACTATCATAAATGTATGTGAAAGTAGTCTAGATGAATTATTAAGGAACCAAACTGCATCCCAAACCCATACAAACATGAGGAATGATTCTATTATCTTTTTTTTTTCCTTTTTCATTTTTACTCTGGCTTTTCCAGCTCAAATTTCATCTCTTGTTCATGTATTAAAGAAATCACAACTTCTGCAATTTCTTAGATTTCAAGGACTCTTTATAGTTTCTTGTCTGTTTACAACACAATTTTTCTTCCATAGATTTTTAATCTGCCTTTATTTTTCATGTCATTTTCTCTTTGTGTGTGTCTTTTCTTTTTCTTTTCTTTCTTTCTTTTTTTTTTTTTTTGGTTTTTTTTTTGGTTTTGGTTGTAGTTAAAATCTGTTTTCTTCCTGAATACTGCTCATCATGCAGTCGAGGTTATCTTTTTGCTGGCACAGCAATTTTGTACATGTAATATAGGGAGATAAACTGGTGGGGTATTAGTTGATTGATTCTGGGACTGGACCTTCTTGGCCCTCCACCCTTTAAGAAGACACCTCTGCTCTTGGCTAGTGAGTTCACAGTAACAGTGACTTACGCATTGCATTTCACCATTCCTGGGCATTACATGTTACTTTTCTCAAACATTCCAAAAACACAGCTGCCTAGGTGACAAATCAAAAGTTCAAGTTGTATTGGAGATTCCATGAACATATGTTTTCTCATCTGGCTCTACGCTCCCTGCGGCCCTTTAATGAGAGCCTCACCTGTCCAAACACCTCAATCTTGTCTTTCTAGACAAGGGACACTGCCTTGGCCCTGAGCATTTATATGCCGCCTGAGAGCTGGAGTGAGATGGGTTCGCTTTTTTTCTTCTCGGGACCAGGTCCAATTTTCACAAGTTTTGGTAACCTGTCTTCCTAGATCATGGTTCAGGATTGTGACTATTTTCTAATTCCACCCAAGATGTGTTTTTCCTTCCTGTTTTTTATTCTTGTTGGTTAGTTTCAGAAAGAAGAATCAGGCTGGGACAGCCTCACTTCAGTATCTTAAACTAGAAATTTCAACATTTAAATATGGTCAGGGTCCTTTGAAATTCTGATGAACTTCTTGCTGTAGATACTGATAGTTGCTCAATCTGCCATGGAAAAATGATTTTTCCCAGTTTGTTGTGAACAACAATGCATAATTTCTTACCTTAGCGTCATGTACCTTAAGAGTTCAATGTCTGTGAGAGTAGATGTGTAGAGTAAAGGTAAAAGAAGTCATACATGGAAATACAGTGCACATGGATTCAAACTTCATTTTTGTTGGATCATGAATTCAGGGTATTAGAAGTCCTTACATCTTCAAAAAAAGTCATCTCCCTTTTGAGGATCCTAATTTAGAGAAAACTTTCCCCTTCTACGACTCTCCACTCATCAATCCAACTTCTGACCTTCCCCACCAGCTCTTTCCTAGTCAAACTTTTTGATGGAAAGAAATGCATTACTTCATAAAATCATATACCTTATATACCGAAACCCAGGAACTAGATTCAAAATAGTTTACTCCGTAACTTGCTGTCTATTTTCCTGGGACACAAGAATTAATTAAGGGTCTTGATTCATAAGGCTGATCTTTTTGACACTTTCTATACCATGAGATGGGTGAGAATACGAGAATAAATGAAGACGTTGGTTTCAAACTATGTTGAATTCAAACTATGACAATAAGCACAAAAATATGTAAAAGTAGTAGTTATCTTTTTACATTAAAAATAACTTTTGAATAATAAATTTATTTTGTAATTGGCATTAACTAAAATATGTTATTTGCCCAACTATTCAAATATTCCTATAAAGATATGGTAAAATTAATGTATAATTTGTATGGCATGAGGTAGATAAGTAAAGCGTGTGTCCTGTAAAGAAAAATGGGTTATTGGTAAAAAGCATTGTTTGCTCTTTTTGAAGACTTCAAATGTGATGGAAACGTATCATGGAGGGCTAGCTTATGGCCCTAGCCTGAGAAATAGATATGGGCTTAAAGGTCGCCTTTCCAAGAAGGGATTATAGTCTTCTCATTTGAAAAATTGGTTTGGTGACCCCAGGGTTTATTGCATGGCTTGTGAAGGCCAAGTTTACCTTGTGTGGATTTATCATGTAGAAAGCTACCTATGTACTTGGATTCCCACTCACTCTCTTCGAAGACAATGCTGCTGTCTGAAGATTTAACCAGATTTGAAATCTATTTGTAGTAGCAGCTACAGAACAGTATCTCAAACTGAGCTGTAGGAGAGCAAATCAAAATTAACTTCCATGGCTATTCTGGTAATCGTTGCTTTTATCCTGGATCTTAAATTTTCCATATCTAAGTTTCACTTTCATGTGAAAAATGTAGTCAGAGGGGAAAAGCAGTGTTCAGAAAGAAAAAAAAAAATGTATAGGGAAATACCAGCCTGGAAAATGATAGGTAAGGAATGCCAGGAACTCTACAGTTGTTTCTAGGATACCAGAATCTGGCTTTAGAAACCAGTCAGTAGCTGCTTACCGTAAAAAGGGCTCCACAGAACTATTGTGTATTATCAGGCCTCATTTACCAAAGTCTCCTTAAAACCAAAGAATTAGCATTGACTCTGTCCATGACAGTTTCCTTTCAGAGCAGATCAGAAGGACATCCTAAACTGATTCGATGTGCCTGCTCTAACCCTGGTCTCCTCTCCCCTTGTGGCTCGTCTGTTAACCACAACATTTGCAGAAATAGAACCTTTTGGGGTATGTCAATAATTTGCCTCACTTTCTTTTGTCCCTCTTAACACCGTGTTAGAGGAAACAAGCAATAACAAAAACAAGTTTCTATTACTGAGCTGAACTGGCTTTGCTCCATTTCTCCTTTTCTCTCTCCTTATTCCACAATTACCTTCTTTTCCAAATATTGCCAATTTAGAGTGGATGTAACAGTAAATAATAATATATTTATTTTATTTAGTAAACTGTTCTGTTAGTAAAATTAAAATTACTACAGAAATGAGATAATGGAAAGAACATTGGTTTAAGTAGGACGCAGGATCCTAAGTTTGGAGTTCTAGATCTGTAACTTACATACCCATCTGGTTTATGTGAGTGGCTTTACTTCTCCATGACTGGTATGTTGATTTGCAAAGTGGATATGCTATTTCAACCAATTCAAACAGTTGTTTTGCCAATTATCTCATGTTTGTGTGTGTTTATTTTTTCACCCTACTTTATTCCAAAATCTAATTGAAGTGGCATACAGAGGCATATAGGCATATGAAATATGAATGGATAATTAAAACAAAATTAAGTTAAGGCAAAAACTAGACAAAACATGAAACTAAACTTGGCTTTCAGTTCCTAGAAGTCAACACAAGAAGAAAAACTGAAATGGGTGGATGATCTGAAATTCTTTCTCTCCCCTTTGCTCTGACTAGTCATGAACAGAATGGTTCCAATTTGAAACATGATCTCCATTTGCTTGCTACTGTAGACATCCAAGTATCACTTCTTTCATTTTCTTTTAGGAATTTCAACACCGTCTCGCTTCTCACAAAGTTAGGTAAAGTTTTTTTATCTTGCTGTCCTGCTCTAGTGTCATAGAATATTTTAGTCAAAGTTTATCTGAAACCATGAACTTCAGAATGTACAGCTTTTTATATGATGACTTGATTGTGTAGAATGTCAAAAGGCAGCACCATTCTGAAAGGTCAAGTTTACCATTCCAATGTGAACAGCCCTTATTGTCCTGGGGAATATCTGGGCTGTCATTCTTTCCAGTATTCAGGAATAAGACTTTCTGATGAACTAACTTTAGATAGACGCTACCTTCTTGGGAAAAAGTTCCAATCTCCTCTTGGTGGTTTGGACTTGCTCTATTCATAGTCTTACAATCCCACTCCCCACTGGCCACTGTAAAAGAATATGAACTCAAAAGGTATAACTAAAGTATAAAAGCCACATTAAAAGGAACTAGTGGAGGGTCACATTTGCAAAAGAAAAAAGAAAAAAAATGGTGTTAAAGTAAAAATTTAGGAACTTGAATTATAGATCTGAGAAACTAAGTCCAAAAAAGATATCAATATAAAACATTTTTAACAATGTGAGAGATTTAAATGAGGAAAAGTTAAAATTTATTAATCATATTGTAAAATTAAGTAACATGTCATTAAATAAAAATGAGAAAAAAGGTTTATAAATTGAAGGGATTAGAACATTTAAAACATAAAGAACTATGGAGTGATAACTATTATAAACAACATTAAAAAGAGCAATAAAGAGAAGTGTTAAAAAACAAAATTCAATTGAATAAACTTGAAAGATCATATTGGTTTTATTCAGTGATTCAGTGAACTAGGTAGCATCCCACCCAGCAGGTAGAAAGTTGCTTCACAGAAAACTGTACAAGATGGGAGATTTAATTGGCAAAAGGGGGCAGGGACCAGCAAAGAGCAGATGACCTCATCTTTCTTTGATGGCAGCAGGGGTCTGTCTCTGCAGGATGGATTACCCCACCAGTAATAACTAGGCAATTCCAGACTTACGCTTTAAGATTACATTACTGGGAGAGGTTGAAACTGCATTCAGGTTAGGTATTAAGTCTGGGTTTGCTGATTATGGAGTTTAGCACAAGTGACTCAATTTGGGGCCTGTTGCCTCTCACTTTTTTTTTTTTTAACAGAAGACTAAAAGCATAAATCTTCTATGTTAGATATTTAGTCCAAGGCTCTCCTCACTTTAACTTGCACTTTGATAAATACTATATAAATAAAAGACATTTTATTATTCCAATTAACAATAGCAACAATAAAAACTTTCTTCTAAAAAGCAGAGGGGAAAAATGCTGATCTTCACCCTTAAGAAATACTAACTAGGAAGATACATGGAAACTCGTTTTAAATATGGTCGTTTAAAATTAGCTTTACCTATGGATATGTTGACTTCTGGGAGTAAAAGTTTATTGTAATAAACATGAACAGTATACTGGTTGTTGCTTTGAATTGATCTAAGAGACTAGCTGCCAAATGGTTTTTACATGTTTTACTAAATCTCAATTTTAAAATCAATATGCAAAAGAAAAATTCTGAATGAGGAACAAAATAATGTAAGCCATGTTTTTGTTGGTTTTACCAAAATTGGTTTCACCTTAAAAGTTTTTATTCTCTCAATGATCAATCCTCTCAACATTTAATAAAACTTAACCATTTCATATATACTAACGTTAAAGCCTTCTCCTGAGATGGTATTAGAATCCTGTGAATTGCCCATTGACTTTTGAACACTGACAATTTGAAGACTAACCCAATTTTTATTGTTCCTTCCTAACAAAGAAAAAGACCACACTTGCACTTTGCTAGAGGACGACAGATTGCTCTCCAAGGTTAATTTTTTTAAAAAATGTTAATGCTCACTCATATTTGTGGTGAGTGAAACGTTTGTTTTCAGGAAGGTTTGGGAAAGAATTAATATTTGCTTTGATCTTGAATCATGGTTCTTGAATCATGAAAAAGGGCTCTGGGAAAACATCAACATACTTAAATCTTTCCCAGTGCTAATACTTCATGATGTATTTTGATTAACTTCATTTTGAAATCTGTATTTAGGGATTTTGAGGAATGCCTAAAGAATGACCGGAATGCAGAGACTGACATCTACATTAAAAAGATTGAATGAAAATTAAAATGATCTCTTACTGAGGAAAGGAAATATCAAGGGATGAATATCTAAATTGTATACACATAATTGTTGAACATACAAATTATCTAAATCAAACCTGTGAATAATCTTCAGTTAGGATTCAGCTCTTGAAAATTAGAATATTAAGCTTTTATACACATTTGATTCCAGTTTTAAAGAAGAAATGTTTCATTGTTTTTAGCAAAATCTCATGTTTAAGGAATACAAGCAATACTGAAAATTAAAGATGAAAGATTAAATTCTACCAGTCTAAAATGTTCATCTTTAACATTAGCTGAACACAATCCCATATATCTCTCAATTCCCTCTGTCTGTGCAGAAACACAGCCAGAGATCTGAATGCATGGGTGGGTAGATGGATGGATAAATACATGGAAATAATTTATAATATGGGAATCATAGTATAGATGTATTAATTAAAAATCAACTTGGGTTTTATTTGAGTTTCATAGAAGAAAAATAAATGACATGAAATGAAGAAAATTTGTGTTGATTAAATGATTCTTAAAGTTTGCTCCCTAGGTAAAAGGGTGAAGGGATCAGAAAAGAGGGGAGGAAAGGATTGAGAAGAAATTATGAACTTTTTTTTATGATATTGTCATTTTTCAAAACTACCCCTTCCAATTTTTTTTCTTTTTAAAGATTTTATGTATTTATTTGACACATAGAGAGAGATCACAAGTAGGCAGAGAGGCAGGCAGAGAGAGGGGGGGAAGCAGGCTCCCTGCTGAGCAGAGAGCCCGATGCGGGGCTCCATCCCAGGACCCTGAGGTCATGACCTGAGCGGAAGGCAGAGGCTTTAACCCACTGAGCCACCCAGGCGCCCCTATCCCTTCCTCCTTTCTTTCCTTCTTCCTTTCCTTCTTTCTTTCTTTCATCCGTCCTTCCTTCCTTCTTTCTTTCTTTCTTTTTTCTTTCTTTCGAGTATAGTTGACACAGATGTTACATTAGTTTCAAGTGTCTAACATTGTGATTTGACAACGCCATACATTATGTTGTGCTCACCACAAGTGTAGCTCCCACTATTGTGTCACTAGAGAGCATTATTATAACATCATTGACTATACTCCCTGTGCTGCACCTTTTATTCCTGTGACTTATTCATTTTGTAACTGGAAGCCTGTATCTCCTACTCTCCTTCACCCATTTTGCCGATCCCTTCCCCTCTGGCAACCATCAGTTTGCTCTCTGTGTTTACGTCAGATTCTGCTTTCTGATAATCTGTTTTTTCACGTGTTTTATTAGATTCCTCATATGAGTGAAATCATATGGTATTTGTCTTTCTCAGTCTGACTTATTTCACTTAGCAGAATACCTTCTAGGACAACCGAGAACACCTGACAAGGTTATCATTCAGATTTGAAGAAGGGCTAAAGAATTTCACGGACAAACAAAAGTTAAAGGACTTTATCACTACTTAACCAGCCTTGCAAGGAAAATTAAAGGGACTTCTTTAAGTGAAAAAAAGTGGCCGTTATTAGAAAATTACAAATAAGACAATTACAAAGAAAGAGATGTAAAACATGACAGCACTGGGGCACATGGGTGGTGCAGTCAGCTGAGTATTCAGCTCTTGGTTCCAGGTCAGGTCATGATCTCAGGGCTGTGAGATTGAGTTCCGCACTCAGTGAGAAGTCTATTTGTAAGACTCTCTCTTCCTCGGCCCCTCCCCCCCCCGCTTCTATCTCACCTCCCTCTCTCTAAAATAAATAAATCTTTAAAAAGAAAAAAAAAACATGAAAACATATAACATAAAACATAGAGGGGAAGCAAAAAAAAAAAAAAAAAAGAAAGGTTTTTTAGAATATGTTTGAACTTAAATGACCATCAACTTAATAAACACTGCTATACACTGTTTGTGTTTTCAAGTTTGCAATAGCCATTTTAATTGCATATATTTGTTTCATCTTATCTTTGAGCTCATTTCTGCAGAATCACATTCTCAATGTTATCTTATATCATGAAATCATTGTGAGGAATTTCATTTTGTTCCATGAGTTACTTCTCTTTCTACCTTAAATACTTGGTCTTTTTCTTTCTGTGCTTATGTTGGCAATTCCAAAGAGATGTTCTATCTGCTCTGATAAAATATAGTTGACATGTTTACTCTCTTCCCACTGCCTCTGAGAGCTGTTAGTTTTTCTTTCAAAGTTGGAGACTGAAGGCTGTGCATTTGGTTTTCTATCCATTCTATCTATACGATGAGGTAAAGGCAGCGCTAGTAGAAAGGGAAGGCTAAACTGAGGTGGTACACAGTCATTGTTAGATTTTTTTCTCCATATGAAATTTGCTCAAATGAATCAAAGCTCAGTTCTGGATTCACTTCTTCTAACGTTGGGGGCAGGGGGTATGTGATTCCTGAAGAGCTAACCCTTGGACTTGGAATTCACTCTCCAGTTTATTTCCTATCTCCAGAGTCTTCACTTCTGCTCTATTTTACTAATATGGATGCCCGTTTGTTTTACTTCTACAGAGAAGAAGCACTATTAGTGAGGACTATTAAGATTTGTGATTTTGCAGTGTAGACGGTGGAGGCAGAATTATATGCCAGTGTACTGCTGTCAGCAATGCCACATCGGGGAGCATGTGTCTCTCCCCCTCCTCTTCCTCTTCCTTTCTCTTCTTTTTCCAAGT
Organism: Procyon lotor; assembly: GCA_028646535.1. Classification (NCBI taxonomy): domain Eukaryota; kingdom Metazoa; phylum Chordata; class Mammalia; order Carnivora; family Procyonidae; genus Procyon; species Procyon lotor. The sequence continues at coordinate 76,214,335 of CM053608.1, read as the reverse complement.
CTTGCCCTGAGTCATTTCTTTCTCTCTGCCTCAATTGTTAATTTTTGAAGATTATCATATCATGTTAGCCTATTTCGCTTGTCCCGGTACCACTGGTAATTTTTTACATGACCATTTGTTTTTCATTTTATTAAGTATCAGTGGAGAAAATTCTTATAAAGATATTTTAGCCGTCTTAACTCAGCAGTCCCTATTTAATCTCTAAAGTTCTGCAAATACATGGTGAAATGATTTTTCAAAGACCATATATAATCTTTGGTGGTCATTATATTTTTGAGACAATTATGCTACATGAACTGTGGCATTTTAAAAATATCTTGCATTTAAAAAGTTGTCCTTAATAACAGAAAGTTTACAACAACATATTGGAATGGTTCTTAAGTATATCCCTGGTTTTAATCCCCTGATGATTTCAGCTGGGTAAAATGACTTTTGAAAAGTTTCAGCATGGGAAATAGAAGTTGGCTTAAACATACAATTTTCATGGAGACAGTTTATTCCCTTTTTTGGTATTGTTGACTGATTCATAAACATATTAGCTATTAATTTACATTGAGCAGTGAATCAAGTTTTCCTTTCTTACATGAACAAAATACAAGCACATGTTCAAAATCTCTATGAATTATTCATTTCAATATTGATTTTTACAACCTATTGTAGTAGATTTTTAAGTCTTTGCACTTTAATCCAGTGGTTACTATACTATTTCCCTAATAAACTGACAACTTACATTTCTTCTTTTATTAAAAAACAAGAGCTTAAAAATCATGTATCAAATGCCAGGTACTTACAAATATGCTCTAATCATGAGTGTCCAGATTTATCTACTTATTTTGTTGTAGCATTGAACTCTCCATTAAAAAATTATATTTGTACTTTATGTCTCTTATTTTTAATTAGTAAGGGCTCCACAGATAAAAGCATTTTTGTAAAGAGGTTCAGGAGTCTTTAAATAGCTAAATTAGTCTACATTGAATATATTAAGTGAACCTAATATAGGAAAATAAAAGAAATATGATAATAGATCTCTGATTAAAATGCTCAAATTATCCATATAATTAGTAGAAAACTGAATTAGTATGTACCTAATAACTTGCATATCTTTAAAGACTATAAATAAACACTTTGGTTATTGTCAAAAAGTAAAAAAAGTCCATAGATTTCTTCCTGAGGTAAATAAATGCACTTTGGCTTCATTAAACATTTTGGTATAAGAAGAGATCTACCTTTATATATATATACCAACACCATCAGTGGCATTTTTTTTAATAGTGTCCCTAGAGGGGTGGAAATACTCTACATAAGAAAGATCTACTGTAATTTTTTTTTCAGTTTTAAGCATATAATTTTCTTTGTATGAAACCGTGTATCTTTCAATGCTGTACACTGTAACAGTGCAGGCTGTCAAAGTCTGGAGAACTAATTTAGCTGGAAATGAATTAATGCCATCCTCATCTCACATTAATTTTGTTAGAATTGTGTCTCAAGTAGGAAATGTTGGCTCTGAGTATGGAATAATGAGTTACTTCTTTAGGCTCAATGGACTAAAATGCCAGGGATGGAAACCGTGTCACCTTTGTGACTGGAATACTAACTGATGAGCTGTGTGTTTTGCTCAGCAGCAGAAATCTCCTCAATGCAGATATGGTCCGTTTGGCCAATTGCAATATTTAAATTTATCCCTGAAATAATGTACCGTTTGCATTGTATACATTCTATAACTCAGATTTTTTTTTTCTGATAGAACTCTGATTCATCAGTGTATATAATGTATTTTTACCCATGGGTAAACTTTTAATCTTTTATGCAATCATGACAAGCCAAAGCAGAACAAATTATGATATATCCTTGTACAATAGTTTCTGATAGAAATTGCCCGAGTAATATAAAGAAAAAATTTCATTTGAGGAAAAAAGCAATTAACTTATAATTGCATGGGGATTTCATAATCTGTGTTGTTTTCAAAAGACTTTAAAGTCTGATATTTAATAATCATATGTTTGAAATAAATGAACATTTTCATTCATGTTTTTGGCAAAACATTTAGTAGTGTTTTCTATTCTGTAGTGATTCTTATTTAAGTTAAGAAAAAAATAGTTTATTATTGGAGAAAATCTGAAATCTGAAATGTTATTAGACAGAGAAAAGACATGTGAGCAATGGGGAAAACAACTAAAATCTTACATATCTCTGTTAATATTTGAGCAAAAATGTAATTATAAAGGACTTGCTTTGTTAAACATAGCACTTCTTATATCTGCTCAGCCTGGGAATATTCTCAGCATTTGTCAGCTTGGGATCTATCTCTTTCAAATGTTTTCATTTAACAATAACTGAAGAGGTTCTTCTAATGTGGACTTACAAAATACAGCCTAAATGATGTGAGAATGACTGAAATCACACGTGGAATATAATGTTTATGATTTATTAGACAGGTCACTGAAACATGAATAAGAATCAAATAGATAACAAATATTATGGCTCTGATATTTACTGCCAACCTTTCAGAACCACGGAAGTACTGGAATCTTCAGCTACACGTGTGCAAGGGGAATTTTCTTCAACCGTGTATTCTGCAGACCTTTTATTAATCGTCCTAGTTCTTAATTCTGCACCACCTGCTCATTTCTGGCTGTGTTTGTTTTGTAGTGATCTATATAAGGATGGCTACTTCCTCCTATCAAGATATATTCTAAAGGTTTTCTGTCTTTGCTTAATCAAAGGTTCTGTGTGCACAGACTCTGTCTACTGTCCTACTATAGCGCTGATTGTTTCCTTTTCTTGTGCAATCTCTGCAGATCTCTGGCCGTGGCTGCTAGTTTTCTGGAAATAGTTTTTCCCTATTTAGTTTGCATCTTTGCAAGTTCAAGAGCTCAGCTTTTCGAGTTCTGCTGGGTGGTGCAGAGAGGTGATCAGCCTGCATGATGCTGTCCTCGTCCCTGCAAAGGGTTTGGCTGTGGAGAAAAGAGATGACCGGTCCCAGCATTTTCAGATTTAGGGGCTGAACTGCCAAATCTGATCTGCTGCATATTAAACTTCATTCTCTTCAACTCTGAAGCCCAGGCACACTCCTCTCTCTGTTTTTGTTGCTTTGCCTTTCTGATTTGAACTTGACCCAGTTTCTGCCCTCCTCTGTGCCCCACCCCTCCCTCCCTCACTGCCAAGCTCTAGGTCTCTCTCAGCTTTCTTTCATCTCTCCTCAGAGCAGGACTATTCATGGAGAATATCCTAGCTCTTGCTGGATGCTGCTTCTCCATGGAGCTTCTTATCTCTCCTTGTCTCTTCCTAAGGAGATAGACCCAGGCTGGACAGCTTCGGTCAAGAAGGAAATTGCTTCCAAACTTATTTTAACATAAAAGAGCATCCCCTGTGCCTCAGGTCTTTTGCCGTCTATTGTATTATTAAATATAACCTTAACGAAAGTTTAAGTTTTCTGTTTTCATCCTTTTATGACTGGCTTTTATTAGATATAAACTTCGAATATTTTTCAATATCTACAGCCAAGGTGATGATGAACTAAACTTTTTAAGGACAGCAAGAACTCTAATTTTAAATACTTACAAATAGCAAGTTAAGCTCTAATTTATAGTGTCTCCAAATAGCTTTATGTCCACTGTTGGTATGAGAATCTACCACAATAGGAACTTTAAAATCTATACAATTAATTTCAATATTTTAGGTAAAACGAAAGTAGCAGTATTTATAATTACTAGTTAAACATCTTGATATTATTAGCAATTTCTTAAATATATTTTGCTTTTTTCCCTTTTTTCCCTCAGATAGTACAGATTGCTTTTCTATTTGAGATGATCAGATATATCTTTTTTATTTCCCAGTATTTTCCATAATTAAATAAAATAGTTTTTATAAGAGTGTATTAGATGATTATAAATTCTACTCTTCAGAATACAATAGAAAATAACATTGTAACTCATAGACTTCATTGTATAATGCCAAACATTCAGAGTGTACTGGATTAGTAACAATTCCACAGCATTTATACAATTAATATAGTCATGTATAGCCCTTACATAGTAGAATGACATATTTTTAATTGCAATGAGAAATAGAACTTTTAAAGTTTAAAGAACAAAACATAACCCTGTACTTATTACTAACAAAATGAAAGGTGAAAGTATTGGTATTTATTGAGAAGCTAATTTGGGCCTATTATTCCCCAAACTTTTTGGACTCAGAACTACTTTGCATCTTTAAAATTAAATTACTGGGGCACCTGTAAGAGAGCGAAGCCTCTGCCTTTGGCTTAGGTCATGATCTCAGGGTCCTGGAATCGAGCCCCGTGTTGGGCTCTCTGCTCAGCAGGGAGCCTGCTTCTTCCTCTCTCTCTGCCTCCCTCTCCACCTACTTGTGATCTCTCTCCGTCAAATAAATAAATAAAATCCTTTAAAAAAATTAAGTTACTAAGAATCCCAATTTTTGTTTATGTTGGCTATATCCATCAATTGAAATAAAACTGAGAGCAATTAAAAATATGCATTAATCCATTTAAAAGCAAAGATGTTAAATTTGTGACTTTTTATAATCAATAAAATCTTTTGTGAACAATAACTGTATTTTCCAAAACAAAACAAAAATAGTAGGAAGAGTGGCATTGCTTTGTTTTGGTTTGTTTTGCAAGTATCTTTAATGTCTAGGTGTATGGAAAGTAGTTGAATTTCCATATCTGTGTCTGCATTCTGTATGTATACAGTTTGACTATGTATATACTGTATGACTATGATGATATAGCTATATATATAATATATAACCTACATATAGTCATATATATTAGACATAGTCTATACATATTAGACTATGATGATATCTACATATATGATGTTTTGACTATATATAAGAAGAAAGTAAATCCTCACACAGGTAGTTGAAAAAGAAAGGAGTCTTTTAATATCCTTTTAAATAACAGTAGGGAGTTTTTGGTAATACCCTAAAATTCAATGTTGCACGTCCCTTACACCAAAACCCATTCTTCTGTTGTACACTTAAAATGGATCTTTTACCTACGTGTGATTGTTGACCTCATGGACCCCTGAAAATGTCTTGAGTGCTGCATGGAATTCTTGGGCCACACTTTGAGAACCACTGTGTTAGTCCTTGCTTTTGCAAAGGAAAAACACAATATTAAATAAATCCTGTTATCCTTTGTTTGCAGGTTAAGAATTTGACTCAAGTACAGTGAATACCTAGACTTTATATTTCAGTTGTCCTGGGTTTGCAACCCAATTCCACCACTTACCAACTGTCTAACTAAAATGTTCCATGTACTTACTCCTCAGTATACCACAGCCATGCAAATATACAAATATGTGGTATTTCATTTTCAAAGAGATCTTATCAAATTTAACTCCCCTCGGTTTCCTTATTAGCAAGTTACTTGATTTTGATTGAACCCCATCTTAGGTGATAATTAACCCAGTATAATTTTTAGATACATGGACTCTTGGAGACAAATTTTCTCAGTTTAAATCCAGATTATGTCATTTTCTATCTGTGCTACTTTTAGATTCCTCATGTACTTTATGAAGTTGTGAAAGGTAATATATATTAAGTACTTAGAACAGAGTCTGGAATATTATAAAGTCCAGATTAGTGCATGCTAATTTTTTAAACTGTTCTTCCCATTACCATAATATCCTGCAGACCTTGACTATTCTTGCTTTCTCGGAAGTGAGTCAGACACTGTCCTACACTGGCTCCCAAACACAAGGAGTTTATTTCAAGCTCTCTAATTGATCCTGTGGACCACACTGCACACCCACTATTGGGTTTGAGAAGAAGGAGAAGGAGAAGGGACTCTCCCTCTGGCAATACTTTTTTTGGGGGAGTGGGGGGAGTGGGGACCTACTATGACACTTTCCAGATAAATGTCTTCACAAACCCCTCGCCTTCACATTCTAATCATCGTTGATGTCTTTGATCTACCCAAAAGTTAGGACATTGATTTTTAACCATTTCTTTATAAAATCTGTCTTGGGGCTATGCCTCTCACTCACTTCAGTTTCTGCTATCTATCCTACAGACGCCATGGATGAAATAGAAACAGAAGGTGTCCCATCCTAATATTCCATTACACAAATAGTAATAATGCAGGAGAAAACAGAAAGAGACTAAGATATTTGTGCTTACTGTACAGCAAGCGGTGTTAACTCTTTACAAACATCTACATAGTGACTCCGTATTGCTGCTCCTTGAAATGAAACAGTATTCATAAATGATTTGTTAGCTTTCTACCTACAGAAGCTCAGGACTGGTCCTTCTTCTTTCCCTGACACTGATGCACACATGCACCCTTTTGATCTTTAATAGCATTGGGCCATACTTTTGGTGTAGATGAATATCAAGAATTTACATTTAGTAGTTTACATAGTCATGTAAACATTATTCACATTTATGATTTTTTTTACTTTTACACACTACTTTTTGGTTTCCTTGAAGTTAGTAATTATTATATTTTTCATTTCCTTCATTTTGTACATACTTACCACCATCTCAATCCCCAAATGTTCGCCAGTTATCAAATTTTCCTACAGGGCATTCTTTAAGAGTTGTGCAAATAAAGGAATGGTTTCCTTTCACTAATTTTCACATTCTCTTTCCCACCTATTTGGATTTTCAGAGATATTTTAAGTGATCAGAAATCTAATTTTATCAGTACAGATGAAAGAAATGATCCTATATGTTCATTTAAGAAAAAAATGTTAACACAAATTCTCATTCTAAGTATCCAAAAAAAATAAGAAAATGAAAAAAAATAAATACCAATAGTTGTATAATAAAAAAAGTTAGTTGTTATTAAAGTTGCCTTATGTTTGTAAAGTAACATAGTCTACTGTGTTTCTCATTGCATATTGACTACAAGTTTGAGGTAATTTGGAATATGTTAGCAATTAAGACAAATCATAATGTTATTTCAGGATAAAATGAATATATCTATTAAAATGACTATGAATACTAGTTACTAATATTCAGTAAAATTTATAATCCTTTTAAGTGAAATGCAATTAATTTACAGTCTCACACATTTTAAAAATCTGTATATCCAAGTATATAGAAGTTGTTTATTGATGAACACACTTAAGAATATGAAATTAAACTCTCAACTATGTAGCTTATCTACAGAATGAGTTGTCTGGATAGCTGAGTTTTCCAAATGCCTGAAGATTATTGCCTGTAAGCATAGAAATTAGTAACTTATCCACACCAAAACTGCATTACATGCCTTCCTTAAAAGATCACAACATTTTTGAAAGCTCATAATGAACTTTGGTTATTATCCAGTAGTACTTGTAGGATAAAATGATGAGTGAACGGCATGTCCCTTATACTAAATATCTCTAGATCTTTGTGCTTTTTGAGTTGACTCTTTTGCTTAATTAGATTTCCTTTCAAGATACGATAATTCAGTATGTTTCCCTTTATCATTTCTTCTACTCTTTCTTGTATTGGTTACTTCTTTTTAACTGTGGGCTTTATACTCTATCATCAAAATTGTTTAATCAGCGTAAAAACTACTATGCAGATATGAAGGGTTCTTGTGTAAATAAAGTACACCAAGTTTAGTGCATGGAGTTGCAATATTATTTGGACTGCCCAGAATATATTTATTACTTAATCCCTAGCTATGACTGTATCCATGTGGGGCTAAGCTTGCCATGTAAGTGATGTGTTAGCAACTGCTGGTTGCCAATTGTCCCCTATATAGTCTCTCCTACAATAATAGAGCTTTCACTCTCAGCTGGGGCCATGGGGGCCAAGAAGGAGCAGAGCAGCCATGTGACTGAGTTCTAGGCAATGAGATGGAGATAGAGTGTACCATTTTCAGGATGCAGACATAGAGGAAGCATGGAGGCTTTTATGCCCCTCTTTCTATCTTGCTGCTTGGAACTGAGAACTCCCTTTTGGACCAGGAGAGGGTAAGAGTCACACTCTAGAGATGGTGGAGCAGAGAGCTGATAATGAAGCCACTGAACTAAGAGCAAAATAAACTACTTCTCTTTTGTTTAAGCCACTATTATTTGGAGCCTATGTTATGTTTCTGCTCATTAATCCTAATTAGCATTAGTGAATAGTTAATTGTGTGAATACAGCATCTTTTCCGCTCAGGGTACTGGCCAGTTCATTTGTTTTGGGAGCTGTTGGGTTCAGGGAAATCCTTGGTACATTTTATTTAAATCCCACTTACTCAGGCCCTGAGGTTTGAAACATTAGTTTTCTGAAGATAGTTGGTTGTCTTGAGGTTATTAATTTGTAAGGCAATAAAAAATCAAGTAGTGCCTGAATGAAGTGTTGATTAGAGCAGGACTCTTATTCCCAGTCTTTGTAGGCTCTAACTCCAACTGAAAAATGAAACAATATATCCTAAATTCTCTTTATTTGAGCCTATTGAAGGATTTGAAGGAATGATGAACTTGCTTGTCTTCTGTTCTGGTGGGTAAATCTTGGTCTGCAGAGTTAGTTGTATCTCTGGTTTCCCCTAACTTTTCTTCAAATACACACTCAAAAACTAAACAGACCAATACAAACCTGAGTGTTGGTGTAAACCCCCCCCCCTTTATTGAGGAGTTTAACTCAGCAAGATGTTTAGATATAAAAGCTTTTTTTCCCTTTAATCTTTGTCTTCAGACCCTTTCCCATCCCCTCACAGTATTTTGAATATGTTACTCAGTTTTCCTGTGAATTTGGTTATTAAAACCCCAGTTCAGGTAAAAATTTTATTTTGAACCTAATTAGCTTATTATTTTCTCTCTTTCTCAAGCACAAACTTGACCATGAGCGAGAGGTGTGGAGTGGTAAGGGAAAGGAAAGATCTGTCTGTTCAGGCCTCATCTTGTTCTTCAGGGTTCACCTTCTCTATGAGAAGATGGAGTTCTCGTTCTCTTGTGAGATACATAAGGACATACCTTTGGGGATTCTGCAGGGCATTCCTGCTACTCGGTTCCCTGGCATGGGATTAATAGTCCTTCTGGAACATGACCCTTCAGCCTGCTTGCCCTCACCATGGGTGGAACACTTAAACCCCTTAAATGCTGGAGTCCTTTCGTCTGGTGGGCAGCTATCTTGGGTGAACTACCAGCAGACTAAGAAGTCTCTGCCCTCCTCAGTATTCTTGTGGCCCATGGAAACTCACACATCTTTTCATACCAAATGGGGGGCATGGAGGTTGTCCAGTCCTGCCCTTCTATGTACCCTCCTTGCTGTCTCCCTCCAGTTCTCTTTTGCTCAAAGAGGCCAGAGTCAGATGAGCTAGATCTATTAGGTGAGCAGATACTCAGCCAGGCAACACCATGGGAGATCTTCCTCCTTCTTCTTCCCCCTCCTCCCCCCAACAACAAGGAGAGGCAATTGCCTCTTCTGCGGAACATAAAATTTTTCACAAGATATAATGACTCTTACTCTACCTCTGTTCTTTTTCATCTACTTATGAGACAGGAATGGAATGTATGTGGCGGGGGGGGGGGGGGGGGGGACCTGTAATTTCTTGATTCTTAGAGATCAATGGGAGAGAGATCCGATACCATTTATAGGCACTTCTCTTCAGAAAGTGTGTTCCTTAAAAAAATTTTGTGTCCAAGTTGGGCGGTAATCCCAGTCAATATGCTGTTACTTCTAGGGGGACATTCATAGCAGGGACCACAAATCGTTTTATACAGAATAATGCAGTTTTTAAACTGAAACACAAAATTGGCCTAAGCAATAAAATAGTAGTATCACAACACACATTTAAAACAAACATTTATTTTCCCTTGATCCCAAAATGTGTTTTTTAAGAGAGCATAAAATGCTACTATTTTTAGGTTTTATCTTGGAAAATCTAGTTAAGGGAATTGTCATAACCTTGATAACTATTATAATCTTTCTCTGAGATATTTTGAATAAATATTATGATACACATTTGCACAATATTTCTGTGTAGGCATATGCCAGATGTGTGATGACATGTAGCCTTGCAACATAATAATGCAAACTCTTGGAAGAATACTAACTGAGAAGTATTTTATATACTGAATATATAACTCTGGAGACAAGACTTGCAGATAGGACTCTGTGTGTGTGTGTGTGTGTGTGTGTGTGTGTTCATCTCAATATGTATGTGTGTGTGTGTGTTCATCTCAATGTGTGTGTGTGTGTGTGTGTGTGTGTGTGTGTGTGTGTGAACTTCATCTCAGTATCTTATCTAGCTCTAAAATTCTGTGCTTTGGTTTTGCTGATGCCCTCTCAAAGCACAATGAATCCTTTCCAGAAGATCCCAATGAAACTAATGAGTTTAACCTCAAAGATTTTATCTTCAGCAGCCAACTAGAAGCTAAAGTACATCAGAGAGAAACTAATTACGAGATGCTTGCATTTCAATTATTCTGCATTTATCATCGCAATTATTAATTCCATCTCTTTCACTTGCTAAATATGGGAAAATGAAAAACAAAGACCCTTAATTTCATAATCCTTTCAGAAATGTAAATAGTCGATATGCACACTTCTTTATGTATTTATCATTTTAACTATGACTAAAACTATTTAGAGTTAAAATTATTTAGATTTTCTGCAGTAAGAAACTTAAGGGATATCTTTAGTGGTTTTGAGTTTGCTGGGTACATGGTTCAAATTTGGAGTGATAATTACATCTATAAAAGCTTAAATTTTCTAGACTAGAAAAACTGGGAGCGGAATCATGCAAGAAAAATCAAAGTTCAATTTGTGCATTTTTGATACAAAGAATAGAAGCTGACAGTAAAATCTAGTAAAAAATGTTTGTATAGTCAAATCAGATCTTTCTATTCACAAATATGATGTAAAAGCAAAAATAATATAAAGAAACTGAGAAAACAATTTATGTTTCAATTCATTTAGAGTTCTGAAATGACTCCCATGTGGAAAATCATAAATTCCACTTAATGAAAGGGACATATACACACATAGTTTAAATGAATAAAAGGTAAAATTGTGCTGTAGAAGGCAAACTTATCCCCTTAATATGATTAGCTACGTGGTTTTCACTGAATGACCTAGGTTCAAAACCGATGGTATCATTTTCTTATGTTTCCCTGAGAAATGGCATTAAATATAGGGTGGGTATTATAGATGAGTTTTAGGGCATTGACTCAGAAAGGAATCATAGAACTCATCTAGTTGAGAAATTACCAACTGGTGGCTCATAGGAAGCATTCAACTACAGCTGTACTTGGCCTATTTAGTGTTTTAAACATTTTAAAATTTCACATGGAGAGAAATCTTGATTCTCAGCTTGTTCTGAAAATACACTAGGCTTTTCTAGCTATCAAGTGAAGCTGAGTTAACAGCTAGTTTCTTTAGAAAGAGTGCATTTCCGCCAGGCTTCTACAGTTCTCACCATCCCTAGTGTCTTACAAACAATATACTCCATTGTTTAGTGCCTGGATAACCTCCAAAGACATTTGAATTTTTGACCCCCTGATGGGCTGGCCCATTCTTCACAGGTGAAAACATTGACATCTCCTTGATCTCCTGAGTTTTCCAAACAATAAAATGCAATGGGTAGGTAAGATTAGCATCTCTGGAGTTAGTCTACATGAATTCAAATTCCAGCTCAGCAACTTACCAACTCTGTGACCTTGAGCAAGTTATTGCACGTTTCTGGGCCTTAGTTTCCTCATCTCTAAAGTCAGAGGGAAAATTGTACCTGCCTCATTGTTTTTTTTGAGGTTAGATCAGTAAATATGTGTGATTAGCTTATAGTAGGGCCTGGCGAATTTCATACTCTAAGCGTTTGATATTGCTATTAAGTCACTCTATTAACAAGGTCCAGATAGCATGCTCAAAGGATAAATCCATCTGTGGCCAGGTGTCATATTCAAGTACTGTTCATATAGCCCTAATCCATTTGATTCTTGCTTTTGGTCCATTCTGTCCCAGCTCTGAGTGTTTGAAGAAGGTGTATGCAGCATTGGTGTTTGTGATCTTCCACTACTCTTGGACAATCATGAGGAAAGTGCTAAGACTGATGGAAAAGCAAGTCCCAGCACGTAAAAAATAAGGGGCAAAAGTGATCAAGAAGAATTAAGAATTAATTAAGATATTCATAGGTTCTCCCTTCTGTTGTTAATTTCAAAAAGGAGGAAGAATTTCATTTTTCCCCATTTTTATTTAATAAATGCGTTATTTATGTCAATGTCTTGAAAAGCTAGAAACCACTCACTCACTGAGGAGGGAAAGGGGGTGGGGCAGGATGATTTACATTTCTTCCCTTGCAAAATGATCTTTAACTTGGTTAGGTGAATTTAAATTATGCTTTTTGGAATTGTATTGATTGCATTGGGGGAAAAAGGTCTTTATTTTTTTTCTGACTGTGCATATAATCAATTTCATATTCAATAAAGAATAATTCCATGTGATTTTGAACAGATATTTAGAGTACATCGTAAGTCTTTTTCTTGTTGAAAGAGTTGTTTGTGGCAATTTTAAAATATGTGCCTCCAAATGCCCTTTCCTATATTGTGTATTTGGGGTTGACTTCTGAACATCAATGTGCAGGTTATATTCCTCTAAAATTATGTTCTTCTAATAACTTTACTTCTTTTTTAAGTAAATAATAAGGGATTAAAAAAGGTTTTCACATTCATTAGTGTATGCTCTGACAAAAAGACTCCACAGTCCTTCATATAGAGGAAAATTTTGGGTTTTGTTTTATTTTTATGTAAGTTCTAGGTAGTTAACATATAGTGTAATATTGGTTTTAGGAGTAGGATTTAAAAAAATAAAAATAAATTTTAAAAAAAGGAGTAGGATTTAATGATTTATCACTTACATGTAACACCCAGTGCTCATCATAACAAGTGTCCTCCTTAATACCCATCACTCATTTGGCCCATCTCCCTTCCACCTCCCTCCATCCTATCAACCCTCAGTTTGTTGTCTGCAGTTAAGAGTCTCTTATGGTTTGCTTCCCTCTATCTTTTTTTTTTCTAAAGGGTAACTTTTTGTATTCAACAGATATATGTTGGACCTATATAATACTCATCAACATGTGGGACCTCCGTTACCTGTCAGTCAAATTAATTTTTTTTATTATTCTAGAATTAAGAGAGAACTTTTTTTATGGAGTAATATTTCACTAGAGTTAAGTCTATTTCTTCTTTCCATTAGTTGTTTCTTTTTTTTTTTTTTTTAAGATTTTATTTATTTGACAGAGAGAAACACAGTGAGAGAGGGAACACAAGCAGAGGGAGTGGTAGCAGGAGAAGCAGACTTCCCGCGGAGCAGGGAGCCCGATGCGGCCTCGATCCGAGGACTCTGGGATCATGACCTGGGCGGAAGGCAGACGCTTAACGACTGAGCCACCCAGGCGCCCCCCGTTAGTTGTTTCTTAATAATTTCTGCTGCTTAAACTTATGCTAAGGTGTTTTTTTTTTTTATAACAGATTAAATTATTTTTCCACTGATTGTGATTTTTATGATTTTAATTAAATTTTATAAATTAACTTTCTCCTGTTCTACCTTTCATATAAACAAAAGGTGTAAATACCTATAAGCATAAGGCTCTGACATTTGGATAATGATTGGAAAGCATACTATAATCAGTTAAAGCAGTATTTACAATATTTGTAAGTTAATGATTTTCATCAAGTTGCGGGAAATGAGAACCTCTTTGAAGATAAGTCTATGCCAGTCTTAGATAACATTTGTTGGCCTGTGAAAGTACTGTGTAATGACCTAGCCACCTGTTATTTCTTTTATACCATTCAATAGCTAGGTTGTTAGTGATAGGAGAAAAAAGAAAGTATGGGGAAAGTGAAGATAACAATTGGTAGAAAATATGGTTTGAACAAAAAGAACACCTATGATAATGATTTTTAATAGGAAATATATGAAAAGAGAAAGTAAATAATAGAAGAGCAATCAATCTGTTGGATAGAAAGTCTGTTGCATTTTTTAAGCTTCATTTTTCTTTAATTGCCTTAATAACATTATTATACTCCCCAGATTCCCCAGATTATGCTTTGCTATTATTTAGTGTATGGTACATAATATCCCAAAAAGATTGGTCAAATGCCTTTGGGAATAAATACTTGAGTAATCTGGTCCTTTATTTTACCTTATCATTTGAATTAAGGATATAATTCTTAAAATAACATACTCATAAAAACTATAGTACAAGCTGGTTTTATGGTTTATGTGGCTATATTTGCTTTTAAGTATAACCCAAAATATGACTTCAAATGGACTTTTTAGTGCTTAACTGCTCTCTATTGGTGATCCATTTGGAGACACCTTGACAAGTTCTAGGATGTCATAGAATTTTAACATATTTTATTGTTTGAGCAAGCTCAAACATTCTAGGACTTTTTATATATGTGTATCTCTATGTGTGTGTATATATATATGTATGTGTATGCATGTGTGTATGTATATATGTATGTGTATGCATGTGTGTGTGTGTATGCACATACACACACACACACACACAGGTGCCCCAAGTATTTGAAAGCAGAGTAGTGGATTGTTCCACTTTTCATAAGCCAAAATAAAGTGAAGAAGCAATTGAAATTAATTTATATGGAAAAATATAGCATTCCCAAACCCCCAAATATCTTCTCTTAGGCTTTTTTGATACCTTACGACTCATGTTGCTAATGGATACACTCGATTAATGGAGATCAAGCACAAGGCTGCTTGATGCTGAGATGTTGAGTGTAGTTCCTGAGGAAGGAGCTTGGTGGGGTTACCCTTGCTACTTACTCAGGGTGCATGCTGTCTCTGTAATGGTTCACGGCAAAACAAGCACTGAACACTATTTTCTAATTTTATCTTCTTTGGAAAAGTGAAAATTTTCTTTGGATTTCTTTCAGTTAGTGAAAACAGGTACTAATATAGGTTTTTTGTAAAAGCAAAATGATGCAATGGGATCTAATGAGCACAGAGTGTTATATGCAACAAATGAATCATTGAACACTACATCAATAGAACTAATGATGTACTATATGTTGGCTAATTGAACTTAATAAAATTTTAAAAAGATGCAATGTGAACTTTTAAAAAGCAGGGGATACTTGTATACATATGTATGTATACACATACACACACACACACACACACACACACACACACACACACACACACATCTCCCAAAGAAGCAGGTTTGGAAAGACATGTATTGAATATTTGAGTGTTTGGATTCATAAATGCACTTACCAAATGGCTACAGACTCATGATTCTCCACTTTCCACAAACTCAAGACCACATGTGTTTCTCTCTGTCCTTGGCTACTGGAAGACATGCTGACTTTTGGAAAACATCACTAATGAAAATCAAAAGAACTGAGATAGCCATTTATAAATTAAAAGTTTGCGATTACTAAAATTGTGACAAATCCTTTGAGATGTATTAAAATATATAGTATTAAT
Source organism: Procyon lotor (assembly GCA_028646535.1). NCBI lineage: Eukaryota > Metazoa > Chordata > Mammalia > Carnivora > Procyonidae > Procyon > Procyon lotor. The sequence goes on along the minus strand of CM053608.1, from coordinate 76,198,939 downwards.
ATATGGTATGATAAATGCATTAGCTTTGTATAATTCTGAACCAGAGTCAGCAAAAAAAAAATGATGAAAATCATTTCTAAACAGCAGGTGAACATATTCTGATTTTAGGTTTGTCTACTTTCTATAAGATTATAGTTTGGATTACAGCCATTTTTCATATGTTTTTTTCTCTGAAAGCTAATGAAAATCCCCTGGGTGTAATGCCATTAATCCCTGGAGCAGAAATAACTGGGACAACATTTAGTCTAACAGATGTGATTGCTAAGTAAGTACCAGTGATAAGATAGTAGTCAGTTTATTCACAATAAGGATTAAATAAGAAAAGTTGAGAAATAGTAAGTAAAGGTTCTGCTTGCCCTGAGGGAAATTTTGTGGTAAAGCAATGCCTTCAATTGTTATTTTCAATAATGTAAAAGTAATAATGTATAAGATTCAACCTTAAAATATTGACTATGAATTCCAACAGTGAAAAGTATAAGACATCATTACAAGATCTAAGGTTCTTCACCAAAGAAGCAATATTAATAAAATATTCACTCTTGGGGAGGGAAATGAGAGAAAAGTAAAATTATGATAACTTCATTATACCAGGAATTTATATTAAATATTCAAAAAGCTGATATTACATTTCTCTAAAGGTAATTTGGTATGGTTCGAAGGACATTTTTATTTTATGAAAATTTAGCATATATTCTCTCTTTATGCCACATTAGTTAACATAACTCAGAAAATTCTAAATATTAAATGGAAACTCTAAAATTATATTGGTTGTTAAACAGTATAATTATAATGATTCAATACTGAACGTATCTGGATGTTAATATTCCACACATCACATTATATGCCAACTCTGAAATTTGACTTTTAGCTTTGCTGCCTGCATATATTTCTTGTGCCATGTGACATTGTTGATAGTATTAAGATTTTCTAATATGATGGGATAATATTCCCAGTAATAAATGCTATCATTTATAAGTGTGATTTTGGCAAGCATAAAAATGTATGATTTCACATAAACACTACTGTCACTGTTACTGTCACTGACCTTCTGGGAAATAACATGTTATTCTCTCATGATTTATTATTACATTTCCAAGTAACACCTCAAGTTTCTAGGCTTAACTCTTCTGACTATAAATTCTATAAAAGTATGAATTATGAATTATGAACTTTAGACTCTTTGATATGCTTTTTGAAATTGCTACTTCAAGGAGCGTTTAGTCTGGGGAACACCCTGCCTGGCCTCTTAGAAAGTTAGTAATAAATAAAATTTTCTCTTTTCTGAATGAGCTTCATAGGAATCAATACATTAAATTCCATGTTTAGGCAAACTTGAAAACACTATTTATATACCTTATACAAAAGCCACATAATTTTAGGAAGATTGAGAAGGCAAATATTAATATTTAGTGATTCAAATGGATAGAGCCAGATCCTAGCAGAATTCCATATATGAAATTCAAATAAAGCCTGTTAATTATTAACATTGATGACTGTATATTAAATAACTATTAGGGACTTCCATGGAATTTGCAACTAAAATGTTAATCAATCCATATATGAATGTGTCTCATAACTTTGTGATCATGATTCACATCATACATTTGTTGGTGTTTGATCTTCAAAAATTTCTCATTTTACAATGAGGAGCGCAAGTATAAGCTAAAAGCAAGCTTGATCCCACAATGCCTAATGTTGCTAGAAAAAACCCATGTGTTAGGATAAGTGCTTCTGATGCAAATAGAAGGCACTTCCTGTTCCCTCAGAGCCTTATAACAACTCACCTCAAGAATCAGTGTGGGCAGGGGCGCCCGGGTGGCTCAGTGGGTTAAAGCCTCTGCCTTCGGCTCAGGTCATCATCTCAGGGTCCTGGGATCAAGCCCCACGTTGGGCTCTTGTTCGGCGAGAGCCTGCTTCTCCTTCTTCCACTCCCCCTGCTTGTGTTCCCTCTCTCGCTGTCTCTCTCTCTCTGTCAAATAAGTACAATCTTAAAAAAAAAAGAAGGAAAGTGGGATTGGAGTCCATGCTTACTGGGTTCCCAAGAGTTAAGAGTATTTTAAATATTAATGAGGTTTATATTGTTTTAATCACATTAAGAAATAAATATAAACAAATGACTTCATTCAAGTAAATGGTTTTGGTGTTAAGTGAACATTCGGGGCACTTGGGTGGCTCAGTCGGTTAAACATCTGCCTTCGGCTCAGGTCATTATCCTAAGGTCCTGAGATTGAGTCCCACATCTGGCTCCCTGCTCGCGGGTAGTCTGCTTCTCCCTTTACCTCTCCCCCCTGTTCATCATCTCTCTCTTTCTCACTCACGCTCTTTCTCTTTCAAGTAAATAAATAAAATCTTTAAAAAAATTAAAATAAAAAAAGAAGTGAACATTTTCCTGAGAATATTTTATTAGACAAGCAATTTTGAGGTTTTTCTTTTAATTCAAATGGGAAAAATGAGAAAATGCAAGCTTATTAATGTGTACCAATTTACCCAATAAATTTATAAATCTATACACTATAAGTTCAAATTAACTTGTTAATGTTTCTTAATCCATGCTAAAGCATAAACTAGAATGAAGCTTAGCACAAGTTATTTTGGATACAAATTTTAAAAATTTTGTATTTGAAACATTTCCATTATCTAATTTCATAAATAACTACATAATCTTAATTTTTAATTATAAAAAATTCATGTATTCATTAAATAAATAAATATATTGAGTATACCAGGCATTGAGCTTAGAAATTAAAGGCGCTTCCTATCTGGTGATTGCTATAGACATTCACAAGATGAATTGCTAAACTGCTAAATTCATCTTGTGAATTCAAACTGCTAAAAAGATATCAAACCAAAAGGTGACGTACTGTTTTGTGAAGGACTCCCTATATTAACTATCTTGGTGGGCTCTGCAGAGCCTTCCTTGTGGTTCTGAAACTGAACTGTATCAGTCTACCTAGTTGTTGTCAGACTTTGATAAACACACTCATCTTAACTAAAGTTGTAAGAAAAGGATATAAAAATCAAAGCAATATTTTATTCATTTCTGGAAGGTAATAACTTTATAGGAAGTGTGTAGGACTTGAAATTATTACTAGAAGGTTTTGGTAAATATATAATCATAAGGGACTGAGATAATGTCAAGAGATGGATAACTACCTTTTTTTTTAGGTAATTAGCTCCAGTCTCTTCCTAGAATCCTTTTTAGTTGGCTATAATACTTATATTTTCTAGATATTGTTAGTTTTTATAGACAGTGATGAATAGACACTAAAAATGCTTATTGTGCACTTTTTTGCTTTTGTATTTAATATAATTTATTTAATTGGAAGTTTCTATAATTTATTTTTTCCAGTTTATTGAGATGTAAGTGACATATAGCATTTTGTAACTTTCAGAATACTTTATTGTATTGTACATTCTTTTTATGGGTTACAAAAAGCACCGTTACAAAAATATTAAGTAGGCTATAGTTCCATTTAAGTATTGTCTTTCTCTGGATATACCCCAACCATCTGAATTAGACCTGAACATTTGCCCTCTAGCAGAATATTTGCAGACTGAGTGTATTCAGTATTTTTGCATATAGGTAAGTTTGCTTTTTAAAAATGATTTTAAGCAGTTTACATGAATGGCTTCTGTTGACCTTTTCTCAAAATTGGAAATATCAGTTTGTAAACATCCCATAATGCATTGACAAAAATGGGTCTCATGTAACTGTATCTTAATCTGAAATGTTTAAAAGCAAATAAATACTTAAGACCTTTTAATTTGTAAACTCATCTATATAACATCTTTTTAATTTTTATTAGTCATAGTATTATTAGTGTTGGTATTATTTGGGTACATATTTAAGTCATTCTTGATTTATTTACTGTCTTTTGCTAAGGTCATTGATAAAACTTTATTAATAATTTAGCAGTTCACATTTCTCTTCCGAAAAATTCATATAGATAAATATATATGTAAATTAATGTTTGAATATAATGAGATAGTTGGGTTTTTGTGTATCTTCAGGTACTGTTCTTTTTTTGTTTCTAGACGTTATTTGTCTGTACCCAACTTTAACCTTTAGGTGGCAGCATTTGAGAACAGTTATATGTAGAAAGTTGCCACCATTTAGAGAAGCATGATGAACAATAATAATGCATACGCCCAAAAGAAACAGGTTAGGTTTTATCATACTTTCTATTTAGATTCGAGACAATCCCCTATCAAACCATAGCATAGTGTCGTAATTTGGTACATTAAAAAGTATTTGCCTATCCACGTAAAAATACTTTACTCCCATAAAAAGGCCATCATATTTTTTTACTGATGTTTATTCACTGCTTGTGCTTTATTGAAGGCAGGGGTACTTGCAAATGGATACTCCTAAGGGGCTTCAGAATATGCCCAGGTTTAATGAGTCTTGGCTAATTAAGCATATCTGAAAATTCCCTCTGAAGTTAGTGAAGATAAAAAGAAATCTTCCTGTTTGCAATTCATTGGTTTAGAAATATTTCACACGGATGTATAGCAAGAGATAAAAGGGGAAAATACAGTTGAAAACTAATTTATAGCAAGGATTTTGGTAAATAATACATCTTAGTTATTAACTAGAATAATCATCTCCGAAGGTAAATTTTGTTGCATAAATGACAACTCCACTGATCTGATCTATAACTCAAATCCTTGTTTTCTTTTTCAAAAATTTGGGTTAAGTTATTTTATTTCACTATTCTAGCATTTAATCAAGATTAGGCCATACACGACTGACTTCATTAAGAGGCAAAATAGGGGAGCCTGGGTGGCTCAGCTGGTTAAGCAGCCAGCTCTTGATCTGGGCTCAGGTCGTGATTTCAGGGTCCTGGGATCCAGCCCTGAGTCTGGCTCCATCCTCAGCAAGGAATCTGCTTGAGTTTCCCTCTTCCTCTCCCTCTGCCCCCACCCCTGCTTGTGCACGCTCTATCTCACTGTCTCTCTAAAATAAATAAATAAAAATCTTTTTTTAAAAAAGAGATAAATAATGACTAGAATCTATGATATTTAGTTGAGTTTGTATTTTTAATTTTTATAGAGGTTTGTGTCAGCTTTCCCATGGTGACTATAATTCTTGCTCCTATACAAATTTTCATTTTTTTTTAAATCCAGAATTTAGGGCACCTGGGTGGCTCAGTCAATTAAGCATCTGACTTGGGCTCACGTCATGACCTTGAAATCCTGGGACTGAGCCCCGCATCCAGCTCCCCACTCGGTGAGAGTCCTTTTGTCCTTCTGTCCCTCCCCCACTCATGCTCTCTTTCTCTCTCAAATAAGTAAATAAAAAATCAAAATAAAATAAAACCCAAAACTTATTTGGTTTTCCTCTATTTAGATTTTGATATATTCAAGAAAACCTTTTGAGGATAACTTTTTATATAATAATTACTTTCCTTTGATTCTATGCTTTATTGGAAAACGTTCTAATATTTTTATTCTGGTTTGTTCAGAAGATTTTATTAAAAACTTATTTCATTATTATAGAGAGACATAAAATTTCAAGTAACTTCATTAAAAGACAAGTTTATATATAGCTGCTCCAGAAGATTAGTCTCTATCTGTTTATTTTCTTTGTTGAAAAAATTAAATAATTTTGCAGAGAATATAGTGTTTTCAGTGATGTCCATTGATTTTTAGAAAATTATAAAAAAATTCTCCATCACTCAGTAATTATCTTAAAAATTACAGACATAATCTGAACTATAAACATGCTTCCTGTTTTAGATGTTCATTTCTGTGTGCCTTACACTGATGAAAATTTGGAAGGGACCTAAAGATCCAAATGTGGGAAAATGGATAATCTGTTAATTTATATTATGAGATATATACAGTCTTGATGAATACAAGATATAAAGTGTAGGCACCCTTTTACTACTTCAGCTTTTATGGGGGTTCATTCATTTGCATGAGTTACTCAAAATGGCTCATATAAGAGAAAGAATTTATTGACTCAATTAACTGAAATTTCCTGGGGCTTCAATGACAGGAACTAGGTGCTGCAACAATAATATCAGAAATCTGACTCTCCATCTCTCTTCTTTGTTTTCCTTATGATTGGCTTCATTCTCAGTAAATCTGTTCCCGCAGAGAAGTTGCCCACCCCTCCTGACTGGCATTTTTGGCAGAAAAAGCTTAAGTGTGTGTCTTTCCAATGTGCTTAGTGGACGTTTCTGGGAAGGCTTTCATTGTCTCAATCTGAGTTACATTCTCATCCCTGAGATCATCATCATGAGGAAAGAGACCTTGATTGGATGGGCCAGGTCCCAGGTCTCCTGAAGACGAGAACAAGGTTAGCACTAGTCTCATCCAAACCACATGGACTAATGCAGGAGTAAATGTGGTTTTCCAGAGGAAAAAATAAGAATCTTTACTGGAAGTGTGTGTGTGTGTGTGTGTGTGTGTGTGTGTGTGTGTGTGCACACATATATACGTATATGCCAGAGAACTAATGTAACAGACATGTACCACAGTACCTAAAAAAAATTAAATGAGACTATTTTTTACCTTGAGAGAGAGAAATAGAGAATGAGTGAGAGAAGACAGTGACAGAAATAAAAATAAAATGGGTGGATTAAGTGTTCTTGAATCTCATTAGGATCACATAGTCAGTACGTAATCAAATATTGATGACTAAAGGCAGTTACAGAAGCAAGCCAATTAATTTAAATCAAACATAGAGTACACTGTAGATTTTTGTATGTAGCATTATATTACTAAAAATTCTAAGGTTGTTATCCTACCATCTTTAAGACAGTTTTATAATAAAACCTTTGTAACAATTGTCAACTGTATGTATTGGTAGAATAAAAGGCATATCAGATTATTTTTTAAAAGATACATCACATAAGAATTCTATGCAAATATAATTGCTATAAACGGACATCATGACAGAATCAACCCCTAAATTGGGATGATTTAAGGTAGAATCTTTACATTTGCTCTGAATCTACTTTAAATGTAATTGCTATAAGGCTACAATGTTTGTTATAAAACTGTTTCCTATTCAGCAAATGAGGATATTATAATACATTGCCATTATGAACGTGATGGGATTTCAGCACAGAAACTCACACATCAAGAATGTTCACCTAATGATCATGATATAAATAATACTTCTGTAATAAAGATCTCTAAAATTGTTAGATCTATCTTTTTTTTATTATGTTAGTCACCATACAGTACATCATTAGTTTCTGATATAGTGTTCCATGATTCATTATTTGCATAGTGCTCCATGCAATCTGTTCCCTCTTTAATACCCGTCACTGGGCTCACCCATCCCCCCATCCACCTCCCCTCAGCTTGATTCCCAGAGTCCCTAGTCTCTTATGCTTTGTCTGTCCCTCTGATATCCTCCCCTTCATTTTTCCTTTCCTTCTCCTAATGTCCAGATCCATCTTCTAAGACTCAGTGACAGAAAAACTAAATGTCATATGTATTTAACAACAGAGGAAAATCGGGATTCAGTATATTCTCTTTTTTTCTCTCCCTCTCTTTTATTTTACATCCCAAGATTATTTACTTTATAACTGAAAGTTTGTACCTCTTAATCCCCTTCACCTCTCTCACCCACTCACCCACCCTCCTCCCCTCTGGCAACCACCAGTTTCTTCTTTGTATTTATAGTCTGTTTGTTTTGTTTTGTTAGTTCATTTGTTTAGTTTTTTTTTAGATTTTATGCATATGTGAAATCACATGGTATTTGTCTTTGTCTGACATATTTCATTATGCTATTTCATTAGCATAATACATTCTAGGTGCAACAATGTTGTTGCAAATAGCAAGATCTCTTCCTTTTTATGACTGAGTAATATTCCAGTGTATATAGATCACATCTTCTTTATCATTCATCTATCAATGTAAAAAGGCTGTAATGAACACAGGGAATCCATATATTTTTTTTGAATTAGTGGTTTTCATTTTCTTTGGAAAAATACCCAGAAGTGGAATTGCTAGGTCATATGGTAGTTCTGATTTTTAATTTTTTGAGAAACCCACACACTGTTTTCCATAGTGGCTACACCAATTTACATTCCAACCAACAGTGTGCAAGAGTTCTCTTTTCTCTATATCTTCACCAATACTTGTTATTTCTTGTCTTTTTGATACTAGTCATTCTGATTGGTATGAGGTGATATCTCATTGTGGTTTTGATTTGCATTTTCCTGATGATGAGTGATGTTGAGCATCTTTTCATATGTCTGTTGGCCATCTGTATGTCTTCTTTGGAAGAGTATTTGTTCAGGTATTCTCCCCATATTTTAATCAGATTGTCTTTTGGGTTTTGAGTTATGTAAGTTCTTTATATATTTTGGATATTAACCCTTTATTGGATATGTCATTTGCAAATATCTTTTCCCATTTAGTAGTTTGCCCTTTGGTTTTGTTGATTATTTCCTTTGTTGTACAAAAGCTTTTAGTTTGATATAGTCCCGTTTATTTATTTTTGCTTTTGTTTCTCTTACCTGTGGAGCCAAAGCCAAAAAAATATCACTAAGGTTTATGTCCAAAAGTTTACTGCCTATGCTTTTTTTAGAAGTTTTATTAGCTGTTACATTTAGCTCTCTAATCTATCTTGAGTTTATTTTTGTATTTATTTTTGTAAGAAAGTGGTCCCATTTCATTCTTTGATGTGTAACTATCCAGTTTTTCTAACATCATTTATTGAAAATATTGTCTTTTTTCCATTGTATATGCTTGTCTCCTTTGTCATTGATTAATTAATCACTTAAGTATGAATTAATTTCTGAGCTCTCTATTTTGTTTCATTGATTTATGTGTCTCTTTTTGTGCTAGTACAACACTGTTTTGATTATTGTAGCTTTGCGGTATAGTTTGAGATCAGGGCATGTGATACTTCCAGCTTTATTCTTTCTCAAGATTGCTTTGGCTATTTGAGGTCCTTTGAGGTTCCATACAAATTTTAGGATTCTTTGTTCTAGATCTGTGGAAAATGCCATTGGTATTTTGATAGGGATTGCATTGAATCTGTAGATTGCTTTGGGTAATATGGATATTTTAGCAATATTAATTCTCTCAATCTATGAGCATGGTATATCTTTCCATTTTTTGCATCATCTTCAATTTCTTTCAACAGCGTCATAATTTTCATGGTACAGGTCTTTCGCTTCCTTGGTTAAGTTTAATCCTAGATATTTTGTTCTTTTTGGTACAAGTTGTAAATGGGGTTGTTTTCTGAATTTGTCTTTATGATGGTTTATTACTGATGTATAGAAACACAGCAGATTTCTGTGTATTTTGTATCCTGCAACTTTAATGAATTCACTAGTTTTAGAAGTGTTGTTTTTTTTTTTGGTGGGGTTGTTTTGTTTTGTTTTGTTTTTTAGCATCACATCATCTGCATATAGTGACAGTTTTACTTCTTCTTTACCAATTGAATGTCTTTAATTTCTTTTTCTTTCCTGAGTGCTTTGGCTAGAACTTCTGGTATTGTGTTGAATAAAAGTGATAAAAGTAGACATCCTTCTCTTGTTCCTGTTCTTAGAAGCAAAACTTTCAGCTTTCCACATTTGAGTATGATGTGAGCTGTGGGTTGGTCACATATGCCCTTTAATATGTTGAAGTGTATTCCCTTTATACACACTCTGTTGAGAGTTTTTGTCATAAGTGGATGTTGAATTTTTTTTAAAGATTTTTTATTTATTTATTTGACAGAGATAGTGAGAGAGCACAAGCAGGCAGAGCAGCAGAGGGAGAGGGAGAAGCAGGCTCTCCACCAAGCAGGGAGCCCAATGTGGGGCTTGATCCCAGGACCCTGGGATCACGACCCGAGCTGAAGCCAGTCGCTTAACCAACTGAGCCACCAGGTGCCCCTGGATGTTGAATTTTGTCAAATGCTTTTTCTGTATCTTTTAAAATGACTTTTATCCTTCATTTTGTTAATGTAGTGTATCACATTGATTGATTTGATGTATTCTTTGAAATATAAACCTATAAGGACTTATTTAGACACATCTAAATCAAACCCCTTAGTTTTCATCTTATAATTGGTTTGTTTTGAATAAAGTCAATAACTACAGGGTGGAAGGTAGGGTAGAGGAGTTGGAAGGAAGGGAGGGAAGGAGGGGAGAATGTGCAAGGGGACACAACTTGATGGATGTTCCTCTTAATGACCTTGTCATTCAATTACTTGCTTCCTCATGATTATATTTTTTTCTATATCTAACAGTCTGCTATTTCCAAATTTAAAATAGCCTCGTATGAAAACATTTGGTTTTCTGTAATATGTTACATATATAGGTACTGAAAAATGTGTGTGTGTGTGTGTGTGTGTGTGTGTGTGTGTGTGCACGCGCGCGCGCAGAATAAGGTAATTAATCAATGCTTCAATTATGCATGTTTTCTGAGTTCAGTCTGTGATTAGGCCTCTACACAAATTTTAGCTAATGCACTGCCCAAGTCATTCTGGGGCACCGGTTGATCTTTATGTTCAATAAAATTTGGGACAAATGAGCCAAAGCAGATATTAAGGCTTTTCACACTCTTTCCACTGGCATTTTGTATTCAAAGCATGTCCACATGACAGACTAACAAATTGTTGATTACAAACCAGTTTCAATAAAATGGAATTGTGTGTGTTGTAACACCTTTGTAATAGCAGCTAGGTATGATCAAACTGCTTGAATCTCTATAAAGTAGGGAGATTTCTAAATCAGGGAACATTGTTATATTATCAGAAGATTTGGTATGCCAAAGATGCTGACTTTTGACTTCCAAATTAGCACAGCCGCTGCCTGTGGCTGATAGCTGATAGCTCAACATCATGGGATGTTAAATATAGGCTGCCCCATCTGATAACTCCTACAGTGAATGTGAAGCATGGCAATAAGTTGTAGTGTCAAAGATGGCTTGCATCATCTGTTCCACGTGAATGGTCCTGTTTTCCTATACGGTTACATAATGTTACCACTTTAACAAAGGACATGTAAGTCAAAATGTTTCCTAAAGTGTAAAAATTCTTACGCAGTCAAAGCTTCTGTTGCATTAAATTATCTTTTTTGCTGCCTCATCGTCCTGAGCATCTCTTTCCACTCCATCTAACAGCACTTTTATTTCAAGCTTGCTAGGGATGCTGTGAATACTGAGGAAACCACAAAGTTCTCCTAATTCATAGTACAGTATAAATAACTACCAAGTCAGTTCTCCTCCAAAGGGTTTGTACTTCATAAGGAAGACTTTTAAAGGAGATACCAGAGGGGACTTTGCAATTAAAATTCAGTGAGACATTTTTTAGTAGAGCATCTACAGGAAAAAGAAAATCAAGAGAGCTATCATCCCCCAAAATGAATTAATATAGTCCATTCATGTATTTATTCTACAAATATTTGGCTGCCTATAATATTGTAGGCATGACAGGGATCTTTTTTTTTTTTCTTAGTTGGACTTTTATTGATTGGAAATTATGAGAAGAAATGTTTTTTCCTTTTTTCACCAGGGAAGTGTCATATACTAAGAGAGCTAATAGGATGGCATTCTATTGCAAGGTGAATAAATCTGGGGCAAAGAATTTAATATTATGATAGCCCAATTTTTAAACTACCATTCTTCCTAAAGTTATTTAAAAGAAATAATAAAAAGTATGTGTTGAATATTTTTACAGATTTAGGGTCAAATCCACAATTTGGGAGTGATAAATCACAAATCTTGCTTCCTTGCATCTTTCTGTATCTTGCAGGGTAATCTCTCTCAAAAACCAACTTTACTTAGTATGTGTCTCTTCTACTTTTCAACCTTCAATATCTGCCTCTTGCTCTCAGAACAGACTTACTAGTGTGTTCTACAACTCTCTTTATGATTTATCTAGGGCCATCCCTCCAACCTCATCAGAGATTGTTTCCTCTCTATTCTTACATCCTGTTACGTTGCATACTTTTTAGTTCAACTAATATAGCATGGTATCATTTTTATTAGGCACCCCACCTTTACCTGCCTACATCCTTCTCATTCATCAGGGCTCACTTTGTCTTAATGTCTTCCTTCAAAAGGCTTCCCTAACTATGTAATAATTAACCCCCCAACATCCCATGGCACACTCTTCTCATGTATCAGAGCATCTAACGCACATTATTGAAGTTGCTTTATTACTCCCTTTCAAGCATTTAATTCCACGAGTGCAAAAACTGTATTTGCTTTGTTTAGTGCTTCATACAATGCTGGCCCATAGTAGATGCTCAATTACTATATGTTTAATGGGTGAACTATGTTTGGTTTACTATATGCAGTTGACCCTTGAACAATATGGGTTTTGAACTGTGCAGGTCCATTTACACATTGATTTTAAAAAAAAAAATACAGAGCAATACTATACATGTGTTTGCTCTTCCTTGTGATTTTCTAAATAACATTTTCTTTTCTCTATCTTGTTATAAGAATACAGTGTTTAATACATAGCATACAAAATATGTGTTAATCAACTGCTTGTGGTCTTAGTCAGGCCTCTGGTCACCAGTAGGCTTCTAGTAGTTAACTAGAATCAGATTCTAGTAGTTAACTAGGAATCAAAAATTATACATGGATTTTCGACTGTGTAGATGGTGGGGTCGTCAAGTGCCCCTAACCCCTTGCATTAAGGGTCAGCTGTATTTCTAGAGTGAGCATCAGTGTATAAGGCACTGTTCTATGCAACATAAAGATAACTAAGACACATTCTTTCTCTTCAGGTAGCATTCTGTTTGGTGTGTGTGCGTATGTGTGGGCCTGATAAGTCATGACACAAATCCTAATATAAGGGACTATCACTAGGACCAAAGAGACTCATTCATAAACAAGTGGTTACGGGGATTTAGTCTCAGAGATCAGAGGTCATGGAATCTCTTGGAGATCAGAGTTCATTGTGGGACATTTCGTTTAGTGTTTTGGAAGGTAGCTTTTTCTTTGAAAAGCTAGCTTTTAATTAGCTTTTTTGATAAATGAATAAAACATGGCTTTGTTCCCTTTATGCTTGTGCTTCAGTTTAAAAGAATAAAAATGATTATCATATTCATCTGTCTCATACTGAGGTCAACAAAATATTTGATGTATACTTAAGTAGTACTGTAATTATAGTTTTTATTTTGTTAGGCAGGTTGTATCCAGATTTTGTGTATGCAGGTCTGTGATTATAAGAATCCATTTCTAATTGCTTCTGTGAAATCTATGAATCCTTTTTTTGTACACCGTCGTGTCCCCCTAGGTGTTGACAAACTAGATCCATTAGCAATCACTAATGTTCTTTGAAGCTTACTTGACTTTGACTTAGAAGTGTTACATTCCCATTCATTTCATGAATATTCCTCTAGTGATTTTTCTAAACCTGGGACATAATATGGATCTTATTTCCACAGAAAATTATGGATATTATCAGTAATTGCTCTATTACCAGAAGGAAAAAAAATATATATTTAGATTGTAGAGTCTCAAGGTATTTCAAAAGATCTTTTGAAACAGTGATTCAATATTGGTAATAAATGTAGTTTGCATGCAAATAATAGTTATTATACTTTCTTGTGTAACATTTAAGCTACAGGATACTGAAGTTCTCATTTCCTGTTTGGAGTTTTCCATGTAAATGTAATACTGTTCTTTAATCTGAAGAGCTACAGATTTCCATTTTATTGTATTAAGCATGCAGTGGAATGATAATGTTTTGATGTGATTTTTAAAAAATTACTATTTCAAAGGTCTAAAAGAAGGCTGTGCTTCTTTCACATTGCACCCTCTTATTCTGTTCTTTGTTAATACCCTATATAATTGTCTCCCTAATTTGAAGTTTACTCTGTGGATGGGCTCTGCTCTTTCTTTTTAGTGGCCCACAGACTCCTCCCTGATCCTATTACCTGCCACTTCTGTAAGGGTTTTGTAAGTCAGATGTGAAGAACCAGCTTGCAGACCCAGAGAATGTTCATGATGGCAAATTTGTCTTTCTAAGGTGCTCTGTGAGACTGCTCATATAGAAAGGCACGTAAGAAGAATAAATTTTCTTATGTATTCATCATCTTTACTTCTTAATTGGCCATATTATAATTTTTATCTTTCTTATCTTTCATTTAGGTAAATGATTAAAAGAAAGATCAAGCCTCGTTTCAAACTACTTAATTAGCTATTTTGTCATGTGTTCTTCTGATATACTCAATAAGCTGCTTCTGTGAACCATCATACTATACAGATGGAAATACTGAGGCAAGATAGCTTTAAAGCAATAGACATCTTATTTATTTAATTTTAAAGAGATTTAGCAAAGCTTGAACTCAAACAAAAAGTTAGGCATATGCCTAGATTGGTGTTCTGTCAATGGATATTTCTTTAACCGTATGTTATGAATAAGAATGGAAGAATTAAAAAATAATTTGACAGGAATGCTAAGTGCTCAATTTTAGTCCCTGCTTTGTCCCTCATTAAATGGAGGACCGAAGCTCTCCCTCCATCTCTAAAATGAGATCACTGCTTTGGTTTCCAGCACTTCCAAAATTCATCTAAGTTTAAAATATATTTCATTTTTTGAATCAACATGGACCTTTCTATATTCTCTCACTTATTTTCAGTAGCTAGTTTCTAAGTACTGTCTTTATGTCAGGCACCTTGCTAGACACAGGGATGGAGCAGTCCTTGTGCTGTGGGGCCTGGGTCTAGGAGGAGACAAACATCACATAATCACACAAGTAAACAGCCAAATAGAAATTGTGATTAGTGCTGCAAAGATGTCATGGAGGGTGTCTAGGGAGGCGATAAGATAATGAACCTAAATTGGATTGTGAGTTGGGACTTGTTTCTCCAAGAGAGCAAGAACTTGAAGATGAAGCCTAAGGAATGAGGAAGCCATTGCCAGATGAAGAGTGTAGCCAGTATTCTAGGTAGAAGAGAGAATTCATGGAAATTGTGTGTGTGAAATTGCCCACAGGTCTAACACATGGTCTGAGATGAAGTTGGAGAGAGGGCAGCACATACATCATGGGAAGCCTGAGGCAAGAGTAGGGCTTTCCTTTTAATACAATAAAAATCTGAGAGGGACAGAAATTGAAAGAGGGAGGTAGGTGTGGAAGAAAGGTGTATACAATGTACTGAAGATAAGATTTGGGATGGGTGAAAGGTTTTTTATAAACCTTTTATAGGTTTTATAAAACCTTTTGTTTTATAAAGATTTGCCTTTTTTAAAAAGGCTGGGTTCTCAAGGGGTTAATTTCAGGTAAGAGTACAATGGAATTTAGGAATCTTAAGATGTTACTTAAAAGGTTCATGTACCTCCCCAACTTGAAGATTACTGATATAAAAGACAGTGCCTGCCCTCAGAGAGTTTGTAATCCATTTGGAGAGAAAAGACATGAACATGAACATATGAAAAGTTAATTAATCATGAAAGATTTAAATAACAATACAAGACGATAATAGAGGAACTATCATAAGCAAGTCTTGTACAATTCTTTAGTCAATTGAGTAGACAATGACTTGTCAGAAGCCCATGATAGGGAATTCTTTTGGGATCTTGAAAAACTAACAGAATTTGAATGATTTGAAAGGAGAATTTATGACATCTCAGGACTAACAGTATTGGAGATTATAGAAAGGAAAAAGTGGAAGGTATTTTGAAGTGATTGAGATTTGGTGGAATAATCAGAAGTCAGGAAATCTGCAAGGAATTGCTAGCCTTCAGAATCTGTACTTTAGTATATAGGTCATAAGACCATTGTAGGCTTTGGAGTGGGGGATGCTAGAATCAAAGTGACATATCAAAAGTATCTAAAAAGAGCCTTAACGAAGTGATCGGAAAGAAGAAATGGTCCCTTAGAAATTTAGAAGCCTTGAGTCAGAACCCTGGCCTGAGTCAATTAAGGGCTAGAGTGATGGAGTGATGAATATGAAACTAGGAAGGAAGAAGTATTTTTGAAAGATCAAATGAAAGTTTAAAACAAAAAAAAAAAAAAAAGAAAAGACAGGACAGGACTGGGTAATTGTTTGGATATAGAACTCAAGAAAAAAGTGAGGAGTCTTAGCAGAAATTAGCATGTCATAAATTTGGGAAATGGTTTCTATGATCATTTAATCAACTGGGATGCTTGATGAACTATAATTCATTAAGTTAATAACAACATTTTCTAATAAGATATATAGCTTAAACACCAACTGGAAATACTGTCTATACCTAGCCTACATTTCACTTGCTGGTTATGATGGTAGATGAGAACATCTCTATTTCCACTGTTGTCAAATCCTGGTATTTTGACCTGCTAATATAGCAGGCTGGTGTTTACCTTATTTGCCATTATTTACTCACCCCCTCACTAATGTAATATTTCTCATAAACTGGAAAATACAGTACTCATTACTTATTGGCCATACTTCATTAATGTGATTCTCCCTGTGGCTGTCTTCCAATAGATTCAGCTTGGGCCACGATGACCATATGTAACTGCTTCTGTAACTTTTCTCTGCCCAGGAAGTAAAAGTGTAACACTTGTCAGAAGTATGGACTGTCTCACATATATTCCTTCTTTGTCTTTATTCAGTAATAGCCTTTCAAAAATCAAAGTTCAACCTAGCTCCAGTTCATTTCCAAACAATGAGTTTGATTTAATATGTTTACAACCAAAATATCTTATTTATTATTAGAAAATTTTTCAAAGTGCTTTCTAAAGTAAATATTTTAATAAAATTATTCCAAATTAGGAAAACCAAACAAAAAAGAAAATTAGAATTAAAATTAGTCATAGTCATACCATCCAGAGATAACTACAGTTAATGTTAGCATATATTCCCACCAGCTTATTTTTTCTGCATATACCTAAAATATAACTTCTTTTAAAGAAATGTGATTCGTATTTTATATATTGAAGATGTGATCATTCTATATGTACTGTTGTATCACCTGCTTTTCTGAAATCTTAATTTGTTTAAAAGTCTTTTCAATGACTAATCAACATCATCCCTATAACCTCTATGATATTTTATTTCAGTAACTTTCTTGTTTTGTATGTTTAGATGGTTCTCAGTGTTTTCTACTATAAATAGAGTTGTAAAAATTTGCTGTTGTACATGTGGAGATATAGGAATATTTTATTAAACACTGTTTAAGTGTATATATATACATACACATATATGCATTGTGTATATATTCACACACTTATCTATTTTTTAGAGTGACATTATTTCTAAAAGTGACATTTTTGGGGTCAAAATTTATAACGTTAAGACTTGTCATACATAATTTCAAACTGTCTTATATCCTCAAGAGGATATGTGAAAAGCCATTTCCACAACAATAAATCGATGACCAGTCTACTAGCAAGAACATATATCTTAGTTTGCATTTGGGGGGGTGACCTGTAGGTGGACATTATATTCTTGTTATTGCTCATTTGTGCTTTTTTTATTTGAACTGCCTATTCATATTCTTTGCACATTTTCCATGAGTATTCAAGTCAATTTCTTTTTTTTAAAGATTTTATTTATTTATTTGACACAGAGAGAGATATAACAAGTAGGCAGAGAGGCAGGCAGAGAGAGAGGAGGAAGCAGGCTCCCTGCTGAGCAGAGAGCCTGATGCGGGGCTCGATCCGAGGACCCTGCGATCATGACCTGAGCCGAAGGCAGAGGCTTTAACCCACTGAGCCACCCAGACGCCCCTCAAATCAATTTCTTAAATATTCTTTTTGATCATCAGCCAAACAACCAGGGTTTTTTTTTTAAGATTTTATTTATTTATTTGAGAGTGAGTAAGAGAGAGAGCATGAATAGAGGGATAGAGGGAGAAGCAGACCCCTAACTGAGCAGGGAGCCAGATGTGAGGACCCTGAGATCATGACCTGAGCGGAAAGCAGGTGTTTAACTGACTGAGCCATGAGCCACCCAGGCACCCCAACACAACCAGTTTTAAAAGATTATTAAAATAATTAGATTTGTGTGTCTGTCCTTAACATTGCAAAATAATTTTCTGTGCCATGGCCAAAAAGTCAAGATACCACACAGCTGGTATTGTTTAACATTAATAACTTAATGCTAATTTCAATAGTAATTTAGTGCTAATTTTACTAAGCTCTTTATTGAATGTCTTAATTAAAATTAATAAAAGTAGTGACATTTACCAACATTATCTTATATAAATTATTTTTATTCTTTTATAAGGACTATCTTCATAAAAACACCTAAATGTATCAAAAGAGATATATCTTGTAAAAGTTATAAAATTAAATGTAGCCCTACACCACCACTGAGGGTGAACTTTATTTTCTCCAATATAGGAGTGGGCGGCATAATACAGAAATTTTCGAAGGTAGTGTGATTAGTCATAAAAACTGAAATTTCCACTCACACACCTTACAGGCAAAAGGGACTGAGTTTTTACTCTTCTCATGTTGGTACTTCTTCTCAAGTGTTGTGTTTACTGCTTGCCAAAATGATGCCTTTCAGTTTCTGACACAAAATCTTAGTTAATTAAAGAGTAAGAGAATTTCCCCCCCCCGTAACCAGAGTTACGGGGGGGGGAAATTTAGGGATATGGGAACAAGTTGAGATTGACTGTGGGAGATCAGAATATAATGGTGTTCATTGTTTTACTTCCTCATTTTCTTATTGAATTGATGTTTCTTAAATTGTATTCTGTAATTGTAACTGAAAATGAATTAATAGTTAACATCAAACCCATTTATTGGTTCAAATGGTTGTAAAATAGGAAATATAAAATTTGTGTTCATTAAGGGATTTGCTTTCGGATACACTGATTTTTCAATTTTATTTTTAATGTAAGAAATGACTCATCAGATAAAGGTTCATTGAGGTAGAAGTCAGAGGAAAGATAGGATCAATTAGGATAGGTAGGATAGTGGGATGAACATATAATTTGTTGGTGTATAAATTTTATCAGTAATGTTTTAGTGTATGACTAATGACCTGTAATCACTAAATACTTTAACATTGTTCAGCTAATCCAAATATTGAAGCTGAAATCTGATTTCGGCTCAGCATCTTGATCTCCATAATTTAAGTTATAGCAACAATAAGAAAAAGTAGCATCTTAGAGTAGTAACTCTTCTAAAAATAATATCCACATTTGGTTCTGGGATTTTTACTGCAGCCTGAGATTATAAGTGTATACAGTGGGTACCTAATGGCACCAGTTACATGTGATATCTATATTCTAGACTCTATGCTATTTGCTGCTCCAGACTGACATCAAATAAGAAACTATTCCTGACATCGAAATAAATAGCGATTGTCATGGGGCATGGAACTTGGCAATAGCACTTGCAGGTTAATCCAAAATTTTGGAATACAATTTCCATATTCCTTTGTATTTACATATTTGTTTTGGATAGATGGCTATATATAAACTGTATTGAATTTATATATAGATATAATAAGTACTGTTGTGAAACTCTATATGTAACCATCAACTAATTATGAGTTTCAAAATATTTCAAATGATTTCACAAAAGTATATGTAAATAATAACACTGCAGTGATATTTTCTGTATAATTTATGATTTAAATGAAGGCATATTTTTTCCTTGAAATCCCTTCATTCAATAAAGTCCTAAGGAAATAATAAGGTGATTAGTTAATCAAGATGTCAGCCTATCTGTTCTTCATTGCGTGTGCCGCCATCAAAAGAACTGTGCTTAGAATCCAAGAGCAAATCATGACGTTTACATTCTCAGGCATTCATCTTGGGCTAAAGAATTTGAGAATTGAAATCTTGGCAAAGGTTGACTTATAGGTAAGTACAATCACTTGAGAATTTCACATACCATGTTCAATTTATCCTTAGCAAAAACTTTTGCACTGGTGAAACAGAACATTTTATGCTTTTCACAGGTAAGAACAATCCATCTGAGTGACTCCAGAGTGATTGCAGGCTTCAGTTCTCACTCCCAAACTTTTTTAAGGGAACATTGTTATACTAGAAAGATCTTTTTAAGGGCACTTGACTTATTTTAAGTCAGGGCAGGATATTTCTTTACAGCCACAATAAAATCTGTAATGAATTTGAGATGTTTGTGTATTCTATTTAATTCAATCCAATAACTATAGTAGGTGCTGCCTGGGAGATAAATATGTATATGCTATTCTTATTGTCAGAGATTAAAAGGTATATTACATTATTAAATTCTGTAATGTAGGATGGGAAATTGTAGAGTCAAGAAAAAAAGGCATTTAAAAAATTGTACTGGGAGTGAATCTGAAAAAAAATATCAAGTTTTAAATCTAACAGAGAGCAAATAGCATTTATAATGAGTCTTAAAGAAAGGAAAGTTTGGATAATCATAAATGGGGGTAAGGTATCTAATGCATAGGGCTGGTTTCTGGAACAGCAAACAAGCTATCAAAAAAAGTAGAAAACTAAAATTAGAAATCCAACATTATTTTTTATAGGAATATTGGGAAAACATTATGTTTCTTTGAGGAAAACATATCTTTAAAGACCTTGGTTAAAACTTTAGTTTGAGAAGATTTATCTACCAATGCTGATTGGGAATGGATTTTATCAGGAAAATTGTAACTATAGCCTCGGCAAGAATTAATTAGGCAATATTGGAATAAAAAGCATGTAAGAGGTATTATGAAGGTAGACTATTTATGATTTAGCAACTTATTGAACACCTGCCTGAATGGAAAGGAAGAAGGACAGGTGATTTCAAGCTGGTGGCTAAGAGATTGGTGGCACCACAATAAAAAATACAAGAGGCAGGATGAGTTAATGGCCTTAGAGAAAAACAATACGTTTATGAACATAGTGAAGCACTATGCTGTTGCCAGCTTAAGAGCCCTATGAAGTTGTACAACAGGCTGCCGGAAAGCTATGTCAGGAACAGAGAAAGAGAAAAGGGAAGAGCTCATGAGGAAAGAGGCATAGAAGTAATCATAGAAAGAGAAGAGTCAGGAGTACAAAGAGTGAGGATGAGGAAGCTAGTGTAACCTTCAGCTAAGCAGATTCTGTGGAAAGGTGGAGGAGCTGAAGAACGGAGACCATGAAGATGTGAATGATGTTCCTGAGCAGAAATCCCTAGGAAGATGTCCCTGTACTGATGGAAACGTCTCTCTGTGCTGTCCAGTGGCCAGCAAGCACATATGACTACTGAGAAGCTGAATCTTGCTTAATTTTAATTAATTTAAATTTATATAGTCATATATGGCTAATGACTATTGAACTGATAAGTACCATTGTAGAGACTTAAAACACTTGTCTTACCACAGTCATTTTTCCACTCAGCCACCAAATGACATCCCTGAAATATAAATTGGAACATGTCCTTCCCCTGCTTAAAATTCTCCAGGGGTTCTTCAGTGTCTGGGAATAACATCCAAACTACTGAATCATGGCTAACGGAGGTGTCTCCAACTTCGCTCCCCCCAACTAAAGCTCTAGCTACAACAGCCAAGTTCCCTAAATACACTGATCCTTTTCCAGGTCAATGCCTTTGTCCTTGTTTCTCTAATTCTTCCTGCTATTTCCTTCTGCTCCTTGTAATACCCACTTCCTTTTGGTCGTTCAACTCATCTCTGTTTAAGTGTCATTCCTCAGAGATGCCTTCCTTGAGCCCCTCATCTAACTTAGTCGAATCGCCCCTATTATTCTCCAACTCAGCACTCAACTTACTTCCTTTATGCCACTGATCATAATTTGTACTCATTTATTTCTTCCCCCAGCCTCCCTGCTGGATTGTAAAGTTCTTAAGGGCGAAGATCATGTGTGTCTTACAGTTCTCATCCCTATCAGAGTGCCTGGCATATGGTATGTGTGCAATAATTATTGGCTGAGTGTTGATCAAATATCAAAAAAGACTGCCTGATGATGAAAGAATATGTGAGTAATGAACAGAAGTTTCCATAAATAATTTTCTGTTGTTGCTAAAGGAGCGCATTTCAGTAAATGAACACTCAGAAAAAACTTACACAGATTGGTAAAATATATACCCCCAAAATTCCATTTAAACAGAAGAAACTAAAATAATATCAGTTGAAAGACACAGTTTGGATGGTACTTAATGGAGAAGGAATTTCCATAACTTTTATACTTTACAAAGCCTCAAGTCTAGAATTCTCAGCCTCTTTGCTTCTACACGGTTTCTTCCTACTCTAGAGGAAGATTGTGTTTCTTAGCTACAACTCTAATTCCTGCTTCTGATTTGTTCTTTGAACTTCTATGACCCTTGAAAGCATTGGAAATTTTTTGCTCAGGGTATTTTCTGGAATTGTCAATAATAATGGAAGGTAGACACTACTGTTATTACTATGTAGAAAACAAAATAAAATAAAACCTGTGGTTCTCAGATTGGCATTTTATTAGAAAAAGAGAACGGATATGTTATTGCTTGGAAAAGTATGAGAAATAAGGATCAATTTTTCACTCAGAAAAACAGTTGTTTACTTTCATTGTATGAGTGAAATAAAGTAGCTGACCTGTTGAACTTCTTCCATTACTTAAGTAACCAAGGAATAATACTTTCAATAAAATTTTATTTCAGTAGGAATGAAATTGATGGCGCAACATTTTTAAGTTTTTAAAATAAAAGACCTTTGTCTAAGATATATCTTTTAAAAGATAAACATAAAGAGAACTACATATACAAAAATCAGTTTTTTTCTCACCATTGAAAATGAGGGTTCATAAAATAATAGTAATAATGATAATAAAAATAAGTAAATAAAATAAGGGGTCATGTCTACTAATAATTCAAAAAGAAACACTGTGTCCAGGGCAGCCAGATGATTTTTTTTTTTTTGGTGTTATGCTTCCTGTTCCACTGCTATCATTGTTTTAAAAATGAAAACAAAAAAAAAAAGAAAAAGGAAAAAAGAGGAAGAAAGAAAGAACATAATATAACCCTATAGTTTGTATGAAGTGGGCAAGTTTTTACTCCCAGAGTATGAGGAGTAAAAACTTGCCCATTTAATTTTTATTTCCAAGTCTAAGTTAAAAATTAAATTCCATGTATTTAATTTTTTATGCCAATGTATAATCTTTATGAATAATAAGGGTCTAGGAAATAAAGTTGGATTCTAAGAATAGATTCTAACTTTACCTTTATTCAAATACTTATAGATCCTCCTTCATCTGAGACTCAGTCCCATATCCAAATGGGTGACTACAGGAGTCAGTTGGAAAATCATAATTTCTTAAATGGGCATAGATAATATAAGTATAGATAACATATGTGATTTATTTTTAAATGATATTTTAATAATATAAAATTAAGCTTTAATTATAAAAAAACAGTCCAGTTACGGACTGTCCCCAAACTGTAGGTAATCTTATGAATAATACTATAAAATATCTTTTCTTTTGAAATCTTTTTTCTAATTCCTTCATCTTTTTATTGAATTAAATATAGTCACCCCATGACCCTTACTTATTAGCAGGCTGTGTCTATTAAATTAGATAATCATAAAACTTCCCCACATGGAAATACTGCACTTTCTGGTTAATGTCCTACATTAAAGAATGGAAGGAAAGTGGGCCTTTGTTTTAGCAATCTGAATGATAACTTGGGATATAAAATGGGACATATTGTTTGAGTTATGAAAGGTTTTTCTGATATAATTGCTGAACTTCTAAAATGTCTATTCTGGGAAAGGATTCTTATGTGAGTTACAAAGTTTATGTCATTAATTTGTTGCTCAAGTATGCTTTCTTAGGTAGAGAATTTGAGAAAATAAAAAACAGATGACTCTCAAGTGGTGAAAATTACAGCATGAATCCTCAGAAGACTATGTGCTTCTTTTATTTGCCTCCCTTGCCCAAAGGGGCATGTTAGAAAGTAGATAATTACCTTATGAACTCATGTTGTATACACAGATGGATTGGTTAGTACGGAAGAAAAAATGCATTAATGGCCTGTGAAATGCAGATGAAGTAATTATTTAGATAGCTCCGTCAAAACACTAACTCATTCTGATCTCAAAAATTTAAATGAGTCTAAGGAACATGTGGCGTGCCCCAGTAATTTTGACATAAACATTTCACTTCAAATCATAAGAGTTAAGATACAAGTTTAATTTGTTACTTCAAATAACTATTAATCTACTTGCTGTATGAGTTAACATATTTTTATGTCAGTGTTCAGTGTGTATAATCAGACGAAATTCCATTCATCATTTGGTAATCCCTAACCAACTGCATGCTTTAGGTTATCGAAAGCATCACTTTTAGAGAAAAAAAAAACACCTCACTGTTGTGAAAATCAAGATCTCATAGGTAGAAGGAGTTAGTGGAAAAGTAATTGGTATGGTACTATATATAGATATAGATAAAGATATATAGATATATATTTTAAACACAGGAAACAAAAATTCTGGAAGGCATCCTCTTGGGCAACAGATCATATTCATTAGCATAATCCTTCCCAGATGTTACTCTACTTTGGCATCCCCTTTTTCTGTAGTTCAGAGAATATTCCATTGGCTTCTCAAGCTGCTGAATCTGATAAGTCTGATCTTTTTTTTTTTTCTAAGTTCAATGTTGTGCAGAGTACACTTTTGGAAGTTTCAAATTATTTGAAACTATTCATACTGACTTGAAATGTCTTTTACACTTGCATTTTCCTTTGTTTTAATTTTGCAAGTCTTATGGAATGGGTATGTACTGTCTAGGATTTTGCAAAAATTTTGTGCTGCTAAAGAAGACATCATTCTGAGTTTGAGGTTCTACAATGCATCAAGAGTGTAGAATTGAACAAACTGGTCTTTGCAATACTCTATAGCTGCATTGTACATTCTGCAGGAGGGGAGGTGTACACGATGTATGTTCTTACTTAAGAAGAATAAGTTGACTCTCCCACCATGAAAATATTTCATATCTTAAACATGAGTATATAGATATAAATTCTTGCTGTCTTGAAATTTGATATTGGTAAAGGATTAATACATTACACAGTGTGTCAGTTATTCAGATTAATGCTTCCAAATGTTTAGTGAGGATTAAAGTCACCAAGAAATTTGTTAAAATTTTTAAAAGAATGTATATATATATATACATTGGTGTGTGTGTATATATATACATATATATATATATACACCACGACCCACAGCAGATCAATGAAATCTAAATGCCTAGGAGTGGGGACCTGGAAATTTAAGTGATTATCTGTTGGATGATCATCAAGTTATATATTCTTGAAGAAACAGTTTATGTTATTAACAAATCAGATCTGTACTAGTAAATAGGAAAAAAGCATAAAAAGTCAAAGTAATAATTTTTACAAAGTACATGATTTGTTATTAAAAATTACAGAGCTGCGGGCAAGAGGCAAAACAAATCACAATGTTGTATCATTGTGTAGGCAACAATTTCATGTGGAGAACTTAAAGTTCTGATAATAAGGACAAGAGTCAAAGACCAGGTTAGTACGGCCTTTTTGTGGATTTAAGAGGTTACTGGAACTGGAAGCTTCCTTTAAGAGGAACATATACACTTGATGATGAACAAGAGAAGGATAGGAATTCAAGTACAAGTAATCCCTGAAGGCTATACTTCTCTTAGTACTTGTTGACCTGACAGCTAGTAATCACTTAGTTTTGAAAAAAAAAATGTATAAAAGAATTGGAGAATTTATAATAGTTTCTGAATAGTCCTCTACATCCTGATACATACTATATAGAGGGAAGACCGATAAAAGACAGATAAAAAATCCAGATTACCTTGGGATAATGGTCAGAGATTGCCATGAAAGGATGCAGTAGTTTCTTTTTCATACTCATCCTATAATTGCTCTCAGCTAGTTAAAAAAAAAAAAGACAGAGATATAAATAATTAATATTTTCCAAAAATAACAATTTTAAAGTTATATAGCAAGCAGAAAATGCTGAAAGAATTTTGCTTTAGTCAAGAATCAGTTTTTCTCTCTTTAATTGACTACAATTTCTCCAAACTATTACCTTCCTGCCTTAATAAATCATACTTCCAAAGGTAAAAGCTCATAGGTGTGTGAGTTTCACAGACACAAATCTGTTCCTTTAATAGCAAACACAAAATATGTAGGTAAGGAGAGAATCATTTAAGAGGAATGAGAATAGAGATGGGGATTTGAACATCTGATGTTTCATTAAGAATTTTAAAGAGAAGTAACATTCAAAATTGTCACTCGATCCATTGTAATTATCAAAGATAAAAATTCCTGTCTGCTGGCTAGGCACTTGATTCTGTTGCCACCCTCACTAATACTCTTGTTAAGGAAAAGTGGTTTCTAACACTTAATTTGTGGAATTAGAACCTATGACTTGAAACAAACAAAGCTGAAAAACTAACTCTCTTTTCTGGAAACCCCTGGCCATGCCCAACAGCCACTCTGGTCGCTCTTCTAGGTTGCAAGATAAACTTTAGGCTTTATTTTTTCCCAGCTTTTTTGAAGTGTGAGAGTTTAATCTCAGCCCTGCTTTACCCATGCTAAGACACACTTAGCAATAAGCCAACCAACTGATCTAAATTTGTGTGGGTAGCTACTGGGAGGGTGGTTAGGTTTTGGAAGGAGGATTGTAGAAAGAAAAAGAGATGCGGATAATTTTATTGTGAAACATCAACACTTCCAGTTTAATATGTCTACTACAAGAAATGTAAAGGAACACATTATAGCAAAACTTCACGGAGCGCCTGGGTGGCTCAGTGGGTTAAAGCCTCTGCCTTCGGCTCAGGTCATGATCTCAGGGTCCTGGGATCCAGCCCGGCGGTGGGCTCTCTGCTCAGCAGGGAGCCTGCTTCCCCCTCTCTCTCTGCCTGCCTCTCTGCCTACTTGTGATCTCTCTCTCTATGTCAAATAAATAAATAAAATCTTTAAAAAAAAAAAAAAACAACTTCAGAGTACTTGCTTTGAGACAAAATTCATTTCTGGCACTATTTTAAAAGTAGAGGAAATAGAACATGATTCCCCACCTCTTAGATGTGGACTGCACATAGTGAGTTCCTGCCAAAATGTACACAGTGGAAAAAGGGGAAAAATAACTTGACTGTGGAGAAAACAATGAAACACTACCTCAGACCAGTGATCAAGGTCAAAAACAACAGTGATAAGTCAAGTTGATAGCATCTACCCTTGATATGATGTGATGAGAATGGCACTTTATCTCTGTGTTCTTCCTCCCCAAATCCCGTTAACTCCAGTCTAATCATGAGGGAAAAAGCAGGCAAACACCAACTGAGGGACATTCTACAAGACCTGACTAGTACTCTTCACAACCGCTAACTGTCATTAAAACTGAGGAAGGTCTTTGAAACTATCACAGCTGAGAGGAACCTTAGGAGACATGGTGACTGGATCTAATGTGGTGTCCTGGCTGGGATCTTGGAATGGAAAAAGACCATTAAATCTAAAGAATTCTGAAAGATATGGACTGTGGTAATAAATCGAAGGGGTTTTTTTAAAGTTTTTTTTTTAATTTTAATTCTAGTACAGTTTAACATACAATATATTAGTTTCAGATGTACAATATAGTGATCAACAGTTACTCAGTGCTTATCATGATAAGTGTAATCTTTAATCCCATCAACTATTTCACTCATCCCCACACCCCCACCCCCTCCTCTGGTAACCATCAGTTCTCTGTAGTTAGGATTCTGTTTCTGGTTTGTCTCTTTCTCTCGTTCTCTCTTTTTTCTTCCTCTGTTTATTTTGTCTCTTAAATTCTACATATGAGTGAAATCATACAGTATTTGTCTTTCTTTGACTGACTTGTTTTCTTAGGATTATGCTCTCTAGCTCCATCCATGTTGTTGCAAATGGCAAGATTTCATTCATTTTATGGCTGATTAGTATTCCATTATATATATATTATATATAATGGTGCAGAAAGAACTTGAGAGGTATTCCATATATCTCTATGGTATAGATAGTGTGTGTGTGTGTGTGTGTGTGTGTATATATATATAAATAATGGGATACTATATATAGTAATTAATGGAGGAATTAATGGGGTAATTTATACCAATTATAGTTTATAATGGAACTATATATATACCACTTGCTCTTTATCCATTTATCTATTGATGGACATAGGGACTACTTCCATAATTTGGCTATTGTAAATGATGCTGCAGTAAACATAGGGGTGCACATATCCTTTCAAATTAATGCTTTTGTGTTCTTTGGGTAAATACCCAATAACATGATTACTGTATCATAGGGTAGTTCTATTTTTAATTTCTTGAATAACCTCCATACTGTTTTCCACAGTGGCTACACGAGTTTGCATTCTAACCAACGGTGCATGAGGGTTCCTTTTTCTTCACATCCTTGCCAACATTTGTTTCTTTTTGTTTTTGTTTTTTATTTTAGCCATTCTGACAGGTGATATCTCATTGTAGTTTTGATCTGCATTTTCCTGATAATGAGTATTGTTGAGCATCTTTTCATGTGTCTGTTGGCTATCTCTGTGTCTTTGGAAAAATATCTGTTCATGTCTTCTGCCCATTTTAAATTGGATTATTTGTTTTTTGGGTGTTGAGTTGTTTAAGTTCTTTATATAATTTGGATACTAACCCTTCACCAGATACATTATTTGCAAATATCTTCTCCCATTCAATAGGTTGTCTTTTAGTTTTGTTGGTGTTTCCTTTGCTATGCAGAAGCTTTTTATTTTGGTGTAGTCCCAATAATTTATTTTTGCTTTTGTTTCCCTTGCCTTAGGGGACATATCTAGAAAGATGTTGTTACAGCTGATTTCTGAGAAATTGTTGCCTTTGCTCTTTTCTAGGATTTTTTATGGTTTCAGGTCTCACATTTAGGTCTTTAATACATTTGAAATTTATCTTTATTTTTTTTTAAGATTTTATTTATTTATTTAACAGAGAGAGAGAGATCACAAGTAGGCAGAGAGGCAGGCAGAGAGAGAGAGAGGAGGAAGCAGGCTCCCCGCTGAGCAGAGAGCCCGATGCGGGGCTTGATCCCAGGACCCTGAGACCATGACCTGTACCGAACGCAGAGGCCCTAACCCACTGAGCCACCCAGGCGCCTTGGAGATTATCTTTATGTGTGATGTAAGAAAGTGGTCCAATTTAGGAAACAATGTGGGGTATGTGGGAACTCTATGTGCTCTCTGTCCAACTTTTCTATAAATCTAAGACTAAAATAAGTTTATTTTTTAAAAACTAGTTGACAGCTACTTAAGACTTAATATTAGAACTTTTTTGAAAACTATTGTGAGGTAAAACTACTCCTTAGATAAATGCTTCTGCCATTCTTATATAATTATATATATATATATATTTATACACACACACACACACACACCAAGTTGTAGGGTAAATGAACTACAATGTTAAATATAAAAAATAAATATAGGACTAAATTTGTCTCAGCAAAGTATTGTTCTAAAACAAAGTATTGTTCTAAGGTTTAATGTGTTAGAAAAAAATTAAATATTAATATATAATGTTTTTTAAGCCCTTGGCCAAATACTGAGAAGCATTATGTAGCACAATTAAAAGTTTAAAAAATATGTAAAGAAGTCCAATGAATTAGTATTTTGAAATCAAGAGTTCAACAGATGCCTAAGAAAAAGACATGAACATATACATATACAAATTTTAAAATATTTATGTAATTAATAAGATGGCTGTGAAATGAATGTACTCACATATTGTTGGTGGCAGTGGAAAAATTAAATAGCAGTGCAAAAATAATAACTAAAAGTCAAAAAACAACATTAACTTTGATCTTGTAATCTAATTTTTGAGAATGATCTTAACCAGAAGTGCATAACCAGAAGTGCAGTTATACAGAGGTTCATAGATTGTGGCTAATGCTTGGCTAATTGTCAGGGACTTGCGAGGAACATGATTGGAAAATTGATCCTAAGGAGGTCTGCCTAAGAAGTATTTGGAGAGACTTTTCCAGATAGGCAACGAGTTTAAAGATATTTGTATCTCATTTGAATACCGACTAACGGATGACTTCAACAGAGAAGGATTTTAATAAGTGATAGGATGACCCATTCTATGGACTTCAGTTTCCTTTCCCAGCCACTCCTGTCATTGCCCAGTAGGCTCATGAACAAAGTGGCCATGGTGACAAGGATAGAGGTTATTCCTGGGCTCGGTAAATGGACTTCTACTTATGGACAGCAATCGCTACTTCCAATGCTGAATGTCCAATTTACTAGCAATAGAGCTGAACACTGACTCTGTGATGTGCTGTGATTCTCTAAGAGGCTCAACTAGTTGGACTGTTTCCATTAGGGAAGTGGCAGTACTTATTCTTAGTAAAGTAAACACTTACTCTGGATATGGATTTGCCTTCCTTTCCTACCATACCTCTTCCAAAACTATCATCTGGGGGCGTGCTTATTGAATGCCTTATCCATTCTAAAGAGCATAACTTCTAACATAGCAATTTCCTTCCCAGTAAATGAAATATACTGGTTTTCCCATGTTCGTGGAACTATTATTCTACATATCCTACATCTGTTCCCCAAGTCTGTATTAGTTATCTATTTCTGGATAACAAATTACCCTACAACATAGCAGCTTAAAATGACAAACATTTATTATGTCACAGTTTCTAGGGGTCAGTAATATGGCTCCCAGCTTAGCTGGGTGCCTGTGGTTCAAGGTCTCTCATGAGGTTGCAGTTGTCTAGAATGCAGTCTCATCTGAAGAATTAACTGGTGATGGTAGTGGGGGTTCTTCTTCCAGTCTTAGGTGATTATTTACAGACCCTAGTTTATTACCACATGGGCCTCTCCACAGACCCTCACAACACAGTGGCTGGCTTTCTCCAGGACAAGTGATCCAAAAGAATGTGAGTTCACACTCAGTAGAAGAATCCACAGCCTTTTTCTATCCCAGTCTTGAAACTGACATCCCACTGCATCTACTATTTGCCAATCTTTCTTGCCTTCCTTTCATCAAATGCTGAATGTCTAATCTACTACCAAAAGAGCCTAACACAGAGTCTGTTATGTGCCATGATTCTCTAAGAGGCTCAACCCATTAGACTACTTCCATTATACAAGGAGCAGAACTTATTTCTACTAAAATAGACACTTATTCCGGACATCTACTGTACTCTATTTGGTGGAAGTGAGGTGCTAAATCCATGAGACTACACAAGGGTGTGAAGGCCATGAGGTAGAGGTTATTGGAAGGCATCTTAGACACACCAAGTAAATAAAAATTTGTTTAAAATGTAGATCTCATGTTAAATGTACTTGTTACAAAAAGATTTTAAAAAGAGAAAAATGTATTTTAAAAAAACATTCTTTTTATCATGACTTATATTTCACTGCTGTGAAATTTTAACAACTTGAATGCCAAGCAATAGGGCAACAAATTTGTATATTAAAATAAAAGTTAAAAAAAAACACTTAAGGGGCGCCTGGGTGGCTCAGTTGATAAACATCTGCCTTCGGCTCAGGTCATGATCCCAGGGTCCTGGGATCAAGCCCCGCATCGGGCTCCTTGCTCGGCAGGAAGCCTGCTTCTCCCGCTACCATTCCCTCTGCTTATGTTCCCTTTCTCGCTGTGTTTCTCACTGTCAAATAAATAAAATCTTTAAAAAAAAAAACACTTAAAATAATCATGTATACTACATAGTATAATGGAAAATTATTATAAAATGATCTTAAACAGAAAGGCAGAAAAAAAATTATCCAAATATATGTATGGACAAAGCTTGGAAAGAAAGCCTGTCATTGCCCAATAGGCTCATGAGCAAAGTGGCCATGATGACAAGGATAGAGGTTATTCCTGGGCTCAGTAAATGGACTTCTACTTATGGACAGCTATCTGTCTACTTCATAAAGCAAAATAAGGGGCACTTGGCTGGCTCAGTAGGTAGAACATGTAGCTCTTCATCTCAGGATTGTGAGTTCAAGCCCCACATTGGGCATGAGGCCTACTTAAAATAAAAAAAATATAAAAATAAAATAAAAATAAAACAAACTTAAAAAGCAAAACAATGTACTGAGTTAGACTGGTATTATTATTATTATGGTTAAGGTTTTTTTCCCAAAAATAGTTTAATATTGTTAAAAATATTTTTTACATATTTGAAAATGAGAGAAATGGCACTATGTTGGTAATGTTTATGTTAGTCTTTTATTTATCTGTAAGAAACATATTATTCATAATATAAATTCATGTTATGAACTATTATAAAATGGGCATGACTAAGAGTATGGATGACTCATTGCAAACCTTTTATCACTCATGGCATGAGGTTTTTAGTAACATCATTCCAATGTGTATAGAATCCACAATTTTGTACCATGTGTTTTCTTGTGTACATTCTGAAACTGGGCTAAATGTAATTAGGCATTATTCATACTGCTACTTCTCATTCAAAATGGCAGGTACAGTCATACATATTTTATTATTCTATCCACTCAAGACTGTGCCTATTATCCCACTAAAAAATGTACTAACAAAAAGTGGATTTGTTTCCTGCAACCTCTTTACGACACTAAATCAAACCATCTGTAGTAATGTTTTTTTTTCTGCTTGGGAAATGATCGTTAACATATGGCAGCGTCAAATGACTTTAATTTATCTTTCATTAAGCAAGAAACAGCATGTCATCTCTTCAGTAGCCTGGAGATTGTTTGCCTTTTTCATTATGAATCACTAATCAAAGAATATTGCCCACTACTCTTCCCCATATGATATCAGAAAAATTTAGAAATTCAGACTTAACAGAAATATCAACATCATTCCCAAAGCCAGAGCAGTAGTGTGAAGGTAAACGGTGAAATTTCACTGTTGTCCCCTATTGGAAGAACCCCATTCTTGGTCAAAGTTCCCTAATGCTCATCTTTTAAATAATCAGGTCCCTGTAGGTGCTAGCAAACCAGAGCCACCTCCTTTATAGCTGCCAGTAAGGCAGCTTACAAGGATTAGGACCTTTCTGAGTTTTCCTGTACTTTATTGACTTTTTTTTATAATCCATAGACTTTTACAAAAACTTTTCAGTGTCAATTCTTAAATTTTTATCATCCTAGCTGTTACATGAATATACCCATGCTCGTTGCAAAAACCCCAGAGTACAAGAATACATATTTTTCGACTTCCCCCATCTGACGTTGCTACAGATAGCTGATACACAATTGATGTGATTCTTCTGAGACATTTCTATATGTGTGTACCCATGCTTGTGCATGCACGCACACACTCAGACACACACTCACACACATTTTAGTGAAGATCTGAATAAATGGAATCAGGTGTAAGTTATCTGACACATGACAATGGGCCTTGGAGTTCCCTCCAAGCCAGTACACATAAATCTGCTTACTTTATTACTTGCAAAATATTCTATAATTTGGCTGCATCTTAATTTATTTAATTCTTGCTTTTGATAGATATTTACTTTCAGCCATGGACATCCAGGAGCCCCCTCCGTTTTGACTTTCTGTTTTTTACATTTCTCCCGTGATCCTGTTTAAAAAGCTGAAACTAATCCCCCGTGTCATTCCTTCCCCAAGTGCCTAACCTAATGAAGTTTTATTGTTATTTCTATCACTTCAGAAATGTTAGGACTACTAAGAATGTCAATCTTTCTTCCCTATTAACTTAAAGTGAGGCATGTTTTTAAAATTGATGACGTTACCTGGGAATTGAATTTTACCCTATTTATAAAGATGGACATGACCACTGTTTGTAGACCATGGATATGAGACACCTCAAATTGGGTGACATCATAATGAAGGAAATGAATGTTTAGTTTGTTGAGACTGTCTTCCATATTTATATTATTTGATCAATGTAAAACATCATTATGCAAGAAATGTATCTTTATCAATAGTATCTAGTCCCAAATAGGTCCAAAACCATATTGTGGTTTCGTAGAGCTCTATTCCTAAAGATGAAAAGCACATAATTTAGGATACATGTGTAAGGGTTTTGTAATTCATCGTCAGGTTTACTTTGTTACTCTAATGCTCCTCTTATCCTTTCTCCAGCTGACATGAACACCACAAAGCCTCTTCCTCAGCCTCTAGCTTTAAGAACAATTTAATAATGTGTTAACCCTCTTCCTCACTATATGACATCTCTTAATTTCCTGTCCATAAGAATTGAGCAAAAACACCCTCTTTATTGTGGATTAAAACTATAAGGCTAGGGAATAGGTGTATTTTGCAGCAAAATATGCTGCGGTCTCTTTTAATCACAATAGCAGCGACAACTAGCAGGCTTCCCGTTCTGCTTGGTTGGCCAAGCAGACAATTACAGGTGTCCCATTTGAGAGACTACCTGCTGCAGGCTGGTCCATGACCTCCATCTTCAACCTCATCATTCCACAGCACTGAGCAGAAATGGTGATCACCCCCATGTCTCCTTGCTTCACAGCAGTTCTTTGATTGTCTTCAAACTGTAAATGAGTTTTGCAAATTAGGTTAAAAAGTTTCCCAAATATTCAAATGCTAGTCTTCCCTCAAGCTATTGTCCCAATTTACTCCTTTCTTTTCAGTTACAGAATGAATGAAATTGACCACTGTGTTCATTTTCTCACCACCTACTCTCCTTAAATACATAAATTTAGTTTCTGTCCCCATATTTTAGAGAAACTGCTAAATACCAATTTTTAAAAATTCTCCCTTCCTGATTTTTAGAAATATTCTATAATCATTGTGGATAACTGCAAAAGACAATGAATTATAAAGATACAAAAAATATAATCTCACAGAAATAAATACTGTGGGCCTCTGTTTCTTTGTTTCTTTTTTCTTTTCTTCTCTTTTTTAAGGATTTTGTTTATTTGAGAGAGAGGAAGAGAGAGAATACGAGCAGGGTGAGGGGTAGAGGGAGAAGCAGACTCCTTGTTGAGCAGGGAGCCCGATGTGGGGCTTGATGTAGGGTTCCATCTCAGGGCTCCGAGGTCATGACCTGAGCTGAGGGCAGACACTTAACCAACTGAGCCACGTAGGTGCCCTTGTTTTTCTTTTTAGGTTTTTTTTGTTTGTTTTTGTTTTTGTTTTTGTTTTTGTTTTTACTGTGTTTATAAATGTAACAAGGGGTGCCTGGGTGGCTCAGTCATTAAGCGTCTGCCTTTGGCTCAGGTCATGATCCCAGGGTCCTTGCTTAGCAGGGAGCCTGCTTCTCCTTCTTCCACTCCTCCTGCTTGTGTTCCCTCTCTTACTGTCTCTCTCTCTGTTCAATAAATAAATAAAATCTTAAAAAAAATGTAACAAGAACATTTTTCTGTACCATTAAAATTCCTTAGAAAGTGATTTTCAAGTACCGCATTAATTTCATTACTTACTAGTTCTTCCTTAGTTTTTTAGTGTTTGATATTACAGGTGACTCTGCAATAAACATTTGATCAGTCATGTTTGACCACATCTCTCCTATTTTCAATTAGATATATTCAGGAAAGTGGAATTGCTGAATCAAAGGATATTGCTTCCCCCTCTTCCTCTGCCTGCCTCTCTGCCTACTTGTGGTCTCTCTCTGTCAAATAAATAAATAAAATCTTTAAAAAAAAAAAGATATTATGGTGAAGCAGTAGCCACAGTGTCGACACACTCAATAGTTCTGATTAAGATTTGTAGTTTTGCTTCATATGGCTTCTGAATATTTAGTGTTAAATTAATTGCTTGTTTCACACTTTGTTTTTAGTGTCTTTTTAGAAATTATTTGTAATTTACTGTTGATGTAACAAAGCTATTGAGTATTTTTTTATCACATATTCAGGCATAATGAACTCTTATTAATTCCACCAGTTTTAAAATTGGCCTTTATAGCTAAATAATTCTGTTGTCTACAAATACAGACAATTTGTTTCTTTTCCCATTATTGTCTTTTGTTTAAATGCTTCGAGTCTAATTGTGTTGAATTGACTTCAAACCAGTATGAAATAATTATTGTTGTTATGAACGTTCTTGTTTTGTGTTTATTACTTATGAAGATGTCTCTAGAGTTTATTGCTAAGTATGATAGGACTATTGATTTGAGACTTGTTATTTTTCCTAATCAGATTAAGGATTCCTGGTTTTAAAATCATTTTAATTAGGAAAAGTTGGCAGATTTCAGGCTTCTCCAGATCTATTTAAATATATTTTTTCTCAAAGATTTCTTGATATTAGTATGTATTTAATTCCTCGAATGGACCCTACTTAATGTGAAAAGTTTTTTTTCCTTTCATGCACTACTGATTTCATCCTGGTATTTTATTTAGGATTTTTCACATAAATTATTTTGCTTTATGGTTTTAATTTTAACCATCTTTATCATATTTTGCTATCCATGTTTTCCTAATTTTATAAAACAAATTAGCTAGCTTTTCATTATTTTCAAGTTCTATAACTTTTTGTATATATATCAGAAAATAACTTTGTTATAAAAGTTTAAGTTTTAAGTTTAAGTTAAGTTAAGTTAAACCCCACCCCAGTAGTCCTTATTTGCATATAGTTCTTTAACATATTCTGTCTTCTTGGTTTATTGGACAAAATATTTCTCTCACTTCTTAAATTATTATTGCTAATTTTTCTGAAAAGTATTGATTTCAAAGAAATTCTAATAATATATAAAAATAATAATATTATCTTTAATATTAAAATCAATAAATTATGTAATTATTTATTGTCCTTTTAGGTTTACTTATATTTTTATTTCCTCATTGGATTTGTTAGAGTCTCAAAGAGACACATATATTGGATTTATCAATCAGTGATCAATTCTAAGGCTTTTCTGTTTCTAATCAACTTCTTTTTATCATTTTGGAAATCATTTGACTCTTATGGGTCAGCAATGACTACCTAATCTCCTAACCTTCTGAATCCACAAGAGCATTCCTTCTAGTCACCGAATGTGTCTCAGCTGGACTTCCCTGATGAAACACTCCTAGTTTTTCTGTCTACTTTCACTATTTCTCTTCATCTTACTTCTAAAGTTCTTTCTGCTTTCCTCTTCCAACCCCAATTTGTGGGCTTTCTCCAAAAGCAGCTCACAGTCCTAATTTGCCCTGTAGATCTCACCCAACCTCCATTACAATAAGAAGTCAGTAAGACTGTACCCTCGTACTGACATTCTTGGTCCTTCTGCTAATATTTTCATTAAGAAGTTTCAGTCTCACTTTCACCTCAAAGCAAAGTCACAAATTTCTCATAAGGAATTCCATTTGTGATTTGTTGATTGCTGACGGAATGTAACATTTCTACTACTTCTGAATCTTCTTATCTTAGAATCCTGAAGTTTTCCAAACCTCATCCCCTTTCTTCAGCTGCAGAAACTAATCCTTTCCTGTATTTGTAGTATAGTCTCATGAAAGCATCTCCCACTGGTGCTCTCAGCACTTGAGCTAGCAAGCAAGCTTGGTGATTTAAGTGTATGTCCAATCAGGAAATGTTTTTTTTCCCCTAAATTTACTGGCGATTCCCCAAGGACTTCCTCTTTTTCTTCTTTTCTTCTTCTGGGGGAAAAAAATTGTCAGTCCTCTTACCTTGGCATGACTCTCAATGGTAAAAGCTGCCCCTGTGTCCCTGGGAGTCACTAAAGATTTTAATTCAGTAAATTTGTTCTCAACTGTGAAATCTTTGCACTGTTAGTTAATTCCTGGCACAAGTTCTCAAGAAAACACCATAATATCTTATTATATATGGCACCCCCCCAAAATGAGTCTAAAACTTAGAATATAATGGTAATAAGACATTTTTGGTAGCAGAGTAGGGATACACATAATATATTTTTTTCTGGCGTCTTTATTTTCTATAATGAATTTGAATTACTCTTATATGGAGAAAGGATACCCTGCCTTTGTGTATTTGCATTTAGTACTGTAGAACAAAGAACATTGGCCTTGAACACAGACATAACTAATTTTGAAATTCAGCTCTTTTATTTATAGTGTGATGATATTATTACATTTTCCTTCATTTTGTCACCTCTACATTGGGTGACAATGTAAGAATTCTTATTTCACAGAAATATTAATAAAGTGGCAAATCCCTTCTACCAATGGGTAATGACATAGTAGGTGCTAAAGAAATATTCATATAAAAAAAAGAAATGTTGTTATCCTCACTTAAGCAAAAAAGAAAGGAAATATTGACACACATGTAAGTAGACTCTGAGCTTAATTTCGTATGACCACTTACCACTTTATGATAACTTTGTTAATGTATTTGTTGATATCACTTACTG
The DNA here is from genome assembly GCA_028646535.1 of Procyon lotor. Lineage (NCBI taxonomy): Eukaryota > Metazoa > Chordata > Mammalia > Carnivora > Procyonidae > Procyon > Procyon lotor. Next base: position 76,160,871 of record CM053608.1, on the reverse strand, counting down.
GTTGGTTCCAGGGTGGGAATTAAATGATTGTGACCACACTTTTTCAAATAATCTGCTGCTTAATTCCTGGAGATTGTTTTTTATAGAACCAGTATGAGATTTGGAGTGCAAAAACCTGAAGTCTAGAGAGAGCAAACCATGTATTTAAATGTCTAAGTCACTAAATTTAGTGAGACACTCTGAATGCCAGCATAAGATGTCTCCATTCTTAGAGGAGGCTGCAAGAAAAGGAGGTTTAGAAATTAAAAAGAAAATGTTCATTCAGTAGAGTTATCAAAACTGATTCAGTAGTATTGAAAAAGTGATGCGAGAACTGATGGAGCATTTTTACTTAATCTGGACATTTAACTTCATTAATTTCAGTGGTGTTTGAAAAAAAAAAGGTTTATAGCTAGTAATTGCTTCTTTAGCTGGTGATGTCTTTTCATCTGCAAATTGTTTCTGGGAAAGTTTGAATGTTGGCTTTTTGGAAAATGACTTTATTTGCCACACAAAGGTCATTCTTAAATGTCAAGCATCATTTGGTAGTTGTTCGTGTTTCATTTTTTAATGTCTGGAAGGATATTTTTTTCAGATTTGTTTTTGAGGTCAACCTAGTATTTTGAGGTAGTGGGAAATTCTGGTTCTCTGCAACCATAGGGTTTGAGAAAAACATAGAGCACTGTTACACAGAAAAATTAAATTCTTGTGTGATTCAGCTGTGACCTTTACAAGTAATTAACTGATTGCTTGTCTGGTAAAGGAGTTCAGTTCTTTCTCAGCCATACTAAGAAGAATTGAGTACTGTTGTGAGAATTTTATTCTTTTATTAGAATTAGAATCAGAAAAACTTTACAGTCTGTAGAGGACATGAAAATTAATGCCTTTTCAGTTTCAGGAACTTAAGGATTGAATATATAAATTTCTCTGATTTTTCTATGCATGACCTCCAGAGTGAATCTAATATGGTCTGGTACTCACACTTCTAAATCCTTCATTAAAAATATAAATGCACCTTCTTATTTATGCTCAATAAAGGAAATTTTAGTGAAGGCAAAATTAAAAAGACATCTGTTGCCAAGGGTGAAAACATTAAGGAAGAAGCAGCATGATACATTATTCACCATTAACATCTTTCCATCATATCCAACCTCATGTTAATGACACTGTAAGATTTTGCTCTTTTTTGGGGCATCTTAATATCAATTCACATTGTGAGGCTCTTAATTTAGCATATTTTTCTTCCCATGGAGTATCAAGGAAAACCTACAAAGCTGTTGGAAGGGACCTGCAGCTGAGATTATAAAATCTCTGATCATATATTAGCCAGATTCTATATTCCACCGTGATTAACACCGTGAAGCTATATATCCCAATTTAGGGAAGTAAAACATGCAATGTGCAAGGATATAAAATTAAATTTTAAAGTTGAAAAGGATACTAGTGGTCCTATCAACTGCATGGCCTGACACGTAAGAACATAGCTTGGGCAACAATTAGAAGTGATTTTTTGAGTCCCAGACCCAAAACATCTTAGCTATAGTGATTTATAAGTACCATAACCTCTTAAAATCTCATATTTTCCATATCTAAAATGGGTTTAATAACAGAGCCTAACTCATGAGGAAGATAGCACCTAATTATAGGGCCTAACTCTTTGGAAAGAATTTTAGCAACATGGCAGAACGAGCTAATGTGGACAGATCCCAGATCTGCTAAAAACTCATGGAAAGGCTGGATAAAATGTCAAGACAGAAAAGTGAGCCAAGCTGAAAAGAAAGGGAAATGTACACATGCCCATAAAACACAATAGCAATGATAAAAGATAAAAGACACAATATTAAGGGTAGCTGAGGGATTTTAACTGTTATTATAAGTTCTATATGATAAGTTCTAAATGGCTAAGAATTAGGATTTCAGTGCTACTTCATAGAGTGGAGAGTGTCCTTAACCTACATAGGTTTGGGAAACTAAATCAATCAAACTCCATAAAACCTGAAGCCTCAAAGACTATCCTTTGCTTCAGAGGAATTCTAGAGAGACTTCACTCAATGGCCCTAGGAAGCGGTGGAAAGGAAGCTTGCCTTCATTCAGGAATCATGGTTGGGAAATAAAAATTCATTCCCCACCAAAAAAAAGAAACAAATACTAGCACATACCAGGTGTGGGTACCATGTGAATTTATACTTTTTGATGTAGCAACCTAAAACCAAGAACTTTACTGCTATGGAAGGACACTTTTACACTGAGGCCATATAGCAGTTTCACAGGGGGAAAATACTATGTAAGATGAATCCTCAATAGATATAAGATAAAATAAAACCAATGAACTATAGGAGAAAACAAAGACCTTGAAGGAGAATCTGCAGAAGCAACGCAAGGAGCACACTAAAAACTGGGAGGAAAAAAATCTTTAAACCATAAAAGATACATTTAAAGTGATTTTTAAAAAAGAGTAGAAACAATAAAGAGACAATAATACAGAGTAAAGAATAGTGAAGAAAGAATAGATATAGAACAACTTGGAAGAAAATACATTTGGAAAAACTAGAATTACCAAAAATAAAAATAGTCACTGAAATTAAAAATTCATTAGATGGCTTAAATACTAACTTGGACATGATCAAGGGACATGCTTATGAATTGAAAGATAAATCTGAGGAATGCAGTAAGATTTTAAAATTATGTCACTCTATAATAATAATAATAATGATGATGATAATAATAATAATAATAAATGTCTCCCCTTTCCCTCCCTCTCTTTTCCCCCACTCTTTCTCCCTTCCAAAGCATTTTTTCAATCACTTAACAAGGTACAAGATATAGTGATGGACAAGATAGATAAGATTTCATTCTTATGAAAGTCACATTTTAGTGGGTTAATGGATACTATTATTAAATAACAAAATCCCAAAACAGGTTTTGATACATCCTGTGCAGAAAGTTAAAATCAGGTCTTAAAAAGTAACTGTATAAGTACTTTGTATTTGGTGATCAGTGAGAATCTCTTGAAGAAAGTAAAATTTTAGCTTAGATAAAATGTAAGAATGAGTCAGCCATGGAAATATCAGAAGAGTTTCCCAATTAAAGAAATCAATTAGTGTAAAGAAACGAACTATGTGTGTTTAAGAAACTAAAAGAACGCCAGTGTGGCTAGAACATGGTGAGAAGGTGATACTCATCATCTCACCATAGAGAGAAGCATTGAGATGATGCTAGAGAAGTAGACTGTGGCCGATCATTATAGGGCTTTCCATAAGAGCCAGAATAAGGAGTATGAATTTTAGTCTAAGAATTGGAAAGACATAAAAGGACATTAAGAAGAGGACTTACATTATCTATTTTACCTTTTAAAAGATCTATCTGTGTGCTCTGTGGAGAATGGATTGTAAGCAGAGGAAATGATGGTAGAAGTGGACAGTGGGGACACTTAGGAGTTGACTGCAATGGTCCAAGTCCTGAGGGTAGCTGGTAGAGTGATAGTAGTGGGGAGGAAGAGATGTTGACATATTTGGAACATGTTCTGGTTGGAGATATGACAAGAGTTGAAAATTGAGAGGATATGGGGTTCAGGGAAAGAGAAGTGTCACAAACTCAACAAATCAGGGATAGATCCATGTAGGAATTATCTCTGTGATATTTGTTAATCAGACAGTCACTGCTTAAGCATTCCCATGATCAAAACCCTGGTGCTTCATATGGCCACCCATTCTTTTTATGCACCCCAAATTGTTACAAAGTCCTTCCTATGCATTTGAGTTCTTAATAAACAATATAGCTAATTTAATTACTTTTTTAAATTTCTGCTACATGACAGGTTTCCAAATAATCAAAGAAAATTACCATTTCTCCTTTTATGCAAAATAAAATTTCTCAGTTTTTTATTCCAATAAAAATTATTTGTATGGCACTTGTAGCATTTATAAGTCAATAGTAGAGTTTGATTACTTAAGTTTTCTTTAGCTTTCCTACTAGATTTGATTCTCTAAAGTGCCTTATCATTGGGTCCTCAAAAATTTATTTCTGACATTAAACTATAATTTTTGAGAAAGCCCTCACCAGTCCTCATGCTTTCACCCTTCTGATCACTCTTCTTTCCATATATTTTACTTTATCAATACTCTTCTTTTTAAAACAATGAGGACCACAACTAAGTTCTAATTAACCCCAAAGTTCTGAATTCCATACCTTAAAAAATACAGCCAAAGCTTAAATTGATATTTGGAAAAACTATTTCACAGTGTTGACTCATCAACTTTAGTCATCAAAAACCAGTATATCCATTTTAAAATAACTTAAGTCAGGTGTGTCCCAGCTGGGAACATACACACTCTGACACAAAATTCTGGCAAAGTAATAACAATATAGAGAATACATAGATTTGAAGAGAGATTATAATTAACTGGAAAACAGAAGCTAAAGCATTAAAAGAAAATAAAAGCTGCAGCACAAAAGAGACATTCTTTTCTTCCAGAGAAGCAAAATCTTAATTGTTTCTCCTACTTAAGTCTTGATGGGAAAGTTCACTACAATTGGGTAATCAGAGCTAGAGTTGCCTGTGAAAGTTGGGGTGTGGGAGGAAGAAAACCCCAAAACTGAAATAGGGAAGGATTTGGCATGTAAGAGATGCCATTCTTAATCCCTTTGCCTATCCTTGGCCACTCGGCCAGCAGCCCCATTGAAACCTTCACCTATGATAATGAGTAAAGCACTTTAGAGTCCTTGCTAAATTATGTTAAGATTAACACATGATGCCAAAAGTACAAAATCAGCAGAAGGACCATGTTCATTACTACATTACTAACATGAGCTACCTAGAGACCAGTTTGAGAATGTCAACTCATAATCCTGGAGTTGTTATCAATGTGCTCCCAAGTTCTTCCACCTTCTGAGGACTATCTTTATTATAAATTTTAAACAAACAGTTGGCTTGATCTGCCACATAATTTAGAACTTGAAATTTAATATCGCCTAATATTCTTAAGGATTCTTTGAAAGATGGGTTACATGTATTTCTTACATATTTTCCACATATTTTAGCTATATTATCAACCATGGCTTTGTTGTTTGCTTCTGGGGCCATTGTTTCTAATCTGTCCCTTGCAAATTTCAACATAAAATTAACCTTCTTTTTCTTTTATCATCTTCTTTTAACTGTTGCTAACACTGGTTAAGTAAGCTTTTAATAAAAGTTGGCTCTAGTGGAGAACTAATTCGCCCCAGTATAGTATACAAATAAACCTTAATATCACTGCTATTAAAATTGCTTCTGATAATCCTTCCTCAAGGAATTTCTAATTTCTTCTCTGGTCTCATCCTCCCACCACTTTTATGGATAATTCTCTCTTTATTCCTCTCCCAAGGTCTGTTAACCTCCCCTCCCCTCCTTTTTCTATGGTACCCTATAAGACTCACCTTCTGTCCTTGACAGCCTCAGTAAACTTCAAACTATTACTTTGTTATGTTATTTGCCTTTCCAGATCAGGCCCTAGAGTCTATCTTTGCATAATAAAACTAGCCCATCAAGATATTTTGATAAATCTAAAATTTTCTGCATTATTTCTGGTCAGCTTTTAGATTTGTTTTTGCTTATTCATTTGAGAACTATTTATTTTGAGCACTATATGTTTATTAAAGATAAATTTGAAATGCACAGCTAGGAGCAGCTCTCGTAAAGGAAATAATTAACTTGTTTCCATGAATGCTAAGTTTACCAGCAAAATATCTAGGTGGCACAGTTGTGCAAGTGGTCTAGAAGATGTAGATTGGCCCATAGGAGTGAAAGACTGATAGTTGTTTGCCTGAAAGTGATACCTTAGTCTAGGAATGGTTGGAATTTCTGAGGGAAAGCATGTTAAGCTAGGAGCTGTGGGAAAACTCACATTAAGGAATGAAGAGTCGCTAAGGCAATGAAGGAGGCAGAAAAGCAGGCAGGAGGAGGAAGAAATTCAAGTTGTTGGTTTTGAAAGCCAAGAGAGGTGAGCATTTTAAGAAAAGTTGTGGGATAGGGGAGGGTGGGAGGGTGTCAAATGCTGAAGGAATCAAGATGAATGTGACAGTTTTTAAGAGGCAGCTGACTTTCAAGAGGGCAGATTCATTCAAGGAAGGAGGTTGAAGTCAGATTGCCTGACATAGTTGGGTGAGTGGGAAGTGAGGAATTAGATGGGACTCTTTGGAAAGGTTTCTATAAGTAGGAAAGAGAAGTAAGTGTTCAGAGAACGAAATGGAAAGTAGTATATTGTGTACTTAACTCTTTAAAAATCAGAAATTGGAGGTTCAATGTTCCCAGAGAAATTCTTAGTGAGTATGTAGGGAATTGAGATGGAAGCAGAATGTAGCTTGCAGTAACTCCCAAACTCCACAGTGAACATGGAATAAAACCAAGAAGAGGGCAAGTTGGCTTAGGAAATAAACAAATTCAATCAGTGTGCACAGATGAAGTGCTAATCCTTGCATTGAAAGGGGACAGGGAGTACCAAGCAAACTGAATGCAAAAGCCCAATGTCTAGATATGTACTGGTAAAATTTTAGAACTCTGAGAATGAAAAAAAATGCTAGAAAAGCTTCCAGAAAGAAAAGCAGATTCTCTTACCAAAAGATATCTCAAAGGCAGTACCAGATCCCAGGATTCAGTGTGAAAGGTATCTTCAAGGTTTAGTGAGGAAAAAAAAAAACAATAACAAACTTCTTGACCTTAAGTTTCTAGGCCTAGCCAAATGAAAATTCAAGTGTGAGGGGGGTAAGATAAATCAATTTTAGATCCTCTCTGTTAAAGGATATACTGAAGCAAAATTAAAAACAGTCGAAGAAAGAAGATCTACAAAGAAATTAACACAACCAATGGTTAAGTCTAAATTATTGAAGAGGTGTATAAATATAGCAGTTGGGAAATAAGTGATGTGTGAGTGTCAAAGTAGAGAACAAGTGATCACATACCCGAATTCTTGTGCTGGTTTGAGAAAGAGTACAGATACTGATTCACTAAAGATATTGATAGATTTGGAAATTGCAGTGGATGTGACAAAATTAGTATATAATGCTTGAATAATTGAAGTAAGAGATCTAAAGGACAAAAAATTCCTATCAATCCAAAAATATTAGGAAAGGGGAAAAATGAAGAAAAAACAAGATATTTGGTTAAGAGAAACCCTAATATAAGATGAAATAAGTAAGTTTAACAGTTTAATAAATAAAATAAATGTGAGTGGGTTTAATTTCTTATTAAAAAGAGGAGGATCAGATGAGATTTTTAAAATCCACCTATATATGGTACATATAAGACACATACTTAAAAACCATCCGGAATATAATAAGTGCCTATTTAATGTTTGTTGAATGACCTGAATTCGTTCATTTCCAAATACCTTTAGAAGCATATAATCTTCTTTTATAAATCCCTCTCCAGTGAAGATGCTAGCTACAGCATAGATATATATGTTTAAATAAGTATTAGAGCATTTGAGACCTCATATGCAAAGTAAACCTTGGTTTAGTGCTCAGATATAGATTAAGTTAACTGTTCAACATTGCTTTACTTAAGAAGACGTTTAGAAGCAACCACTACTCTGTTTTACCTAGACTCTAGTGCATGTGTGTCTGTGTACAGACGCATTCATCAAGCTTAGTCAGGTCCTCTAGGCCTCTTCTTCTGCCGAGAGATGATCTGTATGTTCGTGGGCCAATTTCTGACCTGAGAAAAAAAATGTAATTTTAGAGCTTAAAAAGACTAAGAATCATATTCCCAGAATCCCCTTTTGCAAGAAGAGCAAACAGGCCAAGAAAACTTAAGGCTTGATGCTCTGAAGTAAGAGCTGCACCTGCAGGTTGCCCATTGATTTGTCCACTCTCTATATTCAGCATTAGCCTACACTTTAGTTAAAATTTTCTTTAAGTATATGAAGCACTGCTTTGAAGAAGTTAAACATTTTTAATTTTCCATAGAATGCCACGTGGGCTTCAATACCAATAGTGATAACTTACAGAAGCAAATTTGAATATATTTTCAATGATTTTAAGGATAATTAAATTCAAAACTAGAGAGGAATAATTTTCTTAGAAAGTCTAAATACATGATTATTTTTTTAAATTTAATTTTATTTATTTATTTGACAGAGAGAGAGAGAGATCACAAGTAGGCAAAGAGGCAGGCAGAGAGAGAGAGGGGGAAGCAGGTTCCCTGCTGAGCAGAGAGCCTGATGTGGGGCTTGATCCCAGGACCCTAGGATCATGACCTGACCTGAAGGCAGAGGCTTTAACCCACTGAGCCACCCAGGTGCCCCTAAATACAAGATTATATCTATAATATGATATGCATAATATAATATAATATATACAAAGATAACATCTATCAAAAATATATTAAAAAGTGTCACTTTTTTTAAGCATAGATTTCCTTATAAAAAGATTTTTCCTATAAAGTTTCTGGGGCACTGAAAATTGCTCTAGTTGCCAAAAATTTGAACCCAGTGGTCCAAAGACGTGCTCAGCCTGCAGTAAGCTGCAACTGGCCAGTGTTTTGTGTGTGGCTTTAATTCTTTATCTAGTGGGGATACCCCCATCCACCTGCTCACCCCAAGCTAGGAGTTTCCAGAAAGCTATCCCGTCAAACCTTCCTCTCAACCTGGTCACAAACAGTCTTATATGGGCAATTGCAATAGCTTCCTCATAGTTTATACCGAACTAATTTTATTACCCATAGTCACTCTGGATTCCTCAATTAACCTATCTAAAAATCAAATGAAATGATGATTCCTTGCTTATTGCTCAAACTCCCACAAATATTTCACATTTAATCAAATAGAGATACATTCCAGGGTTCTTAGTAAGGTGTAAAGGAGGTTTCTGATTCCCTCTCCACCAATCCCTTCACGAATATCTCTTGCCCCTCTTCTTCACACTTTATCTTCCATTAATAATAGCAACTTATGGTACTAAACCCTGAATACCCCGCTGCCTCAGTTTTCCATATCTCCTACCACACATTTCTTAGGTTTTTAAATCACTGTTGGGGCCAATCGGTTTCCCTTCAGAAGAATTTCGCTTCGCATCACTAGGTGACTCATTCATTTTTGTCCTTCCAGGGAAGCCTGAAAGACAAGTCTTTTGTCATTCCCCAAACAGCCTTCCCCTCCATTTGGAAATCCCTACAGAGTCCACTCTGCCCACAGAGGACCACTGTGCATGTCAGAAAGCTTGACAGGAAAGCAACCAAGTCCTATTCTTGTTGGGAAAATACGAATTATTTATCTAGGGACAATTTAGTTTAGTTTCTTATATGTTAGATATCCTATGATCTTTAGGGGCCACTTCAGCGATAGGATCATTCAAATCTTTTAATGTAAAAGTTATGGTCCTCTGCCAGAGGTGTGAAAGAGCATCTTATTTGGCACACCAATATGCTAGTGTGTTAAATTAAATTCTAACACAGGTCAATAAGAAAAGACATTTGGCTACTAGTTTACTATTAGAAGTAGAATTTCATTTATCATTTATATGCTTCTGCATTTATTTTCCTTATTACCAACAAATAAGATATTTTTCAAGCAAACCATTACTGGTAGTTTATAAAAATTCAATAGTTATCTCAAAAAGAGATGAGGTCATAAAATGCAATTGGCTAATGTATAAGAAATATTAACAAATAATTCCTACATGATTACACACATTGATGATTTCTTACATGGAATTATGCATCCAATTTACTAACATTTCCCAGAAGGAAGACAAAATAAAAATAAAAATGGTGATATAAGGGTTTACACCCTAAATTTCTTGGAATTATTCTAAATAACTTATTATATAATTTTCACATACATATTTGAGGAGAACTAAAAATAAATCCATCATTATATGTAATTATTTCAAAGTTCCTATTTTTTAATAAAGGTAAATTAAAATATAACATCAGTGTCAAAGAAAATATGCACTAAGTATACTTGAAAATTGCTTCTACAATATATACTATGTTGCATAATTTAACAACTTAATTGAAAACTGAAAACTCCTCAACATTTAAATTTTTCTATAAACATACTAGGGCATACAGTATGCCCTTTGACCATTCTCTGTTTTATCCATTTTTAGAAATGGCATGAAATTACCCATCTACTTAACAAAGTCATACCAACTACCTAACAAAATTATTTCTGTGGGAGTATTTTGATAAACAAGATTCTATTTTGTTATTGTATGGAAGAGCCTCTTGTTTCCTATAACCAGGTATCTAAATATGGCAATGGAACTGAGAAATAATTTGAAGGAAAGAATATTAATTATCCTCTTAAATTTTAATGATGGATTTCTCTGATTTCTAATATATCTTAATATGTCTTTATTTTATTTTAAACACTTCTTAATATTAATTCAGTATTCTCAAACACTATTTTAAATATTTTTTGACATTTCTTTTTTATTATCTAAGCTCGATTAACCAATGTATTTCCTGGAATTTCTTAATTTATTATCTAGCTCTAATTCTTGAATTCTTTAGAAATTGTCTTCTATCCACATGTTCTATCCTTGTTTGGTTCTTGGAGAAAATGAAATTAGTATATTTATAATCAATACCATTTTTTTAAAATCAATAGCATTTTTAACCAATGTCCTTCAGGATTTCAACTAATGATATCTAATTTAATATTCTTTGTTTCTAACATCCTTGCCAGTCCTAGAAATGTCTTTGATAATATAGATTGTAGTCTTTCCCCCAACATTTCTATCTTTTCATAGGCACTCAAATAGTTGTTGAGTGAGAGAATACAATTTTGAAGTCTGATCGAATGTCACAAAACATTTTTTAAAAACCTCAGAAAACAGAAAGATATCATAATGACTGATAATCTGGACTGCTCTTCAATATCTAAATACCTCCCAGCTGTGATATGCACCAAAAATGTGCATGCAAAATAATTGTGACAACTCTATTTCCAAAAAGTGTAAAAATGAATGAACACATTTAGTAACTCATGCTTCTGACAAAATACAAACTTAGAATGCATTAAATATAATAATCTTATTTCAGAAAATGCCTGGTTGCTGCTTAACAGAATTTGTCTATACCACCATAATCCAGCCAGATGATAGAATCTTCTTTCTGCCAACCAGTTAAACATTTAATATCCTTACTTTTTATGTTATGACAAATGAAATGTCACTTCAAATGTCCAGGTGCATGGCTTAAAAGATTTATTTTCTCTTTTGAGACACATTAGCAAGTCATTCTAGTTAAGGATGATATTTAGGAAATTAATATAAAAAGTGGGCTTTGAATGGAGCTTTGTATTTTTATTAAAATAAATAATTTAATATGTACCAAATGTTCAGGTCATGTTTAATGTATTTCCATGGGCTATGAGCTTCAGAATATCCAGAGACTATCTTCCATTTATCTTTGTAACTTTAGTGCCTAACACATAAGTAATTACTAAATATTTACTAACAAAAATTAAGCTTTGTTTTTAAGGCATTACGCTGATTTAGGTTAGTGAGATTTAAGTTTCTTTAAAAAAGGTAATATTGCTATTATTTAAATAATAACCTAAATATACTTATGGATAAAGACGTGTTGACCATCATGATCATATGTAACTAACTTTCAAGTAATTCACTAAAAATTTTATTTTTCCCCCATCAAACTGTTCACCAACCTAGTTCAAGAAAGTGTTCTAGACATCTAGAAACTTGCATTTTGGAGAAGGAACTCTTAACATGAAACGTATTTACAAAATAAATAAATAATGAATCCCAACTAGGGGCAAAGCAGGAAATGATTTTAAAACACATAAGCCATATTTCCTTCTCAAAGAAGTTTATAATCTAGTACAAGGAATAAAACAATCTGAAAATTAAAATGAAAGTCCATTATTGTTACAACACAAAATAGAAATTTAGATAGACAGAGCCTGATTATGATTGGTTGATAATTCGTGGAGTTGGACTTGGGGAGATTTTTTACTGCAGGCATGGATAGAAAAAACAAATATTTCACATGGAGAAAGAAAGATGATAGAAATGTTGCAGTGGTTTGACCATCTCCAAGACAAAGAGTAGTGCAGGTTGATCATAGAATACAGGTAAGACATAACTCTGAGAGTTTGTTGAGAAGCAATCATGGCCTGGACTAGGGTGGTTTCTGTGGAAATGCAAAGTTAGCTAACAAGTAAAGTTAGTATTTATGTCGCAAAAAAAGATTGCAGGAATAACTTATCAACTAATCTGATGCACCACTTGCCTGCGCATTGAAAAGTAAATACTTGGTGAAATAGGAAATGGGTGTGTGTATGTTTTCATTTATTGATGACTATGATTTCATGTAACCCTTGATTTCCAGACAAAAACTTCACAACTAACAGTTGTCAAGAGTTAGTTTTCAAGTCTATTTGTTTCTTAATGATCCTCTTATATATTTCTGGATGGGGGAAGGGAAGACATAAAACTATTTTTAAGACAGCAAATTTTCAAAACCTTTCTTTCATGTAGCTTTTGGGTTTGTCTTACTTTCAGAGACTACTGCTTTTTATCAAGAAGCACATTGAAAGATTGTATGAGAAAAATGTGCCTAAATATGAAAGTCATCTCCAGTCATTTGAGTTTTATACATGCATACAGTTATTTACCCACCACTTCATTGATATCATCAATATAAATATATAGGAAATAACCCTGTATTTTCATAAACCATGTACTGTATATACATACACAATATTATGCTGTACATTCCTTTATTTGATCTCATAACTTTGCTTTTCATTGCTTACACAAAGCAGATCATCTTTTTATTTGGTTATGCTATTTTCCTTGTGTAACTAATGTAGTATATTATCTTTGCCAACTCAGAATCATATGAATATAAATCAACAACCTATGAAGAACTCTTATTATCCAGAGAGCATAATATGCTTAAGGTTTACATCAACCCACATTCACCACATAAAAAAATAATAGCAAAACTAATACCTTATTTTTTTCTAAGTTTGGATGATCCGACTGGCCTTTATTTTCACTAGAAGTAAAGAAAAAATCATCATGAAAGGGAACACAAATGTTTTGAAAATAGACCATTGTGACATATGGATGGAACCATAACATTTGTTGTTAAATCTTACCTTTGACAGCAACCCTACAACAAAGATGTATTTTTTTTTCAATCACTTGGCACATAAACATTGGCAAAAGAAACTCACTTGGTTAGATGATAGTTTACATGATTCACTTACAAATTCAGATTGTTTTAGAACAGAAACAATAGGTCTGAAACATTAAAAAAATACCACCATAGTGTTGTTTTTCCACCTGAGAAAAAGAAGTAAATAATATGTTTTCTGTCTTACAGGGAATTGAATTATTTCAAGCCATCCTATTAGTTCTCATTTTTTAAAAGTAGTTTTCCAGGTAAATTATATTGACAGAAGTAATCAAAATTTTCATTTGAAACCTTTGGTTATACAAAAAATATATAATCAAGGTAGTAGATGATTAAAGAAGTTCTTAAATAGTGTGACTCTGTCTTAGGCATCCCTGTGTTAAGTATCAGCACTAATGCCCCATAACACTGATTTTTGATGCTGAGTAGAATTGAGTAGAAGTGACTACAGTGAAGAATACTAAAATTTAATTTGTGTTATACCTGTGTTTGAGAGATTAAAATCACATTCTAGCTAATAATATGAAATAGTTCACGCAGATGCTAATATCTACTTTTAAGATAAGTACTTGTGTTTAAACTTCAGAAATCATTAAAAATTTAATATGACACCTTTAAAATTATTTCAGCTGTAACCACCAACTTAGACCTGTAAATTTCAGGATTATAGTCCTCATACAAATAAACTACCTATTCTTAGAAAACAGATTATATGCTATTTTCATGCTGCCATTGAGTTGAAAAATTGTCTTCTTCTAGAGCAGGTAATAAGTTACTAAAAGAAGTTAAAAGAAAAAAAAAGAAGAAGAGAAGAAGAAGCAGCAGCAGAAAAAAAAAAGTTGTAGGCTTGGAAAAAAAATTTTTTTGGTATCCTTTTCCCTCTCAGTGCCAAAACTTCATTAATGTGACCATCAAAGCCTGCAACTTATTTATGCATACATATACTCTGACTTAAATGTTCTAAGTGCTAGACATACACACATACACAATTTAAGTGGTAAATTAAAGAGGACAGAAGGTAAAGCATCATGTCAATAAAAATTGCTACTGAATTTCTTTTGCTATTTCAGACCCAGAAAATTTTCAATTACATGTAATATTTTAAAATACTGGGGAGTACATAAGGGTCTAGATATAAACTTTCTAAGTAGTCAATTTCCAAAATCATTAAATGATATGTGATTATCAGATGCTTCTTATTAGCATTATGAAACACAGTTTAGGCAGCATATACTGCATACATAAATGAATGGAATGAGAGGATGTTGGCAGCAATGAAAAATAATGATGGATTTTGTAAGATTAAGCCAACTGACATTTTATGAAAATTTCCATTTCCTGCCTTGGATTTTATCTAAACCGACAAAAACAAACACACATTTAGATTTCTCAGATTTCTCTTGGGATGTTCTCTCGGGTAGAATATCTGGAAAGAATTTCTGACAAATCAATCTGTCAGGTGCCACACTTTAATATTTATGTGGGAATTCACCAGGATGTACAAAAATGTGTGCTGGTCTTTTCTCCTTACATAAAGTAAAAATGTGGGTAGAATTAGTGCTTACAAAACACACTGCTCAATTGCACAAAGTACATTGTATTATTTTAGCAGAAGCCTAAAGATTAATTGGAAAAGGTAAAATTACACATTCCCAAATATTGACGTTGGTTTTGGCAATATATCTGCACTATCATTAGACCATGTTTTACTCTATCATCTTTGTCATGTATCCAAGTCCTGGTCTTAAGGGCCCAACAATTGTCTTGATGTAATGGAAACACCGTGATAGCCTGCCCCTCAGGAATCCCTTCTCCTCCTCTCACTCCCTCCCCTGAGCCAGACTCAACAACTATCCCATAAATTTGGCTTTTGTCTTATTAAAACAGCACTGCTCTACAGCAGCAGTACCAGAAGCGTGGAACTCTTGCAGAATTCCGAGCGTATGAATTTTTCAAAAATATATTACATGGAGTCTGTCTTTTGTTCAACTTATTTTTTCCTCTTCCCCATTGTCACTGAGTCAGGCCCAGATATTTTTGCCTTTCATAGGAGGTACAGCATTAAAGGATGAAATAGTAGAAACCTGGAGCCATCCCTTTTTTAAACAGAACTTGTAAATCTCTCTTTTTTTTATTTTATTTTATTTATTTATTTGACAGCGAGAGATCCCAAGTAGGTGGAGAGGCAGGCAGAGAGAGAGGGGGAAGCAGGCTCCCTGCTGAGCAGAGAGCCCGATGCGGGGCTCGGTCCCAGGACCCTGAGATCATGACCTGAGCCGAAGGCAGGGGCTTTAACCCACTGAGCCACCCAGGCGCCCCTAAACAGAACTTGTAAAAGAGAAAACACCATCTCACATGTGGTTAGAAAAGGGACAGGCAACTATTTGGGGGCAGGGCAGGAGAGAATTAGAATTACTTCAGTATCCATGAGCTTTTAAAGGGCACTAAGGGCGACCCCATCTTTGGACAAATACCCCATTAGGGAATGTTTGTTTACCTTAGGAAAGCCAGGTTACGGGATTATTCATTCATTCCTTCATTCCTCAAGAATAAGTGTTGAAAAACTCGGGGTAGGCGGGTGGTGATTACTACTCAGCAGAGCAAGGGCGTATTCCGCAGTCAGGATTCTTTCTCTGAAAAACAACAGTTAACACTGTGGTTGTATTTTTTCTGATGTATTGCTTGGAAAGATGATCAGAAAAGCGTACACTATTTGTTAATTAAGCTGACTTAAAACCTGATGTGTCATTCTATCAACTGTTATTATTGTTTCTTGAAACCTTGCTCTTGTTTATAGATTTTTTGACTTGAGTTTAGAAATATTCCAAATAGATCAACCTTGCAAATTTAGAATTGTAAATTTAATCAGTAACTTCCAGGTTTATGCAGGAACATATTGCATGAGACAGTAATGTAATTTGTGAGAAATGTCTACACACAAGCTTTCATATACCTTTATTCTGTCTTTAGAATTTGGAATGATGGGAGATCATACAATTAAAAGTCAGCGACCTCGATCTGTTCATGAAAAAAGGGTCCCTCAGGAACAAGCTGATGCTGCTAAATTTATGGCACAAACTGGTAATACGTTAGTTACATTTTTCTATTTATTGTTGTTAATTTAATGAAACCACTGCATGTTTTCATAATCTTTTGCTGCACATTTGTCAGTTTTTGGAGCCGATATTTTTTTGAGCCATTTTTTTTCGTCACCAGTTAAAGTCCATAAATGAAGTAGCTTTGAGTTGAAAAGCGCACCAAAAAAAATGTGTTAAGATTTATGCCGTTTTCAGGATGGGACATTTAGGATTTACATATTATTATTTACTCATGTCAATTAACTTCTTAACATGTATCCTTAAACTTTTAAAGAAAGTCAACAGTTATTTCATCAATAATTGATTATTATAGGACTTTTCAGAATGAGAATTTTAAATAGGACTTTAAATGATGAAATTTAACTCAGCAATAGATGTCAAGTATTTTTTCAAATGTCATACATCCTATAAATAATAAATGTTAAAATGTATGGAAATTAGAAACTTTTTCAGAATTTATTTTTTATTTGAAAAGAGTTTTTCTGTATAAGCTAAATAATAAAAAAAAAATGATAGTCTTTACTAGTAAGCCGTAATACATTCCAAACAATTAAATATCAACAAAAATCAGTTTCTGGTTTGTAAAATTTTTAATCCTAAACTAAGTAGATTACTTCCAAGTACCTCCCTTGGGAGGGAAAAAAATATATATATATAGCACAAATGCATTCATATGTTGGTTCATCATAATAAATGGTCTGTAATTCCATCTGTTTACATTGCATGTAGTACATTCTTAAATGAAAATGTATTTAAACTGTGTTATGAACATTTTCAGCTGTCACTTTTATTTCGGGAAATTGTAAACTAACAGTTTTATCTATGTCTTTTAAAGTTTTATACATTCCAATCTGGATAATCTGTTTTACCATTAATACTGAAGTTACGAGTATTTTATCAGCTTTCTGACATGACATTGACTGATTTTGATGAAATTCTTTTGAAGAATGAATATTTCCTTTAGATATATTTTCTTAGGCTATTTATTCTGAACATTAAATTTGAATCTACAACTTAAAAATGCAAATATTCTTAATGGATTGTGCTCTTGGTAATGGGTGAGTAGTAGAATTTAACACATTAGTTGTAAGTAGGTCAAAGAATTCTTCAGAACAGGAAGAACATTTGCAATAAATTTTACATTAAGGACATACTTTCAGCTTTTTTTCAATATATATGTTGCAGCCAGACCCAGAAATGAAGAAAACTTGCTTGTCTAGACCGCTTTTGGTGCAGCTTCTTACTTAACAAAGGGTGACATATTTTTAGTATTTGCTCAAAGAGGTCCAAAAGTGCATTGCCAGGGTCAGGTAAATTTTAAAATTATTAAATTTATTTTTCTCTCCCACACGGAGCAAAATGTCTCAACCACTGACCGGAGACTGGGGAGTATTTGACTCTAACTAGAGGCATAGGGCATGGACTGATGACTCAGCCTCTTCCAGGCCTATCTCACAGGGGCATTTCTGCAAGATTAAAGGTGTAATTCCTTTTTGCACAAGAGATGGCAATCACTGGCTTGCTGAAATTTATTAAAAATGGGGTCCCTTGGGAGAGAAATGGTGAGCCACATTTTTAAATTCCCAATAACATGGTAAAATTAGTTGACGCATAAATATTATGCAGTTCAGCCAGGAGATTTTATATAAATTCGGTTTTTGTATTTGCCTGTGACATAAACCAAGAGAATTCAGTTCTCAGCCAAAACCTTTTTGGCAAATTCAAATCACAAGGAACATGATGTTTTCTTAGTGAGAAATTACTAATTTCTGTTTTCATTTACTGGTTCTTTTTCAAGCATTGTTTTGTATCTAAAATATAACACGTGATTTGGTAAAGTAGATGAAACACTCATTAAATAGATCCATGAGGAGCATCAAAACCATTTCCTTATATTGTTAACAATACATCAGAAAAGGCAATGAAAAATTAAAGTTCTGAAAATATAGATTGGATGCTTGCATTGATGCCTAATAAATATTTATTACTTTATTTTAAAGCAAAAATAGTTTGGGTAAATCTAAATACTCATAAATATTTATTTTAAATTTAAATTACTACCATATAGATAGAAGGCTGAGAAACTGAATGATTTTAAATAATTTTTAAAATATGTAATTTAATACCATGTAATTAAAAAGAGAGGGGCTGTTTTTTTGCCTTCAATACTTTCTGAAATTATACTTTCTTTAGGTGTTAAGGTAGTTAGTCTGAATAAGTGCACTAAGTAATAAAATCTTACAAAAGCTAAGATTTACTTATAAAACTTTCCTTTTGTTCTTTCAAACCAGGAAATTGGTGTTACACATAAACAATAACATTTGCTAACATTAATTTGAGAATGAAGAAAAATGCAATAGAGATAAAATTGAATGATTGAAGACATTATAATATGTATTTTATATTAGTCATGAGGGAAAACAATGCAAAATTTATAAGCCTTTATAATTAAAAATTAATTCTCAAAATGAATAACCTGGCCTCTTGAACCAATATGATCAGTAAACCCTGTATCTGAAAAGCAAGCTTTCTATAAAGTAATAACGTGCAGAAATTGGTTTTAAAAGAGTAACATTTGGTAAAATAATATTACTTTACCAAAATAACTTAATCATTTTGGTTAGTCCAATAATTGAGATAAGCTAGTTTAAATATGACTGAATAGTGCTCCAATAACCTAGGACACAATTTATATTTATTGTAAAAAGAAATGAAGTGATAAGATACAGTTATTTAATATAGACATCCAAATTAAATGCCAAAAGATGGCTTAAGACAATTTAATTGCACTTACTGCTGCTTTTTAACATCATAGTCATCAAATGATCTTATAAACATGTTTAGAAAAGTGGTCCTGTATTCCAGTGGGGAAAATAGCCTATATTAGTAAAGGATAGCATGTTATCTAAAACAGAAATATAAAATTAAAAGTATGTTTCCAATTTAATGATTTTAACATACTAGCAAAAATTTATATTAATATTTTTGTAAATTAAAATACACTTACACATTATCTCATTTAATCCTCACACATGCATTTTGCGGTAGATGTATTACCCATTTTATTGAGAGGTTCAGAGAAAGAAAATGATTTTCTCAAGGTCACAGAACTAATGTTCAGTAGCTTCCCATCAAACACAGGTCCTCTGATTTTAATTACAGTGCTTTTCCTGTCCTCTTTCATGTTCCGTGTCAGAATAAAGAGCCTTACTAGTGCCTTTGGTACTGATGTTCCACACCGTGTTTCATGTGCCTTCTCTGCTACAAGTTAAGGAGCCAGAGTAGTTTGTGCTATCTCCAAAGACACACATATTAAAAATAGTGTACTTTGTATTATACTTAGCTATTTTAATGTCAGTGAGTTTTAAAAAATATACATATCTTTCTTATAAAGTATATGAACTATTTCTCACAGTCACCCAAAGTGCTGGACCAGAATAGTCTTAACACTTTTCAGAATGAAGAAGTGTCAGTGTGGAAATCATAACTAGTTAGTGGAAATGTCACTTGAAACTGTACCATTTGAGCTATAACGAGATCACTTTGGTAGGTAGGCTGGTACCTGGGTGGCAAAATTTGATTCATAACGTGAAAGTCAATATGTGTTTTATTTGTTTATTTATTTTGTTTTTGACCAACAAAATGAACCATCAATTTGAGCAAGTAAAGAAGGCCAATTAAAGTATACGCTCAGAAGCAACCCAGATTTTTAAATATTTGTACAGAAAGACATTTAAAAATGGATCTTGATCCTGATTCATTGTTCAATTTAATAAAAACATTTTAATACCATTATAACAAGGCGAGGGTAAGAGAAGGACTGCTTTTGTGGAAAAATATAACAATTTTATGCATAACCTTTATCATTTTAATTAGAGCATTCACACTGTTCAAGGTTTTCTAGCTCTTAATTAATAACATACAACATAATATTTCTACTTACTCTCATCACAAGTTGAAATATCAAAAGAAAAAGCTTTGCATTATATTTTTCCTAACTCTATGCTTAAAATCTTCATCCCTAAATATTTATGTTCATATATACATATATATGTGGATACTTTTTTAACAATTGCCATATTACTGGGTTCTAGAATAATGATTTTTAATTTTCAGAGTACTCTTTAATTTAAAAGAACAAATTATGAGGTCTGCCTTTGAATATTATTCAATGGTCATCCAATAACATTATTATGAAGTAGTTAAATATAAATTGGTGAAGGCAAAAAAAACTAAAATAATCAAGGTCATCTATACAGGACTTTCAGGACAAACACTCATCCAACACTGAATAAAAAGTCCTATTTGATGTAATACATCATCCCAGTTACCACTGTCTGTGCCCTTATAATATGTATCTAGTCATAAATGCCTTATAATCTATGCCTTTAGGTGCATAATGCCAACCAACATAAGAGCAAATCTTTATAATGGTGCTACCTAATTTGTGGTTGGTGGACCTATGCTTACCTGTGAACTAGTTTATATGGGCCCCTGAGGAGATAAGAAGCTTATACCAGAATGTAAATTCAACTACTTTATCAAGCACATGTTTTATTTCAGCTAACTTTTTGTTTGTCTATTTGGAAAAAAGAAATTGTCAGTGAAGAAATCAGCAAGTTGAGTTACATTCTGGTCCAGCCTCCTTCTGTCCTGGAGTACCAGTCTATGGACAGCTGTCTTGAGTAGCACTGCAAGTAATTTCTACATCATTTACTAACTTTCAAAAGAAAAAAAAGATGGACAAACAGATTATCATATTTTAAGTTTTGAATTCTAACTCAAAGGCAAATTTTAAACAGAACTTATAAAATATAAATTGTTCCTTGGTTTATGTAATCAGTGATACAAAGTATTCAGAAACACTTCACCTGCAAACCTTTCCCACAACAAAATACTAACTTAAGTTCTTCCTGCTGGCAGGAAAATGCCCCAATTTTGTATTTGGGGAAAAGCAACTGCAAGTTTTCAAATCAGTGTTAAAAATCTATCCTGAACATGATGTCAGAACAGAATGAGAAGTCCATTGTGATGGTCTTAGGAATTCTTGACTTTAAGTCTTTTTGGGACATGACTTATATAATAGAAACTAGATGTAATTGTAGTGTGATGCTTACTCCAAGAAAATTAATGAATTCAGACATTCATTGGCTTTTTAGGGCCCTATTTCGAATAAATTAATAGAAGTCATAGAGAAATTTTCCTTCATTTTGAGTAAAACTCACTCCTCTAGATCATGAGGAAAATTGTGAGCAGAAAGTTTTTAAACAAATCATCACAAAATAAATAGCCGTCATAGGATGAAAAAGTAAGAATTGCACTAGAAACAAATTATAAATAAGTGTCAGTGTTTAACACAATAAAAATTAGATATGCCCAAATTCCCAGGGCTCCACCTCATCCAGCATTAGAAAGAAGGCTGCTATGCAGTGAAGGATTAGGGAAGAACCCATCAATATATTCCTGTTCCCTGAAGCCAGAGAAAGTTTAGAGATACATTTTGCTTCCTCTCCCACCCGGAGGACAAAGCCTTAGGTTGGCTTGAAGAGGATCCCTTCAGCAATCATTGTTGTTGAAAACGCTAACTGGTCCCCTAGTGTGTGTAGCACAGTGTCTTTGTGAAGAGTAGTTTTGCTAACAAGGTTATAACAAACTCGGACCTTGCATCAGTGTCATATGTATCTCCCTTTAAATATATTTTTCTCCGAAATGTCTTCTTGTACCTTTTGATGTAATGTCATATTTTTACATTTAAACTATTCTTGCATGTCATAATGTCAGTTTGGTATGATGCTTAGTAGATGAATATTCAAAGCAGTATTTCATGTTTATTTGTTGTCTTGCACACAGGTGAATCTGGTGTGGAAGAGTGGTCCCAGTGGAGCACATGCTCAGTTACTTGTGGTCAAGGGTCGCAGGTGCGAACCAGAACTTGTGTATCACCTTACGGGACACACTGCAGCGGCCCATTAAGAGAATCAAGGGTTTGCAATAACACTGCCCTCTGTCCAGGTAGTGTTAGCAGCAACTACAACTGTGGATGTTATTGAATTGTGTCATGCTACGCATTTGGAAAGCTTTGTTATTTTCATATGAACTGGGTATAGACATTTTAATTAAAGTGGATAAGTTTAACTTGTGTTCAGCTGGGAAATTTTGTCATATATGTGATGATTTCTGCTTTCAGAGCAGTCAGGAAATTACGTAAGTGACTCTCCTACCCACTGCAATGATACGCTTGAAATTCCTGTATCTGTGTCTAATAATATTTAAGATTATAATAGCTTTCCTTATTTCAGGTGGCAAAAATGTCCAATTGAATATTTGAGGAAATGTAACTTGCAGGCATACTGGAAATGTGATCTGTACCCATAGTTTAAGGCAGTAGTTGATAAAGTCTTTAAAGCAGTCAGCTGTTTTTCTTTTACCTATTTGGCTCTATAAGAGAAAATAGTTCCCCTGACCAAAGGACATCCTGTTAACTTATTTCATTCAAGCAACAGTCCTCATCCAAGCCATCCACTGCATTGTGAACTTTAAAGTCCTTAATGGGGAAAAAAATCTTCAGTGTTAAATGCAGCATAGCACAGTAGCTTGCCCAGGTGGGGTGAGCTTTTCCAGATGACATTCACATTTTGTTCTCATTTGAGGCCCACATGCATATGACAGGCACTTCCCCTTCGATTACTGACTTTCATGTAAAAATGAGTACAAAAAGGAATTTGGGCTTTCTTTCACGAAGTCCAAAGCACATGATACTGTGAATCTCCTAGTTTATATTTTTGTTCAACTGTTTGGTGGATGAGTGATGCCAACATATTGACCACTGCAGTTGACACTGGACTTGCATCCACCAGGGGCCTCCAAAAAGGGGTGAGCATAAAGAGAGGGATTGACGCTGCAGGAGGTTTTCATCCACTACATTGCGGGTGAAAGTTTCCTGATGACTTCCATTTCCAGAGATGGCTGATTTTGCAGTTTCTAAAAGTAAGAGTAGAGAGTGGGTGGCATGGGGGAAGGGCAGGGAGAGTCCCAATTTCCCAGCAGAATGAGCGAGGGCAACCCATTAAAAGACAGTCTGGAGGAGTTGTTGTTAAATGGGTACAGGGTTTTGATTTGCAAAATGAGACCTGTTTTACAACCATGAGAATATATTTAACACTACTGAATTGTATATTAAAAATAGTTTGATCAGTTTTCTGTTATATATATATTTGGTCACAATAAAAGAAAAGACAATCTGGAAGAAACAAAAGGGAAAGGAAGTGGTGGGCAGAATGAGGAGGAGAGCTGATGCATGAGATGGGAAATCCCTTTATAATGGAACTGGAAGATGCAGAGCAGCAGATTAAGGTGGAACTAAAAACTAAACAGGGCAGAAAACTACGAGGAAGGGAAGACAGAATTAGCAGGAAGCAGCAATAATTTTCACTGAACACAAGAAAAATCAATGAGAGTCAGTGGGAATTAAACTAGATGAGAAGGAACACCAAATGAAAAAAAAATCAGAGGGAAGAAGTGCTTGCAGAGGTCATGGAAGGGGAGGATAACGAAAAAAGATGACAAAACCAGGGGTTAGAGAGCAAACAGACTCTAGGTCTATCAGGCAAGAAAAAAATGAGCTGAGGGTTTTCAAAATTATCAAATTGCTCTATTTTGTAGCTAAAATGACCTCATGAGAAATGCTTGTGGATTTTCAGCGGGGTGTGAGTAGAGTCCATTGCCTTGTATTTAAAGCTGGCCCCTGGTTATAGTATCAAGCTTCCTGTCCTGGGCAATGAGAAAAGTGTCCATAGAAAATGAAGCTGTGCTGATATATACATTTATCTTCTCAGCATCCTTCTGAAAAATCAAGTTCCCTTCGACATACGAGAGTAGAGTCTAATGGCAAATGGATCCCCAAGTGGAAGTCTGAGAGGGTGCTCAAGTGTTCTCTGCAACTCTCCATTCAGTGCTTACTTTCCAGCCACTCATTATCCACGTTCATATGGTTGACATATGGAAACTTCCATCTCTCTGCCAGGGACTGCTGATTAATCCCTTCACTGGGCAAGGAAAGCATCTGTAGTGGGCCCAGAGTGCTCTCCCTTTCACTTTCTGTCTGACGTTTAAAAAACGGAATGATATTCTGATTGTAAAGTTTTCCTCAATTTCTTAAACCTCCTACCATTTTAGCTACTGAAGAAATGCATACTAATCATTAGTTCCTCTTCACCTTCGTGTACTATAGGTTTGTCTTTCTAAGTTTGGTTAAATAATACTAACGAGAAGAAAAATGTGTCTTTTAATCATCGTTATAGCTCAGATGTTGAATTTAAGAGAATGGAGAGTTTTGTTTATTTCTCTCTAACTTTCTAAAACCGATCACTAATTTGGCAACTTCGCCATTTTAAAAATACAGAATAAGTATTTCACTATAGGAAGTTGGGATGTCTTTTAGATGGTTATTGTATTTGTTATGAAATATTTTGTGTTCAGTATTTTGTTTAGTTACTTGCCATGCTGGTAAATATGTACTTTTTTTTATATATAATATGTCATGAAAACAGTAACCAAAAGTGAATTTAAAAACTTAAATAGTACCTAAACAGTGTAAATATCTTTCTAAAATAATACTTTAAATATCCAAGCGGAAAATTAGATCAGAAATCAATAACCTAGTTGTCACACTTTGGATCTTCAAGTGTGTTTGGCATTTAATTAATGGAAATGACATAAGGACAAAGTGAATGTCAAAGCCACTTTCCATAAAATGTATGGAATGATAGAATTTGAGCTTGTATTTATTTGCCCTACAAAAGCCTAATCTATAGTGGTATAAATTAGCTGCCTTTCACCCATATTATTCTAATTTCAAAAGAAGGGTTTTCTTAATTAAATTGCATAATAATGTGTTACTTCTAACATGGATCTTAAGACATCTAGCCTTTTGCAAATTTTTGCTTTGACATTGTAGCCTCTTCAAAAATTTCTATTACTCAGAACAGAAAATGATTGAGTTAAATTGCAACTACATTGAGAAAGTAGAGAGCTACATTAAATTGTGTATTTACTGTCCTGGTTTCTGACTTACAGTTTTATGATCTCTTCCAGGGTTTCTCAACCTCGGTACTATTGACATTTTGACATGGATAGATCTTTGTTGTGGGAGGCTGGCCTGAGCATTCTTGGATGCCAGTAGCATCCCTCCTTCCCCTGAGCTGTGACAATCAAAAATTTCTCTGGACATTGCCAAATGTCCCCTGAGGAGCAAAATTGCCCCTGGTTGAGAACCACTGGTCTACTCTATTCGTCTTCCAATCCTTTAGAAGTTTATTTGGGCTAAGGAATGGTTTGATTTTTTTTGGTGGGGGTACATGTCACAGTATCCACATCTATATATTTTTTAAGAAAAAACATTTCAGTTAAAGGAGTTATTTTATACATCCCAATGTAAATTGTAAGGTAATTTGTATGCTTATTTCAAAATCTGGTGATAATATAATTTGTATATTGTATACTCCTCATTTTATCTTTAGGTAGCACAGAGTAGGGATGTGATAATATAGCTAGTGTCTAAGAAGAAAACTCAAGGTGGATTCATTTGATTGAAGTTTCTTGGTTTTATTAAGCACATTTTCCAAATGAACTAGATTATTTATAGATTTTCATAGTTTACTGAAAGGTAAAAGAATTTATATAATAATTTTCTGCTAAAATAAAAATATCTTTATTCTGTAAAATAAATCTTATGAATAGTATCTATAAAATTATAAGATATGTTATAATTTCTGACTAATTTGATAATATCTAAAATAAAATATTAACAATTTTGTTTCTTTTTCAAAAAAAGAATATTTTCATTTTTAAAAAAAATTTTTAAATGATGTGGAGGAGTCATGAAATTTCACCATAGGACAATAAAGAGTGTTAAAAAGTAAGGAGTAACATACTTTACAGAGGACCCCAGCTTCATGATTTAACTAAACTGTCAAGATTAATCAACATTTCTTTGAGATTAATAGAGAAAAATCTGCCAATTTAGCAGCTTTTATTTTAGGCATTGTTCAGTGAATACACAGCAGTGTGATTTGAGGAGAAGATTAACAGAACCAGCAATATGATCTATTAACATTTTATATATAGACTATAGGGGAAGAAAAGTTTGTTTTTAAAAGGAGAAATCTTGGTAATAAAAAATAAATGCAAAAATTGATTAAAAGTATATGCTTTATATGACAAAATACATTCATATATAATATTTTAAAAATATTTTGCTATCATTGATCATATACGCCTATATGTAAATATTATTTGCATTTTTTTTCTTAGAGTTAAATATAGACTCATTATTTAACCTAATGCCAATAGATACAAAGTGGCTTTGGTTTTCCAACCTTAAATGAAAAAATGTGAACATATTAATTTCTTTCACTCTCTTACTTATTTTCTATGTAATATTTAAAAAATATATTTTCCAGAAACTTTCTCAGAAGCTTGAAGAATTTTTCACTGAACATTACACAAACTTGGCTAACGTTTTCAATATTTCAATATATTTTCACAACCAGTTGGGGCAACTCAATAGCATAAATAGAGGAGAATGGGGTGCCTCATAATTAAGGTATCATATATGTGTTTTTAAAGTAACAACTTGGTTCACATGTACTTGCAAAACAGTCTAAATAGACTGTATTTACTTACATAACTCCTCTGACACTTTATATGGATTCTGCTTACCCCTACCGATGTTGAGGAGAAAGTGGAATCTTTGTCACCATCCATTGTAAATTCCTATCCACCTTCTCATTCTAGTGGATGTCCTATCAGACTTCTGCTCATGAACTTTTAAGAGCATACTTAGAACAGAGGTTCAACATCAGGAGCTTTTGAGCCAAAGAACACATTTTGCCCAGATTCTTTTTATGTCTATTATCCACAGAATGCTATTCTTTACTATCCTAAATATTAAAAATTGGCTTAAAAAAAAAAATAAAAAATAAAAAAATAAAAAAAATAAAAATTGGCTTGGTGATTTGACTGTGACAAAGAAGGGATCTAAACTTTGAACTCTAGTGGACTTTACGCAAAAAATATCAATATGTATTCACAGTGGCTCTTATGGAGGGAGCACAAATTATGTTAATATTTCTGATTAGTTTGAATCCATCGTAAGTGGCATAATTGAAGTATTGGTGTATGTATACTTATGTTAGGAATAGTCCTAATTAGGTCATTTGCTTTCTCTAGAAACTTTTATTTATTAGGAGGACTTCCAGTGCACCAAGTTATTGCAAGAAGAAAGAAATCTTCATAGATGCCACTCATTTTAAAAGAGGACAAAGAAGAGAATCTTATGCGAGTAGATAGTTTTTGAAAAGACAGAGTAGATAAAGTTTATTCAAAGACTGACTTTAAACACTCACATTTTTAAAATGGCAGAAATACATTTATTTTCTAAAATGTGAAGCTCATAAGCTATTTAAAATATGTACCATTAATTTTC
>CM053608.1:76044002-76132668 GCA_028646535.1 Procyon lotor | reverse complement strand
GATTTTTTTTGTTTTTTGACAGCATCGAAGTCTTAGTCCTAAAATTTTAAGAATTAAGTTGGCCCTATATATTTAAATGCAAACTTAACTATAGAAGATCATATCTGTTATAAGAAATTTAGTTTTCTATACTACCTTATAAGTTTATATTGCTTCTATTTAAGAATAACTCATGACTATTTTATTATGAGGGAGAGAGGTGCATTAAAAAAGAATACATTTAAATTTATGACAAATTAAATTTATGACAAATAACTGTTCTAATACAGAAAAAGCATACATGTCATATTGCATTATTTTAATGAATTTTCAAATTAACCTTTGTATTCTTTTGGCAAATAGGAATGTTAACTGAGCTTTTAAAATATCTTCATACTGTCTATTTGATGATTTTTTTCTTTATAATTAAGAAAAAAATTCTTTGACTTTACCTCTTTGCTTTTGTTGTTGAAGCTTCTTTGCTTTATTACAGTACATGGAGTTTGGGAGGAGTGGTCACCATGGAGTTTATGTTCATTTACATGTGGTCGAGGCCAAAGAACAAGAACAAGGTCGTGCACACCTCCTCAGTATGGAGGAAGGCCGTGTGAAGGACCTGAAACACATCATAAGCCTTGTAATATTGCTCTGTGCCCAGGTGAGCATATTCTGCATTTGGTGAACTTTATGTTTGTGTCCTTTGTTTGTGATCCCTGGTATATGTAGGAAATACCATGAGCACAACCTTTATTCAGTCACATTAGAAAATGTGTCCTTTGGTTGCTATTTCTTGCTTAAAACTGGGCACTTTCCTTGATTTTTTCACATGCAATGGTTTATAATATTTCCTTGACTGAGTACCAAAGCTCACCTTTCTTTGGTTTCTATAATATATATTAATTCTCTCCACTAAGATTTTATCCATAGTCAGTTTTCCTTCCTAGAAAAATTATAAGGAGCCCCAAAGCCTTAAGATTGACTATTGCCTTGATACTTTAACTAGAGAGACTGATTTAGAGGCAGTGCTTCTGATGTCATTGTCTCATTCTCCTTCAGTTAAGGAGTGGGGATTTACCACTGATCATGTATGGAAATGATAGATATTTGTTAGGAAAACAGATCCTATAGATTCACTGTTAGATGCTTAAGATGGTTAGCTCAGGAATGACTAACTTCATGTGAAGTTCATAGAGTCTAGTCTGTTCATAGAGTATATTTGTAATCCTAAATTTTAGTTTCCTTTTAAATGTTTCAATGATATTTTACCTGAACTTGATAACTTCACTCATTATTACAGAGAGAAGTCTTTATAATGCTGCTTAGGTTGATGAAACATTCCAACATAAAAGAAATACCTAAAACGTGAAAAAGACTGATCTTCAATTCAAGAGGCTTGCAACTTATGAGAGAAAATACACACATAGAAATGACAGAATCTCTCGGGAGCTAGCCGAGGCACATTTCAGAGGAAGAGATAGACATGAGTGGGAATTGGCAAAGGCTAGAATGGCAAAGACCAATATAAATAACCCCTGATCTACTCCTTGGGAGACTTTTTCATTGTCCCATTCTGCATGCAAGCAATATAGCTGAGGTCGTGGTAATGTGCTCCAAACATACTATCCAGCTTACATTCAGTCCTATTTGTACTCTCAATACCCCAAAGTAATATCCCGGGTCATAAAGCAATGATTCAGTTTCTCTGGAAATTTTAAGTATCTAAAACTTCTTGAGACTGTGAAAATCCTCCAAAGAGTGGATAAGCAACAATCATCTCACGAGCTTGTTCCCTTTTACTTCAGAGAAAGACCACTGGGTTTCTATATCAGGAATATACATTTAAAGATGTAGTAGTTATATTTACTCCTATAGTTTTATGAATTCTGTGAATTATGAATTGTACAATTCAATATTCGTGTAATTATGAATATTTGGGAGTCAAAGTTATGATTCCTTATTTGCAAATCATTCCCCGAAAATCTACTTATAAAGTCAGTTATGTTCTGTTATTTCTATCTCTCTATAAACATACAGACAAGCACATAGACACACACATATATATGTATATTAATCCCCTACCTTTATTCCAAAGATTTGGGCAAGCTTATACAAATTTTATATTTTTTTAACTGCTGAGCTATGACATTTACAGAGTCAAATACAGTTCATTCTTATTTGTCCATGGAATGTAAAAAAATAGAAAATGTGGGGAAATGAAGAATAATAGCTAACTATAGAACTCTTAATATATTAGTTTTTATTATTTCTTTTACCTCGGTAAATCCCCATTGGTATAAAGATAAAAATGACACTAATCAGTTAAAATGTTATCAACCATGTTTCTCGTGGTCTACTTTCCATGAACTTTCCAGGAGTAAAATGATCGGGGGTCAAGAGAGAGGGATGCTAAGTTGTTAGAATTCAGATAAGAAAACTCATTTTTCTAAGTTGATGTAATTGTTGTTTCATCACTGAAGTAGTAACCACATGTGTTTTCAAGCTAGTCGTGTTTTAAAGTATTACACTGCCATTGGAATCACTCCAAGACCATTAAAATTAGATGTTTCTTTTGTGTAGGTCTTTCTTTAATTTTGGAAATTTATGTTTATATTATTTGTAAAACTGGCCTAGTTCATATTGTCTCATAGGCAATCATTATGGATATATATCAGGTACCTAATAAATTTATTGTGTGTTTTTTTTTTTACTATTTCCATTCTTGAATTTAATTGTATCATAAAAGATATAAAATTCTTACCATGTTGTATCCCAATTTCCCTACTATTCTGAAGGGAATTCTAATGGCTATGATTAAAAAAAAAAAAAAAAGGTTTTCTACTTTACCAAACATTTTGACATTATGCTTTTGATATATGTAAGATTTATTTGGTGCAGATATTTGGAATTCTCCTTAAAACTAACTGTCTTGGGGCGCCTGGGTGGCTCAGTGAGTTAAAGCCTCCGCCTTCGGCTCAGGTCATGATCTCAGGCTCCTGGGATCGCTGCATGGACTCTGCTCAGCAGGGAGCCTGCTTCCCCCCTCTCTCTCTGCCTGCCTCTCTGCCTACTTGTGATCTCTCTCTCTCTGTCAAATAAATAAATAAAATCTTTAAAAAAAAAAACAAAAATCTAACTATCTTATAGCTATACTCCGGTGCCTTCTCTATATATAAAAGCATCATCATGGGTTGACAAGATGAAAGACACTACTGAGAATATGTAGATCTGGATCTCAAGAAATTTGTAATCTCTTCAGAGGATTCAGACATAAGCATGTGAAAAGTGGAATGCAGTTCTGATAAACACATATAAATACTCCCCTTCTGCGAGTGGGGATAACTTGAGAATTCAGGGATTTAGCTTATATTTCTTGTAGCCATCCAACCTGAGATCCCAGAGACATCATTTTAAGGTGTAAAGCTGTGACAGGCAGTATGTCAGTAATGAAGAAAACGGGCCAAGACCTATACACTTGGTTCCCCTTGGCTAGGCCGATTGTGAAGTGGAGACCAGAGGAGAACAGAAGA
The DNA here is from genome assembly GCA_028646535.1 of Procyon lotor. Classification (NCBI taxonomy): domain Eukaryota; kingdom Metazoa; phylum Chordata; class Mammalia; order Carnivora; family Procyonidae; genus Procyon; species Procyon lotor. The sequence goes on along the minus strand of CM053608.1, from coordinate 76,129,162 downwards.
AACAGTAGAAACAACAAATAGGGTCTCAACTCTCCAACTTTGCAAGCTCTGACCATGTATGTGCCTTAAAAGTATTTCTTCAATACTTTTAAGAAATACATATAACCACTGTAATGAAGTGGATGCTACGTAGGGCTGATAGGTATTGTTCATATCAAATAATGAAACATGTTTTACTTATGCAAATTTTGACATCAACTTAAAAATAGATGACATCCTACTTTCATTAGGTACTGTCCTTAGTCAATGTCCAACTTTCTCCCACTTCTTTTGAGGTAAGGGAAAGCTATCTGCCTGGGATCTATATAAGGAGAGAGGAAAGAAAGGAAAGAGTAAATATGTTATTTCCTAGTATGAGTTATCAGTTCGTAATGTGTATCTTGTCTAAGAACAGAAACCAGTATTGATGGAGGGAGGTGGGCAAGAGCAGCAAGAGAGATCCACTATGACTCATTCACTAACTATAAACATGTTACCCTATTTTCCTTCCTTTCTCATCTATACCAATAATGAAATGTGATATGGAAGGGTGTGTGTATGTATGTGTATGTACAGTGGTCCTTGTGGTCTGTTTTTCCTATCTCACAAAACTCAGAATTTCTGGCAGTCCATGCTTTCTCTTTTCTCTGAATTTTCATTGCAATCCCTAATCAAACATCAAATTCCTCATGGTATTAATTAGTATATATGAGGAAATTCTCTTTCATTGTCTGTTTATCTCTCTATGAAACTTTGTACTAATAGTATCCAATCAATTACTATTGAATGGACTGTCTTGATAGACATGTCTAAATCTTTAGTTCTCATCCCCGCAAAAAATTACAGGACATTTTCTGGGTATATTTAATAATACATCAATGTGGTAGAGTGGAACTTGGCCTTCCACAAGAGAACACTTACTTAAATTTAGGAATCACCTTTTAATACTTAATCTCTTCATCTGTAACATGGGGACAATAGCATACCCATTTCCCAGGACTGTGAGAGGACCTTACGAGATGCTGTAAGGGAGATAACTTGGTAAACAGCAAATAGTGTATAAGTGTCAGTATTACTATTATGTTGTCATCCTAGAGTCAAAGTCCATCAGGATGACACTTGTAGTTGAGCAAGTTGGATTCTTTACTCTTGACATTGAGAGAAAATTAACATAGGGAACTCTGGGGTATCTCAGTAAGAGGGTATTTGACTTATTAAGGGTTTGGACTTGTTTTCGGTCATTTCAAGGAGGGTTTTAGGAATTTGGGCTTTGTTCTGGATTTAAGAATGTCTGAATGGGGGGAAAAATCTATGATTGGGTATCTTAATGAATTATCCAGGAGGAGGGAAAACTTGCTGTAATGGTGAACAAGTGACAGTCACTCCTGTTAGCTGAGAGGAGAGAATATTTGGAACTTTGTGGGTTGGGCTGTGAGGGCCTTTCATTTTATCTTACTTTATCGCAGTCTTAGAGTGATCTTATCTGTTGTTAATGTTCTCTGTGATGGTCTCAGGTCCAACAGGAGATAACATAGCCTCACTCTGAGCACCAAACTAGCAGCTAAGGGCGCTGAGTGGAGCTGTGTCAGAACAGTTTCTGAATGTCACCTTGATGGTGATTCCTGGTCTGGGGTGATTTAATCATTTTACCTGCTTCTGTTTTTAATGTTTTTGATTTTTTAATACTCAAATGGAAAAAGAAAAGTGTTAGACAAAATGGAATGTTTACCTTTTCTACGTAGGCCCTCTCTTAAAATTATATAGATGTATACCCCCAAAATAAAATTGACATGGCGTTTTCCAAAATTAAATTCTTTAGGTAAAATAAAATGTTAAATTCTTACTTCAAAGCCTCAAGGTTTATAATAATTTTCTTTGTATATGTTACTTTAGAGTAATATATATATATTTTCTTTTCCTTGCTAGTTGAAAGATGGAAGGAACCAATGATTCAAGTTCAATCCTCTTTGTTTCAGCTTTGACAGTTCTTATTCTGATATAATCTGTGTAGTAAACTGCAAATAACATAGGGTATAGGGATTAGTAGTAATTTAGTGACAGACTGAAGACTAAAAGAAATGAAAGAATTATTGACAAATTAGTTTTCATTTGTAGGCTGAAATAAATATAAATGAGTTTAATTTAATGATTCAGTGGCAAACATAGTGGTCTGGAATTCAGAAGACACAGATTAATGTTCAGTCCCAATCTTTAATTATCAATATTTACTTAAGCAACATATTTATCTTCTCTGTGTCTCAGTTTTCTCATTCGTAAAATGGAGCCAGCATCCATTACCATGCTATTTCAGGGGAGTGTTTTGTGATTAAATTAGGTGAAAGAATCTTGAAAAGTAAAAACCAACATAAAGTGGAGGACGTTTATCATGATTTTATGATAATACTAATAGTAATATTAAATAATATTAATAATAATATTTATTAATAAATTATTTATTTAAATTTAATTTAAATTAACTTAATTTAAATTTAATTTAAATTAAAATAATTTATTAAATTAATAATAAATAATAATAATATTAAAAGTAAAGCATTTGGCTGGGACACCTGGGTGGGTCAGCCTATTGAGCATTTTCCTTCAGCTCAGGTCATGATCACAGAATCCTGGGATAGAGTCCCTCATCGGGCTCCTGGCTCAGCAAGGAGCCTGCTTCTCTCTCTGCCTGATGCTTCCCCTGCTTGTGCTCTCTCTCTCTCTCTCTCTGACAAATAAATAAATAAAATCTTTAAAAAAAAATAAAAGTAAAGGATTTGGAAGAAATAGGTAAAATAAATTCAGGGTATTATAATAGTTTTTGAGCTCTATTTCATATAGACAGCCTTAATTGTAGACTTAAAGAGATTTGTAGAGGAGGATTTTAATTTCCCTTCTACCCTTCAAAAACTTCCAGCTAGTTTAAGAATCAAAAGCGCAAAGTTTTATTACTTGTGCACTGAGACCCAATAATGAAATTGAGACCTAAAGAAATGACCAAGGCAGGCAATTTTTGTAACTTTTAGACAAAAACAATAAATCTGTGAGGAAGTGACAGAACAAAGAAAACTTAATTTGGGGAGATTCAATTAATAGGAAATTCTGAACAGAATTTGGCCCAGTAACAAGAGAGATAAGGATATCTCTTTACCACCTAATGCTGGAAGGGTACCTTTCACCCAGGAGATCCACTTCTTGCTTTCTGGAGACAAGGGGCAGGGGCATAATGTTCTTTTTGCCTTGGTTGTTTCTTAAGTAACTTGTATTTAAAATAATCGACGTGTCAAAGTGGCACATTTGGGGGTGGCCTGACCTTGGCCCATACAGATTACTTCTGCCTAGTTTGAATGAAGGAGAAGTACACATCCAAGGGCTCATGCCAGTCTGTGGGGCTGAGCTGAGCCACTGGTAGTCCTGCATTTGAGAAATGCATCCCCGTGAATCCATAACCTCAACAGAGAGATCCTGTCAGGTTGTATTTTTTGGGTATATTCATAGTCTCTTACAAAACCTAAGAAGAAGGAAAGACTCACCCAGGGATAGGTCCTCAGGAACACAGCCGGACCCAAATACCTCTGTTACCTAGAGCAAGAGGCTTCTGTCTCCTGTGTGCCTAAAGTTTGATTCCTCAGCAAGTATGAGAGGGTGATGTGCCCACAGTCCCTCTGCAGGTAACCCTTTCAATGAGGACAGTAAGCAGGAAGATGCTAAACATTTGCCTGACCTTGGTTCAAAAGTCTCTGGTTGTCTCTGCATGAGAATGTTATAATTTGAAACTCAAATGCTACCTCATTAACCTATTCTTTAATTAATTTGCAATTTGTCTTCTTAACCTGCTGGCCTATTGTATGGTAATTGTATTCACTTTGTGTCATTTCAGATTTTTACCATTGTTCTGGTGATCTTCCAGTGTTTATGAATTTTTTAAAAAACTGTATCTATTAATTTTGGCTTGCTTTCTTTTATTATTTAACTTTTTTCATGCAAACTTTGTCTTAATTTACTTCCCAACTGTTTTTTTAATTCTTCTTAGCCTTACCTTAATAACTTGCTTCTATTTTTCATTCTAGTTTTTTAAATGATATTTCATTTTGATTTTTCCCCTTTTGTGATTAGTTTTAAAATAGCAAATGGGCATTTTATCCAGCATATGCCCAAAGCAAGAGGTTGGCTTTTGATATTTCAGTGTTATACCATCAAGAGGTCTTTCCAGTTCCCTGAGTACCTCCCAACTCAAAAAAATCTGAGCTTTCCAAATTTGCCATCACTAAATCAGAGAGCTTTGTATCACAGGACAGAATTCTTCTCCCCAAACTCCTCCCTACTGATAGCTTCATCAGCAATAATCAACCCAAAAGAGTTGATTTATTATCAACAAAAATGATAGCTTTATTATCCAAAATATTCATGGCTTTATCTTGTGGTTGTTGTTCTCCGGCCTATTCTATATTGTCACCAGTTATTGGTAAAGATGTGAAAACTGACTGAAACATGATATATTTGTTAAAATGTATCACAGAATTTAATTTGGCCTCTCTATACATGGCAGACAGGTGAACACAATTTTAACTCTCTCTCTATATATATGGCAGGAGGAAGTTTAGATAACAAAGTAAACCCCAGGAATCTAGCAATTTAGCCTTTGCAATTTTAATTTTTCTGGGTCCAGAAAATCTAGTAATGTGTCACATTGCTGAAGCGAAACTTTTAACTGTCCCCAGGGTGACATTGTGGTATAAGGAAGCACACTGCACGATGGGAAGACAGGCTGATCTCTCAGCATTCTCCTGGCTTCAAAACACAGCCTTATTATTCTCTATTCTTAGTCACCTTTGTAGGATGGTTCATAAGGTAATAGGCATTTGGAGTTTCTAAATTGAAAAATGACACTATAAAAAAAATCCAACTGCAAATGCTTATGATGGAAATGAAGAGAAATTGAAAAAGTCTAGGAAGGTGTTAAATCTTAACATAGCTGCATATTATAGAAGAAATTATGTACTTTAATTCAGTATTTACCAAACAGTGCTCCAAAAAAGGGGAACAAAAGGGAAGAGAATATATATTCTTTGGGATATATATCCCAAACATATTTGGGAGTCACAGTTTCAAGTAAAGTTAATTTAATGTAGGACTCCCTGCATTATGATTATAATGGCATCACAAATTCAACGTGTTCAAAATAGACATTTGATTTCAGGGTTATATACCCCCTGACCTGTTTGAATCCTACTCTAATGCAGTTCAGTAAAAGGGTCCATGATTTACCCTTTTTGTAAGCCAAAAATCTAAAAGTCAACCTTGATTCTCTGGTTTTCTATATCCCACTACCAACCTATCAGCTCTACATCTAGAAAATATCACAAATTCATCATCCACTTCTATCTCGACTGATGATACCATAATCTAAGCCACTATCACCTCTGTCTAGGGTACCATATAGTCCCCTAACATCTTACAATACTGATTTTTGCCCCTGTACAATACATTCTAATCACAACTGCAAACTTAAGTATTAAAGTATAAATTCTGTCACAGCACTTCCCTACTTCGAAATCCTCTCATGCCTTCTGATCTTATTTGGTCACACAGGCTACACAGCCCTATGGGATTGGCTTCTGCACACTATCGAACCCATCTCCTGCCACTGCCCCCCCCTTTGTGATCCCCACAAGCCCCAGCCTTTTCTCTTTCCTGGAATACACAAAACTTTCTTGACCTTAGGACTTGGCTATTGTGTAGAGATTTTTCACTGATCTTCACATTTCTGGCTCTGTTAGTGACTCAGGACTCATGTCTAATGTGTTTTTTTCTGAGAGGTGTGGCTGAGCATGATAGGGTCATATTGCTCTCTTTCATCTCACCCTTATAAAACTTCTGGCTGAAACTCTTGTTCATTCATTTATTTACTTGTTTATCATCTGTCCCCACCACCCTCTCAGAGTATATGTTCCTTGAGAACAGAGTTTGGTGGGTCTTTATTACCACAGTTTTCCCAGACTCTAGTAGGGTCACAGTGTAGCATCTTTGTATATCTTTACCTATGAGTGCATTAGAAGACTCCAAGAAGAGGTTTGGAGTGTTTCCACTTTCCCAAATTATTGGTAACACTTTTCTGATCAAATGACAAATGTTAATCATCTTTCAATAGGAACACAGTTTTAGACAGAAAGCTTTGAAGTATTTTCAAATTTGGGGGTTTGTAATGATTCTGGGGTGTGTTTCTTACAAATGCTGGAGGTCTGTGATATTCAGGGGTGGGTGGATGGTAAGGAGAAGGGTTGATTTTCTTTGTTGTCTCCATACTCAACCAAGTGGAAAGCAAATCTGAATGCAAGGGCTGTAGATTCCCAGTTAAACATCAGATAAAAACAAACAAATGAAAAAGCAGTTCCTTCATTTCTTGTAGTACTTGGATAAATGGTTATAAAAAATATGTTAAATAGATCATATGATGAATGGTTTTTATTCTTAAACATCTCAACATTTATACCTGAAATGTAATGCATATGTCCTTCCTGGAAATGCTTAAATGTCTAAGATAGAACTTTAAATTTCCACTTCTCAAAAATCCTCCACTTTTTCTCAATTCAGTAAAATAACACTACCATTTTCTGAAAGGTTTTTGGGCTAATGTCTCTAAAAATAACACAATTATTGATTTTTAAAAAAATTCTAGGATATTAAACTGAAAAAAAAAATAAAACAATGCCCCGCATTTGCCACTAAAAGACATTCTTTTGTGTATATAGATTTGTTGTCTAATGTCTTAAATTAAATTGAAATAGCTCTCTGGTTCTAACTTCTCAATTTTCCATTTTCCGAACAACTTTGATCTATCACTCTGAAGGACTATTGGGTTTTCCTCTTTTTCCTCAGTTACTTTGTCAAATCAAGTCTTTCATAACGATGTAGTTAACATTTAATAAAAGAAACTTCTAGTTCTGAGTGTAAAATAAATAGGACACCAAAAACATCCACTTGATGTGTCTTCAATTCCATTGCTATATCTTTTCTGTAACCAACTTTATAAGAAAACTGTATGTACCTAAAATACATCTTTTATTGAAGTTTATGGTAATGAAAACCATAAACGGGACCTCAGAAGTTCCCTCAAATGTCTAATGTTAACTCCATCTTGAACTATAATCAAAACATAAAATGTATACATTGACAGAAAGGACTGAACAACTAATACTACAAATGTATGAATTTAAAATGTTTATTTATTTACTTATTTACTTATTTATTTTACTAATGGTGATAAAAAGTGTTCTTTCAGGAAAAGCCTATTCAGCAAAACACTTCACAAATATTCTCATTTTTCCTAATCTCTTTTCAGCAATGTCTTTTTTTATTCCTCACCGATAATACAACACCCTGCCAAACTATCTTCTCTCTGATTTCCACATTTGACTTGCTCATACCTGACTCTACATCTTAGCTGGAAAGACTTATCCTCTCTTCTTTGCCAGTGAGTCTGTAACTGTTACATTCATTTAAAAAATTAAAAAGAAAAATAAAAAACTACAAGTTTACCTCAACTTCGGAATGCTCAAGGACATCACATATTCCTTTATTCTAGTCACTTAGCATTGTTTTAGGTTGAAGTCACCTAATTCATCTTTGTTTATGTGTTGCTTTCTGAATGTTTTCAAAAATTTAAATACCTGTACATTTTTTTGCCAATAGATGGTTAAGGTGCAGGCATGAATCTTAATTTTTAAACTCTTCTAAGAATGCCTAGGATAGTAAGGGTTCATAATGCAAGCTCAATAAGTATTACCTTTGAAAGACAAAGTTCTGAAATGAAAAATGCACTCATCTTCCAAGCCAAGCTAGAGAAGAAATGGACAATTTATAACATTCCATCGATTCACTAGCCTTTTCTTGTTTGTCTGGAGAATGGACCACATAGCCAATAAGATCGTATCAGGTACTTTGAATAAAGTAAAATGCTAAAATTACTTGAATGAGATGATTAAATTTACATTTTGTGGTTTTTAATTTCACAAAGGGTTTATTAAGTACAGCTAGATACCTATTAAACAATCTTCTTTTTTAATAGCTACCTGCAAGGCCTGAAATTAGGTTGACGGCACTTACACATATTCTGCCAAGCTTTTTCATTTGTTTGGATGGGTGGATAGATTTTCACAGCAGTATTATCTTATGTTGGAACTTTGGACTTGTAGTGAATTCTCTTTCACTGTAATGAAACTAAGAACCATGGAATGTTATAGGAAAAAGCAGACAGTCATATATGAGTGCATTTATAACACTTATATTCTAGCTTATGCTTTCTAAATTGAGTAAATATTTTTGCCCACTTCCTTTATGTACCTGCATTTTGTGGCCTGTGGGATTATGCCTTTGTGAATGCTGTCTCCCTTGTCTAAATTATCCAAATCTCACCATATTAATCTAGCATAATCACCCTAAGTAGTTGAGATCTGTCCTCTGAAAGCCTTCATGTGCCATGTTAAAACGTTACTGCTTTTAACCTTTCATTTACTTATTTGTGTGCATAATGTAGTTCTTCTCCTAAATTACAAGATTTTTGAGGGTGGAATTCATATTCTTTTAATTTCTGTATTTCTCACGATATCTATCACATTATTTCTCAACATTCTGCAAGGCTTGTCTAAAACTTCGCTTTGTCCAGGAAGACTCCGCAGGCCATCCAAGCTCTTAATGTCTTGAAATTATCCTTTGAAGTAATGTTATATAATTAATTCATTTAACATGTAATTAATTGTTTAATTCACCAGAGGGGTTCCATCTTTAAAACATGAGCTCTATGAGTTATTGATCAGTATTTATTGCGTTCACTCCTCTGTGTACTCCTCTCATAGCTCAAGGTCTTGCATTGTTGAGTAATCAATAAATATTTTGAAGCAATAAGTGGCTCAAAGAAATACTGGATACATAAAAGGAAGTAGAAGTGAAAAAATAAGGTAATAGTTTGGGGGGTAATAAAAAATTTAATGCCAATATGACTTTCCATTGTATTCACTTAGAATCTCTTGGTTGGGACTCACCTCCAGGATTCATTGTATTTTGTACTTTCTGTACCATCTTCTCTATTGGAACATCTCCTTACCCTGTCTCTCTTTCTGCTTTGGCAGTTGATGGACAGTGGCAAGAGTGGAGTTCATGGAGTCAGTGCTCAGTGACATGTTCCAATGGGACCCAGCAGAGAAGTCGGCAATGTACTGCCGCGGCACATGGGGGCTCTGAATGCAGAGGGCCGTGGGCCGAAAGCAGAGAGTGCTATAACCCTGAGTGTACAGGTGAGGCCTGATTACTGCATTTGAAGAATGCCTGCCATTTATGAAATGTGATAGAGCCATGCCAGACAGTCATGGAATAATTAGATAATTATGTATTTCTGGTAAATGAAGCCAGTTGTACCAGAGCTCATTCTACTATATGCCACACTAATAAAGCAACTAAATTCTGGAGATTCTTAGATTAAATATAGATTAAGTTGATAAGGCTTAGCACTGAACTTGTACTTTTTAAATGTAAGTTTCAGTGTCTATTGGAAGATTCTGACAAACATATAAACTTGGGCTGATCACGGTGCTCTGTATTTGACTGGCAACTCAAATGTTGGCATAGGGCTTATTCATAGTGGCAGATTAATAAAAATTGAACAAATAGTAATGGTCCTCAGATTTTAAAATCTTAAAGCAGTTGGCTACTGCCATTGACCATGACACATTTCTTTCAGCCAATGGTCAGTGGAATCAGTGGGGTCATTGGAGCGGATGTTCCAAGTCCTGTGATGGCGGCTGGGAAAGGCGAATGAGGACTTGTCAGGGTGCAGCAATAACAGGGCAGCAATGTGAAGGCACAGGAGAAGAAGTGAGAAGATGCAGTGAGCAGCGATGTCCTGGTAAGAACAAGCTGAGACGATCTCAATGGAAACATTTTGTTACCAGAATAAAACGGTTTAAACTCTCGTCATTAATGGCAGTACTTCCTCCATTGGAGGACTGCTAAGGATAAGTGGAAGTTTACTTTTTCCATAATGTATGGGATTTCCTATGTTTATGTGTCGTAGACTATTTCTTCCATGGGTTTTTAAGTTATTTGCTGCAGAATCACATTGCAAAACGTGATAATACAAAGGAAGCCACATTGAACAGTAACATGGCTAGATAGGATTTAAATTGGTTTGGGGTACTATTTTTTTTCACTGTGTTCATGAAATATTTGTTTACTGAGAACACAAAACCAGTTGCCTTCTATTATTTATAGTAGAATTAGAAAGACATAAATGTTAGATAGCTAAGTGAGAAAATAGATGATGTTGAAATTCAGAACCTTTTAAATTCTGCTGTTAATCTGTCTCCATGTAGGGCTTTGGACATCCCATTTCCTTGCCCTTGTGCCCTTTTCTACTATGAGGAACACATTGGTCTTAATTAGTAGGGAAAGAATGAAAATGCTGCTATAGTAAAGGATCTTACATATAAGCATAGAAAAAAGGAAAAGTCAAAATTCCCCAGATTATTGATCAGATATTCAAAAAAATCACTTAAGACAAAGATTCCTTCCAAATTGTGCCTACATTCTGTAAAATATTATTGACAGAGTGAAGACTCAATAAATAAATGAAAATTAAGATTTTTAGAATGATATCATAGGCAAAGTTGCTATAAACATGCTAGAAAAATGATAGGATGAAATCTCTAAGTGTCACAGCTAGATAAAAGGAAGTGCTAAATTTAAAGAATTTGAAGACCCTATTAGAGTCCATTTGCTGTTACTAATGCTTTGTGGGCAAGCTAGCTTATCTCTCTGGTTCTAGTTCCAGTAGAGAGAAGAGCTGTTGAGGTTCCTTTTCAGTTCAGAAAACAATAGATTTCTGTCTCTACCAAACATGACTATATCAATTTAGAAAACAACAATAACAACACTAATAGCAAAACAAGGTATTCTAAGAGATAACCCTAAGTCAAAACTTTGTATTTCTCCATAGTCAGAATTCTAGAGACTTCTCACAGTCCAACACTAATATCAATAGAAACTGGGCTCTAAGAGTAACCATATGTCAGTAGGATTTTTTTAGAGCTTAGAAAAGATCTAAAATTAGCTTAATTCTTAAGGCCACATAATTCAGATCGATAAGAAGGAACCAGCAAGTGGGATTTTGTTGAGGAGACCTACACAAGATAAGAACGGTGAAATTCCTCCTGAGGTGCATAAGAATTAAGAAGCATTTAAACAAAAACTTGTATAGGACCAGGAAGAAATTTTATTAGGACAGCAGTCATAACTAAATAAGACCCTTTTAATATTTGAAGCTATGTAAACTAGTGTGAGCATACCAAAGTTCATAACTGGTCTTTTAAAACTGTCTTTCTTCTGGATATATAGAGTTAAAATGGTGTTGCTGCAATCAAATTTACAAAGATTGCCACCTGCTGTTTGGAAAACATTTTACATTTCTATTTACTAAAAGGATATTATATCTTATATGCTAGGTTTGTTTGCTGGCTTTCATGATTTAAGGCAGTGTGAAAAAATTATCATATAAACCTGTAGTTTTTTATATTTTTATATATGTGATATTATACATTGGTGGTATATTTTGTGGTAAATATATATTTGGTATTAACCTTAACATTTTCATTTTACTCTCTTCAATAATATGATTTGAAATCTCCTGAAATCACCAAGTATATAAATAACATTTTCTAATTAAAATGAATTATTGAGTCAGCTAAATAATTCACAAGCTAGTGCTTGTACAGGGGTAAAATGAATTACTATATTACCAAGCTTCTGAAAATATCCTAAACTGGTACCTTTATATGAATCAGCATTATCCATCAAAAATTATATATGACTATTAATTTCAAATATGCCTCTGCCTCTGTATAGAGTGTTTTTACCAAGATAAAGAAAGATTTCCTTTCTAATAATCCTTTATCTTTTCTGTGTGCAGTCATCTCATTCCCACATTATTTTGTCAAGAGGGCAGGATTTATACATAAATCAGTTTTCCATAGGGGATTTGATTTATATATTGGCATTCCAACCTCTGCACAATTGCTTCTCTGTGGTCAATATATATTATTTTTGTGTCCAGCGTACCAGACTCTGAGAGTAATGACATGTCAATAAGGTTTTTTACAGCTTAAAAAAGATCTAAAATTAGTTTCGTTAATTCTTAAGGCCATGTGAATTCAAAATGATAAGAAACAATCCTAATTTCCATCATTATATTGCTCCAAATTTACATATTGACAATATAAATTGAGAAAACTTTCAAATTTTCTCAACAACTACTAAGGTATTTTTTATTTCTGTCACTGACAAAACCTCAAAAAATGTTTCTTTTAAAACGATGTGTTCTTTTCCTAGTATTATTTTGCATACTGTTTATTCTTAATTTTTCTTCAGATTGCTGGAAACTACTAGTATTTATTTCTACGCTTCACTTAATTTGGGTGCAAAACAAATTAATCAAATTTGTCAAGAGATCCTGACAAGAGAGTGTTGTCAGAAAGGAGAAGTATAATATACACACATCTTTGTCTAGATAATTAATGAAAATAATGATTAATCATCTGGATTTAATCAAAAGCTGTTATAATGTCTACTAAAAATGGAAAATGAAAAATATTTTCCCAAAGAGAATAAGATTTTTTTACTGGCAAATAGATAAGGTAAACATATGAAAAAGAGCATCATTACCAAAAATATGATGTTATTTTCATCTTCATAAGAAAAGAGAATTAGGAGCACCTGAGTGGCTCAGGCGTTAAGTGTCTGCCTTCGGCTCGCGTCATGATCCCAGCGTCCTGGGATCGAGCCCCGCATCCGGCTCCCTGCTCGGCAGGAAGCCTGCTTCTCCCGCTACCCTTCCCTCTGCTTGTGTTCCCTCTCTCACTATGTTTCTCTCTGTCAAATAAATAAAATCTTAAAAAAAAAAAAAAAGAAAAGAGAATTAGAGGGATGAAAAAATTGGAGATGTATATTTTAAGTACTGTAAGTTGAGGAGTAGAGTAGCTACAGGGGAGACAATTAAGTTGCCTAATTTTTAGATTGGTCAAATTCACCAAAAAATTATTTCATTGATCTCCATCTCATTGTACATCCCCAGACTTTGAGGATTAAAATAGTAGAAAGGTAATGGCTTCTCCGATTTTATGTTGCTACAATGTGAAAACATATTATTTTTAGGCTCTTTGGTTTTTTTTCCCCCCAATATTTCCCTGGTTAATATCATTCAGATATTAAGCAGATGTTACTGATCAATTGGCCTATGTAAACTTGCAGGCTTCCTGGGAACCTCTTTGCTCTGTTCCCAGGGAAGGAGCTGACTCTTCCTAGATCTCCAATTCTTGGATCTCTTACTCTTTAGTCATTAAGATTAAGGCTAGTTGGGTCATACCATTCCTGGGTAGAAGTTAAACTTAATTTATACATAAAATGTCCTTCTGAAGTTACAGTTGTTTTATCTGCAAATGGTGAGTAAGGCCCACAGGATGAATGTGCTGAGAAAAACTTGGGAAATAAGAGAGCCATATCATAAATATACCCAGTAATAGCAACTTAGACCAGAGACGTAGCAATGATTGTGATATTTAACTCATAAGTATTTATACCAAAGCCGATCAGTAGTAAAGTTTGTAATCCCAAACTTGTCTTGAACATTGTACTGCATTCATATTTGAATTTGTCCCCTGTAATATGGTGACTATAAGCTCCCTCCTCCCCCAGTTTAGGAGAAATGCCATTCTGGGAGTGATATTCCTTATCTCTCTAAGGTTGCTGTCCAGTGGGATTATGTTTTCTTTGGAGAACCAAGAAAGATTTCATTTGGTTTCTGAGTGATTTCTTTTAATTTAGCTTTGGTAGGAAGAATCACAAAGCTTGCTTATTTTGACCTTCTGTACTCATTGTCCAAACTTGTTCTTTCAAATTTTAGCAGACCTAAAAAATCACCCAGCGAGCTTGTTAAAACACAGATTCCTAAACCAAACCCCCATAGATTCTGATTCAGTAGGTCCAGTATGGGCCTTCAAATTTGCATTTCTAACAAATCCTTAGGTGATGTTGATGATACTGCAGATTACCCTTTGCAGATTACCCCTTGGGTTGCACTGGCCTATAGTAAAAATAAGTAAGTTAGTAAATGAATAAACAAACAAATAAAAGCTAGGTGATAAAATTAACAAAAAAGTGGAAAACAGACCTCTGCCTCGGTTACACTGGTCAAAACTGAGATATCTCCTGAACAAGATTGCAGAATTTTATTTTGTTTATACCACCTCATAAATACTGAGGGATTGTTCCTGTCATCAATTAATACAGGCAATCCCTTTAAAGTCTTCCTAGCCAACTCATTCTTCAGCCAAAATAAGATCGCTTTATAGTTGTCACTTAAAAAAAAAAATAGGGCTATTAACTAGTCGCTGTGGACAAAATGGGATGATTTACTCATTTTGAGGTTTTCAGTTCTCCAATCTCTGTTGTTCCTGTTCCATGGAGAGCAGAGGAAACAACTTGGGTTTCACTGGAACACGTTTGCTATAAAGCTGTGCGCTGCCGGGACACAGACCTCCTGTGGTCCTGCCATCCCATCCCCAGCAACTCTCTCCGTCACAGGAGGACATTTTCACTGCCTCTTGTCCTCCAAAGTTATTAGCTACTATCTACTCACCCAGGTATATAGTACTGGGGGGGGGCAGGTGTCAGAGAGCAGAATGTGCTCTTAGCTCACATGGACTTATTCTTTCCTCAGTTCCCAGCTGGAGGAGTGGTGAATCAATCACTATCATTACATTTGTCTTTGATAGAGACGAGTTTAACAGGTTAATAAGTCAGCCTTCTAAATTATGTGGACCACTGTGTTTTTAAGCTAAACATAATCTTTATTAGAAACCCAAATAGGTACGTGTAAAATTTACATTTCTAAGGAAGAAAAAAACCATACTACTCTATATTGAAATACTCACATACAAATTGGCACCTGCTCTACCTTTTTCATTCCAGACCACAAGGGTAATCACTAATAGTGCTTTTAAAAAGCCCCTGCTCCATTAGGATTTTTATTTGTCTATCAAATACCCTGTGTTTATCCTCTAAGGAATTATATAATACCTGTTCAGTTTCTAAAGATTAAGGCAAATGTTTTCGCTGGAGATTTTTGGACATAGCAAACAATGTTCACACCAGTCACTCACCTAAAACCAAATTCTGAGTTCATTGTTGACAGCAGGTGGCACTAGGTATTGACTTCTTTCATCTAAATGTTCTATTTGTTCTTGCCAAGTCCCTTCAGATACATTTAAAAAGGAGGGAAATAAATTAGAACTTGGAGATACCCCATAGGCAAGAGGGTATTATTTTATTATATATTATTTATATTATATTATATATTATATATTATTTATATATTATATATTAATATTTATTAAATATTTATATTTAATAATATATTTAATATTTATATTAAACAATAGGTTTAATATAAATATCTAAGAAAGTATCTGATCCTCCTGAAAAACATGGGTTTTATTACCTACTCCAGTCTACAGTTCTGCAACAAATCAGCTAAATTTTATAGGCAGAATTAAGGAAGAACTACTGGGGCTTAAAATAATCAGTGTGTATACCAGATGGTACTATATGTCCATTATTCAAACCAGTTGCTATGGAGATAATTATTGTCATAATTTGTCTTATCAGGTTGCTCATCAGATGAGACTTTGGGAAAACTCTCACAGCTTCTGTCACGGTAGAAACCTAAAAAGCAATTTGTTGTAATCTTATATTACCCCACCTGGTCCAATTTAGAAATATTTGGCAACATGCTGATCATTCTCAAATTGAAACTGAAAATCTAAGCAGCACTTTTTACTATTTTTTATTTCTTCATTTCATCTGACATTGTTTTAAAGTAAAAATAAATGTATGTTAGGAACCACTTAATTATTTCTGAATTAATAAAATTAAAATTAATGCAATTAATAAAACTGCTCTTTGGGTTTAAAGTTTACCAAGACACTAAACCTTAGTATTAGTCCTTGACATTTCTCATCCTCACTTATTTCCCTTGTTTGTCCTGACTTGTGAATGACCCCAAGATCCTGCCACTGATGTTCTTGGTTGTTCTCTCTCTCTTTCTCTCTCTCCTCCCCCCCACCCCCTTATTCTTGACTTCAAATCTGTTTCTGGGTAATGATTTTACCTACATTATCTATCACTGTTCTTTCCCTTCCCTCATTTGCCCACCCTGGGGAAGTCCTGGAAAAGTTCTCTTTCTCTCTCTCTCTCTCTGTCTCTATCATTTGTGAGCAGCACCCACAAATCTGCATCTTTACGTCTCGTCTCTTGCAAGCACCTGATAGAGCTTTCCAGCTGGGTTAGCCAGTCATCCTCAGGGTCAGCAGAAGAGCTTTTCTGTGTGACTGCCAAATCTGTCTTGTCCTCCGAAGTAATTTCTAATTCTAACCTTTCCTAGTGATGGATTCGACCTCCATCAAGTCTTTCTTCAGCGGCCCTGCTTTCTCTTCCCCTTGACACCACCTGCTAGTGGGGAGGGTCAGTGTGACCTTAAGAGCCTGGGATGTGGAGTCAAAGTTTGGCTTTGGGCCCCAGTGTCCTCATATGTAAAATGGGGATCATAAGATGTGCTCAGGGGATCGTTTCAAGTATAAAATTATAAAATGCTATAGGTAATTACAATTATTAAATAATTCTAGTCCAGGTCATCTTTGTCTATTACCCGTATTATTGCAACAACCATCTTTTCTAATATCTTCTACGCAAGTTTACCTGATTATTCTCCCCTTTTCTGACCTGAGTCACGGACTCACTTCCTCAAAAAGAAAAACAAAAAATGCTTTGGCTTCTCATTACTTGCCCAATTCAGTGCATACCAGAATCCTTGGGATTCTAGTATCCCCACCTATCAGTTGATTAACTTTCGAGGGTCATCACCCTCTACTCATTTATGGATAAAATATATACATAACATAATGGATGCCATTGCTGGTTCCTGGGTGTGAAAGCACATGGTCTGTCCTTACCCTGTTGCTTACAGCTATTCACCTGGGCTCCCACGGAGTCCCTGTCCTGTCTCCACCTTCACTGATGACATGGGAGCATCTTGGGAGCTCAACACATTATAAGCTGGCTCCCCCTTTAATCATTCTTTTCTCCTACAATTGCATGAGTGCTTTCTTCTACGAACCTCTGTAGACTTGCTTTGCGCTTCCCTTATAATATATTGCCATTACATTTTATTATTATATGTTATTATATCTCTTAGCTAGAATTCCAGCTCCTTACAGACGAGTTATCTATTTTCAGACTCCCAAATCCCCTTCTCTGCATTGAACCTAGTTGAAAGTAGACCAGTAGACACATGCTCTTTTGAATGTCTTTATTCCATATCATAAACACTGTAATGGGACCATTTGTATAAAGTACAATATGTAACACAAAATGCAACAATTTGTGTAAAAGCATGTGAATAAAAACTTCAAAATGATTATGATGATAATTTCTTACCTTTTATAATCATTTTATTCTTTCAAAATGCTGTTAGTTTACCTAAGTAGAATTTGAATAGACGTTTTTAGCACACATACTATTTTTATTTTGTAGTTACAGTTTGCAGCAGGAGCTTTCTTTCTTTAGAAATATATCATTGCAATGTTGGAGGTGAGAAAAATATGTATTTTTATAGCAAGTTCCTCAATTTCCCCAAATCTCAGCCCTGCATATACTTTTAGGCCAGAGCTCCTTGAGGCTGTCTCATAGCCACGTGTCAGGCTGGGATTGGTCCCAGGTATACACGAATAGAGATTTCGAAGGCCTCAGGGCAGCTGGCAAGACAGGAGGACGTGGCCGGCAGCCTCCAGCCTCCAGTAGTCTTGCCCGTTACCCTAGGGTGCCTCCAAATGTTATCATTTTCTGCCATGACCTGGAAAAGGCGATGAAGCACGGTTATCCTCAACAGTTCCTAAGATAATCTAGAAAGGCAAATAAATGCAATTCTCTAGCAGTGTACCCCGATATAAAACTCGTATCACTTAAAGTTAGTAAACAGCTACTTAGAGCTATTCCTCACGGTTAAAGTTAGCTATCTTTATTAGTATTAGTGTTAGAAATCTTGGTAACAGGTTGGATTTAGGGTGACCTTGTCTGCTAAGCTGAAGTACAGGATTAACTAAATTATGAGATTTTTTCCAGGGTGTAATTATGTATAAACACCATCCAGTCCTCAGGGGCGCCTGGGTGGCTCAGTCGTTAAGCGTCTGCCTTCGGCCCAGGTCATGATCCCAGGGTCCTGGGATCAAGCCCCACATCAGGCTCTCTGCTCAGCAGGGACCCTGCTTCTCCCGCTACCATTCCCTCTGCTTGTGTTCCCTCTCTCGCTTATTTTCTCGCTATCAAATAAATAAAATCTTTAAAAAAATAAAATAAACACCATCCAGTCCTCAAACAGGCAATGCAACACACATTGTCTGCTAATGAATTTAAAGTTTGTGGTTTGCTACCTTCAAGACTTAAAGATAAATTTTTGCAAAATTGTTTAAAGATAAATTTTTGCAAAATTGTTTACCTTGTTTACCACTACAACAAATGCTTGGTGATAGCTAAGGTTCTCAGAGAATGGACTAAGAGACTTGTTTGACTGACATAGGTCTACCGACCACCTCCTCAGCAGTGATTTTTCTAATGCCTTGGTTTCCTCATGTTTAAAAAGAGAATAATAATTGTATCTACTTCATTCTTATTATGAGAATGAGATGAATTTAAAAATGTAATGCACTTGCAAGAGCGCCTAAGTCACAGTGATATGTACATATTGCTGTTGTAATTATACATTCTTTCAACTTGACACTGATAAAAACCAT
Organism: Procyon lotor; assembly: GCA_028646535.1. Classification (NCBI taxonomy): domain Eukaryota; kingdom Metazoa; phylum Chordata; class Mammalia; order Carnivora; family Procyonidae; genus Procyon; species Procyon lotor. Next base: position 76,110,299 of record CM053608.1, on the reverse strand, counting down.
TTCTATATGAGGAATGCTATTACAAAACACGTTCGATAAGCACCCTTCTTTTCACCTCAGACCTTAGCAGCACCGTGAATTCTTCACATGAGTGTGTTCCCCTGCTGAAATTAGAACTGTGGTCTGTGTGAGCACAGAGACCAGATCTATCTCATGCACCTCTGCATCCCCCAGCACAAGGAATTCCCAAAATATAAGAATTAATGAATTGCCAGCAAGTGAAATTTGAAATTGGGGTCGTGCATAGTGTATGTTTTTTTCCTCCCTCCTTTCCTTTCTCCCTTCCTACCTCCCTCCCTCCCTCCCTCCCTCCCTTCCTCCCTTCCTGCCCACCTGCCTTCCTTCCTTCCTTCCTTCCTTCTTTTTTTTCCTGCATGCCAACTCTACATTGTAGAATCAATTTCTCTTTAATGCTGAAATTCTAGCATAGGGGTGAAAACTAATTTTCCACATCAAATTGATTTAAGCCCTGTATAATTTTTGCTATTTTTAAGAGACAGAAAATTAGTTTGAATAGACAGATTAACAGCTAATCACTAGGTAATTGCTACCTTGTTTTAAGACAGCATGCTAACTACATACTTGTGACTTCAAGTACAGTTGTATCTTACAAATGGGTTTTTATATCTTTACACTAGTGATAGCAAACAGTGGGATCTTTCAACTGATGAACAGAGTTGCTGTTCCATTTTGCTAAGGCAGAAAAAACAAGAGTCCTTCATATTGCCCTACAATAATAAGTTTTTATTTTGAGCATAGAGAGTGATGTGAGCTAATTATGTATTTTCTAATTTACAAAATATACATAGGTAGCATTGAACTGAAAAAAAAAATATCTTAACCCATATCTCTCTCTTTAGCTTATGTTTTTGTCTTGAGCTTAGTTCCATACACCAACTACCATTTTTTTTTTTTTAAAGATTTTATTTATTTGATAGCGAGAAAATAAGCGAGAGAGGGAACACAAGCAGAGGGAATGGTAGCAGGAGAAGCAGGCTTCCTGCCGAGCAAGGAGCCCGATGCGGGGCTCCATCCCAGGACCCTGGGATCATGACCTGAGCCGAAGGCAGACGCCTAACCACTGAGCCACCCAGGCGCCCCCACCAACTACCTTTTTGATGATACTGAGAGGTACTCAGATACCTCAAACTCAAAACTATTTTCAGCATCTATCCTACCAACCAATACCTTCCTCACATGCTCTCACTGAAGCTGTGGCACAGCAGTCACTCTTCCTGGGCACCTGACTTTCATCTTTTATTTCTCTCTCTTCCTCACCTCCTGCATCCAGCCATAGAGCTGAGCCCAGTCTCTGTTCTAGATAGATTTTTGAATCCACTTGCTTCCCTTCCCGTTACCACTTCCCGTGATGCCACCCCCTTTCCCTAATTACCCCATTTAGATTGTCACAGGCCCTGCCTTCAGTCTCACTTTCCTTCAATCCATTCCCCAAACTGCATGTATAGCATTCAACACATTATAATAAATTTTCCTTGCCCTTAAATTCAAACTCCTAGTTTATCTTATCATTTGTCACCCCTCCCCCTCCAGTAATTACCCATATCTACTCATCCCCAACTTTGTACTCTAGCCATTCTGAAATGTTCCCGATTTCTTAGATATACCAGGTTCTTTGCACCACCTCTAGCCTTTCTGAAATGTTCTTTGTACCACCTCTAGCCATTGTGAAATGTTCCCAATTTCTTGGATATACCAGGTTCTCCTTGCTGCCTGGATATTCCTACATGTGGTTCCCAAGGCACACTTTTCCCTTCCTCACTGGCCAACTCCTACTTATCGTTGGTCATCCCTTCTGGAAATCTTCTGCTGATATACTCTCCCCCAAAGCACTCCTAGAGCAGCTAGGACTTCTCAGATCATAGTGGGCATCCCAGTGTATTATAATTTATAAAATTTCTCCTTATTGTCTCCCTCACCATCTTGGAAGCTGAGAGACCCTGACTATTTTTGTTCATTTTTGTTAGGTGCAGTATTTTACAAGGTGATAGGGACATTAGCAGTGCTCAGTAAATATCTGGAGAATGAACGAATTCCATAAGAGGCACTGAAGAGAGACCAGAAAGTTTCCTACTACTGGGGGTTTCATAAACTTAAGATGGAAGAAAATAAATGTTTATTTTAATATCTAGGCTTTTTTGCTTTTGAGCATAAATACACCTGTTTCCTGAACTAAACTCTTTAAAGATATAATTTTCAATGAATGTCAAATGACCTTTGTTAAATTGTTTAAAGCAGATGGGATTTGACACTACTAATAAAACGCTAAAAATCCTGGGGCGCCTGGGTGGCTCAGTGGGTTGGAGCCTCTGCCTTCAGCTCAGGTCATGATCTCAGGGTCCTAGGATTGAGCCCCGCATTGAGCCCTGCATCCAGCCCCGCATGGGGCTGTCTGCTCAGCAGGGAGCCTGCTTCTCCCTCTCTCTGCCTACTTGTGATCTCTCTCTCTCTATCAAATAAAAAAAAAAATCCTGCAGATTTGCAAATCTGAATCTATGATTCCCCTATCATTTTCCTTTCTTATTATTTGTGTACCGTGTTTCCATCTACAAGGAGCACAGTGAATCCAAAGTTTTATGAATTGATGGTGGAGAAAAACAAGTTTGTTGGCCTTTTTAAGTTTAAAAAATTACTGTGATATTGTTTGGTTGTTTTGTTTTTTGGTCTGGTTGAGGTAGGCCATACTGATTGTCCTTAGGGAAATGGAAATCAATAATTGATTGCTGTGGTTGGTTATATACAGATCACACTGGAGAATTCTGGACATGTTCCATGGACTCTTACCAAGTCAGACACAGGCCTACAAAAGTCAGCCTTTGTCACTACCCAGTACCCTGGAAACCCATTTTTGTTAATTTTTAAGAAAACTATAGTAGTTAACCTCCCTCTCTTACTTTTCCTTAGTAAACATTGTTAACCTACTGGTCACTTAAACGCACATGCACACACTCACATACACCGTCCTCAGGGCTTTGCAGAATCATCCTCACTTTCTGTCCTCTTCAGTACTAAGGGGATGGAAATAGATCTTCTTTTAAAAATTTTATTTATTTATTTATTTATTTATTTATTTATTTATTTATTTATTTGAGAGAGCAGGAGCATGAGCAGGGGGTAGGAGCAGAGGAAGAGGGAGAAGCAGGCTCCCCAGTGAGTGCTGAGGAGGGAGCCCAAGCAGGGCAGGATCCCAGGACCTCAAGATCATGATCTGAGCGGAAGGGGGATGCTTAACTGATTGAGCCACCCAGGCACCCCAAAAATAGATCTTTTGAAAGTATTTGGTAATTTTTGGCTTAAAATATATGAGTATGTCCAAAGGCATCCTCCTATCATTTGCTAGACTCCTAAGTACTCTGTACTCTAGCAGTGAAACAAAACAGGAAAATTACTGTCTTCATGGTGCTCACATTCTAGCAGGAGAAAGCAATAAATAAACTAGTAATAATGATATTAATAAAACTGCAAAATAAGAAAGCTAGGGAAAAAGACGCAGAAGTTATAAGGTTAACAAGCATTTTGGAGAAGAATAAAACAGGAAGGCGTAGGAGTGTTTGAGAGAAGTCAGGAAATCCCTGAAAAGGCAAGATTTCAGCAAAGATGTGTCTTGTGAAGACACAAGCCATGCAGACATTTAAGCAGGAGAGGGAGGGGTATCCTGGAAAGGAAGAGCAAGTGCACAGTCTCTGAGGTGGAAGCCCCCCTGGAGGATTGGAGAAGCACCAAAGGGGTGGGGGGTGAGCGGGATGTGGAAAGGGTGGGAGCTGAGGTAAGAGGCCAGACTGAAAGGCCTTGTAACTGAGGGCTAGTTTTATCACTAAACGTCGTTCTTACTGGAAAAGAAGAAATATTATTTTTCCCCAAGTACTGTGCCTTTAAAAAAAAAAAAAAAAAAAGCGCTGACCCATATTTCCCAGCTGACGGTTACTACTTCTGCCCACCTTAATTTTGAACCTCATCAGTTTCAGCTGCGGTCCTGGTAAACATTTCACCCTATTGGCCCATCCGTGCCATCTAGTGGTTAACGCTTGCAATTACTAGAGTTTCTGACCACCGCCGACAGTGGGGGAAGGGCACCAGGAAGAAGACTAACTGGCCAAATAATAGGTGTGAAAAGCTTTCTGAAACCACAAAGGGGAATAAGGACGTCTAGGGTGCAAATTGCTTCTTCAATGCTTTGTGTCAAGATTAAATCAGAAACAAAAATTGAATGCTCTGGCAACAGGTTTTATGAGATGTATTTCAAATTTTTTCATCAGTGGAACTAAGTTTAAAAAAACATTGAAAAACAGAAAAAAAATACAAGCGAAGTGGAAGTGAGGGATTAAAAATGAAGAGTTAATGAGGAGATTTTGAACAGTAGTTGAATGTGTAGATGGAACACAAAAAAGATGATTAGGTGTAATGGTACTAATAGGTTAATTACTGGTATATCTTTATTTAAAATAGACTAGTTTTTTTACATGGAATTCAATTATGTAATAAACTGTGCATGATGTAGCTTCTGAGTCTTAACATTTATTATGATTTCTAAAGTAGTTTTGGCTGACATTTACAGAAACGCAGGACAATGTGACCTCGTGTGGAATATTTGGGGGATGATGCTTAATTCTGTGTGGCTGATACATAGGAGAATAAATATGAGCTATAACTGGAATGCTAGCTTAGAGCTTGCTAGAAGGGCCTTTATTTATCACAGGGAGCAGAGTTATCTTTATCCTGTCAGTACTGGAGAACCATGGAAAGGTTTTAAGCAGCAAGTTATGGGATTAAGCTTCATTTTGGAGATTACTTTGTTAATATGGCATGAAAATTGGATTAAAGGTAGAAGATACTAGAGAATAAATAGTTCCACTTTATACCCAGTTCTTTAGCTCAGAAGAAAGCAGGCATCATCCTTAACCCCTCAGTCCTTCATTGGCCACATCATTTAGTCTACTACTTTCTAAATTTATCTCGTGCCCACCTTTTCTTCATCTTTAGTCTAAACATCCTACCTAAAGCAACCATCACTTCAGCACCGAAGCACTAGGTTAACCCCTTCAATTGTCTTTTTGCTTCGGTTGTCTTTGCTGCCCTTCACACAGCCAGTCACAATTAAGTGTCACTTCCTCCAGGAAGCCTTTTTCTGTTCTTCAAAGTTTAGATTGAAATAACATTCTGTATTTCCTATTTGCAGAGCTTATCATAGTTGTACCCAGGTAAGGGTACATTTAATTGTTTGATCTCTGCCTCCTCCCTTTGACGGAAAGCTCCATGAGGCAGGGAGTGCTGCTTTCTGGCTCCATCGATTCTCCCTCGAACAGAACCTAGCACGTGTCAGGTCAATGCCGAATGAACCAACGAGGTTGTTCCCCTCATTCAAATGGGACAGGATGGATGCTTGGGTAAACAATGGAGTTAGAATCATGGTAGGTTAACAGGAAGGGAAGGATCAATAGACCATGAATCTGATGGTTTCAGTTACAGGTACAAGATTAGTGGCATCATTAACAGAATTTGGGAATGCAAGGAGAGGAAACAAGCAGCATTTTGGAGAAAAATGGTAGGAGTTGAAATGTAGGCAGATTGACTCCGAGGTTTCTTTGGAACAGAAAGAACAATCAGTAAGAAAGTGTCACTCAGCAGTTGGATATGCCCGTCTAAAGCTCAAGAAAGACATCTGAACCAAGGGAACACATATGTGTTGCCAATACACAACTGGAAATAGAGGATGTATATCAGGGCGTGACTGCAACATAGCAAGTAATCGCTGGGATCAGAAGCCGAACTGATCAAATTCTTAGTGTGGCTCCAACGTGTGCTAACTTTTCCTTCTTCCTACTATTTCCCCTTCATTGTCATTAAGCTGCACACCACCTAGCTGCATAGCACTGACTGACCTCCCTCCACAGTCTCATTTCCAGGCTTTGCCTTTTCTTCCTGACACTGTCGCCCCTCCTCTCAGGAGACACTTCCCTGGCCTCCTTGGCCACACAGCTGGAGGTTGGATGGCGTAACAGGGCCAGAAACCTCTGCTCTTTGTGGAATGGGGATCAGACAAAATGGGCAAGGTGGTTTCCAGTTTGCTAATCTCTGTGGTTAGTGTGGAAGTGGGTGGTTGTAGGTTCTTGGTTGGTGGTAACTGCTGCATCCTTTATTTTTCTGCTGTTTCTGTTCTTGCGATATTGAAGGAGCGAGTCCTGTGGAGGGGCTGGCCCTACTTTCTCTTAGTTGTACCATTTTTTTGGTGACTTTAAAAAATTTTTATTTTTTTATATTTTTGACTTATGGTGACTCCACCTTTATTCATCATCACCACTCCCAGGCCAGACTCAGTGGCAAATCCTGATCTTGGGTCCTAGGAAAGGGCCAGGCCAGCCTGAGCCCTCCTACCCCCCTGTAACAGCCTAGACAGGTTAAAGAGGCCAGAAGGGCACACTTGGCTCCCGAAGGAAAAGGGGTGGTGATGACTCCCCTGATCCCCTCCTCCTCCATTTGTTCACTTCTATACTTGGTTTTTCCTCTGGAACAAACATGTAATAAAAGAATGTTTAGAATCTGAAAATAATTAATAATAATAATAATAGACCTCTCTTTTGCCTGTTTTCCCATATGGTAAAAGAGACTATTAATCTCTACTTCATAAGATTATTGGGGAAGATTAAATGAGTCCATGCATGTAAGACTTTTAATAAGGGTTTGCTGTTACTACTATGATTAATATATTGAAATCATCTAAGGAAAGCATTTAACAAAGGAAAAAGCAGGGCGTGGATGATTGTGCAAAGGACACAGGGACCCAAGGACCAAGGAAGAACTGTCCAAGTGTCTTGTGGAGGCCTGAGAGAGAATAGCTTTCTAGGACCCCAAAGAAAGTATTCTCAGGGAGGAGGGAGAAGTCAGAGTTTAAAGCACTATGGAGACAGTCCAGTGAGTAATGCCTGAGATGAGAATATTAGTTTGGCCTTCAGGAGATCTCCAGTGGAGTAAGGTGAAAATGGGGCTAGTGAAGGTTGTTCATTTTGTGAAGGTTGTTTCATTTTGTGAAAATGGGGCTAGTGAAGGTTGAAACGACTGCTAAACCATCACCAAGCGAAGATTCCCTAAATTGGAAACTGTTACCTAAGCATTTTAATGAGAACCTAGACTATTAACTCAGTGCTAGGGCAATTATCTTGAATAACTGGAAGTAGCCAAGAGGATATGCAGGAAGTCGAAGCAAAGTCTACTGAGTCAGGATTCTAGAATCTAGTCCTGCCGATACCTCCACCAGTTTGGTCACCTCAGATAAGCCTCTTATTTGAGGGCCTCGGTGCCCTCATCTGTAAAGAAGAAGGAGGTGGAATAGTTGATCTGCAATGTCTCTTTCAGTTCTAAAGTGTCCACATGTTTAAACCATTCAACTTACCTTGTGTTACCTGTCCAGGCTGTTACTGGGGGCAGGAGGGCTCAGGCTGGCCTGGCCCTTTCCTAGGACCCAAGACCAGGATTTGCCACTGAGTCTGGCCTGGGAGTGGTGGTGATGAATAGAGGCGGAGTCACCATAAGTCAAAAATATAAAAAAATAAAAATTTTTAAAAATCACACACAAAAAAGGTACAACTTAAGCAAAGATAGGCACAGCCCCTCCACAGGATTCCCTCCTCCAGTATTGCAGGCATAGAAACAGCAGAAAATTAAAGGATGCAGCAGTTACCACCAGCCAAGAACCTGCAACTACCCACATCTACACTGACCACAGAGATTTAGCAAACTGGGAACCACTCTGCCCATTTTGTCTGATCCCCACTACACGAAGAGCAGATGCTTCTGGCCATGCTACCCCAGATAAAGAAAGTATTATTTCAATATTGTAATTTCTCAAATTGTACTCTTCTCCACTAATAATTATAATCTATCCTAATGAGCTCATAAATTCTGAAGTAGAACCAGTATCTGTAGATTATGATTATCATCGATTAAATAGTATATTCTCAAAGGAAGGAATCTCTCCCTAGAAGTCACACTCATCTATTTACACATATATATGTATATATGTATATACACACACATATTAGGTACATATATATATACAAATATGTATACACATATATACATATATATAGGTACTTTTGGGGGGTCTTATTTACTTATTAAAGGTATTTATATATTCAAATATTGATTCATTTATTTTTTCAATTTTGAACAACTTCTTTGTGCCAGACAAACCATTAGGTGCAGGATACTGAGATGAGAAGACATCTGGCAAGAAGATGCCAGGCAACTGGGGAACACAAATATATGAGCATATACGTGGCAGTGCTGTGTAAAAAGTACAAGAGTAGGTGTGTCTAGAGCAAGGGCTGGTATGTTCTTTCTAGGAGCAAGGTATGAGGTTTAATGTAAAACACAGTATAGACAGACCCCCCAAGTCCTTTGGCTTCCTACTAAAATATTTCTGGTATACCTCTGTTATTCTTGGAATTCCCTTTAACTTTCTCATCTCAGTAATTAAATTGAGTTTTTGAAAATATGAAGGCCAAAAGATCAAATCAGTTCATTTTCATATGATGTAGTGTGATTGACATCATTGCTCTTGTGTGAAGAAGAGTTACAGTTACATATTCTTGCCCTTTATGTTTATTTCTTCTTAACACTTAGAGTTAATAATTCTAATATGGCTTTCGGTTTATTGGAAATAATTTTATTGCACAATATTGGAAAGATTTTTGATTCATATGCTTGAATGTAATGTTCAATTTATAAGCAAATTCAAATGACTTTTTAAGAAAGTCTCCACAGTAAGCACTTTTAAAAGAAAGAACATTTTTGTGGAGATTTCATAGATAATGAAATGAAACCTGGTGTTCTTTTGTTTATGAAGACATCACTAACATCTCAGTAAATGATATACTTTAAAGAAAATGAAAGAGTTCCACAGATAGAGAGATGCATCTGAGGACTGTTTATTGCCAATATTCAGAAAAACAAACACTGCTAGCATTCATATCCCTCTGTTTTAAATTGCAGCACCTTATGAAATATGCCCAGAGGATTATCTGATGTCGATGGTATGGAAAAGGACCCCGGCAGGTGACTTGGCATTCAATCAGTGCCCGCTGAATGCCACAGGTAAAGTATGATGACCCACCCAAACCAAATTAGGATCGCCATCCACAAACTGCATGCTATGTTTGCTCCTGAAGTCATGCTTTTGTGCTATATCCATCGATAAATCTGTCCAATAAGCAATTAATAAAGCAATTTTAGTAAAGTGCTTCATAGATGGAGCCAATGAAGAGACCTAGAGAATTTTGCTACTGCAATGGTTTCTCAGTGTGATTCGCATGCGCTATAAAAATAATCAACGTAATATTTTCAAATGCATGTTTTTTAAGGCAGGAAAATGTACAAACCCAGTTCTTTAGCCTGCCTCCCAGTTATGTGATGCCTTCTAGCATCTCTGTTATAAAGCTTCTCTCTGTTCTTTGTGACGCACAGGCACCACTAGCAGACGCTGCTCTCTCAGTCTTCATGGAGTGGCCTTCTGGGAACAGCCGAGCTTTGCAAGATGCATATCAAATGAGTACAGACACTTGCAGCATTCAGTAGGTGCAAAGCCAGCTTTAGTACTTGCTCTGTTTATTTTTTCCTAATGATCACTGGGTGAGAATTTAACCTTCTGCTTTATAATCAAATCAGCCAAAATCTCTGAAAAAATGCCTGAAGGAAAAAGTGATGTGACAGAAAGCTAATTTTTATAAGTCAGTGCTAAGCCATTTCATTCCTAGGGTTTGGGTTTTTATGGTTTCATTTAAGAAAGAATTCCTTCTCTAATGGTGACGGGGCCTGAACAAAATTCGGTTTTATCTATAGAGATACACTATATATCATGATTAGTCCAGATCCGTGTTAAATAGTATATAAGAGTTACTTCAAAATACCATACATTTTTAAATTACTTTCTTTTACATTTTAGTACTTAAGAAATGATAAGCTGTGTCACTTAGGTATCAAATTTCTCACTGCATTTTGACATTAAGACATTGAAAAAATGACAATGTTATTGCACCAGAGAAAATTAATTACTTGTGAAAGATTAAGTGGGCCAAATTTTTCAAAATTAGCCCCTCTGTTCCCAAACATCATTGAATTATTCACAAAATATGATGTATGAATATTCTGAGCACAGATAAATTTCACTTGGTATTTTACAAGTGCAAGCCATTGTCATTATTGGAGACTGTTGTCATCTCATCCTGACAATTGGGAGGAACTCCATCAAGGAATAAACATTGAATAAATATTGTGGAGTTTATAACAATATGATCATGAGCCAGCTGGAAAATTGAACATTGACAGGGTTGATGTTTAGTTGAAAAACTTTAACTTTTGTTGTGCTTATGTTTTCTCTTAATTTTTTACTGTAACTCACAAATACTCATAATTCTTAAGAAAAAGAAACTAAAGAAGATTCTTGCTTGTGGATGGAGATTTAGCTCATACAATAATAACCCATATTGATGAAGTAAATATATTTGATTATCAAAAAACCAAAAAAAATCAATTAAGAAAATCTGAAAAACAAATGTTAATATATTTACTTATGAAATCAGTAATAGTAATTGACTTGATGATTATTTGACTACTTAGAGCCTTATTCTTGTTATTAATATATATATATGCACAGATACATACACATATATGTGTTACACAGAAATATTGGCATGCATGTCTATTTATGCTAGTTACTCACAAATACCTCTATTTAATAATATATTATGTGTATATTGGTCATTAATGATATTTGGCCTCACTGAGCCTTATTTCTCAAAATTAAAATACCTATATATATATATATACACACACACACACACACACACACACATACACACACAGAATATAATATATAGCTTTGTTTCATAATAAAAATGTAAGAATATAAAGTTCTTTTATTAATTACAGTAAATACTCAGACCAGTATATTTCAGAATTAAGATTAACCAAAAATTTCCTAATGAATTTAATTAACTAATTAATTAATTAATTTGGGCTGAATTTAATTTTATTGAATTTTATTTTTCCCTAATTGTAGACATTTGACTTTGTTTACTTAATCTTTTTTTTTAAGATTTTATTTATTTATTTAACACAGAGAGATCACAAGTAGGCAGAGAGGCAGGCAGAGAGAGAGAGGGGGAAGCAGGGTCCCCGCTGAGCAGAGAACCCGATGCGGGGCTCGATTCCAGGACCCTGAGATCATGACCTGAGCTGGAGGCAGAGGCTTTAACCCACTGAGCCACTCAGGTGACCCTGTTTACTTAATCTTTTTTTTTTTTTTTCTGTTTACTTAATCTTAATACTATTTGGATTCAACTCTTGTTAATCCACAGTAATGAATGGGAATAATTGCATGTATTAAGCAAAACATATATAAGTCAATCCTTATGAATTTATTAATATGTAATATCATTTTTTGCAGAAATTTTTTACTTTCTAAATTCAGTGTTTTATATAGTAATATTTAAATGAGTTTGCATTCTGTGAGTGCAGGTCATCTGAAAATGGACAGAAACAGAAACACTGAAATAAGAGAATTGATCTCAAATTGTGAATTCCATAGAAATGAATCAATAATTTGACAGCCAATGTGTATCTGCATTTTTGACTGGCATACACAAATCAGATGCATGTTACTGTAGAATAAAAAGCAGTCTTAGTTTATTCAGCTCCTACAAAGTACTAGACACTCACCTGGGCACTTGGATAAACCAAGTTCAGTGCTCACAAGAAGCAAGGTGGATATCCCTGCATTGGTTTGTATAAAATGAATCTGAAAATCTACAGGGGAACAATACAGTTTTGTGAGGCGAAGAATGGAAATCATGTCCAGGTACAATTGTTACAAAGCTTAATGTCTTTTCCAGAAGCCACGCTACCTCCTGAACTTTTGATTTAAAATAATGTGCCCTAGATGCTGGTAGTGAGGGCAGATTCGGGCTGTGTGTTTTACAGAAAAGTCATATGATCTCAAGTCTTAGGTTAACTGAAGTCACTAGTATCATCTTCACATCTCTGGAGATTTTACAGGAGAGCAGATGACATACTATACATGTGAAATTCTGACAAATTGTAAAGAACGTTGTAAACATGAGGTATTAATATCTATATGTACAGAAAATACATTGAGTTAAAATATTATCTCAAAAAGAGTAAAATTTTAGAACTCAACATTTTATTAATGTGAACTGTACATGTGGAAAAATATAAATAAATACAGATGAAGTAGAGGGGTAGATAGATGAGTGGATAGATGGATGTATGTGTAAGATTGATGTCACATGTATTTATTTTCACACATGAATTTTGTTTATGTGATTATACATAATTACAAATACATGATTATACATGCTTACATACACACATCTAATACTTGCCTATGGATCATGTCTTCTATTTAGGAAAGTATAGGACCAGTCTGTGCCTTAAATAATGCTTATCTAATACATCAACTTAATCATGTGTACTCTAACAAGTCCATTGGAGATGAAAATGAAACCAACTTCCCTTCATACTCTTAATCCTGTTGCTTCTCATGCTTTGTCGGAGTAGCAAAGCTAGATAGTGCTTGTGCTAAAGAACAGTTCTGATACCCACAAATTCTAAAATTACTTTGCAGACGCTGCATCTTCTCCTTTAGTAGAATTTACTATTTCACAATTTAGCTGTTCTATTTTCTTTGAAATATTTCATTTTGTGCCGCCCTCTATAATCATAAAGCTCATTAAATATTATTACCTATGACAGAGAATTATTTTATTTTATTTTTTTTTTAAAGATTTTATTTGTTTATTTGACAGACAGGAGAGAGATCACAAGTAGGCAGAGAAGCAGGCAGAGGGGTGAGGGGAAGCAGGCTCCCCGCTGAGCAGAGAGCCCGATGCAGGGCTTGATTCCAGGACCCCGAGACCATGACCTGAGCCAAAGGCAGAGTCTTTAACCCACTGAGCTACCCAGGCGCCCGAGAATTATTTTAAATGAGTAAATCTGAGTTTTCCAACTCTTTTACATGTATATATACACATAGATTACACCATTTTATGAAATTCTAGTCATAAACTAAGTTTGAAATGACATTTTATCATCAGTTAAAACATTAGTTGAGTATGTTCTATGAACTCTCTTAATTATAACCCAATTGAGGTAGACAGAATGGGGTGGTTAATCAGTTTAATATATAAAATCACTAATCTGTCACACTGAACATTTAGTTTCTTTGAGGACAGAATTCTTTGAGGACAGAAAACCATGTTTTTTTTTCTTTTAATCTTTATTTATCTAGTGACTAACACACTGCTAAGCATATACTAAATATTCCATAGATGCTTATAAAAAATGACTCTGCCACTTTTCTAATCAGTAGGAGCATACTGGCAGCTGGAGGGTTCTCAGGTGATACACCAGACTTAATGTTCATGAATTTTAACCATGTGAAATTAATAAGTATTATCCCTCATGTGCAATTTTCCTAGCCCCAAAATATCTAGAAATGTGGAGTGATTGATGACATTATTTTATGAAATTATTTGGCCATTGCAGAGGAATTTCAATAAGGTAATAATCATGAAGTTGTTTGAAACCTTATAAGATATAAAATTAAACATGATCCAACTGTTATTCATAAAAAAGGCAAGTCACAAATGAATACACGCAATTTTAAAACATTGAGGGTAGAAGAGTAAAGTGTAGTAGGATTCTTGAAAATTCATATTTTCTCATATGTTAAGATTTCCTTTCAAATTCTGGGATATTTTCTGAATTTTACACCAAATAAAATACAAATATTTTTAGAACCTATTGAGAAACAGGCACAAGAGTCAGACAAATTGAAAAAAAACATTTCTTGTTACTCATAAAGCTCTTTGAAGAAGAAGGATGAATATTGTGGGCAAAGTGGGGCAGTCTCTCCCTGGATTAAATAAACAGATCCTCTTGTGTCTGGTATACCTGGGAAGTCACAGCCAGCCTCTTCCTCCTCTCTATCTCTCTGTCTATCTGTCTCTCTCTCTCTGGTTCTCTCCCCCCTCTATTTTACACACATACAAACATATGCTCACACGTACATACATGCATACACATGCGCACACACACACCCCTACACCTGAAGTGACAAATTTCATAGAACAGGCAAGGTATATACTCTCTGCATGTAGGGAGTTCTTTTTTTCTTTTCTTTTTTTTTTTTTTTTAGGATTTTTATTTATTTATTTGACAGAGAGAGATCACAAGTAGGCAGAGAGGCTGGCAGAGATAGGGGGGAAGCAGGCTCCCTGCTGAGCAGAGAGCCTGATGCAGGGCTTGATCGCAGGACCCTGAGATCATGACCTGAGCTGCAGGCAGAGGCTTTAACCCACTGAGTCACCCAGGCGCCCCTGCAAAAGGAGAGTTCTAAAGCAAAAGTTGAACCAAGCATACCAATGCCTTTTCCTAAGTTAATCAAGCATATGTCATTCCTCCTTCCCTGGAGATGAGTGAGTAATCGGGGATTGAGAAAGACCGAAGACGTTGCTCTAGTAAAAGTCCTTCCATATGAAGTCATTTTCCCTTAAAACCTCTGTTTCTATTTTTCAAATCTTCATTTAACAAACAAATAAGTATGGAAGTAGGAGCAGTAGTCTACATGGTCACCAAAAGGTTGAGTTTGTGGGCAGGGATGGCAAAGAGCTTGAATCCTAGTTTGAGGACTTTGTATCTCCTATTTTCCTCTACTTCTATGGGTGGTTTATTAAGATAGAGAGATAAAGATAGAGCTATCTTCCTTTAGGGGAAGCTTGAGGGAAGAGAGAGGGAAAGAGACCCAAAGGAACAAAGACAAAGGGAGACAGAGAATAGATGTGCTCTATTTTTTTTTTCTACATATTCCCTACCTTCCAGGTGAATTTTGCTCCATTGCAGCAAAACTCTTCACATGTTACAGATTTGTTACAGATTTTGGCCAGTACCTCCTTGCATAAATACCCAGTACACTGCCTAAAAGAGAAGAATACTTTTTTAAATTTTTTATTTTATTTTGTTTTATTTTATTTTATTTTAATTCCAATATAGTTAATATACAGTGTTACATTAGTTTTAAGAGTACAATATAGTGATTCAAGGAGGATAATACATTTTATTACTGCAGTTTATTTAGAGGAAAGAAAGACAATAGCCACCATAGTTTTTGCTTACAACAGATATTTATTGAGCCAAAAAATATGAAAGTCTTGTTTTTTTTAATAAGTAGTTAAGAAACAAAGAACTCAATACAATGGTCCAGCCAGCCAGGAGAACTAGCAGATGATTTTTGTTTTCAAGTAGTCATTAATTAGGTGGAGGTGAGTCTGAGCTATAGGAGTTACTCCCTGCCAGTTTTTTGTAATACAATGTGGTTGGAATACAGCAGGTGATGGTGAAAGCAGGGAGAAGAAGGTAAATCAGAATTTTCTTAATCCTGGGTGAACATTATAATTGCATGGGAATTCCTAAAAACACCAATGTTGAGGTCACCCAAAGCCAATAAGATAGAATTGTTACCAGAGTACACATTTAATAAATATGAGCTATTATCATTACTAATTACAACATTAATTGAGCATTCATATACATGTTTATCTACTTACATCATCCTCTCATAGAAGACTGTAGACACCTTCTTTTAAGCACTAATGACACGGCACTGGACTTCCTTTTTTTTCTTGTTGCCAAATTTCAAGTTTGTCAGCATACTCACTCCCAGAGTTTAGATAGTCATAGTAAAACTCAACAATGCTAAGGAAAAGCTAAAGAACATGATATCCTTTAAAATGGACGGAAGTCTCTTACTTTTATTCAGGATCACCTGTTGAAGTTTTAGGATCTGAGTTCAACCTCACAAGTCCAGAGTATTTAACACATGTCCTGAATAAAATTATGAGTTCACTAAGTGTTCAGCAAATGATAATAACTCACATTTATTGAATGCTGTCTGCCCTGAAGGAGCTGAACAAAGGAAGGGGAACAAAGGAAGTAAAATGTTAACTGAATTTTAATGTTCTAAGCAGTCCATATGTCAAAGTTCACAGTTTAATATATTCCAGGAAGATAGTGAATATTTTAGGCTTTACATTCCATATAGTCTCTGTTCTAACTATTCAACTCTGCTGTTGTAGCACAAAAACAGCCATAAACAATGAGTGAATATTATGGTGTTCCAGTAAAACTCTATACAAAAACAGTCTGTGGGCTGGATTTGCCCTACAGGCTATATAGTTCACTAACTTCTGATCTAGAATATACATTTGTTAATGGTTTTGTTTGTGTGTTTTGTCTTATTTTTTAAGATTTCAACTCTTTTAGAATTCTCCATCAGAGAATGGACAAAGTCTATTTTGTTCTTTTTTCTTTATTGTCTTTAATAATTTAACCACAGTTATTTTAAATTACTTATCAAAGTGAAATCTAATTTCTAGATAATTTGTGAATGGGCTTATTTTATCAGTCACATCATCTGGCATAGCTACTAATTTTTATTAAATGCCAGATATAGTGTAAAACACATGTAGGGTTTTTAGACAACGTCAATGTCCACCAAAAGCATTCCTCCTTTTCTTTGTTATTCAGATACAGCGAGGAGCTGATTCTTCAGTGTAGTTGAGATTTGATCTGGATTGAGGGGATTTGCATTTTAGTAAGACTATCTCTGCTAGTTCTCCTTCTTCCACCGTGTGTCTTAAAAGTTTTGGATGGAGAGCATATATTTGCCTATCCCGTCATCCCTGAGAAACTGTGGAAGATTCAGTTCTCTCCTTCAAGAGGTACCAGCTCAATGCTCCAGCTTTCTTTCCAAGGAACTTCAAATTTGTTTCCAAAGACATACTTACAAGGATGGAGGAAATTATACTCTGCATTTTAGAAGTTCTCATCTTAGCTTCTCAGCTTCCTACACATTTCAAAAACTTAGTAAATGTCTCATGGAGAAAAATTCCAGTAAGATTTTTAGGGACCCTCAAATTTCCAATACATTTTTCTAGCCCCAGGCAACTAAAAAACATTAGTTTCTCTTTCTTCACTAGAGGTCCTCTTCTAGGGTTACACCTGCCCCTCACTTCTTGCCCAGATTTAGCAACACCCCCGCCATGGCTAAAATTGTTGGTTACCTTAGAAAGGATCCCCTTTTTCTAGAAATTTAGTTTATCTCATCCATAGCTATCTGATGCTCTAGAGAGTGTGACTTTTATGATTTATATGGATTTTTCTAGTTTTAGTGGCAAAGCATCAGCCTTTAAGGAATTACTGTACTAAACCAATAAATTTCAATTTTATTATAAAAAAGAAAAAACTCTTAAATTTATAGAATATTTTTTCCTAGGGAATTTTAAGGGAGTCCACTATATAGATGTATAATGAAATACTTCTCAAGTTACACTTACTTCATTTTTTTGAACTAACAGTATATTATTGATTATATCTATAAAAACCCAAGAGAATTTTAATATTCTCCCAGATTACAGATTTAGTGTGGCTTAGAGACGAAATATTAGGGTTAGTTTTAGCAATTGAAATTCACTGACTTGAAATTTATTCATAGGATGATTTAATAAAATATACTTTATGGTGAATTAGGCTAATGTCAAAGGAAAAAAATAAAAGGAAAATGTACTTCATTATTCAATCTTTCATCTACCCATTCAACTACCCATTAACTTATTCTACAAGTATCTACTGACCTTTATGTGCAACAGAATGCAGGTACCTAAAGATAGAACTTGAATGTGACACACACAAATACGAATACAGTAGACAAGGAAAGATATATAATTGCACATTGTGATATGCTGAAGGAAAGTAACAAAGTACCAATATAGGAAATAAAGTTTGGGGACTGCTCTAGATAAGAAAGTCAGAGAGGTCTCTATGAGGAAATGTCATTTAAAGCTGTGGCCTGAATGAGATGGATCTAGACATTCAAAGAGTGAAGAGAATGAGTGTGTCAGAGAATAAGAATGCATTCCATTTGAGGGAATAGAATTTGGAAAATCTTTGAAGTCTTTAAGGGAGTGAAAGATGATCTAGTGGCCAGAGGTAGTTAGCAAGAAGAGAATGTCGTGAGATGAAGTTGGAGAACTAGGTGGGGAAAAAATAATTCTATGCCTTCAAGACCTTTGTGAAGAGTTTGAATTGTATTCTAAATGCAATGGGAAGCCATTAATGGTAAAGAGCGATGTGACTCGTTATAAAGAGGGTCATATGGTAATCTATGGAGAATGGACAATAGGAGAGCAGAACTGGGGCCTGTCAAGCTTGCTGCAGTAAGCAGAGATGAGATCTCATCTGAAGATGAGAGATGATGTTATCTTTCATTAAAGTTGAGTGAGCACATTTGGCTGATGGTAATGTCATTTTCTGAAATGAGGAAGGCAGAATAATAAAGAATACTTTGAGGCAGGTGTACTTGAGGGTTGCCAAAAGTTGTATTATACTGAGGTTTGAGATAAAGAACTTAGAGTGCAGCCAGTCGGTTTAGTTGTGATTTTTCTCCAGCACAGTTGAGCTGCTTGGATGCAGGTGCGGAGAAGGCATTTGGTGGAGCTAAAATGTTTTCTGAAGACCAGAAGTATCAGCAAGCAGCACCTGGGAACTTGATAGAAATATAGAATCTGAAACCCTGTCCCAGACCACCTTAATCAAAATCTGCATTTTGAAAAGCTCCCTCTGTGACTCATATGTACATTAAAGTTTAAGAAGCACAGTGGTAGATTTTATCTGAGGTTGAATTTTTGGCAGAGGAATTCAAGAAGTAAAATGGTAAACATGTAAAAAATTAAAATATAAAGGTAAAGTTTTGGTGGATGAACACAAAGAAATTAAATGATTGCTAGCCAGTTCCATAGCACAGGACATACCTGTGTTAGGTGATATCTAATTTTCCTCTTCTGGGCACATGGGAAGACTGTGTTACTTCACTCCTTGAAGTTAGGTATACACATGTGACTAGAACTGGCCAATAGGTTGTGTAAGGAAGTGATCTTTGTCATATCAGGCCTGAGAATGCTGTTGCCAATGCAAAATCTTTCAACGTCTATCACCCCAAGCCCATGAATGACTATGAACAGAGCCTTCCTGAGGACCTGAGTTGCATATGTAGTGCGAGTAAGAAATGGATTTTTGTTTTTATGCACTGATATTTTAAAATTGTTTATATCACAGCATAACCTATCCCATTCTGACTGATACAATATCATAAAAACTAGGATATTTAAGTAATGGAAATATGATTGAAAAAAACCATAGAGAAATATTGGATTACTTAATGCTCCATCTCCCACCGAGGTGGTTCCTGAAAATTTGGGTCCCAGTCTGTGACTATTATACTGCTTTGAACTCATAGAACATGCTCTAATTCTATCTCCTAGGTCATAATATTAATAAGAGCTTTTGATTGATTTGATGTTGAGAAAGAAATCTTATCTACCTATGTCCCTTGCTCAGGAATTATACTTTTGACTAATTCTAGACACTCTGAAATTAAAGCTAATTTCAGCGTGTGTGTATTTGTGTGTGTGTGTGTGTGTGTGTGTGTTTCCTGTTAAATAAATTTACTATGTTCTCATTCTTTGGAAATTTATAGGTTTCACAGGAAGATATGCATAGTGTATACCTTACTCACTTTTCTTCATCAGTTTTCTTCATGACTCAGTTTATTCTTATAACAATAAATTGGAATCCTCAAATTTATGGCATCCTATCTCTCACTTCAGGAAGTCTTAGGACAAGAAACTGGAATACCAAATACCTGTGGCCAAGAGTTATTTTTCCTGGGTTCTGTGCAACATGTACATAATTTATGCAGGAGGTTTCTAGACTAAATCTCTCCAATCAAATTGTCTCCAGACAAGAATTATCTTTTCAAATTTGAACTCCAAGCCCTAGGACAACCCTAAGATGAATGCAAGCTTTTTTTGTATCAAATATAGGGAAAATTAAGAACCATTAGTAGAGTAGAACAAAGGGTATGCTTTCTTTTCCATATGGGATGACCTCTCTTTCCTAGAGGCACCAGACAAATCTGTAAATAATTTAATAACATCATCTAATGAATGACTTTAGTCTTAGAAAATTGATAGTTATGAACTGAAGCAAAGATATATATTTAGATTATTGTTTAATGAAAAGAAGTTTCTTGTATAATTATCTTTTAATTGAAGCCACTTAGAGCTATGAGAACCTTTAAAATACCTTACAGATGGACTGTAGGAGTTGATGCTGAAAATAATATATAAATATATGATGTTTAAAGTGTGTCATTTGCACAAAGTGACTACGATAAACCTTTTTTTAGGATTCACACAATAGAGACAACTGTGGCTGGCAGTAGGAGGCATAGAGTGAAAAGAATAAGGTTATTTCAGAAACACACCTACTCTTTAAACCATGACCCTCACCATAGCTGTCTATATAAAGAACAAGGAGGCTTAATCCAGAACTATAAAAGGCAACTATTTTTAGACTTCAGGTTTTTTTTTTTTTCCTTTCACTGTCGATCTTGTCAACAGTATTAAACATGAATGACACAGAAACTTTAAGACTTGCCCTTTGGAGCGAAGATGGTTACAGAGTGCTGCAGTTTGAGCAGATTAAATTACTGATAATTATAATTTTTAAAGGAAATACTAAAATTATAAATCTGAATTACTTCAGTGACTAAATTAAAAGAATTAGAAAATATAGCCCTAGGGAAATAGAATCCTTGATATATCCATGGGAATTTTTCCCTCCACTTGAATAAACTACTTACAAAATCTTTTGTATAGCCACCTGAGTGGCTCAGGCATTTAAGCATCTATCTTCAGGTCAGGTCATGATCTCAGGGTCCTGGGATTATCGAGCCCCACACTGGGCTCCTTGCTCAGTGGGGAGCCTGCTTCTCTCTCTCTCTCCATTGCTCGTGCTCTCGCTCGCTTGCTCTCTCTCAAATAAATAAAATTTTTTGAAAAACAAGTCTTTTATATATATTGGTAAATGACTTTAAGAACACTTACACATTACATTCCAAAATAATGGCTATTACTCAGATAATTGGCAGTACCTCAACAGCCTGGCAAGTTGCTTCAGGTCTCTTCCTTCTCGTATTCTTTTTTCATATGAAAAAAGATTTAGTATCTCCTTAAAACAAACGTGATTGAGAATGATTTTTAAATATTTAAGCATTTTGACAGTTTCTAGCAAAGTTAAGCTGTAGTGGTTAAGAGCAGGAACTCTGAGATCCACTACCTGAGCTTAAATCTTAGTACAATTCAAGAGCTAAACAATCTTAGGGAATGCAGTTTACCACACTAAGTTGATACTCTTATCTGTAAAATATGAATGATTATGGTACCTCCAACAGTTGTTTTAAAACTCAAATGAGATAATTCATGTAAAACATTTTGTCCCATGCTTGCCATATAATAAGCTCTCAATAAGTCATTTTTCATTGTTGTAATTGTTATTCTGTTCTGAAAGGTAGCAGTTATATAACTGTAGATGCTTAAAATTTCTGAAATCATTTGCCTTTTTATATAATTGGATATCTTTTAAAAAGCCATTGTGTCAGGGAATGTAAAATTTCCCCATTATTATATGTTTGATTGTTTTGAATCATCATGGACTGCTATGTTTTTACCTTGTCAGCTAGTGAGGTTGATATCTACAGAAGGGAAAATCCTTCTGTAGCTTCAGTTTAATTTAGCAAGCCCTTTGAGCAGGTACCTTTGTATGCATACAGTGAGCTAGAAATTACAGGGGACACATGGATGAATAAGAAACTGCAAGCCTTTTGGGGGTTTGTAGCCTAGTACAATAGATAAGATAAGAACACAAACACTATAATAATGTAAGATAGAGCACGATTACTTCCATGAGGTTTGAATCCAGAGATCATATCATAATTGTAGTTATCTGAGAAGAATTCAGGAAAGAGGAAAGAAAGATAACAATTTAACAACTGGATTTGGAGGGAACATTTAAATTTTCAGAAGAGCCGAAGTCAGGCAGCAAAGGCAGGATCCATGGACTTTCTTTGGGAAATGGTGAGTGGTTCAGTTTGGTTGGTATTAGGAACCTATAGCAGTAGTGGAACAGTAGGACAGACCAAGCTAACACTTCACATACTGAAGTCACATCATACTGACATTTGTATAACACAAATGTCACATCGTACTGACATTTGTATAAACTACAATAAGAATATATTTGCAAATATTGCATTATAGCTTGGCTCAAAAGAAAGATAGGAAGATCCTTAGATACCAGAAATTTGGAAGAAAAAAACAAAGTCTAACTTGAGCTATAGGGGAGAGTTGATGATTCAGCAACCTATGAGAGTTTCAGATTATAGAGTCCTAGGTGCTGGAGGCTGAGATTCTAAAGCCCTCTTGGAGATACTGACAAGACCCCTTCCCAACAAGCAGTGATGCTATACCCAGCCCCCTGAAGTGAGCTGGCACTATTTTGACTGCTCTGGTCTCCTGGACTAGAAAAACTGTAAGTCTAGGATGTGTCGAAAAAATATATAGTTTATACAAGGTTTTGGAAGTAAGAGGAAAGAGATCACTTTTCAAAAGCTGAAACTCCTCATCTGAGCCATAAACAGAAGGAATTAATATGAAAATTAGCATGAGATGATTCAGCATCTCTGACTTGCTTCAGGGCCCCACCCTAAGAGAAACACACTCAAAACTAGTTTATAACAACTCTTTCACAAACCAGCTGCTTGGCCTCCCAAACAATAAATGCATCTTACTGAATTTGAGTTGATAATAATGACGAGTATCATTAGGGAGAATCAACAAATCAGGATCATTAACAATGCAAGAAATAAAAATAATAGAAAATATGAAAGAAATGATAACATTTGTTTAAACTAATTTAAGAGATTAAAAAGAGAATGGAAAGAACAGTTTAAGAATGAAATAAAATGAAAAAGATTAAATAGAACTTCTATAAGTGGGAAATATTGGCATTAAATTAATGAAGAGACCAAATAGTCAATTAGACACAACTGAAGAAAGAATTAGTAATCTGGAATTTAGGCCTAGAAAAAGATCACTAGAAAAAGCCAGAACAGATCAAGAAATGAAAAATAAGAAAGAGAACTTAGAAAATGAAGAATAGAATGAGAAAGTTTAATGTATTTAATAGAGGTGTATTCCAAAAAGAGACCACAAAGAATTGTGGGAGAGGCAACATTCTGTGAGTTAGTATATGAGAATTTTTTTAAGTTGAAGACTGATAAGATACTCAGATTGAAAAATTACCAAATAAAAAAGCACATCCAAATAAATGTAATTTGCATTATACTAAATACAAAAAGAAAAAATTTAAAGCTACCACAGAAAAAGGAGGCAAGGTAATTTACAAAAGATCAGCTACTTTGTACTTGCAACAAATCATATTTGCAATAAAATCATATTATGCATATAATTATTATAATTACGAATATGCATATTGAACTAAAATTGTATTATGAAAATGCTATGGGGAAAATAAAAGCATCCTTATCTAAAAGACCAACTGAAAGTCAGTGTAACTCAAAAGAAAAAAAACTAAGACTGAAAAGTTAGCATTCACAGAACCCTACCAAAATAATCACTTACAGATTAGAAAAAAGGAAAATACACTCTGAAAGAAGATATTTCCAGAAGGAATGGTTAAGAAAAATTGTGAATAACTGGTTAAAAAGTATTACTAGTTTAAAAAAATCAATAATAATAATAATAAACATTAATTTGAGGAATTCAAAAGCAAAATGGATTCAATTACTAAGTAGCAATAAAGATGGAAGAGTAAGACTGAAATAATCACTAACAGTAGAAATAATGGGTGAATAGGTTTGGGTGGATACAATCAGATAAAGGGAGATGAAATATTAGAAATGTAGGTTTAGGGTTATACTTGGATGGCCTTGTAAATCAAACAATGGAGAGTATATCTGATTTAGTATGAAAATAGATGACTTTTTTGGCAGTTATATTTGTTTGGTTTTTGAGCCAAGAAGTGACATGTTCAGAATTGAAAAAGTCAGATACTTTAGCGTGGGGAGACTCAGTGATACCTGTTGGGAGACTGTTTTTATGAATGTGATGAGGTACTGAAGACCTAGACCAGCATGCATTGCTTGCCTATAGGTAAAAAGGATAGATGTGAGGAAACAGTACACAGCTAGTATTCAGAGGGCTTAGAAGTTGAAGATGGGAAAATAAGGGCTAACAACCATTGAATATCTTTTATCCTCAGCTTTGTATTAATCCTTCATAACAACTGTATAATGATATTTGTTTCTTTTCACAAACAAATCAGATAATCCTAGGGGAATGACAATTCGTCCAGTGACCTATGTAGTAAATAGTAGAACCACAATTTAAATCTAGGTTCTGTGACTCCAGCTTTTCTTTAAACTTAATATACTAGTAAGATTTCCAGAGACAATGCTTAGTACATAATTGTTGAGTTGAATTTGTAACTTAAACAATTGTGGGTTTTAGATCAGATTTCATACTTCTGATTTCGATTTTGAAGAGAAACCGAAAGAAGACAATAGTTGAAAGGAAAGTAGCAATATTTAAATAAGATATACTATGTCAGGCTGTGTTTTTGTGAGAGGGAAAGATTGAGGAGGATTGGATGGGATTCAAAATCATAGACATAACCATAGCGTTCATTCATAAAATCATAGAGATTTTATGCAAAGCAGGTGAAGTGAAAGTAAAGGACAATTTAAAATAGAGAACAGATAAAGTGAGCAAGCCCAATCTGAATTCTACTTCTTCATCCAGAAAAGAGAAAAAACAATCCAGCAGATAAACATGGATTGGTCATTCTAGAAATAGATAGCAAAAGCATAGGCTTAAGGTAAGGAGAGAAACTTCTACAGTCTACTTGTGTTGTAGAAGGAAGATCAAGAACCTGGAATTGTTTTTCAACTAAATATGTTCTGGATGGCAATCTGTCTCAACTGAATACTCTTTATACCCTTTATATATGCTGCCGACAGTCTACACTTGTGTGTACAAATATTACAAGATACTTGTTCTGGGTACTTTTCACTGACAGTGCCAGGAAGGATACTAATTAGTGCCAATTGTGAGAGCCGGTGGTGTGATGGGGCACCTGTCTGCAAAGGGCTGGACTGAGAACAACTCATTTCACTGAAGCCTGCTAAGCAGCTGTCAGATGGCAATGACGTTAATTTACCACCGACTTGGGCCGCATTTGATGTTGACCCAGACATGAAAGACTGCCTTTTCTAGCTCTGATTAGTTGAGCCACCGACTGCCTTCTGTACTATTTTTGTTGCAAATAGGATATATGTCTGTTTTATTCCTCAAGATTTAAGTCAGCATTATGTTTTTGTTTGAGGGGAAGGATACATTAGATCTGTGCAGGTAAAATTCCTCACAGACAGAGGTAGGGGTGGCCCAAATAATAGAGCTGAGCTGAGGTAGTTAGGTGATGTTTACCTTGGCAGCTGTTGCTTACATTCTATTTCTAATGGAGAACATTCAAGTCTTCTGCAGCTCTGAGTATCACAGCTGTGATTTGCATGGCCAGCACAAAACTGAAGACTGAGTTTTATGACATTTTTTTTTAGGTAGACACTATTAATTTCATTTCTCTGTGCAACTTTCCTCACACTCTCTACTGAACAGGACACATTTCAGGCCAGAAGCTACACTGCCTCTTTAAGTCAGAAAGTTATTTATTTCATGCTGTTTGACACCAATGTTTTCTATGTTTGCAATGTTTTTTATGTTGATAAACAAGCTAGCACAGCTTTTAGTATGCATAACTTAATCCTATGACCTAACATGAACATAGAAAGACATTGGCATATCCATTCATTCATTTAATTCATTTATTCAATATCCTGAGAAAGTCCCCTAGGTGCAGGGAATATAAGAGTTAAAAAAATATGGGGCCCTTGGGTGGCTCAGTTGTTAAGCGTCTGCCTTCGGCCCAGGTCAGATCCCAGGGGCCTGGGATCGAGCCCCACATCGGGCTCTCTGCTCTGTAGGAAGCCTGCTTCTCCCGCTACTATTCCCTCTGCTTGTGTTCCCTCTCTCGCTGTGTTTCTCTCTGTCAAATAAATAAAATCTTTAAAAAAAAAAAAAAGAGTTAAAAAAAATAGACGTCTTTCTTTGCAAGGCTTATATTCTAAAGGAATAGGCTGGAAAACATATAAGCCAACAGGCAGATACACAATGGTTGGTAAGGTTGAGCACAATGAAGAAGGGTAAATTGATTGAGAGTGACAAGGATACCATTTTGTGTAGGGAGTGAGGTAAGACCCCTCTGAGGAAATGACACAAAACAAACGAACAAACAAAAACATGTGGATCTCTGTGGGAAGACTCTTCCAGGCCAAAGAAAAAGCTAGTTCAAGGGCCCTGCGGTGGACATGTACTTAATGTTGTACAATGACTGAGGGGACAGGTGTTGAAAGTCTCCAGGAACTAGATCACATAGGGTACACAGCCTGTGATGAAGCAAGCTTTCCTTTATACAGTAGCTTGTGCTCACTCTCGTAGGCTTGTGTGGGTTTATTTGAAGTTAAAAAAAAAAAGAAAAAAGATTAAAAAGAGATGTTAACTCTATAGGCATATTTTTTCAAATCTTACAGGAGATGTGGTAAACTGAGTCTCTGATGGGTTCAGTGATGTAAATAGTAAGTTGAAATATTTAAATAAAAATCTAGGCAGCTATGGCTCCAAAGCCCTTTCCAGTGTATTATATCACAAAGATGTAGTTAGGACATCATAACTCAAATGCACTCTAACAAACTTTTACTCTACTGCATTCTAAGGCTGTGAATCAGGCATGGAACCTATCCTCAAGATTCAGAAAGACTATTGGTACAGAAAGACATATGGGAAACATAATTCAGTGTGATAGCCTGATGTGTGTTTAAGAGAGTACAAGGAATGAACCCATTAACTCTGTTTAGATGTTTAGGAGAATCAGGAATAAATCTGAGTGCTGTATAAACATGGACTGATATAAGGGAGGAGGGTGAACTATTCATTGCAAAAACGTGAAGTTATGGAACATATGACCTGAATAAAAAATTGCAAATAGTTATCAATAGCAGAACCGGAGTTCAACTTAGTAGTACATATTCTTAGCAAACCAGCTGCCTTTTACTCTGAGGGTCAGTCCTTTCTGATTGACCAATTCTATGTCTGTAGCATGGTTAGATATGTTAATGTTTCTCCAGAACAAGGTCCATTAAGATTTTAGAGATATGCAAGGGCTAGATCATTATGCCATCCAATCCTTGAGGCTTTGTCAGTGGTCAGTGGTTGCCACTAAGGGAAGATGGGGAGAGTAATGAAAGAAGAAAGTAAGGAGAAATAAAATGTCTAAATGTGTTATGTTTTTTAGCATAACATCATAGAAATAGAGTATGTCTCTGAAATGTTTATTTTATCAAAAATTTTTTAGACAGAGTTTTAGAGGCTAAAGAAAAATATCATCTGAATTGTCGAGATAATTTGTAACATATTTTTAAAAAAAATTCATAACTTTTAGATTAGTTCAGATTGATTGCATACTTTAGAGGATTTGTTGGCACATTTCGTAATAGAAAATTGATAATTACAGTTATTATACATTAACCTTTCTATTTCGATAATTTCTGGTGTGTTAGTTCTTTATTATTTCATACCTTTTTGAAAATTTAATTTTATCACAAATTTAACAGTAGGATGATAAAGATTGACCGTTTAGTAAACAAGTAAAAATATAATGGGTCATTGCTATCTCTTTACCTTTTCTTACTTTGCTGTTATATCACATTGTAAAATGCTGTTCTTCCCTTGAACTGTGAGATAAGCAAGTATGAAAATTGGTGGCAGATTTCTCTGGCCATCAAACTAATTTAAGCTTTGCACCTTAATTGTTCATTTGCTGCTGAAGATATCACTGACAGATTTTTTTTTTGGTTGTTTTGTTTTATTGCTATTGTTTATTTATTTTTTAAGTAAAGCTAATGTAATCTAGCTTTCAACCATGTCATAGTACATCTCTAAAATTTAGAGGTATTTTCTTAAGCTAAAATGTTTTCATAAAAACTTTTGTTGTTGTTGTTATATAAAGATGTGTTTATTTTAAAAGGTAAGGCAAAAATTATTAAGCTCAGTCTATTAAGTAAAAATGGATATGTTTTTTGTTTTAACTCCAGCAGAGTTAATGTACAGTGTTATGTTAGTGTCAGATGCACAATATAGTGATCCAATAATTCTATGCATTCTCAGTGCTCATCATGATAAGTGTACTCTCAATACCCTTCACCTATTTCACCTATCCTCCACCTACCTCCCATCAATTTTTTCTCTATAGCTAAGAGTCTGTTTTTCAGTTTGTCTCTTTTTTCTTTGTTTTGCTTCTTAAATTCCACGTATGAGTAAAATCATATGGTATTTGTCTATCTCTGACTGCCTTACTTAATTTAGCATTATACTCTCTAGATGCATCTATGTTGTTGCTAATGGCAAGTAATATTCCATTATATAAATATTACCACATCTTTATCCATTCATCTATCAATAGACACTTGGGATGCTTCCATAATTTGGTTATTGAAAACCATGTTGCAATAAACATAAAGATGCATATATCCTTTTGAATTAATGTCTTCATATTCTTTGGGTAAATACCCAGTAGTGCAATTACTGAATCATAGAGTATTTCTATTTTATTTTATTTTATTGCTCTTTAAGATTTATTTTTATTTATTTATTTGATTGTTTATTTTTGAGAGAGAGAGAGGGAGAGCACAAGTGGGAGAGGCAGAGAGAAAGGGAGATAAAATCTCAAGCAGACTCCTTACTGAGCATGGAGCCCAATACAGGGCTCAATCTCAGGACCTTGAGATCAGGACCTGAGCTGAAACCGAGTTGGATGCTTAACCAACTGAGCCAGCCAGACATCCATGGTATTTCTATTTTAAATTTTTTGAGGAAACTCCGTACTATTTCCCACAGTGGCTATGCCAGTTTGCATCTGTGTTCCTTTTTCTCCACATCCTCAACACTTATTGTTTCTTGTGTTTTTTATTTTAGCCATTCTGACAGGTATGAGGTGATGTCTCGTTGTGGTTTTAATTTGCATTTCCCTGATGATGAGTGATGTTAGCCCCTTTTCTATTATTATTTCTATTTCTGCCATCTCTATGTCTTCAATATTTGTTCATGCCTTCAGCCCATTTTTAATTGGATTATTTGTGATTTTTTGCTGTTGAGTTGTATAAATTCTTTATACAACTGGATACTTGGATACTGACCCTTTATCAGATATGTCATTTGCAAATATCTTCTCCCATTCACTAGGTCGTATTTTAGGTTTGATGATTGTTTCTTATTCTCTGTAGAAGCTTTTTATTTTGGTATAGTCCCAATAATTTATTTTTGCTTTTGTTTCAAGAAACCTATCTAGAAAAAATTCGCTACATTTGATGTCAGAGAAATTACTGCCTTTGTCTCTTCTTGGATCTTTATGGTTTCAGGTCTTACATTTAGGCCTTTCATCCATTTTGAGTTTATTTTTGTGAGTGATGAAAGAAGATATCCCAGTTTTATTCTTTTACATGTAGCTGTCCACTTTTCCCAACACCATTTGTTGAAGAGGCTGTATTTTCCTCAATGCATATTCTTGCCTCCTTTGTCAAAGAATAATTGACCATATAATCGTGGGTTTACTTCTGGGCTCTCTATTCAGTTCCACTGATCTATGTGTTTTTGTGTCAGTACCAAACTGTTTTGATTACGATGGCTTTGTAGTATATCTTGAAATCTGGGATTGTGGTTTTGTTCTTCTTTTACAAGATTTCTTTGGCTATCTTATGTAGTTCCATACAAATTTTAGGATTATTCATTCTAGTCTCAGAAAAATTGCTGTTGGTATGTTGATAGGAGTTGCATTAAAGATGTAGATTGCTTTGGGTAGTATGGGTATTTTAACAATATTTGTTCTTCCAATCCATGAGCATGGAATATCTTTCCATTTGTGTCATGTTTAATTGATTTCATCAGAGTTTTATGGTTTCCAAAGTACAGGTCTTTCATCTCTTTGGTTCAATTTATTCCTATATTTATTCCTAATAATATATTATTATTTGGGGTTAATTATAAATGAGGTTGTTTTCTTAATTTCTCTTTCTCCTACTTCATTATTAGTATATAGAAATTCAATGAATTGGATTATTAATAATTTATCATTGTTAATAATAAATTATTATATATGATTTATATATAAATAATTAATAATAATTAATTATTAATTCTAAATGAGGTTGTTTTCTTAATTTCTCTTTCTACTACTTCATTAGTAGTATATAGAAATTCAATGACTTTCTGTGTATTGATTATGTATCCCATGATCTCACTGAATTAATGTCAGTTTTAGTTGTTTTTTTGGTGGAGTTTTTAGGGTTTTATATATACAATGTCATGTCATCTGCAAATAGTGAAAGTTTTACTCCTTTCTTACCAATCTGGATGCCTTTTATTTCTTTTGTGTTGTCTGATTGCTGTGGCTAAGATTTCCAGTATGATGTTGAATAAAAGTGGTGAGAGTGGACATCATTGTCCTGTTCTTGACCTTAGAGGAAAAGCTCTCAGTTTTTCACCATTGAGTATGATGTTAGCTGTGGATTTTTCAAATATGGCCTTTATTATATTGAGGTATGTTCGCTTCAACCTGTGTTGTTGAGGATTTTTTATCATGACTGAATGTAATACTATTTTCAGATGCTTTTTTTGCATCCCTTGAAATGATCATGCAGTTTATATCATTTCTTTTATTGATGTGATGTATCGTGTTGATTTGTGAATATTGAAGTATGCACACATCCCTGAAATAAATTCCACTTGATCATGGTGAATGATTCTTTTTCATGTATTGTCAGATTTGGTTAGCTAATATGGTGTTGAGGATTTTTGCATCTATGTTCATCAAAGATTGGCCTGTAGTTCTCTCTTTCTTTTCTTTCTTTCTTTTTCTCTCTCTCTTTTTTTTTTTTTTTTTTTTTTTTTTTAGCATCTTTATTTGGCTTTGGTATCAGAATAATCCTGGCCTGGTTGGATGAATTTGGAAGTTTTCCTTCCTTTTCTGTTTTTTGGAATAGTTTGAGAAGAGTAGATATTAAGTCTTCTTTAAATGCTGGGTAACATCACCTGTGAAGTCATCTGGTCCTGGACTTTTGTTTGTTGGGAGTTTTTTTAATTACTGATTCAATTTCATTGCTGGTAATTGATCTGTTCAAATTTTCTATTTCTCCCTGATTCAGTTCTGGGAGTTTATATATTTCAATTAATTTATCTATTTCTTCTAGGTTGTCTGTTTTTTTATATGTTTTTATAATACTCTCTTATAATCCTTTGTATTTCTGTGGAGACATTTTTTTATTTCTCCTCTTTCATTTCTGTTTTTGTTCATTTCAGTCCTTTCTTTCCCTCCCTTTTTTTGTGAGTCTAGTTAAAGTTTATGAGTTTTGTTGATCTTTTCAAGAACCAGCTCTTGGTTTCTTGGTTGACCCATTCATTGTTAAGTAACATATTATTTAACCTCCATGTTGTATTCTTTCCAGATTTTTCCTGTGATGATTTCTAGTTTCATAGTGTTATGGTCAGAAAAGATACATGGTATGACTTCAACTTCAAACATTTTGAATTTGTTGAAATTTGTTTTGTGGCCTAATATGTATTTTGGAGAATGTTTCACATGTACTTGAAAAGAATATGTATCCTGCTGTTTTAGGATGGAATATTAGAATGATTGGGCCCAATGTGTCATTCAGAGTCATTGTTTACTTGTGGATTTTCTGTGTGGAACATGTGCCCACTGATGTAAGAGAGTGTTCAAGTCCCCTACTTTTATTATATTGCTATCAATTACTTCCTTTATGTGTTTTTAGCTTCTTTATGTATTTGGGTGCTCCCATGATGAGTGCACAATATTTGCAAATTGTTATATCTTCTTGTTGGATTATTCCCTTTATAATTATATAGTGTTCTTTTTTTTTGTCTCTCGTACAGTCTTTGTTTTAAACTTTATTTTGTCTGATATAATTATGTATTGTTACCTGGCTTTCTTTTCACTGCCATTTGCATGAAAAACGTTTTTCCATTCCTTCACATTCAATCTGCATGTGTCTTTAGGTCTGAAATGAGTCTCTTATCAGTAACATATAGATGGGTCTTGCTTTTTTATCCATTCCATCACCCTGTGTCTTTTGATTGGAGTGTTTAGTCCATTTGCATTCAAAGTTATTATTGATGGGTATGTTCTTATTGCCCTTTTCTTACTTGTCTTATGGTTGTTATTTTAGTTCTTGTTCTTTTCTTCTCTTGCTCTCTTTTCTTACAGTTTGATGGCTTTCTTTAGTGATATACTTGGGTTCCTTTCTCTTTTTCTTCTTTGCATATCTATTACTGCGTTTTAATTTGTGGTTACCATGCGGTTTGTATATAACACCTTCTGCATATAACAGTCTCTATTAAGTCTCTATTAACTTAAATTAAGTGAACTGAAGTGAACCCATTCTTTACTTCTCTCCCTCCCACATTTTAGGTATATGATGTCATACTTTACATCCTTTTATTTTGTGAATCCTTTGGCTGATTTTTATAGATATACTTATTTATGCTGTTTTTCTGTTTCCTACTTTTCTTATTATTTTTGCTTATGGTCTTTCCTTTTCACTTAGAGTCCCCCTTAACATTTCTCATAGGGCTGGTTTCATGGTCATGAATTCCTTTAGCTTTTGTTTGTCTGGGAAACTCTTTATCTCTTCTATTCTGAATCATAGCCTTGCTGGATAGTATATTCTTGGCTGCTGTTTTTTGTTTGGTTGGTTTGGTTTGGTTAGTTTTTTTCTTTCAGCACTGATTATATCATTCCATTTCCTTCTGACCTGCTGAAAAGTCAGCTTATAACCCTATGGTGTTTCCCTTGTATGTAACTTTTCTTTTCTCTTGCTTTTAAAATTTTCTCTTTACCACTAATGTTTGCCCTTTTAATTATTATGTGTCTTGGTGTGGACTTCCTTGAATTGATTTTGTTGGGGGCTCTCTGTGCCTTCTTGACCTATATTTCTGTTTCCTTCCCCAGATTTGGGAAGGTTTCAGCTATTGTTTCTTTGAATAAATTCTTCTGCTCCCTTTTTCCTCTCTCTTTTTTCTTCCTGTAATCCCTATTATGTGAAAATTATTATGCTTGATGGTGTTGCTGAATTCCTTAAGTTTATTTTTAGTTTTCAGTATTTTTTTCTCTTTCCTGTTCATCCTGATTGCTTTCCATTACTGTCTCCTGTAAGTCAATGATCCATTCTTCTGATTCTTCTGCTTCCTCTAGTCTACTGTTTATTCCATTTTGTCATTTTTTTTATTTCATTTATTGAGTTGTTCATCACAAATTGGTTGTTTTTTTTTTAAGATTTTATTTATTTGACAGAGAGAGACACAGAGAAAGAGAGAACACAAGCAGGGAGAGTGGGAGAGGGAGAAGTGGGCTTCCTGCTGAGCAGGAGCCCGATGCGGGGCTCAATCCCAGGACCCCATGACCTGAGCCGAAGGCAGGGGCTTAATGAGTGAGCCACCCAGGCACCCTATGAATTGCTTCTTTATGTTTTCTATTTCTTTAAGTGTCTCACTCAGATTCTCCACACTTTTCTCAAGCCTCATGAGTATCTTTATGACCATTACTTTAAATTCTCTATAAACATATTACTTATCTCCATTTCATTTAAGTCTCTTGCTTTGCTTTTGTCCTGTTCCTTTTTTTAAGACATATATATACCTCTGTCTCCTCATTTTGTCTAACTCTCTGTGTCTGTTTCTATGCGTTAGGAAAGTTAACTATTTCTCCTCTTGAAAGTAATGGCCTTATGTAGAAGAAGTCCCAAGGTGTCCTGCAGTGCAATGTTTCCTGTTCACTAGAACCTGGAGCTTCAGGGGTATTTCCTCTGTGTGTTGTGTGTGCCCTGCTGTTGTGGCTGAGCCACTTTTGCTTCAGTCCCATCATCTGCAATGGTTCTCTTGCCTGTTGGTCCCTGTGTTGTTAGTGGGCCAGTCTGGGGCTGCCTTGGAGTTAAGTTGACTCAGACCAGGCACTTGTCAGAAATGCAGTAGCACCGAACTGCAAGAGAATATGGGTGTGGAGCATGTTGTTCCAGAAATGTTCATGCTAGTGGGAAGGAACCTACAGCTTCTGGGGACCAAGCGAGCCTGATTGGTTGGGGTGCATCTATAGAAGTGTGCAGGTAGAATGCCTGTGTCAGCAAGGTTTGTGTGGTTCTGCTATGGGAGGGAACTTGGAGTGAAGGCCTGGCTGAGGAGATTGCATGGCTGTGGTGCACTGTTAGCAGGCTGGGTAATGACTGTTGGCCTGGAACTGTTTCCTGAAGGTAGGTGTATGTTAGGTGGGGCAGGGGAGGGAAATGGAGCCTGTCAGCTTCTTTGTTCCTGGAGAAGTCTTCCAGTTATCTCTACTCCTCCAACACAAGATCTGGGATTAGTATACAAATTTTTCTCCCTCCTATATATCCTAGGCATTTTTCAAACTGCTGCTTCTATGCTGTATCTCCATGGGGCTCTTTGTTGAGTTGTTGTCTCTTTAAGGACAAGAACTCAGTTTCCTTTCACCCTCCTGGCTCTTCTGCTTATTTAAAGTTCCAGGTTTTAAGGCTGCTGATTGTAAGAACTCAAAAAACTTGGCCCCTCTGGATTTCAAAGCCAAAAGTTATGAGGATTCAACTTCCCTGTGTGTGCCCCCTGGTGTGACAGTCCATTTCTCCCTTCGTCAACTGCAGCTCCTTCTCTCCCTCCCACCAATAGTCCCACATCTCTACTCTTCTTATCCTCTTTGATGTGGCCTCTTCTCTACATTTAGCTGTGGAGAGTTTGTTCTGGGAGTCTTTGGGTCCCAGAACAAACTTAGGTCATTTTTTCAGTTATTTTCACTGATGCGGGTGTTAGCGAATTGTACTCAAGTGACAAGATGAGCTTAGGGTCCTCCTACTCCACCATCTTTTCTGGAAGTTAGAAAAACAGATAGATATTTTGAAATGTTTATAATATCTTGTCTCTGATCACATCTTGCTGAATTATCTCACTTGTTTATCACCCACAAAAGTTTTTTTTTTTTAATTTCCATTAAAAACCCAAACTTCTCCCATTGTGTTCAACTGTGTGTTCTGAGTACTAGAAAGGGCAAGTCTGTCATGCCTGCCAAAGTGTAAACACTCATTAGTTTTTGCATGCTGGATGTTTATCCATCTGAGTGTGAAATACACAAAATTTACAGTTTTGCAATGCTATTTTAAAGTTGACTCTGCAATTTTAAGTAAATTTTTTTGATGAAAATATGTAGATTAATAGTAATGAAGATTCTGATGTTTGTTCTGTTCTTTTGACCATCACAGATCAAAGAACACCTTGCTAAGGGGCAACGAATATTGGCAGGTGATGGAATGTCCCAGGTGACCAAGACACTGTTGGATTTAACTCAGAGGAAAAACTTCTATGCAGGTGATCTTCTGATGTCTGTGGAAATTCTCAGAAATGTGACAGACACGTTTAAAAGGGCAAGGTACACCCCTGCATCTGATGGTGTCCAGGTAAGAGAGACAATCCCCTGTATGAAAAGACTAGCGAACATGCATTCAGGTTTTGGCCCTGAGAAGCCAGTGCTGCAGCCCTTTGGAGACATTCTGGCCTGGAGGGAGAAAACACTTAGTCCTGCAGGGAACATATTCGGGTTGTGCTTAGTGTGAACTCTAGAAATGACCTCTACTCCCTTAGTCACTGTATACCTCAATGTCCTCAACCATAAAATGCACATAATACACCTCAAGGAGATACTGAATGAAAATGTGTGTAAAGTGTTTTGAGCCCTCAGATAAAAGGCACTATAGCAAATACAAGGTTGTATCATGGATATTTTATTTCCACATTTAATATCACCATCTTGCCATAAGAGACTATTAAAAGTACATTAAGCATAATGAAAGTACATTAACTGTAACATGCAAAGAAGATATAGTTTAAGTTTTGTTGGAGTTTTGCTTTCAGAAGGGAGAAGGCCATATTAAGTTTTGTGGAACCATTCCCTGAAAATATTTGACAAATAGAGAATTGTTCTGGATAGGAAAATAAGTAATTCAATATCTCTTCACAGCATGTTTTTCTTGTCATGGAAGACTTCTAGAGCAACATCGTTTATTTCCATAATAAAGTTTAAGTACTCACCCAATTTCAGTATTGCCTTTGCCATTAAAGCAAAGCTTGTTGAATGGCAAACAAAGCAAATTTAATGCAACTCCTGTTTGCATTTCGGATTAACTCCTTTTGTGCTGTAGGCTAAAATGTACTCCTGCCAAGAATGCTGAGTTGATTTCTGCATTTCCAGCATAATGCTCTTCCTCTATCTTCCCATAAAGTTCATTAAAATAAGGTTTTGGCAAAATTCCCAGATCAGGTAGTTTTTGTTCAGCCTACTCTTCATTTGGGAGTTTTATTTGCATTTTACTTGGAGAACGCAGAGGGGTTTTTTTGTTTTGTTCTGTTTTTTTTGTTTTGTTTTGTTTTGTTTTAATCAGCTATTGAGAGAAAGAGGAAAAGAAGTCTTTTTGAAAAATCATGGAATTGTTTCATAAATAATATTGATGCCCTGATTTGTATAGAGGTACATATGTTACTTAAATTATATGCGTATATTGCTGAAAGTAACTGAAATGAGATTTATTGGTGCTGCATTTTATATTATATCACTGGTGCCCGAGAATATAGTTTTAATTGTAAAAATATGTGGGATGGAATATTACTGTCATTTAAGCATTTCAAGAATTTTTTTTACAAAGAATGAAATGGTTTTCCAATTTTAAAAACTTGATAAAGTAAGCCAAGCTGATATTTTCCCCACAGTTCTGAAATACTTCTATCCCTTAGAATTTACATTAAAAAAATAACATCTGAAGTCCCTGATGCAAAATACAAGTTGTAATTTCAAAAAACCTTAGATACTGATGTTCACAGTTGAAACATCAGGTAGAATAATAAACTAAATAATCTCTAGGACTTCCTTTAACCCTCAAGAGTGTAGGACTTTAAGATTTTTAGATGCTGAGAAACTGAAAAAATTAAGATTACCAGGTTATGCTGGGAACATATTTTGATTGAGTTACTTATTAGAGCACACTGACTCAATGAACAATTAGTTTAACCAAAGGCTTAGTCATGGGGACATTAGCTGGTTTGACTTAAATAGAGCAGTTTGGCTGATGATTTTGTTGTCATTTTGGCATAGTCAGAAATTTCCATCCCATTTTCTTATTAATCCTCCATGCTACATAAAATTCTCAGCATGTTGGTGTCCTAGTCATCCCTTTACAAACAGGAGCTGGATTTTTCTATTTCATTGTCCTTACTGGTGTCTTTTCAGGCCCCTGGAATGCCCTCATCTTTTGGAATTCCTTCTTCTTCCATCTCTGTCAAAATCATTAACCTATATCTAGCAAGACTTGAATGCCAGACCAGCAAACCCCAAACTCCATCTGAAAATGATTTTTCTCTTTTCTGAAATCTCAGACAACTTTGTACCTCTATTATTTTACTTTCTACCACTTTATAGAAACATTTTATATATATTTATATATATTTATCATCTTAGTTTGATTATAAACTCTGGTTTATAACATTACTCAACATCACCTGTACCTTGCTTAAACTTCAGTCCTCTATTTCCAAGGGCTCTGGGCATTTCTGATTGGCTAGCACCTCAGGATTAATATGGCATACACTAAGCTTATCTTGAATTGCACGTTTTCTTGCATATTATATTTCTCTTTATAGAACTAGTAGTCCTTAGGCTGGAATTATGTTATCTTGACTTTTCCTTCTTTTCCTTTCTAATAGGCTATGCCTACATAGTATCTTTCCTATCCATTCTTTCCTCTCTTTTCCCACTGCTGTTATCCTAATTTAGCCTTTAATTGCCTCAGCCTATGTTATTTCCATGGCTCCTCTCCTTTAATCCTCCCTCAGATCTTAACCTACATCTCTATTCATTTTGTACATCATAGTCCTATTAGTTATCCTAGGACAGCTCTGATTATGTCACTTCAGAAACCTTCACTGGAATTTCAAGGCCCCTTCAATGACAACCCAAAGTCTTTATGTTGTTTTCTAGTACAGTCCACAGTATGTAGGTTACCTATCTTTATAGTTATATGCACAAGTTACTCCTCCTCTTCACAGACTTGTGTCAAATGAATTACTTCCTGTTTTAAAAAAAAATTATTGGGGCACCTGGGTGGCTTAGTCGTTAAGTGTCTGCCTTTGGCTCAGGTTATGATCCCGGGGTCCTGGGATCGAGCCCCGCATCAGGCTCCCTGCTGGGTGGGAGGTCTGCTTTTCCCTCTCCCATTCCCCCTCCCTGTTTGTGTTCTTGCTCTTGCTGTCAAATAAATAAATTTTTAAAAATCTTAAAAAAAAATTTGATTTTAAAGGGAGGGGAGGGCCAGAGGGAGAGATTCTTTCAAGCACTTTCTCTGCTGAGCACAGAGCCTGACATGGGGCTCAATCCCACAACCCATGAGATCATGGCCTGAGCCAAAACCAAGATTCAGATGCTTAACTCACTGAGCCACCCAGCTGCTCTACCACATCCTGCTTCTTAAATGCACTGTATGTTCTTAGCTCTTGGTTTCTGCCTCCTCTGTGCTCTTAGACTGGCTTGGTGTCTCCCAGTCTTCTCAGGTACTTTCTTGGTACTCTGGGCATCTGAATTCTAATAGCAGTTTCTCTCCTCTATCTCTCTATATCTCATATTATTAGCACTCAATAGTAAATCTTGAAAAAAAAGACATTTTCTTGATCCATCTTTGGATCCCAGCCAAGCTACAGAATATCCTCCTCGTCAAATAAGATTTAGCATAGAATCTTAACACCAAAATTAGTAATTACATAGGTACCACTAAGTTTTTCTTATTCCTTTTTTTAAACTGGGAAGTGAACAAAGAAAGATTAAGTGAAATTATTTAAAAAGAATGCATTCTTTTCAATGTAGTTATGTACAATGCATTTTAGTTAAAATGCTCTCTAATGCTGGGTTCACTAAAAGATTGATTTGATGCATTGATGAAAGTGAGCTACAATAGCTACAACCTATTAAAGTTGAGGGGAAAATAAAGTGTGGTTGTATGTCTTAAAATGATAAGGCATGGTAATAGTTTTATTTTTGGAAACCATAGAAAAAATATTCCAAAAGTCTTTTCCCTTCTGATACACTGTTTTCCAAACTCTGGGGCTTTGTCATATCTCTAAGTCTCTCTCTGTTAGTTCTCTAGTTAGTTTATCCTTCTTGTTTCCAATCTGATGCAAGTTCCTTCCAAATCCAATTAAAAAATCTCTCCTATTCAAAAGCCTTCTCATAAAATCCCAAGCAGAATTCAAGTTTTTCTTCATTGTCTGGCTTTTTGAAACCTTGAAAAAAGCTCTACTTCTAGCATATTTCTTACATAACATTGTAACATCTCTCATAATATTCTAATTATTTATTTCTAGGTCTGTTTTCAGCAATAAATTTTAAACTTGTCAAGAGATGATTATGTCTTGAAGCATAGTAGACATTCCAATATTTGTTGAAGTAATTGATAAATGAATATGAGTAACAGTAATTTGGGGGAATTTTACATTGTTCAAACACACACACACACACACACATAAAACTATGAACATCCAGTTTGGAGAGAGAGAAGGAAAAAGAGGAAAACGCATCAATTTACTTATTTTTTAGCCACTGGGAAAATTTGTAGTGAGACTTATTCTATCAATAGAAGATTGAATTTGCAACACACACTGGAACTTTAAGCCTTGACAGAATTAAATCAGACATATGCAAGCTGAAATCCCAGCTTGTCTAATAACTATCTTGGTGTCTTCAAATACATTACTTAATATTTCTCTATCTTATTTCTTCCTATCTAAATAGGAAATAAAGGAGACATAGTAGTATGGTCTATTTTCATTATTCATGGTAGTTATATTGTGTAGATTTGCAGCAAACACTAAATTAATGAATACTGAACCATTTACTCCTAGGGAACATACAGGATGAGGTTCCTTTGAGTATCTGTTCAGACCATTCTCATCAACCAATTAATACATGACCTTGTTTTGTGTGTGTTACTGTTAACAGACATTGTTTTTAAAGTATACGGTTAATCATTAACATTGAACTCACAGTCAAGGCACTCTAATTCATGCTAGAAAGTTTTCCTAATACAGGTTTTCTCTGTAGGGCACATGACAGTCTTTCTGAGTTTAAGAATACTAGATAGTCCTTTAGCCCTGCACTGTGGGACATTTTAAACGTGAAATCACCAATAAAAAGCACACACAAAAAAAGAAAAAAACAAACCAAAAACAATCTGGGCATTAAATTGGCCATGAAAAGGAACTTATTTTCAATATGTGAGGTAAAACAAAAAGTCAGAGCATCGCCATGTTTGGCGTCAGCTGAGTACGTTTGCATGGGGTGACTCAAATGTTTGCCACTGTGCACACAGTTCATGAATGACCATAAAAGCACTGAGTTTTCATTTCACTGAGTTTCATTTCATTTCATTTGCAAATCGATTACTTGCTAAAATTTATTTGTAATTTTAGCAAGTAATCGATTTGCAAATATGGAATTCCATGAAAAATGAAGATTGACAGTAACTGTTTTTCAGGGTTGTCGTGAAGCTTAGAAAAAATACAGGTTAAATATATAATAATCCATGATAATGATATTTGTGAATTTTCTGGCACATAGTAGGTACTCCATAATTCCATTATTGCTAGCATTGGAACTCTTGGCAAAGCAGTAAAAGATAAGCCTTGTTCTCTCAGGTCACTTAAAATACAATGGAAGGGGAATAAAAACACTTTACAGATGAGGGTGGACTGTGGCAATGAGGAAGAGAGATAAAGTACAGTATGTCTCACTTCTAGGAATTCTAAAAGCATTGAGAGCTGAAGTGTAGCGATAAGAGAAGAATTCATGGGAGAGTTAGGATCGGAGACAGAATCTGGAGAAATAAGCTGGACACAGAGACAGTAGTCCAATTGTGCAACCAAAGGCATGGAAGTGGTATGGCATGGCACATTGAGGAGACCAAGGTTTGTAGAAAGTGGGATATACATGTTGGAAAACGCAGATCATAAAGACAAGAAAGACAAGGCCAGAGAAGAGTTTGGACTTCATTCTCTATAAACGGAGTAACTCAATGTGTTATTCTTGGAAATGGTCTGGCAGAGGAAGATAAGGTGAATTAGTAGAGGAAGATTGGGGGAAAGAACCCCATGGAGAGACTACAGCTGTGTTCTAAAGGTGAGGAAAGAAGAAAGCATACTTTAATGACAGTGGCTCAGAAAAGGAGGAGTAATCTCCTATTGGAATGAAAGGGAGGCCCTTGAGATAACGTATATTTGGGGAATAAAGAAAAAAAACACTGGAAAGGATACAAATATGGAGTATACACAATATACTCATCATGTATTGTGCCCCTCAAACTCCTTAAAAGCAGAGGCTGATCTCCATTCAGATGCCTTTCTGTTTCCTGATAAAACTTCTGTTGATCTAACTCAGTGTTTTGCAAATGCTTTTGACTGTGACCACTATAGGATACACAATTTACATCCGGATAGAGTTGAAAACTGGTTTCACAAAATAATAGTTACTTTGAGTGTGTGTAATACACTCAGGTATTTTCTCTTCTTTTCTATTTTGTTATGAAAAGTTGATCACGACTCTCAATCAGGTCAACACTTAATGTTTGAAAATAACTTTTTTTTTAAAGATTCTTTTTATTTATTTGACAGAGAGAGATCACAAGCAGGCAGAGAGGCAGGCAGAGAGATGAGGGAAGCAGGCTTCCTGCTGAGCAGAGAGCCCAATGCGGGGCTCGATCCCAGGACCCTGAGATCATGACCTGAGCCGAAAGGCAGAGGCTTAATCCCCTGAGCCACCCAGGCGCCCCAGAAAATAACTCGTTTTTTCTGATACATTCCCTAAGCTTGAGGAATTTATTTCCCAACCATTGAGATTAAATAGAAAGCTCAATCCTCTGCTTCCAGACTCTTTCTTAAATGCAAGCCATAATCTGAATAAAAATTTCAGGGGTTCCTGGGGGGCTCAGATTGATCATCTGCCTTTGGCTCAGGTCATGATCTCAAGGTCCTAGGATTGAGCTCTGCTTTGGGATCTCTGCTCAGCGGGGAGGCTTTTCTCTCTTTTTGTCTGAGACCCTCCAACTCATTCTCTCTCTCTCTCTAATAAATAAATATCTTTAAAATTTTTTTAAATCTTTAAAAATCTTTAAAATCTTTAAATCTTTAAAAATTTTTCAGCATTAACTGACCAAGGAATTAAATAAAAAGCAGAGTTAGTGATTTCAGATAAGCCAAGCATCTTCTCCCTTCTCCCCTAAAATTCGGGATGAGCAAATTATTTTCAAATTTTTCAAGTTATTTTCAAACATTAAGTATGACCTGATAGAGGGTCGTGATCAACTTTTCATAACAAAATAGAAAAGAAGAGAAAATACTGGAGTATTTTCTCAGATGTATGTGCTGCCCTGTGGACCTGCTTCATGCTGCCCCTCAATGGTAGCAGGTCACCCAGTGAGAATCTTAGGCATTGTTTCTTCTACAGTCTCAGTGTGAGACACTTTTAATTTTGCATACAAAGGACTAGATTGATCAATGTGGAGGCAACTATTATATGATAATATAATGCTGTTATGTACTGATAAGCCTCATCTGTGCAAACAAACTAATACTTTTGACTAAATAAGATCTAGTAAAGGCTCCTTAGGTTTGGAATTATGATATAGCATTAGCATGCAAGACACAGCCTGATGCCTTGAAATCCTTTGCTTAAAGAACACTGTGCGACCAGAAACATCAATAATTTCCTTGAACATAAGTAGGGGGAGTTAGGGAAGGCAGTAGAGTGTGATGATTAAGAGTGTTTGCCTTGTAGGCAGAATCCTGAGCCTCAGGTCACAGCTTACAAGCTATAGGATGCTAGTCAAGTTACTTGACCTTTCTGTGACTCAATTTCCTCTTCCATCATATGGGGTAATAGCACCTATCTCATAGTTAAATTATCTATGTAAAACTTACATAGTACATGCAGCATAGTAAAAACTCAAGAAATGTAGCTATTCTTATTATCTGAGAAGGTGAAATTCTGATGAAACAAAAGCCTGAAACATCTCTGCATCACAGGTACGTGCTGCCAATGCACATATGTACTTTGGTATCTCTTCCGCAAAGAGAGGAAGGTCAGAAGTTCCTCATGGCACCACCTAGGGAAGTATGGGCACTTTTTTAAAATCACTTATTACAGAGATGAAGGGTAGAGAATGTGTCCAGGAAAATAAGAGTCAGAAAAGAAGCATTCGTTCTTAAGGTCAACATTGCAAGGCCATTTTAAAGATAGAGAGCAGGTGGACATAGAGAATGGCTTACATCAATAACCAGGATTTCTAGCTCAGTGGGAACCAAGTTGAACAGGACCACAATTCCCAACTGTCAATCACTCCAAGTCACAAACGCTACTATTTTCAATGCTTAACAGCCTGAGAGGATTTCCTATGGTTTCTCTGTGGCAGAGAGAGCCCTGTACAACAGGTCTTTCTAGTTATTATTTAAACGTTGTCCTTATTATAAAGGTGAAAATGAGAAATTCAGCACCAAATGATTTCCTTAGATGGATGAGATATTAAGCAACAAATCTTGCTTCCTAAATCAACACGATTAAATCCTATGAAGAACAAACTTTAGGAGATGGCTTCTGTCTCAGGGAAACTCAGAGTCTGCACAAGAGAGTGCAAAGTATGTGCAACAATCAGGTGGGAAGAGGAAGGGAGGCTAAGAAGTTTTAAGAATATGTGTAGTACTGCCTATCGACTGGTAAATGCCATGTAATGTAAATAAATTTTTT
The DNA here is from genome assembly GCA_028646535.1 of Procyon lotor. NCBI lineage: Eukaryota > Metazoa > Chordata > Mammalia > Carnivora > Procyonidae > Procyon > Procyon lotor. The sequence continues at coordinate 76,066,280 of CM053608.1, read as the reverse complement.
CGGTTGGGTTTAAAAAAATATATTAAAACACTTATTAGCTTTGTCCCTTTCAGAATTATTTCTTTTGAAGTCAAGAAAGTACTGAGATTTGCATTAGCAAAATATACAGGTAGTTTTCTATTGTGATTCCATTTACTATCGAAGGTTTTTCTTTCCTTTATTTATTTTTAAAGATTTATTTATTTTAGAGAAAGAACAAGAGAACAGGGGGGTGGGGCAGAAGGAAAGGGAGAGAGAGAATCTCAAGCAGACTCCCCATTGAGTGCAGAGCCTAACTCAGGGCTCGATCCCATGACCCTAAGATCATGACCGGAGCTGAAATCAGGAGTGGGATGCTTAACAGACTAAGCCGCCCAGGCAGTCCTCGAAGATTTTTCTTCTAAAAATTATCGGAGAATGCATTAGTTTGCTAGAGCTGCCACAACAAATACTACAGAATGGGTGGCTTAAGCAACAGAACTTTATTTTCTCAAGAGTTCTGGAGGTAGAAGTCCAAGATCAAGAGGTCAGCAGCTGTGGTTTCTCCCAAAGCCTGTCTCCTTAGCTTGCATCTGGCTGCCTTCTCACCGTGTCCTCACAGAGCCTTTTTATCTGTGTGCACATGCTGCTGGTGTCTCAGTGTGTCCTGATTCCCTCTTCTTATGAGGACTCTCATCAGATTGGATTAGGCTCTGCCCTAACAGCCTCATTATAACTTAATTACCTCTTGAAAAGTTCTGTCCCTAAATATAGACACATTGTGAGGTACTTTGGGGAAGTGGGCATGAGGGCTTCAACGTTCAGGTCTGAGATGGTCACCATCAGCCCATGATGGTGAATCTTGAAAGACTGACAATTTCCCTTTAGCAAAGAGGCACACGCCAGGCATCTTACACCAGAGCAGGACCTACTATGGCTGCTGCCTATAGTGCTGCCGGGGGTAAACTTGTGATGTGTGCATGCTCCTTGCACTGACTGGCTCCTCAGCATATCAGCCAGGCCTGCCCAGACTTTGGTAATAGATCATTAGATCGTTCCTTGCTTAAGAAGCAGCCCCTGTCTGGATTTGAAGATGATTTTGCCGCCCTGAGTTCTTTTTGTATAATTTTGGCTGCTCTGCCAGGCTGCCTCCGGTTAATAATCCTAAGCATATTTAATCATATTAGTATGACTAACTTTTTCACCTTTCTTTTTTAAACAAGGACCCTTGAGTAGTGCCACTCTCATGCCTGAAGGCACTGAATGAAAGTCGGATGGCTTCTTTTTTTCACTTAGCCTCCCCTATTTGCTGTACCTTGAAGCACACCCTCTCTGCTGCCTCCTGCTGGAGCCCTTGGTCCTGAACTTAGCCTGAAGAGATTGGTAGCATTGAGTAAAAAATCACCCATCCAAGCTATTCAGAAACTCCACAGGTCAAACTGTCTTACATCATGGCAGAGGAACGAGATTCGTGTGAAAGACAGCCAGTGTTTCCGGAACGATGTTCTGATGTTCTCAAAATGAGTCAGAGTTTCTGTGAGATTTGTGATTAAAAGAAGAAAAAACAAAAATATCTTTTAAGATTCTGGCTTTTTTTTTTTTTTCTCTAACCCAGTGAATAGTAGGGGTATTTGCTTCAATAATCTGCTCTTCTATTCCTCTAGTTCTGGCAGATTGCAGTGGTCAGGCTGGGACAGTCCTGCTCTGCTAGCAGGAGGAGTCTTCTGACCACTATTGACCTATTGACCTTGACACCCTAATCCTTTTGGCCCCAGTTCATCCTCTGGTTTTTCAGTGGCTCAGTTTCTTGTCTCCTATTCCCTATATATCTTGGTCCCAGAACCTGCCAACGGGCAACCTAGATTACAGTCTCCTGCCTTCCTGAACTTTGATAGTTTCCCATTGTAAATGGCTGGTTGATGTGCTGCTTGGGTAGATATTCTAGTTAAAAGACTTAAACCACAGTATTGTGACTCTTTATCCAAACTACTTATGAGTTATTTTGTCTATTCACCTGTTATAAAAAAATAAGTTCAAGTACTCTTTAGGGGTGGTTAGTTTTTTAAAAAGTATGTTAGGACAAACCCAAGATTATTCTTATAATGATGTTTCTCAATTTCACTTCCATATGTTTTTTGTTTTTTTTTTTTTTTTTTTTTTGCATAGAAGACTAAGAAGTAGAGTCACAGCCAGGTCAGAGGAAGTTGGGCATATGTTATTCATGTCTTCATCTATAATTTGGCTATGTTCATGGTTTTGTATATCCCTCATGCATATGTCATTGGCCAAGTGCATAGAGGCTGAAAAAAATACATGAGATGTGTTGAACTACGCCTTGAACCCTCTTTGGATTTTTACTCTTGTTGAATGCTTAGTCTCTCTCCTCCACATTAATCTCCCCAGTCCAGTGTCTCCTTTCTGAATTTATTTTATTCTGTCACTTTTAAATCCTGCTTCTCTTCCTACCTTCTTATCTCCCATCTCTCTTAAATATTCCTCTTCCTGTCTAGTCTGTCGCCAGGGCTTTAACCTTGACTTCATCCCATTCAGCTCTATTCCTGGTTATCTTTCCCCCCCCCCAAAAGGCTCCAGTTTTCAACTAGAACTAATGATTCAGAAATGTTTACCTTTTAAGCTTCTAACTTGTAGTTAAAACAGCCCTCTGGGCCTCTTCTCTTAGATATATTACAGACTCTTCATACTCAAACTGAACAAAATGAAACTATCTTCTTTTGCAACACTGCTATTTCTTCTTTGGTATTTAGTGTGTCTAACTGCGTCATCATTCTAAACTGCCTGAGCTGAGAGCCAAAGACTGATCTTTGATGCTGTACTTTCCCTCCTATGCAGTCTGTCACCATGTCATATTGTTTCCCTAAACCAAACTACCATCATCTCTGGCCCCGATCTCCTTATTTTCCCTCTCACTCTTCTGCACTTTGTTTTCCACTCAGCAGCCAAAGGCAGATCTCTAATGAAATTCATGTCATAGAACTATAGCCTAGGATCAGGACCTCACTTTATTTGACCTCTATCTTCTCCATCCTGTGTTCATGTTCTCCTTCCTCCACCACATCCAACCCCCTGTTTTAAGATCACGAGCTATACTGGCTTTCTCTCTCTCTCTTTTTTTTAAGATTTTATTTATTTATTGGACAGAGAGAGAGATCACAAGCAGGCAGAGAGGCAGACAGAGAGAGAGGGGGGAAGCAGGCTCCCTGCTGAGCAGAGAGCCTGATGTGGGGCTCAATCCTAGGATCCTGAGATCATGACCTGAGCCGAAGGCAGAGGCTTTAACCCAGAGCCAGCCAGGCACACCCCCCCTTTTTCTTAAATTTTATTTTTTATTATTATTTTTAAAGATTTTATTTATTTATTTGACAGAGACAGAGAGAGATCACAAATAGGCAGAGAGGCAGGCAGAGAGAGAGGGGGAAATTTTTTTTTTTTTTAAAGTTTTTTTTAAAACTTGTCCATACTGTCCCCTCTACCCTGGGAAGTTGTACTTTCCTTTTCCATTTTTCCTGGAACTTTCTTCCTCAGTTCTTCCCATGGCTGCCTCCTTCTTACCACTCTCTTCGCTCCTTAAATGTCACCTTGTTAGAAAGGTGTTTCCTGCTGAACATTCAACCCACAGCAGTCTCACATAAATATACACGCACCCCTCCCAACCCAGTCCCTCTCTGCTCCCATAAACTGTGTTATTTTTGTATCGCCCCCCCCTGAAATCATCTTGTTTATTTACTTATTTATTGCTTTCCAGTGTAAGCTCCATGAGAGTAGGAACCCTCACGTGCCTTGTTCACTGTGGTATTCACAGCACTTACCACACTGCAGGTATTTAGTAAGTGTTCAATAAATAAATAAGTAGATACATTCGTGCTTCTCAAATATTTTCCATGTCTCCCCTCACCTTTCCATTCTCACATCTACTGCTGTCCTTTAGGTCTTTGTAATTGCTCTTTTGAGCTATTGAAAAACTTACCTACTGATAATCGTTTCCCCTGTCTTCTTCCTTGCCAAAGCCCACTGTGCTTTGCTGCCTGGGTTATATTTTTATAGCTTTCTTTATGACATTCTTTTGCTGCTGACCACATGCATTCTGCCAGGGGTGGGATAGTGGTGGCTGTAGGGCTGGGAAGGTTTGCTGTGTTTGCCGAAGAGTGAACTGTATTTTTGAAAGAAGAGGCCTCTTCATTGGTTGTTGCTGGATTTAAACCTGAGGACCAGGGTCAACTATCCACAGGTGTTTCCCATCCATTAATTAGGCCCTACAATGTCTCAAAAGTACAATGTCTGTGCTTAGGATGGTCCCAAGACTTTAGTATGACATTTTAAATTGGAAGAGTTTGATTCCATATTCATTCAAGATAACCAGTCTTCTTCTTTTTTTTTCCTCCAAATATGTTTATTTTATTTTTTCAGTGTTACAAGATTAATTTTTCATGCACCACACCTGGTGCTCCATGCAATACATGCCCTCCTCAATACCTACCACCAGGCTTGCCCAACCCCCCCCTTCAAAACCCTCAGTTTGTTGCGCAGAGTCCACAGTCTCTCATGGTTCATCTCCCCCTATGATTTCCCCCCATTCCCCTTTCCTTTCCTTCTCACAATGGCCTCCATGTTTTTCCTCATGCCCCACATGTAAGTGAAACCATAAGATAATTGACTCTCTCTGCTTGACTTATTTCACTCTGCATAATCTCTTCCAGTCTCGTACATGTTGATACAAAAGTTGGGTATTCATCCTTTCTGATGGAGGCATAATATTCCATTGTATATATGGATGATATCTTCTTTACCCATTCATCTGTTGAAGGGCATTTTGGTTCTTTCCACAGTTTGGCAATTGTGGCCATTGCTGCTATGAACATTGGGGTACATGTGGCCCTTCTTTGTACTGCATCTGCTTCTTTGGGAAAAATACCCAGTAGTGCAATCGCAGGGTCATAGGGTAGCTCTATTTTTAATTTCTTGAGGAATCTCCACACTGTTTTCCAAAGTGGCTGCACCAGCTTGCAATCCCACCAACAGTGTAAGAGGGTTCCCCTTTCTCCATACCCTCTCCAACATTAGTTGTTTACTGTCCTGTGGATTTTGGCCATTCTAACTGGTGTAAGGTGATAACCAGTCTTCTCATCTGTAAAAGTAAGTGTCATATCTCCTTCCCTGGACATAGTGAGGAACTTGCTGGCATTGATATATGGCAGAGGATGGTGTTGATTTGGAAAGGAGGTAGAAAATTAGGTGGGAAAAAAAAAAGGAAATTAGGTGGGGGCCATTTGTTGATTTTTTTTTTTTAATTCTCTCAATTCTTAGCCCATTGTTTTGTACACAGGAGGCATGCAGTTAATCATTTTGAAATATTTGAGTATGCATTTTCCTTGTCTTATGCTGTACACTAGGGCATAAGAGTGAAATAATCCCAACTAGGTTATAGGCTGGTGAAGGGAAAAACTCTGAACTGATCATCATACAAGTACATCATAATTTAAAAAGGTGATATACTTGGAAAGACTACACAATTCAACTACAAGTCAGCATGTTTGTCACCTTTTAAGTGGGTGCTATACAGTTGGGGGGCTGCCTGCTTTACTATCCTCTCTTTATGTTAAGGTGAAGTGCACTTGTTCATTCTTGGGTTAATGAATGCTAGTTCTGATGAGTCAGCCATGCAGGGATGTAGAGATGGAGTAGAGCCAGAGATGCAAACTTATTCACCTTATATTGGGGAAAACCGACTATCAGGACAGAGAACAAGGGCCCCTTATATAGCCATGTCCTTTACATCATATTTTTATGGTTGATTATTTCTATGAACTGACAGTTTCCTTTGTCCGTGGATTATTTTGTTAATTTTGAATGATGAAGATATTGGTAAATGAAAAATAAAAATGTTCACTGACTAAAATCAGGAAAAAAACATACAGACCCTGAAAACTTAGGGTGGTAGTGATGATCTGATAAGGTCCTCTTGAGGAAATTGCATATAGATGCAGACATGAAGGATAAGAAAGAGTTATTCGAGTAAAGAACAGGAGATAGAGCAGTCAAGGAAAGAGAACAGCATTGTATAGGTCCAGAGGCTAAGCAGGAAAGAGTCTGGGATGCATGAAGAAGTCTAGTGAGCCTGCAGTATAGAGACTGTGGGGCAGGATAGCTTAAGGCAGAGCTGGAGCAATAAGAAGGGGCTAAATCATGGATGGCCTTGCAGCTATCAATTGCTCTCCAGACGGAGTCAATGGCCTATCCTGTTCTGTGCATCCTTATCCTAATGGCTTGTCCCTGACTCCTTGTTTAGCCTTTATGTCTTTTTATGGTCCTCCTGTGTTTCTAGTCAGGACCCTCATGATTCCTTAAAGACCCTCATGAATCCTTAAAACTTTCAGTTCTGCGTCATTGAATCTATTCCTTAGGGCTTGTCTTCGTCTCTCGGTGCTCAAGCATTTTGTTGAGGGGTTAAGAGAACACATTTCCCAGAGCTCAGCTATCTCAAATCACTAGCTTCATCTACAGCTCTGTTCCCACAAGGACTTCAGCAAAATCTAAATACTCAGATATGCTTCAGTATATTTATAGAAAATTTTATAGAATGCATGAGAAATTTCTCACGCAGAAGCCAATCAGATGTAAAACAAATAATTAGTTACCACTTTCCATAAAATAGAGGGGCCTTTTAGTCTCATGTGGCCAAATCTAGGACTTGCACTTTGAATGTGGCAGAAACATTTATGGCTTCTCTTTATAACAGACATTTACTGCACTGATTTTCATAATGCTTCCTGCAAAGAATAAGTGAGGAGTCATGCCCCCTGACCTTTGTGTCCAACAAACATTTGCGCAATGCGTCTCACATAATAGGTGTCTAATAATAACAACACTGAAAACCCTCCCAGCCAAGTACATTTCTTAGGAATGAGAGCTTTCTCAGGACAAATGATAAGCCCTGAACACATACTGTTTGGAAAGAAAGAGGCTATAAAAGAGAGAAGGAGAGAGCACCCCAGGTTGTGAAAGTCTATAACAGCCTTATAGGTGCAGATTTGCTGTAATGTGGCCATAAATACAGATCATGCCACCAGTCATAAAAAAGATAACACGAAGGGAATAAAATCGTAAAGCCGCCATATATTGAGCACTTACCATGTGTCAGATTCTGTGCTAAGAATTAGCTCCAAGCTGCACTATGGCTCTGGCAGGCAGCTAGTAGCTACAGTTCCTATCGTACGGGTTAGGGAAGGAATGCAGAGGTAGGCAACATTATAGAACCACACAGTTAATGAATGTTGGGGACATTTGAAATCAGATCTGACCCGTTCAAGCTCCAAACTCAAATTTGGCCAAGGACACTTAATTTTTCAGAACAGTCTAGGTCATAGAGATCAGGGCTGATCAAAGAAAAGGAAACAAAAGAGAAACCTCTTGTCAGTTGCAGCTCAGGGGCTAACATAAGTGACCTAACCCATAAGTCACCAAAAGAGAGATCCTGCCGGAATGAGCAGAGTGCCTGAAGAACTCCAGCAAGCCGTACGTCTGTTTCCAGGGAAGTTGCTTCATACTTTCCTCAAAACTTCAGTCAAATCGCCTAAAATGTTATATGTCCCCTTCTCAAAAAATACTGTTCTGTTTGATTCTACTCTTTTCTCAGGCTGTTCTTTGAGCAAATGTCAAGTGAATTGATAGAGAGATGAGAGCAGGGTCTACTCAAAGGAGTGATGCTTGAGATCTGTTCGAGAGCCTGAGGTGTAGTGGCTGTGGGACTTCATTATTTCCTTTAAGTTGGGACTCCATTAAATACCTGCCCAGGGGCACCTGGGTGGCTCAGTGGGTTGGCCTCTGCCTTCGGCTCAGGTCATGATCTCCGGGTCCTGGGATCGAACCCCGCATCGGGCTCTCTGCTCAGCAGGGAGCCTGCTTCCTCCTCTCTCTCTGCCTGCCTCTCTGCCTACTTGTGATCTCTCTCTCTCTCTGTCAAATAAATAAATAAAATCTTAAAAAAAAAAAATACCTGCCCAAGACAAAGCATTGTGTGTACTGAGGATACACTGAGGAATAAGAGAGACAATCTTCCCATAAATTCCCCTTACCCCTCCCTGGATTTTTGGGCTTCACTCACTGTGCCCTGCGTAGTCTCACAGCAGATCATTCCCCAATCCAATTGACAGGGAGAAAGGAGAACTTTATTCTGTATTACTTTCCCACCCTGATTAATAAAGTCTGACGTGTTGCCTTGAAAGGTGTTACAAGAACATTTCTTATACTCTCTGCCTAGTTGAATGTATATCTTAGTAATGTGTGTTTTTCATATATCCCCTTCGGCAATTCAAGAAAAAAATATTGCACTCTGAATGTATCACTTTGGTCAAGGAATTGTGTGTGCTCCTTGGCTTTCATGTACAGCACAGAGCCACTGACCTGCTATCAGTAAAGCCTGCTTGTGAAATGTTTTCTCAGAAATGGAGACGCATTTGCACACATCACTTCCCATTCTCTTGGTGTCTCTTGTTAGTGGTGGCATGCCTGTGTTTGAAAGCTGGTAGGGGTGAGGATGCCGCCCGCAGTTCTGGACCTCAGCACCGCTAACTGGCACGGACAGGGATGAAATCTGCAACTTTTGCCTCATTAGCAGCATGTCCCCTACTGAGTTAACCAGCCACAGGCAATTGGAGAACTCTGAAGGTTAATTTTTTCTGCCCATAGGTAGAGTTACAGCTCAATGGACTAAGCCCTTAAAATGTTATCACTCCAACCGGGAAATTTTAAGCGGAAAAAAAAATGGCTGGTAGTACAAAAAGGTTAAACGAATTGAAAACAGGTCTAAAACAGACTTGCAATTTTCTCAAGAGTTGCATAAAATATTCTGTAACTTTTACAGAGGTGACGACTTGAAACATGTTTCAACCATGTGATTACTGGGAACTATTAAAATAAATAGCACAAATAGGGCAATTAAATATAGATACTCACAGCTTCAAAGCACAAGAGAAGAGGAAGTGAAGTAGCTTTGTTTTTCTTCTAAAAACACGCTGGTGACTTTATTTGGAATTTGAATAAAGACCTTCTTTAAAAAGCTGGATAGGAAGGAAGGCTGATGAGGCTAAAACATTGCGATTAATTCCTCCTCAAGGGGGTTTTCTCCTGAGCGGATGTATCGGTATGAGGCAGTGCTCCTGCTAAATTACATACAAACCAAGTAGAAGACATGGAGTCTGAGCACACAAGTGAGGGACCGCTGTATATGTAGCTTAAGATTAAGTGTCGTGGCTTCACTTTGCACTTCCTAGGTCGCCTGTGACCACAACTCACTCTTTATTCTCAGCAGGCACTCTGATCTTCTCCTGGCCTCTGAGTTGTGAAGACACAGTGTAGTGTGGGAGGACAGGAAGGTCTTTCTCTGGTCAACATCCCTTGCGTGTGAAATGGGCATTAACGCAGATGAACTGAACGGAGTCCCTGCCTGGGTATGGGTGCCCAGACATGCCTGTCTGCACGGAAGGGGAAAACCAGAAACTCATCGAGGGTAGTGCTGGACTAAAGTCAAGCCAAAAGGTCTTCAGCAGTTAGGCCACAGGGATGATGACTAGCATTTGTCCCTTGGATAGGAACATGCTGCTGTGTCCATTCCTTCTTCTATTCTGGCTTGCTGGCAAAAGGCAGAATAAAAAATAATTATTTGAAACAGCTAGGATTTATTGAGCACTTAACCATGTGCTATATGCCAGGCACTTGGAAAATGCCATGTCATCTTTGCAAGAGGTAACTGTAAAAGTTAAAGAAAAACAGCCAGGAAGCTTGTCATATGCCTCAGCCTTTCCCACGGTCTGTGTCTTCACTGCAGTGTTCTTCAGAACAGCAGTCTAACTAGCTATCATGGTTCACAATTAACTGGATAGCTTGTAATTAGACATACACAAGGGATTTTCACTACCGAAAGAATAAAACTTATTTACCCAAGGAGTGATTTTATGATAGCGTGACAGGATACAATGCAGAGACTACAGTAGAAGATATAATTGTAAGTAAACCCCAGTATTTTGCCTATTCTGATGTCTTCTGAGGTGTATATGTGAAGTTATAGAGAAATCCCAGAAGCATGGTACCAAGGAAGGGCCCTCAGAGATCTTCTAGAATAGTATGTTAAGGTCATAAAGCAATGTGACAAAGTGTTTATACCCTTACCACACAATCAGTTCAAATGGATGTTTTTGAAAAGTAGATTCCCTCATGTAACATTAAATCTCTTATCCGATTTAATTTGCAGAACTTCTTTCAAATAGTTAGCAACCTTCTAGATGAAGAAAACAAGGAAAAATGGGAGGATGCGCAACAGGTAAGTCTGGAGCTGTTTCAAAACTTAAAATGAAATTGGCTAAGGAAAGCTTAAAAAATATGTGGAAAATATTTTAATATTTCCTCAAAAAATAAGGAAATATTAAAAAATATGAATGGCTTGCTGTCCCAAGAACATAAAAGGAGACATCTAAAAGTCATCCTAGGGACACCTCGGTGGCTCAGTCCTTAAGCCTCTGAGTCCTGAACCTTCGGCTCAGGTCATGATCCCAGGGTCCTGGGATCAAGCTCTACATCGGGCTCCCTGCTCAGTGGGAAGCCCACTTCCTCTCCTACCCCTCCTGCTTGTGTTCCCTCTCTTGCTGTCTCTCTCTCTCTGTCAAATAAATAAATAAATAAAATCTTTAAAAATAAATAAATAAAAGTCATCCTAGATTACATTATACTAATTTTAGAGAAAATAAGTGATCTCTTTTATCCTAACAGTCAATGAACTGAATGATATTATAAATGTGGGAAAAAATGAACGGGTTGAAGTAATTCCTAACTTTGAGGTATCAATACACAGTAACTATATGCCTTACCAACCAGTTTCTTTCCTCTCTACAGACTATGGGAGAAACAGGAAATCCAAAAGCATACATTACAAACTGAACTGTGGGGTAATAACAACTAAAATCCTTTGCATTTACTACAACACTGTATAATCTGGATTAGATATGCAGATGTGCATTTGGATTCAAAGCCGAGAGTTGTAAAAATGAGTTCGCATAAGAAAATTTGAATTCTGCTTTTTTTTTCTCTTTATGCTATGCATGATCAGTGTAGCAAGTGGCCTTATTGGTTTAATTATTATTTTAAAATACCGTTCACTGCTATTTGTACTATACTGACATATGTATGGTTAATAACACTTTTTTCCCCAAATTACAGAAAAGGTGGGTTAGAGGTTAAAAAAGGGAGAATAAGCATGTTTTTATATATCCTGTGGAAATTTAACTATGTATTAAAATTCTTTAAGTTTTCTACTGACCCTTGCTAATTCTGAGAGAACACTGCAATCTTGAAAATAAGAATATTTTCTGAGGTTCAAGTGAACCATCTACCCCTTTCTCCCCTTATAATCATGTTCTCGGCCTTCAGGAGCAAAGTGTGCCCTTTATTCCTGTTATGACAGGGGCTCTAAAAATAGTCCAGAGTGGGTCTACCTCATTATCAGGTACAAATTTTGCACTTCTGGCCATAGGAAGAAAGAAAAGATCACTCCTCAGTGTAAGACCCTGAATCTATCTTTTTCTGCTAGCTTGAATTATCTATTTGTCCTTGGCTTTCTTCTAGAGGAGAACCTCATTCACTCACTGGAAGGAAATGGTGTCTTTCCCTAGAATACAGCTGCAGAGGCTAAGCACATCTTTCCAGAATGCAGGAGACTATTAATTATGGATATATTTAGAGCAAATGTATAATACCCTTTTTTAAACAAGACTGCAATTCATCGGATGGCATTATTTACTGTGAGGTCCCAACTTGAACGAACAGCGAGTGCTGTACAACTTCTCATCAATGGAAAACCCTGAATCCCTAATCCATCTATTTACTTGTGATTTTGAGTTAGCTATATTCTTACCTTTTAAATATTTTTCAGTTGTGATAATCCTTAATGCCTTTTTAAAGATAACTGCTTGAGTAGAAGTAAATAAAGATAACTAGTAAAATTAAACAACAACAACTATTTTGTAGCTTTTACTAGGCAGCCACGTGATAAATGAGTCTTGAGATTTGTGGCACAAAGGGTGAACCCCATTTCCCCCACATAGTTCATCTAAAAATCACCTGGTAATGGGGTGACCACTTGCTAGTTAACTGGCTTTATCCAGAGGGGGGAAATAAGCTTTTTCTATCCTCATGCAGGTAGTTTTGCAACTTAGAGCAAGGTGCCTGCTGAAAGTTAATGCCCCTCCCCTCCCCCAGAAACTGAGAGATAGAGACCCTGTCTTCCTTGTTATCACCTCTGTTTCTCTCTGAAAGACATCCCTAGGTCTTCCTTGTAAGAATTTATTTAGCTTTTTTAAAAGATTTACATACATTTCAAAGAGACAGAGAAAGAACTTAACAATTATTATTTTTCAAAAGTAAATGCTTTAAAAAAAAAGATGAAGAATGTGGGGCTGGGAGAGGGAGTCTCTCATTTTTAGCAGGGAGAATTAGGCTTCCTATTTTTAATTTGTATTTACCCTTACACAACACGTACTCATATACACCTACACAGAAACGGTAGAAAAAATACAGTAGTAACAGAAAGCTTGGAGTTGCTGGAAATTTCATGCAGGTTTTTGGAATGATAATGACAATGAACTCTCAGAATTCATATTTAATGATTGGAAACTAGGTAAGAAATAACATTTCTCCCCAGATTTTTCCCAAATTAAAAAAAAAGTACAAGTATCCACGCCACACATTTCTAAGTGTAATAGCCATTGTGCACGTCTTCAAATATATGTACCTTTATGATGCTTTCTCAGTGTCTGAATTTTAGCGGGGCACAGCCACAATCTCCTCTGAACCTTACACACCGCACCTGCAATTCCCCCTGTCCAACGTGTCTCCTTTTTACTCCAGCCCCTTCCAGCTCTGAATGTCTACTTCTCTGTTAATCCGAATATCTCTTCCCCTCCTGCACCAGCCTCTGTAAAGACAAAGCCACTACAATTCTAATCCACTTAATATTTTCATGGCTCCAACGGGCGGTCGTGCTGAATGGCTAAAAGAAATGAACCTAACTTCAAAAGACTTTCTGCTCTAATGTTCTCTAATGCAGGCTGACTGTGTAAGCATTATGGGTGACACAGAGTAACATTCATATGACCTTCTAAATGACCTTCACTTCCCACACCCTATGCCAGAATCAGGTTGTCTTTGAGCAAAGACTCCTCCGTGGGCAGCGTGTGAGGCGGCGTGGTGTTGGGTTTGCTGTGTTTGTGTACCTGTGAGACACCCACACTAGAGCTATTGTCATGATCCTGAAATTATTGCCAACATTATTATTCATTCAATAGCTTGTAGAAGTAAATGTTTGTTGTAGAAGTAAATGTTTCTCCCAAGGTTACTTTGCAGTAAACTTACTAGTCTGTCAATATTTTCATGATGGCAATAATAATTGTTTGTTTTCTTTCAGTGGCCAGTATATAGACGCTAAGTAAAAAATGTGAAAAGCCCCCAAATGTCAGTGTTTGTTCTGTGCTATATTTAATGGGGAAAGGATCCCGTCAAAAGTAAAGACGGGCAGTTTCTAAGTATACAATCTGTTGGATATTTTCAGTTTCCTTAGATTTATGGAGGATTAATCACTGCGTCATATCACCTTCAAAGTTCTTGCCACGTGACATCTAGTTTCATTCTCAACTGGTGGTTCAAAAATACAACTGCTGCCAGTTGCTGAAATTCCTTCAAATAAATCAGAGCTCATTTGTGACCTCGTTATGTAGTTTTTGTTATGCCAGTTATATATTCCATTATATAGACTTTTTATTCCTTCTAATCTTGGCTTCTTTTTGTAGATTTATCCTGGCTCAATAGAGTTAATGCAGGTGATTGAAGATTTTATACACATTGTTGGAATGGGGATGATGGACTTTCAGAATTCATACTTAATGACTGGAAATGTAGGTAAGAAATAGGATTTTTTTCCCCCAAATCTTACTGAAATTAAAAAAATAATTGCAAGTATCTGCACCATATGTTTCTAAGTGTCGTATCCATTGCTCATTCTTCAGGTATATGTAAATAATGTATCATGGATACTTACTGTCTGATTTTTAGATAGGCCATACCACATACACATTATACACACACACACACACACACACACACACACACACACACACACATTTGTACTGATTCCTAGAGTGTTTATCCCGTCTACATTTGCCCATGTGCATGTAAAGGGGAATACATACTGCTTTTTCCGTTTGCCAGATGTTCATTGGTATCTGACCTAATGTTGAAAATATATAATGTATATTCTTGGGTGTTTTTTTTAAAAACGAATCTTCCTAATCTTCCATACATTGTTCATGAGGATGCCCAGTTACTTTTTTTGTAGGTGTCCCAGGGATGTGCTGACTGAGCCCAGGCTGTAGCATGTTTCAGGATCCCTGTAAGGGTCATGGCGCCTTTGCTGCTGCTGCACTTCTCCCGAGTGACTGCCAAGCACAGTGCATCCCTCCCATCCCTCGGTGGGGGATTCTGTATTGCCAGAGTGCATCAGAAATAGTCCATAATTAATAATTGTCTCTAGTGGGGAGGAATTACACAGAGAAGCAAAACCCACACACACTTTCCAGTGCCACAATGACACTGAGCCGACAACGGTAATGTTAACCAAGTGGCAGATTACTCTTTGCGGTAAAAAACATGGCAAGAGTACAGAAATCATCTTTTAAATATTAGATGCACTGAGCTGCTATAGGTTTACAGTTTTTTCATTTCTGTAAAGGTTTCCTCTCATAATGTTGCTGTGATTCAGATTTTCTGTCATTTGTCATGCTTTAGTAGTCTTCACCTAAAGACCCCTGAACTATAGATAATAATGTGTTTAAATAAATATAGCTTGCCTCAGATTCTTATTCATGACATGTTTTAAGTTTTGGTTTCTGGATCAGGAAGATACCTAATTTGGTGGAGTGATTAACTGTTCAACTAGTACAGAACACATAAACATATATGATATTATATATATATATATATATTATATAAATGATGTTATATATGTTATATATTATATATAATATTATATATTACATTTATAAATATAAATTTATAATATAAATATAATATATATACAATTATATATATATATATGATTAAAGCTTTTGTTGGTTCACTTTAACTTGGTTTCTTCTTAAGGTATTTTAGTTCTATAGGGACTCATGCGATCCTAAGATATCTTCCATCAGGATGACCTCAAATTATAATGGATAATAACAAATTGCTGGTAATATTCTTTAGTTGAGGAAGGTCTATGCAATGCAGTCCTTAAATGGGGACATTCCCATGCCAATATACCACTATCATGTAGCATGAGGACTTTCAGTTAGATTTATGTTTTAATACACCTTCTGAATCAGTTTGAGGCCCAGTCTTTCCCTCTCAGTGGGTGTCTAGCAGCTTGTGCTGGTTCAGGAATGGAGTGAACTGTCCCTTACTCTAAACATTGAGTGATGAGAAGGAAGGGGGACCAAAAATAGTATCTTTTTTGAAGAATGAATTCAGAAATCAGAGAAAATCCAGATATTCCAAAAGCAGTTAGGCAAAGAGAGTAAAGATCAACTCTGTAGGAAAAGGGATGGTATATTGGGCTATGAGTTATCTGGCACAGGGAAGGGAGAACCTAGAGAGATTCTGGGGATGCTGGTCACTGAAGCTGGAAGCACTCTCTGAAGAGCTTTATGACTTCTGTGGTAAGGAGGACCCATGAAGGCTGCTGTGCCAAATAAGTCCATTCACAAATTGCCAAGAAAAACTAAGGGGGAAACACAGGGAGGTATTGCTTCTTTAATTCTTTTTTGTAAATGTTAACATCTAATTCTAAAAGTCATTGCTAATTAAAAGTATCAGATTGAGGGGCACCGGGGTGGTGCAGGTGGTGAGCGTCCAACTCCTGGTTTCTGTTCAGGTCGTGATCTTGGGATCGTGAGACTGAGCCCCACATCTGGCTCCATGTTTAGTGCAGAGTCTGCTTAAGGCTCTTCTCCATCTCCCTCTGCCCCTCTCTCCTCCTTTGTACTCTCTTTCTCTCTCTCAAATAAATAAATGTTGAAAAATATTTAAAAGAAAGTATCAGATTGATACATGGCCTTTATTCGGTTTGGAAAAAAACTGTAAAATAGGAATGCCAATCTCAGAGTCTAGTAAACTTCAATTTAGACTTAAGTACACTGTTTGAATAACAGTATATGAAATCCTATATATTTTAGTATAATTTACTCTGAAAATTCCATAAATCATGAACATTTATTACTCTTTACCTTTCTTTTGACTTGCCAAAATTATGTATTTGAAAACTTTGTGTATTTTTTGCATTAAGATTCTGTTTTCTAGGTTTGCCTACTTCCTTTATCATTGCTAAACTTTAAGAGGTACATTAAATATAGTAACTCAAACCAATTTAGTACTGCAGATAAAGCCAATATTGTCCTATACTGTCTCTAGTCTTGTGTAAGGACAGTGGGATTTGGTCTTCTGATCACTTATGTATAACTAATTATGTTTTTTAAAAAGATTATATTCTATGAATAAATATCCCAAATATTACTATACAATGTTATTATACACAGATATCTTATTGTTGATTTCCTCCCAATACTAGCCCAGAGACTGACTTATTATGGTTTAATGACTAGAAAAAGCTTGTTCTCAATAATATTTTGGACTTTTCCAAAGTGTGTCCATATATTAGTTAGGTTCTCCAGAGGGACAGAACCAATGAGACTTAAGTAGATATATAGGAAGAGATTTACTTTGGGGATATTGCCTTATGCAGTTATGAGGGCTGAGAAGACCCATCATCTGTTGTCTGCAAGCCAGGAAAGCTGATAATGTAGTTCCATTCCAACCCTGAAAGACCCTAGAACCAGGAGAACCAATGTCTGAGAACAGGAAATGGATACCCCAGCTCAAGGAGAGAGCAAATCCACCCTCCGCCTTTGTGATCTGTTCAGCTCTCAGGTGACGCCCTCCTGCATCAGTGAGGGCGATCTTCTTTACTTGGTCTATGATTCATTTATTGATCTCCAGTAACATCCTTATAGACCACACCCTGAAATAATGTTTTACCAATTACCTGGGCATTCCTTAGCCCAGGCACATTGACACATGTAATTAACTATCACAATCCACTAGTATCAAATCGGATAATATAAATAATAATTACTTTACTATTCGTATTCTTCATGTTATACAATTTGATACTAGCGTATGTAAAATGTCATTATACAGTTTTGTCTGATTTTTCCAGTTTTTGGACAAGGACACACACACAGGATAATTTACAGTAGCAAATTATGAAATGTGTGAGTTGTCATTTATTTGTGTTACATCCTAAGTGCAAATATTAATTATCCAACTTTAAGCTCATTATACTGAACACACACACACACACACACACACACACACACACGCTCATGCATGCACATGTTTAAACACACATGTACACACAGCTTATGAATAATAAATAGAGACTAGGTAACTAAGAAAGGATGTTTATTCCTTATGGTCATTTTCTACAGGATGTGTTGGATTAAGACTACTTAAAGAACCACAAGAGATCATCATATCTCTTAAAGAGAGTTTTTTTTTTTTTTCCTTAAAGCCTACATGCATTGCCAGCTCACTCTTCTGGGATATAGATAAGCTCCTGAAGAAAGACAGAGTTGAATAGCCAAAAATAAATATCATAAAGCCCATAGAGTATAATTAGAGAATCTCAGAACCTTGTTGATAAGTGTGTTTTATTTCGACTTTAAATATCGCTTTAGCATTTCTGTTTTCTGGTTCCTGGTTTAGATAGAATGAGGTGGAAGCAGACATAGTGTTGTTAGAAACACATATATAGCAAATATAATAGCTGAAACAATAAGGACTAAGCTATACTGAAAGAATATAGCAGAGTATGGAGCCCCTACTATAGGAAGAACCAACTCATGCCTCCCCTTTGAGAACATGAGTTCTAAGACTTAGGATCATAATTTATGTCTAAAATCATGACCTCTCTTCACCAAGATAAATGTATCTATAATCTAATTAATATGGCAAGAAAATGACATATCTTAGAAAGATTTTCTTCTTCAGAATTAGTTGAAATGAAGTTGTGAAGTTTCCTTTGTTCTGAAAAATGTCCCTACCTGCATCAGCTTCTAATAAATGAAACGCCATTATATGCTAAAGCTATGAACATTTTGGTATAAATGCATTCATGTTCATTTTTGGGGCTGTAGGTTTGATCAGTTTCTCAAAAGAGTTATGGTCTTAAGAAAGTTAATACAAAGCTTGAAAAAATTATTCTATGAACAAAGATATTAAACAAGCTAAAAATTATAAAATATATTGGGCATTTATAAAATAATTGGGCTTAAATAGAATACTTATTTTTCATATTCACATGTGAATATGACATTCAAAATAGAGATATGATAATTATAATAAGTGAAAGCTAATGAGCACATACTAATGACTAAACACTAAATAGCTTATATAATTACTAAATAAATGAATGAACATGAAAAATTTACATGGTACAGATTCCAGTTTGTAATATGTCTCAGTTTATTGCAAAATTGTATTCTAAATGTTTTAAATTTGCTGAATAGGTAAGTGATTTTTTTTTAGTAAAAGATACGAATTTGTCGATGTATTTTTTTTAATGTTATTGTTATCAATTAGGTCAGGGGGACTATATCTTAATATTATTTGATATGAGTTAAAGTTGTTTTTCTTCAACAAAAATATTCTTTGAAGAGCTGTTTAAACTTACTTTCTGTTCTTTCTCTGTAAACATTGTATCTTCAATCCCTTGCAGCCCAGTATTTCCCTCATCACTTCCCTGAAAGCTTTTGGAAAAGCTTTCTGGAAATGCCTCCCATATTTTAGCCTTCATGTTCCCTGTATTTTGCTAAACACTATCTCTTAGAACCATTCATTCTTTTACCCTCTTTATGTTTATTATAGCATAAACTGGAATCAAAGAATAACAATTAGACTTATGATTCAGAAATGGTAAGATTTTTTGGAGGCGGTAACATAAAGCAAAGAAGGTGAAGCACTGAAAGGGGAAAAAAATACTTTTTTTCTGGCCCAGATCCTTAAATAAGGATCTAGAAAACTTATCAAAGAAGGAAGCATTTAGTGTAGATTTTGAAGGATGACTGGATTGTTAACGGTTCAACATGAGGAGAATGAATGGCAAGGAGATAGTTAGATTCCAGAAGAGTCTTTTAACAGAAACAGTATAGAGTTGTCAAAGTTGAGATTGTGCTTAGCGGATATGTGATTTATTTTGATAAAAGCACGTATGTACGGAAGTAAAGAAAAATGAAATAAAATTGGAGGAGCATGCTGAGACATGGTGTAGGATAGTTCTGAATTCTGAGGACAACAGGGAGCTACCAAAGCTTGACCTGATGAAAGCTGTGCTTGATAAGAGATTATGTTAGAGTAGAAATAGAATTTTCTTTTTGAGAAAGACTTTAAACGTGGAAACTGGAAGGCCTTTTACAATCCATGCAGGAAATAAGGAAGACTTGAGTTAGTGGTAGTAAGAATAGAAACCAAATCATGGTTATGAATTTGAGGTCTGAGGCAGAAATGGTAATATTTCATAACTTAAGGTGTCAGAAAGAAATGTGATTATATTTATTCAACAACCATTTGAGAGGGTTTTTAACATATTAATGTTTAGATGTAAGTGTAACCCTCAAGTGAAAAAATGAAATGTGGTCTTGGGCTTTAGTAGAGAAGTCAAGTTTATCATATATATGTGATAATCAGCTGCATATAAGTGATGGTTGAAGCCATAAAAGATTTTTTTCAACTATCAGTATAGTAATAGGAAGGAAAAGACATAAGATGTTGCCCTTATTAAAAACAAAAGCTTGAAAATACATGTGGTGATAGATGTTAACTAGATTTATTGCCATGGTCATTTCACAATATATAAATACCAACCAAATAATTGTGTACCAGAAACTAAAATAATGTTTTGGGTCAATTAAATATCAATTTAAATTTCTGTATATATGGCTATGGAGAGATCTCCAGGTATAGTAATAAACCAGATTAAGAAATATATTTTATGTTCAAATAAAAGTTCGATGTTATTCTAGATGAAGGTTTATATAAGTTAGAGAATAAAAATCAACGTTGGGGGGAAAAATAACACATAAAGATATAGCAGGTGCCAGAGTAAGAATAGTCAGAGGTAGTAGACGTAAAGAATCCCAGAACAGGGCAGAATGAGATCAATGACATGTAATTACTGGGAGAGAAAGAATATTTCAAAATGAATACTCTAGCTCATATCAATTGCTAATAGAGATCAGAGCTATTAAGACTTATGAAAAATCTTAGGTGATTGCTGATGATATAACTTAAAAGTTCTGCAGAAAAAGTACAGACACAATGAACAGGATCTAAATTTCTGAACTCTGCTTTCCACAGATTACACTCTTGGCATTTTGATACAATTATCTCCAAGGATTTAGTTGGCATTGATGAATGTTGATACGGCCACTAGCTACTTTCTCACAACTGTTCCTTAGGAAGTATTCAAAGTTGACAGTAGCAGATAAAAAGGGAATATTTTTAGACTAATACTATCTCAAAATACAAAATGTTATAATTATATGCTACAAAGAATTTCTTAAGTTGTCCGTATGTATAAACCCTAAGAGATATGATTCTGGAAAGTAGAGTTTCAGTTCTTCCCCAGTAATCCAATAAAGCTAGTGTCTTGAAAACATTAAAGTTAAGACATTTTTCTTTGCCAAGCTAAATATCACTGTCTATTCTTGGTTTAGAAATACAAAATACTAGGCTTTTCAGAATGAACATTCATACTTGATATTTTCTGAAATTGAATCCAAATTCAGTCTGAAGAATGGCATAATACAATTCTGACATCTATTTTCTCTCCACAATGCTGTCTCGTCAACATCACATCTGTTATTTCTTATACTCACTGGTAAATGTAATCATTTCTTTGGTAGAATATCTTGTTCTTCAATTGAGAAACCAACCTTCAATCTGATGCTATAATTATAAAATAAAGTGGCTTCTCTTTTCTAGGCTTATTTTCTTTTCTGTCACTTCTTTGTTTTGTGGTTCATACGTCTCTGTCACTTGTTTAACTTTCTTTAAAAATCAAACACTTGTAGTCAGATGACACCGAGCCTGAGGAATACACAATTTACCATCTTTTTTTGTTGATCTGTAGCACCTGATGTTGGTTCAGTCTGCTAGACTAGAGTCTAAAAGTGTCAGATTCTACCCCCTCTTTCTGGTTCTCTACTGCTCTTTCTTGCTAGACACGTGAAACAAGTGGGGTATCTTTATGTAGATCACAGAGGAAAACTAAAAATACCTGTTTGGTTTTTTTAATTGTTGTTTTTTTTTTTTAATGGTACTCCCTTAAGAAAATAAATAGCTCAAATATAGTTTTAAACTATGGTTTGGAATGGTATGCAGCACTATGAATTCTTTGATTACTTCTCATTTAATAGAAATTATCTCATAATATTTCCTATGATCTCCTTATTCCAGAGCACTGGAAGGGGGTGGAAGTGCTGGGGAGATTACTGACAAAAGCTGTATCCAAACCCTCTAGTAGTAAGCAAAGCAAGACATACTACTCGGGGGCTCTCTTCCACCCTACTGAGAAGTCTATTTTAGGTGCTCCCAAGTGTCAATATAATAGATTGAAAATGGTCTATGGCTTTAAGAGGCCTTAGACATTTACTCAATAAATATGGGCCATGTTCTCTTCTATGTTCTCAGAATTTCTCAGGGAACAAATCAGACAACATTCTTGCTCTCATGGAACTTATGTTTTATAGCAGAGACAGATGTCAAACAAGTGCCATCTAACATGTCCAGTGGTTATAAGTGATATGGAGAGAAATAAAGCAATCCACCAAAGTAAGGCTACGGTAGAGAATGAAAATGAAAGAGTCATTTTAGGCTGGATAGTCATGGAAGACCTCTGATCAAAGTAGTGATATTTCAGTACAGACCTGAATGCCTTGAGAAGATCAGGCACACTTATATGTTGGGACAGAACATTTCAAGCAGAAAAAACAATAAGTAAAAACAATAAGTAAAAGTGTTGAGGCATCCATGTAGAGGCACTAAAGGAGGTGGTGGTGAATGGCTGAGGACAGTTCTGGGGGAGAAATGAAATCAGAAAGGGAGTGGGGAGCCAGCCTGTGGAAGGCATATGACTATAGGTCTGAATGAGATGCAAAACCATTGAAAAAT
>CM053608.1:75996878-76043902 GCA_028646535.1 Procyon lotor | reverse complement strand
ACATTTTGCTGGTAGGTATTAAGGAGGGCACATAGGGCATGGAGCACTGGGTGTGGTACATAAACAATGAGTCTTGGAACACTAAAAAAAAAAAAAATTAAATTAAAAAAATAAAGCTTGATCTTACAGAGCTTACTAATGGTTAGAAACAGGATGTGAAAGAAAGAGAGGGCTCAAGAAAATGTCTCCAGTACATTTCCAAGACCTCAACTACAAAATCAAGACAGATTTATGTCTAAATCTGTATCTTATAAAGTCAAAACTTATTTTGGCAAACATTTAAATGTCTCTAAAGCTTAGAATCCAAAGCAAGCTTGTCTTAGTTTATTTACTTTTTCTTTTCTTATTCTTTTTAAAATTTTTATTGAGAAGTAATTGACATATAACATTGTATTAGTTTTAGGTGTCCAACATAATGATTTGATATTTGTATATATTGGGAAATGATACCGCAATAAGTTTAGTTAACATTCATCACCACACTTAGTTGCATTTTTTTTTCTTACAATGAGAACTTTTGAGATATTCTCCTTTATGGTGCACCTGCATGGCTCAGTCAGTTGAGAATCTGACTCCCGAATTCAGCTCAGGTCATGATTTCAGGGTCATGGGATGGAGGCCATCGTCAGGCTCTGTGCTGAATGTGGAGCCTGCTTGAGATTCTCTCTCTCTCTTCCTCTGTCTCTCCCATTCCTCTCCCCCACTTGCAATCTCACTGTCTCGTAAATATATATATATATATATATGTATATATATATATATATATATTTTTTTTTTTTTTAAAGATCTCTCTTAGCGACTTTTCTTTTTTTAAAGATTTACTTTTTTATTTATTTGAGAGAGAGAGCAAGAGGGAGGAACACAGAGAGAGAAGCGGACTCCCCACTGAGCAGAGAGCCCAACATGGAGCTTGATCCCAGGACCCTGGGATCATGACTTGAGCTGAAGGTGGGCACTTACCTGACTGAACCACCTGAGTGCCCCTCTTAGCAACTTTTAAATATATAATACAGTAATGTTAACTATAGTCACCATGCTGTTTGTTTTATATATTCTTGTTTCTGAGTCTAGCAGACATCCTTGCTCCTACAGTATAAGTAGTTTTATGCTGTGAAGCCATTAGCCTCTGTCACCATTCTACCATCTGAATCCCTGGAAAAAGCTGGAATGAAATTGTTCCTTAAAAGGACTTTTTAAAGTTCTAACTCAGACTGAGCTGCCAGTTAACAAATGAAATAAATTCTACTTTCCCTATCATTTTAGTGTGTCTTCTATTTATAAAGTCATGGAAGCTCAAGAATGGAAAATGTTTAGGGGTCAACCAAGTCCAGCCATAAACTGGTCAGCTCTAAACTATTTTATAGTTTTGTTCTTTTTTTTTAAATAAAAGTGTGTCTTTAATAAAAAATACATTAAAGTATATAAGTTGGAAATGTCTCTGCAAAGCACCTTTATCTCTCCAGCTTAAAAAATGTTATTTGTGGTAGTACTAGCATCATGATTACGACCTGGACCTTAAGCAGAAAATATACATCATATTATGGTGTTTCAAATAATCAGTAGGCCTGTGTTCTGCTAGAAGGTAACTGGAGTGAAAATAGTTACATAATATTTTTAGGCTTACCTAATCTGTTTTATACAGCCTATTCAAGGACACAATCATTCATGTAGTCATTAAATAATGATTCTTGTCCCTAAAAAACTCAAACTAGAACACATTGTTAATGGCCATTATTTCTCACTTCAAGTAACCCAGATGCCCTAAACTTTTCCACCATTATTCCTATATTATGCCAATTACTAGCTCTTATTCTACTTCTCTCCTGTGAATTTCTCATTTGGTCTCCACATTTTTAACAGCTTTTGTTTCTTATCCTAGCTTAAATACAGTTAAGGAAGAGTAGAGTCTACATTTTACTTCTTTAAAAGGACTTTTTCCTACTTCTTTACATATACATTATTTGAGTGTATATTTTAATGAAAATTCCCTAGTGTCAGAAAGGGGCTATTATTCCAAGGAACTCTTTTCAGTAGTACCATTTGAGTACAATGTATAGGAAAAAGTCTTTGCTTTTTCTTTTGTTCCTTAGGCTTTCAAAAAAAAAATTGGTAAGATATCCCTTATATTAATTATATAGCATTTCCAAAATTAACACTTTCACAAATATTCATGATACTATTTAATCCTAACAACCTTGCTGCCACGGTGTTAAGGGCACCCACACAATTGTCCTACATCACTGCTTCCCATTCAGATTCAATGCGTTTTTATCCCTTTGTATCTTAGTAATTGAAAGTTAAAGATTTGTTTCATTATCTTGTTCAGCCAACCACACTCTAACCTACTTCTGTTATATAAAGAACTTCACTGTGGCTTTGATATGACTCTGGGGAAATCTTACTCATGTATTCTGTATTTTTATGTCAAGGTAAAATGACTTCTGACCTTTATTTTCTTTTTTTTTTTCTTTATTTTCTTTTGTAGTGATATTTTTCATATATACCTACTTTATTAGAAATTTCAAAATTGTTTTCTGGCCAATTACACATTTTTAAAGAATACCTGATTACCTTTAATAAACCTTTTATAAATTTCCTAGCCAGTGAAAATTTGTGCACTCGTTACTCATTCTGTCTCTGTTCCTTCAGTAACTATCTAGTAGAAAATGTCTAGATAAAGTCCAAATCTTTGGCTCTAAAACCTATTAATGCTTTTGGATTTTATATTTACTGGGAAAATGCTCATGGTCTGAGGAAAACTAATGAGTCACACAAATTTCAGTTGGGAAAGTATACCATAGAACGCACAGTAATTCTCAGCAACACGGGGACATGAATAGGAAAAGCAAAAGAGACATTGACTCCTCCCCTCGCTATGTATACCTGTGAGAAAGAGTTCACATCCTAAAGGATGAAATGCATGTAACACAGATGGTGAAGATACATGCTTTAGTGGTACATCTTGAACATGACTTGTGAAAGTTGTCCTGAATGGAAAAACATAATTTCAAAACTTCAAAATTTCTGGTGAGAATATAGACAGAATTCATGGGTTTTTCACACGCTGACACATAAATCAAAAACTTTTGGCTTTAATTTTCTTTAATTATTCTCTATAAAGTACATGGATTTTTTTTAAGATTTTATTTATTTATTTTGAGAGAGCAAGAGAACGCAGCAGGGAGAGGGAGAGAGAATCCTAAGCAAAGTTGACACTGTGGAGGGCTCAATCTTACAGTTCTGAGATCAGGACCTGGGCCAAAATCAAGAGTGGGACACTTAACTTACACTTTAAGTTGAGTGACTGAGCCACCCAGGACCCAGAGCCTAAGCACATGAGTTTTTGCAAAAAAGTTTCTCCTGGCTCCTGTGCCCTATGGAAGCTGTGAAGAGGAATTTTGCATAAAGGGACAGTGCTTTCCCTTGATTCAAGAGATCCAGAAAGGGAAGAGGACTCCAACTAGGGGAAGTCTTTTAGAGATGGGATTGGCCTAAGGGCTACTTGACTCCCTAGTTCCCTTGAGACAGTGTATCTAAAGCATGTTGGAATGAGAGAGCTTCCCAGTGTGCCTACATTCTTTGGTTAGAGGTTAATTCCTTCAGGATCTGGTAGACACTTAGAGGCCAGAATAGAAACATAAAATTTAAAGCCAACTGAAAACAAAATTTGACTGTTATAATACCTCTGATCTCTATTGGTTTATGTAAGGTTTTGAAATTACTAAAATTAGCATTCTGCATGCCTTCTTCCCAGTGAATTAGAAGGAAGTTGCTGCGAGTTTGTGTGAATATGAAAACAATTCCATTCGAACTGTCTCTATGGCAATAATTGCTTTTCTGTACAGCAATAGTGGTCCGCCTCTGTAACAACAACCAGTGAAAAGAAAAGAGACACTGATTCTCTTTTAGCAGATTTTAATTTTTTTTTCTATTTTTATGGCTTCACCTTTTCAAAAGTCTTCTTTTATTTGGTTATACCAAGAAGTCTGTGCTAAATTATTCCTCTTCTCCATTGTTCTTTTGCTAAATTCCAAATAAATAAGTTCTCATCTGAATTTGACCACTGAAATCTATGACTCAGATTAAAGACTGGTGCTCTTTATATCAGTGCTAGCAGGGATGCCATTTAGTATCTAGGAAAACACTGACTTTGGAGCTAGATCTGGCTGCGAACCTTGACTATACCACAACAAGCTGAACTTCTGCAAGTTATTTCATTTCAAAATCCCTCAGTCGGCTTCTTTCTAAAGTATAGATAATAATATCTTCCCTAAAGTGTTATTATAAAGATTAAATATAATATCTGTTTAATACCTGGCATGTACTAGACCCTCAGTAATTGGTAGTAGACAAATATAGGGCCAAATATGGGCTCTGCTCCCGATTGGATGTGTGGTCATGCAACTCAGTCACCAGTAGCCACAGCCCCTTCCTCCAGGGAACTGCTAAAGTTCTTACCTAAATTTAATACCCTGAGTTTCTGTTTGTTTTTTCTGATCACAGTGGTACACTTACTGTTTATTTCACAAAGCAGACCAGAATCCCTCCAGACTCCTAGGCAGATAACATAATTAAATCTGGAAAACTATTTGTGCTTTGTTTATTTTAAAATGAGTTTGTTACCAGTTGTCCTTTCTAGCATAATGATTGTAAAGGCCCCCAAGCATTTCAATAGTATTTACACTTTGCTATCTTAAGAAGCTACTCTTCTCTTCCTTGTTTTTATTAGTCATTCGTCAGATCCTCATTCTCTGTATGATTAACACAGAGGATCTTTCCTGATTTAATTTTATAATTTCCACTCCTTAACATGTAATACACCACCTGTACTCTATGCAACCATATCAATTGTCCCTATAGATGCATCAGATAATTCTGTAGCATAACTGTACTCTCTGAATTCATAAGTGAATTAGCCTCTTTTGTCTTTAAATAATGTCTTCTGAACAGTCAAAAATATTTTTCTGCTTTATGTTGCCTACTTACATTTTTCATTTGAAGAGTTTTAACTTTAGAAGTATAATTACATTAATGTGGCTAGTTTAATGTATTTTCTTTAATTTGATCTTCTATTTTGGTTTGTGCGGGCTCCCTGCTCAGGGGGAAGCCTGTTTCTCCCTCTCCCACTCCCCCTGCCTGTGCTCCTTCTTTGGCTCTGTCTCTCATTGTCAAATAAATAAAATCTTTAAAAACAAAAACAAATAAAAATAAAAATAAAATTTATGCTCTGGGCTTTGGGGAAAAATAGTGTTTTTGTTTTTGTTTGGTCTTGTTTTTAAGTTCTATCAAAATGTGAAGATGCTTTTTAATAAAAATTAAGCTGAATTGAATATCCAATAATAAGCTTTAAAGCATATATAACTTTATATACTAGAAAACATTTCATTCAAGTTTTAGGTGATAACTACAAAATAGAACGTTATAATTGTAGGGACTAAATAATTTATATTGGATAATAGGTTATATATCGGTCTATATTCTGAAATCAAAGGCTGATGCATTGAACTAAGGCTCTAAAATGCAGTAGGGATATAGAGGGATATAATTGAGATTAAGATAATGAAATATTTTCTTTGCCACTAAAAATGCTTTAATAATTATCTTCAGGACCCATTTGGGCTACTCTATTACTTTTTGGAATATGAACCTTCTTCTTTTTGAAGAATCTGTCTTGTTATTTAGAAGCATTAATCCCTGTCTCCCTTTTTTCTAAGTAGTCTCCTTTTACTTCCCCCAAACTCGTTACCTGATTATCTTTAACTTCCCTTAACTCTTTCCTTTTTTAAAAATTTTTCCTAAAATATAATAATATTCTTACTAAAGAGGGTAAGATCTACCATCTTTAAAATGTATTCTAAAAATCTTTTATTTATTCTAAAAAAATTAATTCTAAAAATAATATTTCAAAAATATCCTGGCATATTAGAAATATGGAATATTGACTTTTTAAACATTAATTTTTAGTAGAAAAGTAAATATGTTAATATAATTTAGACAACATAAGTGAAAGAAAACTGTAATTTATTGGTATGCCTTTTTAAACTACATATAAATTATGAAATAGAGCACTCAATTTAGTCACAGAGTGTATATTTTTATGTGTTTATGCATGCATGTGTGTGGAGAAGAAGAGTAAATTATTGTTTGCTTGGGGATTTTTTATTTTTTGTTTGTTTGTTTTTTGGTTTGACGATCCAAAGACCAAAAACATTTTCTGACCTTGATGAGAAAGAAGTGAGATTCTCAAATACAGAGCTCATGTTACCTTTTTCTACCAGTCATTCTTTAATTTGTTTATATTCTGACTGGGAACTCATGAATCATTAACTATAACTCCATGAGGGCGAAAGAGTGTTTTTGCAACATAAGGATCCAAAACTAGTCTGCAAAATGGGATTGATTGTACTTGGTTCAGAGGATGTTGTGGAGCCAAGTGAGGTAACACACTACTGCTGATATCTAACTGCTCAGTAGATGGTCTCTTGTTACTGCTATTTGTCCCTGCTTTTTCTTCAAAAAATTACATTTGGTTAGGCACACATGTCTAACTTCTGTTCTCCCTATTTTGAAAAAGGCATAAAACCAATAGTTTCTTTTTGATAAGGTGAAGTGGCTGAATTTCTCTATCTATCTATCTATCTATCTATCTATCTATCTATCTATCTATCTATCTTTCAGGTTTATTTATTTACTTGAGAGAGAGAGTGCACTCCTGAGCATGCACTAGGTGGGGGAGGGGCAGAGGGAGAAGGAGAGAATCTCAAGGAGACTCCCCACTGACCACAGACCCACAGGGGGCTCAGTTTCATGACCCTGAGATCACAACCTGAACCAAAACCAAGGGTCAGACGCTCAACTGACTGAGCTACCCAGATGCCCCAGAAGTACTGAATTCCTGTGAACAACATGAAATCACCTCTTTGTTCTTATTTACATTTCTTATAGTCGTGTACTTAAACGTGCCTAGTTCCTCCTTCCCAGTTAAAATTAGTCTTCAGCTCTTTATTTCATTATATTAAATCAATATTTATTAAGTGACTACCAAGTACCAATCATCTTCGAGACACAAAAAGATGAGCCAAATATGCCTGGTCTTTGTCCTTATGGAGGTTACATTCAGGTAGGGAAGATATTAAGTTTTTAAATATGAAACTTATTAGATGAATGAATGAATATATAACTTGTATTATTGTATAAGGGAAAATAGAAGAAAAAACAACTTTTAAAACCAAAAAGCATATAGATAAATGAATTCATAGACATATTTAAATTGTGGTAAATGATATGAAGAGAGAGTAACGAAGATTTCTCATTCAGATATGGGGTCAGTGGTTGCTCAGTGCTAGAAAGTTCTTCTTGGCATTCAAGTTAAGACCTGATGTTGAATAAGAATTAGCCAATGAAGGGGTTGATATGAAATGAAAGAACATGTGTGACTGGACAGTAGTTCTAAATGGAAAAAGTCGTGAGCTAACATTGAAGAGGAAATCAAAGACCAGGTCATGGAGACCCTGGGAAGAATTTTGTATCTTATACAAGTGTAACAGGAACTCATTAGGGAGTGACATGATTCAACTCTGCTTCAAAAATCCTCTTACCATAGTGTGGAAAGTGCATAAGAAAAGCACAAAAATGGAAGCAATGAATATAGTGAGTTTTTATTTAAAGATTTGATGGAATATTGTGTAGTAGTCAAAACAGATAAAAAAAAAAAAAACAACTTTAAGGTGTGTTTTGGAAGAGAAATAGCAAGCACAGTGATGAATGAGATTCCGGGGATGAGGATATGGCCATGTCAAGGGTAACTTCCTTTGTTCTGTCTTGGGGGAAGGGTAGATGGAGATACCCTTTATAGATATTGGGAAGACTGTCTGTGGAAAGCATTTTTAGGTGAAGGGTGAATAGAAATCAAGAGGTAAGCTTCAGATATGCTACACTTAAGATTCTTGAAGACATTCAATTGAACAGTTCAATAGACAAGTTTGGAATTCAGAAGAAACATTCTTATGACCCATTCTGCCCGTACTTAAGATATTTGTCTGAAACAGGTGTCTTACTAGATTGTAATCTCTTTCTGTGTCAGGACTTTTTCTTTTTTAATTTTCCATCATATTTTACACAAGGCAGAAAGTATTTGAGATAAAAGATAAAAGGGAATTGACACATATTGTGTCTTATTATGTGTAGGGAATGAACTGCCTTTAGCTTAATCCTCATAAAAGACTATTGATTTTACACATGGAAAAACTGAAGAGCAATTAAATGGCTTGTCAAAGATCATAAAGTAGTTGTGAAACTTTATCTTTTTATCTCCAGGGCCCAAAGTTACCACATTAAACCCCAGTTTCCTCTATTGAGTCTTTGGTAAACTTCATTCATTAAAAAAAAAAAAATGGATGGGGAGTTATGTTAGACCTACTATATGTTAGGATCCTATCATACAGTGGTAAATAGGG
Organism: Procyon lotor; assembly: GCA_028646535.1. Lineage (NCBI taxonomy): Eukaryota > Metazoa > Chordata > Mammalia > Carnivora > Procyonidae > Procyon > Procyon lotor. Next base: position 76,035,446 of record CM053608.1, on the reverse strand, counting down.
AAAATACTTTTCCTTTGAGAGATTACATTTTAGTATAGGAAACACATAATAAACATATGTACATCAGCTAGACAATGTTTAATTTGAATAGGGCCATAAAGAAAATAAACAGGGTGATATAATAGAGAGGAATGGCAGGGGGTGGGGTGAATTTCTTTAGATAGGGCAGTTAAAACAGACCCAAGTTAGCAGAGATTCAAGGATAAGAATAGAAAATACTGTTTTAGTTAGAAAGGAAAAGTCCTGTGGTGGAAAAGAAAAGACCTGTACAACTTGATCTGGGTCAGTAAACAAGCAACCATGTATAATGTGACCACAAAGAGAGACAGAAGCCAAGCCATGCAAAGCCTTGTAAGCCATTGTATAAGATTTGGATTTTATTCTTAGAGCACTGGCAAACCATTGAATTATTTCAAGTAAGGGAACAACATGATCTGATTTTTTTTTTTTTAAAGATAACTCTAGTTTCTGAGAGAAGAAGCAGTTCAGAGAAAAAGAATGGAATCAAGAAAGCCAGTTAGGCAGCTCTTGAATTAGCTCAGGTTAGAGATTCTGGTGGTTTCTAGAGGGTAATAGAATGGGCATAGAAATACAGGGATTTAAGACATGTTCTAGAACTAATACTGAGAGGATGTGTTGACGGATGGGTCATAGGAGGCAACGGACAACCAGAGGTAAAGATGGCCTTTAGGTTTTTGGGGTGAACATTTGAATAGACAGGGCACCTTCTATTAAGGTGGGTGACACTGGGGGAGAAAGTGCTTTAGTCATGGGAAATCAAGAGTTCTGCCCAATAAACATTTGTTGAATTAAAAAAAAAAAGCAGTACTGGTCACACAAGACAATTTTTATTACATGATTAAATACCATGTTTCCTTGCATGATCATTCATTTATGAGTTGTAAGTTGTATGTGATTACTTTTATATCACACCAGCAAAATTGGGTAATTGCCTGATGCCCACAAAACTGAAAGTATTACTTTTGAGCCTTTTGTAGAAAAAATTTGCCAACCTCTGAAATAAGCATGGCCTGAAACCAATCTTAGAGTATGGTTTCAAACCAAACCAATGGCTCGTCTCCATAATCTTTATAAAACCTGTGACTCCTGTTAAAGCCACTTTCTCCTTATTAACAGCACCTCTCTATTCCTAAGTTAGTTCACTATTGCAGTCTTTTCTCTCTCTCTCTCTCTCTCTCTCTCTCTCTCCATTTATTTCTGGTGTCTTTCTCTTTACCCACTAAAAGTGGGCCTTCCCTAAACTACATTTCTTAGGCTTTTATTTTTCTGTCATCTCCTTAATATCTACACAACTCACCATCTCACTTCTTACAGATTATTGCACAAATGCAAGCTAACCCAAAGAAGCTTTCCTTACTTCAGTAAAACTTCCAAACCGCACTCATTATTCCCTAATCATATCATTTACACTTCTATCTAGTTGTATTTGTTCCTTGTCTGTCTCCCCCACAGATACCATGCCAGTCCCATGAGAGCAGAAACTTTAACTTTTTTCTTCACTGGTGTCTTTTCAGTGCCCCTAACCGTGCCTGACATGTAATAGGTGTTCAATTAATGTTTGTCGAATAAATTAATCTGCCCATTCTATTCTCTCTTCAGGAGGACTTATCCATGCCCACAGTATCAATTATTACTTCTAATTAGGAGGCATCTAACTTACATCTTCAAATTCCAAATTTGATCATGCTCCAGCTCTCTTAGCCTACAATATCATATTTTTAGCTTTTTCTCCTACTATTTTTCTATCTAAACTTTCTTGCCCTATTAGAAACATTACTATTTCTCTAGGGCATATTAAGTTTCCTCACCTCATGCCTCTAAAGGCTGTGTCATTCCTCCTACCCTGAAGCTACTATTCTGATAGTTGTGGAACATTACAGGCCTTTTCCAGGCTCTAGGTTTGCACAGACAGTGTCCTCCTAACTACAGTCAGAGAGCACCTCTTCAAAGAGGTCTTCTTTAGCCAACCAACCATGTTCCATCTTGTCCTTTACTTCTTTCATACTCTCACATTCTAGCCTCATCTGGAGTGTTTGTTTCCTTATTAATTATGTGCATTCCCTACTAGATATGAGCTCTTTCAAGGCCAAGACTTCTTGTCTCTTGCTCATTTGCTAAATCCTGGGTAGTAAGATTGAGCTTGGAACATTCAATAGAGATTTGTTGGATGCATGAATTTCCAAAATGGACTTCTGAGTCTACCATGATCTCCTTTACCTTGTCACCCCTTAACACTGGTCTTTGCTTTACTTTTCTGGGAATGGATGAGTCACTACCTTGGAAAGCTCTTGGATTGTTGGTTTCAGTTGTTCGTTGCTGCTTGCATTGGTGCACAATTCCTAATAGGTCCTTGACTTCATTCTTCTCTAGTAAGATTGAAAACCCCTTACATATCAAAACAGCATATTATACACATATGCATGCATGTGTATATAAAGAGAAAGAAGTCAGTAATGTTGCCTGTACAGAAGAATGCTCTCCCTCCTCTCTCTTATTCAATACTTGGTTATCATCTGATTCTCCTTCCTCTGGAAGAATTCTGTTCTTAATTTCTCTAGTTGAAAGAAGAAGGAAGACTTATTTCATAAAGCATTTTCTTCTTTTTAAAAATACTTTATTTATTTTATTTGACAGAGAAAACACCCGCATGAGCAGGGGAAAGGCATAAAGAGAGGGAGAGAATCTCAGGCAGACTCTGCACTTAGGGCAGAGCCCAACATGGGGCTCAATCTCATGAACTTGATAACATAACCTGAGCCGAAACCAGAAGTCCAATGCTCAACCAACTGAGCCACCCAGGAACCCCACTAAGGCATTTTCTATATCATTTTTTTTTACTCTTCAAGCATTCATGTAAAAATGACTTCCCATATCACATTTTATTTTGCATTTATGTCAGGAGTAAAATCATGAACTACTTGGGTAGAGAAGATGAACATTTATATAAAGTGTCTGTCTCTAAAAGACCACAAAATAGAGGCACCTGGGTGGCTCAGTGGGTTAAGCCTCTGCCTTCAGCTCAGGTCATGATCTCAGGGTCTCTGCTCTCTGTTCAGCAGGGAGCCTGCTTCCAACTCTCTCTCTCCTGCCTCTCTGCCTGCTTGTGATCTCTGTCAAATAAATGAATAAAATCTTTAAAAAATATAAATAAATAAATAAATAAATGACCACAAAATATACTCTTTTTGAAAACTAAAAGAAAAATGGCATAATCAGCTTAAATTTCACCACAATACTCAGCATAGCCTTGAAAGAAAAGGTAGGAAGAACATGCAATAGGTAACAGAATAAGTACAAAAACACATGTATTTGCTGAATGTATTTCTCTTTAAAGAAAGGTTGTACTATTTTAAAATAGCTTCTCCATCATATGTCTAGAATGGAGATAGGCATACTTTTTTCTACAAAGGGCCAAACAGTAAATATTTTAGGATTTGTGGACCATCCAGTCTTCGGTACAGCTATTGAACTCTACCATCGCCACATGAAAGCAACCCTAGACTATGTGAATGAATGAGTGTGGCTGTGTTCCAAGAAGACTTCATTTGTGGACACTGGAATTTGAAATTCGTATAATTTTCACATGCCAAGGAATATTATTCTTTTGATTTTTTTCCAATCATCTAAAAATGTGAAAAACCATTTTTGGCTTGCCGACTGTACAAAAATAGCTGATAGGGAAGATTTGGCCTGTGAGATGTAGTTTGCCAGTTCCTGGTTGAGGCAGTTTGGCTTCAATGAGAGTCATGTGTAGGCTGTGGACGTACCCTGTGTATAGGTATGATTACATGTTAGGGAAGTAGGAGTGACCTGAGAAGAAGCCAAGGGAGTCCTCCATGGAGAGCACTAACGTCTGGCAAAAATACCGTGAGCAGCTCTAAGAATGGGCCTTGCTGTGCAGAGACTCCCAGGCTTGGATAAAAAAAAAAAAACAGCCAATGGATAAAAACAGAATTTGAAGTTAATGATTCACAAGTAATTTACAAGGTTTTTTTTATTTTGATGCTGGAAAGGAATATGTAAAATGGCTAATTATTTAAAGTTTCAATATATATAATATGCCATTAAAAACTAACAAGTTGAAAAAAATATCTTCGATATACCATATAGTTACTTTTTGACTGCCTAGTTGGTCCACTTTTAAAATTCAGAGGATCCTAGGGGCGTCTGGGTGGCTCAGTCAGTTAAGCAGCTCAGGTCATGATATCAGCGTCGTGGGATCCAGCCCCCTGTGTCAGGCTCTTTGCTCCAGGGGGAGTCTGCTTCAGGATTCTCTCTCTCCCTCCGCCCCTCCCCCAACACATGTGCTTTCTCTCTCTAAAAAATAAGTAAGTCTTTAAATAAAAATTTAAAATAAAAATAAAATCAGAGGATCCAATTTTTTTCTGAAAAAGAAATACCTGCACATTCCTAATGGGAAGAATATTTCTCCTCAAAATCTCCATGTCCTGGTCCTGGGAGTTGGGGGCGCTTCCCTCTGCAGTGGTGATGGTGGGGTGGGACTGCCAGGGCACTGTCAGAGCACAGTGCTCCTTGCGGATGCCCCTGCCTAGTGGTTCTGTTTCCTGGGAAGTGATGGCTGCACTTGAGTCACAATGTTACCACTTTAACAGGGTCTACTTCCTCATTTGTAAAATGAATGTAGGGATAATAACAATGAGGGTACTGATAATAATGATGCCTCCTAGGGTTGTTTTAAATATTAAATAAGGGTTGTTCTAAATATTAAATAAGATACCACGTGTAAAGGACCTGCCTAAGTGCTGGGCTAAGAAGAGTGTCTACCTCAGAGGAGACATTTGATACATACTTGTTGAATAAATTAAGGAATGGCTAAAAATTGCTGAGGTCATGTCAAGTGTTTGATAAATGTCAGCTGTCCTTCCCTTCCCTCCCAAATGCCCTTAGTGTTTTATAAGGCACTTAGCATTCTATACAAATATAAACCTGGCTTTTTATGCTGCTAAATGCCAGGGGATCACACTACATGCAGGCTTTGTTCAGCCCCTCTGTGCTTGCTATTGGTACACAAGCAAAAATAACAGTTGCTTTCTAACACACTGATGCAATGCAGAGTTCCTTCCCTACCACATTTTTCTTACAGGATTTCAAAACTGTGGGGGTGACCATCTAGTAATATTGAGTGATGTTTTCCACAAGCAAATCCATTTTGATAACTAGCCAGTTTTCTAATATTGATGAGTCAAGACCCAATTTGTAAGTTATTCCCTCTGAGTCAACATGAAAAGTGATGCAAACTTTAAATATTTTGGAGACATCAATATCCCTCTTAAGGCATCTCTTAAACTTCTATTTCTGTATCCACCTCTACTTTTGTTTATGAGTCTAAGGTGCCCTTGCTTGGGAGTTTCCTCTACTCATTTATAGACCGTGAGTTGCTGCGCTAAGCACTTAGGTCACTGCATAAAAGTAGTGCTTTTGAAGTTCTCTTTGCAAACTGTGGCCTTGGCTGCAAAGGTAATACTGAATTTGTCATTGAGGATACAGTCCTTTTCCTTTTCAGTGGAGATTTTTAGCTTGGCTGACTCTGTGTGACCAAATAACCAGAGAAGCCAACCTCTTCCCTATGGCAGATTCTATTGGAAAAAGGAAAGGGAGTGAGAGGTGGAGATAGAGACACAGAGAGATGGGGGGAGGGGAAGGAGGAGAGAAAGAGCCAGGGAGAGAGAGAAGAAAAGAAAAAGAAGATGGAGGAGGAGGGGGGGGGAGGGAGTAGGAGGAAGGAGGAGGAAGGAAGGAAAGAAAATGAGTAAAAAGGAACCCTCAGCAACCTGGGTGACATATTTAAGTACTAAAGGATAAGCTCTATTTTAAGTGCAAGTCCTGCCTTTGGTTATGTGTATATATTCAATATAAAGTTTTAAATACATAACTTCATTTATCCAAAACAGCAGAGGTAAACTGGGACTGGACATTATAGTTACCTTAAAATATCAAGATTTAAATCTCAGGCCCAAATCCAGAGAGTCCACACTTGAGCCATTCTGGTAAGCTATGATTTTCCTCTATTGGCCTTCAGTTGCCCATCGTGCTGATTCCTCCAGCATTCATGTATGCACCTTGGCTCTCTAATCTTTTCCTTCTATGTGCCTTCCATTCTTGTCCATGAAGCAACTGATGCATCAAATTAACTCCAACTTTTGTATGTGGACCATTCACATTACCTGACATGACATTACATGACAAAGCTGCCATTCTCCAGGACCTCAATTAGGGTTAAGTGCTAACACCTCAATGATTTTCCTCAGGAACAGGAGTAGAAGCTCCACCTCTGCTGCTTTGGTGAACCAAAAGCAAAACAAAAACAAACAAACAAAACCCAGCCCATATGCCTTTAGACCCAACTGCGGGAATTCCTTATCCTTTCTGATGAGAAGGAATTTTATGCTGCATATCCAAATTCAAAATGTAAGTTTTAAAATTGCAAAATGAAAGTGCAGCTGGTTTTGCTCCAAGGTTTATCTGTGATGAGTCACCTATTTTTATTGCATAAGAAATCAAATCTAGTGTTGTTGTAATGAAAACACGATACAGTGAATTTAGGATAATTCGTGGAGCATTCGAGATGTGCCTATTTGTTCAGGGACACTGTGTTCTTTGAGGTTTCCTCTAAGCACTTTAATCTTCTGTAAGAAGGGCATTTTCTCAGTTTCTGAGGAAAGATGCTCTATTATCTAACCACCCACAATGACTGGTTTTAATGCAGCAATTACTGCAGAAGCAGAGGATGGAGATTGTGCACTTACGCTTTGCATTTATGTTCCTTTGTCAGCACTGGACACATATTTGTATAAATTTGGCATACTTTAAAGCATTCATTTTTTAATCTTACCTCTTTGGTATTCACTTAACATCCAAGCCTCCCAGTTCCCTAAAGACTGCATCTAAGTTTTACCTAAGGGTTTTGGATTGTTAAACCTGGTGAAGGAGAGAAGGGATTGAACTGAGGATTGAACTAGTCCAAGTTCTGGGGACTTTCAGTCCCCCAACAGGGACTGAAAGGAGGAAATGAAAGTCATTTTTTAATTATTTTTGCTACATGGAAATAGGTTTTCTTGTTAATCACTCCTGTTCATGAAGAACCACAGTGTCATCTAAGGCATCTTCCTAGATAGCTTGAAGGTAAAGATGTACAGTTTTAAATACTTCATTTTTTAAAGACCATGTATACTCATAATTTTAAGGCCAGCATTGGAGTCTCATCAGTCTGTGAAGTCCTATCCCTTTCGATAATGCATTTATTGAAAATATCATCTATAAGAACTATATTTCTACTAAAATCAATGAGTAGGTGTTTGTTTTTATGTCCTCCTCATGCTCAAGACTGCAATTCAAAAGACTTTTTGCACAAATTAAATAGTGATCCTAATTGATTTTTATATTTCTTGTATCTAGACTATGTTCAAAAGTACAATCTAATCTATATAGTCATAACTTAATAGCTAATGTGCCTTTAATTGAAGAATGAATGCATCTCATCATGGGAGATACAAGCATGCATAATTATATCATTTTTGTATATTTAAGGGTATGGCATTAGACTAGAATTTATTCAGGATAAAGTGATAGAGTTGGTACAGAATGTGCTTCCTCCACTTGTTATTTCTTCTTTTTGTTCATTTGATTTTTTATTTTCTATCCAAGGTATATAGAAACAGATGAATTATTAGACTTCAGGGTCCAACAATTTCTCTCTCGTTTATTTTCCTTTACAACAGAAACCAGTTATGTGGCAGTCAGAAAAATCTTCATTTCTTTTCATCAGTTTTAGAGCAAAGAGGTGAAATAAATTTCCTCTAAAATATCAAGAAAACTGAAGTTAGAATCAAGGGATTTGGAAGCAGATGAACTTAGTTTTGCAGACTGAATGAAGTTTATAGGACCCTTTAGAAAGAATGTGCTGCCAATTTGCTGACCTGTCCATCTGTCTGCAGTGGAGGATTTAGACCTTTCAGGACACGTGAACCGGGTTATTTATGGACAACAAAGACTATATTGTTTGGAAAAATAATTATAGCTGTTATCCAAAAACAGCATTTAACATCCATATCGAATTTATGTGTTACTCAGCACCCTCTTTCCTTCAACATTTAGTAACAAAATCCTTTTTTAAGCTTATTGTGTCAAATTACAGGCCAAATGAAATTCCATCTTATGCTGATAATGGATGTCTATAATCGTCTGAAAGAGCTTTAGTAAAGTACAATAACACAAAACCATTTCAATTTGGAACTAAGCCAGTGATGCAATATATTTATACAACTAATATTGTTAAATTCTTAATTTTCATTCTCCGGATTTAAATTACAAGTTCCTTCAGAGTGAAATCCACTTATGAGGAGCTGAATGGTTTCTTACTTTAGCTTACTTTTGTAATAGCTTTTATAGTTTTCTTCATTATCTTTCTGTTTAAATCCTGAAGCTTTAATGTAGAACAAGTATTGACCTATGTAAAGTTACGCAGATTACATTTCTTAATTGGAAATGTATATAATCAATAAGCGCTCAAGTATTTATCATTAGTTTTATGATATATGTGTGTGTGTATAATTGTTACACGTAATAAAAAATAAATTCAGGCATTACCAAGCATATCATCCATGATTTTTTTCAATATATATTTAAAATACGTATTGCAAGGAAAGACACGATTCTCCATTCAAAGTATACATTTATTACTTTCAATTGAGGGGGATATTTTAAAAGTTTTGTGTTATTGATCTATTTGATAAATCTTTCTGCATATTATATGGGCTCTGTGGTTATGGCATTCCTGGTGCTTTATTATTTGGATTATGACAGCTCTGTCTCCAAGAGCAATAGGGCCTTGCTTCCCATGCCTCCCTGGTACTCCATTTAATTCATGATCCATTACAATAATCCATTACATCCATTCAGATGTAAATGCAGAAAATGTGTTCGGAAGACAAAGTTCAGATTTAAGTGCAAATTTCCGCCTCTGGATCAAGTGTGCTAATCAAAATATTTAGCAAAAAATACAGTATGGACTTCGGGCAATTAGAATGGAGGTCAGCCATGAACAACCAGTGGCTGGTCCCCTGAGAGTACACTCCATTTGACCGTCAGAGCCTGATTCTTCTTGGAAAGCAAGAGAAATCTAGATTGACAGATGAAAGAATTGGCAACCCTCATGAGTATTGTCCAATAATAGGAAATAAGTCTGCTTTGTGGTTTGGATCAATATAATTTTGGCTCAAAATTTTATTTTGAATATACTGCAAGGTTTAATTTGGCCAATTTTGATTACACTGAGAGATCTTAGTTAACATTATTACTTCTTCCCTAATAGTGGCTAGCATTCAGAAGCTTCCTGCAGCCTCTGTTCTAACAGACATCAACTTCCCAATGAAAGGACGAAAGGGAATGGTTGACTGGGCAAGAAACTCAGAAGATAAGGTAGTCATTCCAAAAAGCATTTTTGCTCCTGTGTCATCAAAAGGTAAGTATGTGAAATAATTTGAGCTTTGGACAAACAATTTCTAATAAGGTCATTTAACAGTACACTAGATAAAAATCTGCTTGCATCAAGCAACTTAGTAACAGTCTACAGTCATGATTCTAAACTGATGTTATAAATATAGAAAACTGACGTTTGATTTTTAAATCTGAATTTACTGGATGAAAAAATCTATTCAAATGGGGAAAAAATACAAGTGCAAATTCTAGACCTGAGCTTTGCATGGTTAAGTTTCAGGATTGACAGTTTTATCTCAGTGTAAAGTATGTAGCATAGTATCTTAATTTTAGGTATGGGAACATGTTGCATTTTCCACAGCCATTTTTTACTTCTCCCTCACTTTTGCTTTGGTTTGTAGATATTATTTTGCTATATAAAAACAAATTTAAGAAAAAATTCAGTTTTGAGAACATCTTCAGCAGCCTGTAAAAATAATGGCTACTTTTGACAGCTACATCGTAGTCTTGCTTTTTACCTTGAAGATTTTGACCTTCTTGCTTAGAGCTCCAGAAGAAAATTGTCTCTCTTTCCCCAAATCATTGGGAATTGAAACCTCTTGGCTGCAACTATAGTAGCCTCCTGTCTCAGCCTGGTGAAGGAAGGTTACTTCATATGACACATATTAATGAACTAACATTAATATGTACTGTGTGTGGGCTAATCTGCCACATGCATAGTTAGGAAGGCGTTTCTTCTACTCAGCTTTGCATCAGCAAATACTGGAATCCCCTTGTAATGAGCAGATTAAAGTTTTAGAAGACAGTATTTTTCTTGTCGTTTCACTAATATTTTTCATTTCATTTTTTCTAGAATTAGATGAATCATTAGTATTTGTTCTTGGAGCAGTCCTGTATAAAAACCTAGATCTAATTTTGCCCACTTTGAGGTAAGCTACGAAGTTATAAGCTGTTATAATCTTTGTAAATTATTCCAGAAATGTGATTATAGCTCATTCTGTGAAAATAGTCAAACAAGCTTTGTTAATACAAAGGGCTTTTTCTTAAATTAAATAGAAAAATACTCACTTAATGAACAGCTTATTAGCATATTATGCACTTCAAAACAACAAGAAAAGACAATTTTGGTCTCTGATTATACCCCTGCAATTCTTTTGTAACTAATCATGACTTGCCTTAAGACTAAGGGGAAAAAAATTAAGGAAAAGAAAAAAACTCAAGTCTCTGTAGTAGCATGGGTTGTTTTAAAATTAATCTGTCTTCTCTCTTTATTTGCCCTTAATGGTACTGTTCATCAACATTACATGAAATTAAAGGAGTGCCATGATGACTGGGAATGCATGCTTTGTTCTTCATTTGCACAAGATCTCAATTTGCCTCTAAATAAATATTCAGTTGTAGCTACATTAAGAAAAATGCTGTTGTTAAATTAGAGGACTATTTTTGGATGAAATCCATTGATTTCTTTCCTCCCAGACATATAAAAGAAACAATTACACAGAGTAATTCTATGAACATTAATTTATTTGCTCTGTTGTCTTAACTGCTTTACCTGATTTCACAGAAAACATCATTCACACCTACTTGGATAGTGATCCTATCACTCATGATGACCTGTTTCCTCCACCCCATCTCCTTCTGGATGACTGAGACCAAGTTTTTTTGCTTTTTTTTTTTTTAGTTAGACACAGCCACATTTGCAGTGAGCTCTCACTCACACCCTTATGAATAAAACTTCAAGTTTTCAGGGAAGAAAGACTGTGAATGATGTGTAGTTATACCAGGAGCATAACAAATAGTCTCATAAATAAACACAATTAGAGTTCAGTCCAGCAGAAAAAAGGCCTTGCAATGAAGCAACTAAGTTTTCTGCAGAGGCAGTGACTAGTCATGATTCTTTGGAGAAAATCTTTCCATGTGCATCAAATTATTAAGAGTTGGTAAATCTCCAACTGCAATGCAGGTTCTCCTTCAACCAAGGAGACAACCATGGGAAGTTGAGTTTTCTTTAATTCCCTTCTTCTCTGGATGGAATTTGGGCTTTTTGAATTTGAATTGGTCTATGTTTGCTTTTGTTCTACCAATAACAGATTTTCAAAACTAATGAGTTTACTCTGAACTTTCGCACTGGTTTTGTTAAAACACATCGGTGTGCACAGTTACAGATAAAATAGATTTATACTTATGTTTCCTCTAACTTTGTGTATGCTGCTCCTTTGAAAAGAAATGTGTTTAAGGTCAACGTATCCAGATACTCAAAGTTAGACCCATATTTCCATAGGGGGTTCGTTTGTGAGAAGCTAGTCCTTCAAGACCTCTAGACTATACACTAACTTAAAATCAGAGGACTTGGGTTTTAATTTTAAGTTCACATAACAAAAAGTTTATAAACTTGTCCAGCCACTCAGAAATTGTCTGTCTTTGGTTCAGCTTTAAAATATAAGCACCAGATAAATAAATAAATAAATAAATAAATAAATAAATAAATAAATAAACAAACAAACAAACAAATAAAATAAATAAGCACTTTAATGTGCAATATTCACCCTATTTGCTGCTGACGGATATAGTGAATGCAAACAAAATATTGAACATAAAACACTTTAGATTGTGTTAGTTTTTTCTTCCACATGCCTAACAAAGTTACGTTATGATTAATCTTGTTTTGCATAATATCATAGAATTCACTCGCACCTGGGCAGGTTATTCTATGTTTCATAAATTTATAGTCAAGAGAATTGAAAATTTATTTAGGGTAGACTAATGGGTATGTTATGAATGATTTAATGGATAAAGCAGGGAATAATCCAGAGCAGTGGCTGCCCTAGTACCACCTGTGACACAAACATTAAAATTTGGGGGCAAGTCATTGACTTTTTATATGTATATTGCGGGGTTGAACTCAAGGGTTCCTTCCAACTTCAAAAATTCCTTTCTCTATTGCAGTAAAATTGTAGAATTGTGTAGTTCTGAAATGTTCTTTAGCTTAAAGTCCTTAACAACCTTCATATAAAATCTATGAATATGTATACCCACTCATACTTTCTACGTATAAAGTAATTAGGTAAATGACTATAGGAAAACAATATTCACAGTTAGACCAGAAATAACAACAAAGGAGCGCTCAGGATGAAATGTTTGTTTAAGTACTATTTCAAAGGTGAATAATTAACATTTACTTCTCATTTCCTTTTATTTTATACAGTAAAATAATGTAACAAAGCATTCTAAGGCTTGTTTTTTTTTCTTCTTCTTCTTTTCAAAAAACTATTCCAGAAAGTTGAGTTAGTAACTGTACCAATGATAGATCTGCTACATAAGAATAAGCCTTTTAAAGGACAAGGGTGATATCTTTGTTTTAGTCACTGAACAAATATTTACTAAGCAGCAACCTGGCTAACCACCTTATTGTCTGAATTCTTTTAAATCTTCCCTGCTGTTGAAACTCCAGAACAGTGCTTAATAAGTAATAAAAGTCCAAGAAATGTTTACTGGAATAACTAATTGTCTTATCTGATAGAATAGTCTACATAAGCCATTTTTAAAATAATAAGGTACATAGACATTTAGTATACATGCCACATAAATAAAAGAAATAAAATACACATGTCTTGTTTTACTTATTAATTGGACTATGTGAATTGAACCCAGTGGGAAAGGGAATATCTTTTGATTCAACTCGCCAAAATACACAAATTTGCTCTTTAGGTTTAGTTATTTACCAAATTTTCATGACACATTTTCCTGAGTGATCATTTTACTAATTGTCTGTTGAAACTATTGGAGCCAAGTTTCCCATACACTGAATAATGTTAGGCTTGCTGTTAAGTTTCCAGAAATTTTATATTTTGATATAATCATTTTCAAAACAATACTTTGCATAATTCCTCTCATGGGGACTAGGAAGGAGAATTTGATGTAATGTTTTGAATAGGGATAATTTAGAAATTTCCCTTCATATATAGGCAGAAGTAACTTTGCGCGTCGACTCTTTTATTTAGAGATTTCTTTTCTTCTCTTGCCCTAATATGCATTCAACTGTTGTTCAAGCTGCAATTTTTATTTTGCCATTTGATTGTCTTCCCTTTTACAACTGGGCAAATTCAGATGGTCCCTTCAACTGAAGCAATATGCTCTACTTAAATCCAAACTAAATATGTGCTGTTCTCAGCCTTCCACTTTTATCCCTCTTAGAATAATTTTTTTTATAGTCAAAAAGCATAGAACCAGGATATTAGTGCTGCAGGGTCCTTTAAAAGTTAGTCTAATTTTTCACATGAGAAGCCAATCTCCTTCTTAGTTCAGTGACCTCCCCAAGATTATGTTTCCAGGAGGTGACTAAGTTCTAATCCAGCTGAAGTCTTCTCTGCCAAAACTAGAGTCTTCTGCTGTCTTGCTTCCTCTATCATACTGGTATCAATTCCTTTGAGCAGTACAAACTATGCACTTCGATATTAGTGTGAATACATATTGCTCTTATGCCTAAAATCTTCTAAGGTCCAGGAGAAGGTGACCATGTATGAGCAAACTCAAGAATACTTGGGGGTCAACTTGGTGGCCCAACCCAAGCTATTGACATCAAGGCATGAGGCTGTCACTCTTCCCAGCCCCTCATGACCATTTTTGGGATGAAGGCTGGCCAGCAGAGGCCAGAGGATCTTTTAGGAGAGGCAAGGCCCCCCACATACATCCCGGAATCAAGTCAAGAAACTAACAACTACTCACAGCCTGACAAGCTCCCAAACCACTGGTGAAGATTTTTAACTGTAATAACCTTTGAGGAGGACAATTCGGCAATATCAAGAGGCTTTAAAAAATTCATTGTTGGGGCGCCTGGGTGGCTCAGTTGGTTGAGCAGCTGCCTTCAGCTCAGGTCATGATCCTGGAGTCCTGGGATCGAGTCCCGCATTGGGCTCCCGGCTCCACGGGGAGTCTGCTTCTCTCTCTGACCTTTGCTCCTCTCATCCTCTCACTTTCCCTCTCTCAAATAAATAAATAAAATCTTTTAAAAAAAATGCATTGTCATTGATGCAGCCACTTCTAGGAATTTATGGTACAGGAATTATCTCTAAGGGAAAAAAATGTATCCAATCATACACTCAAGCTGGCATTTAAGAAACAGTTGTAAACAGTCCATTTTCTGATTCATTTAATAGACAGATTCGAGTTTTATAGGAAATCACAATACTTTTGAGTATAGGAGAACTGTGTAGTTTTCCTGTAGGACATGTGGGAGATATAGTCATGTTAAAAAAAAAAAAAGAGCATTTAAAAAAAGAGCATTTTAATGTAGCTATTAACATTCACAGCATTGTAAAGGATCTAATTAAAATTATATGCAAATTCCACTATACTATTAAAATGCCAGTAAAGATACAGATGAACAAAAAGTAACTATGTTCTCGTAAGCCAGTAGTGGTTTGAAAACTATCTTTTGAAAAGGAAAAAAAAATTTCAATAATGCAAAACCACATAAATTTGCTGTCAGGTGCACCGACCTAATAAAGATAAATGACACGGAATTTTTTTCATATTTAGCAAATGGAACTCATTTGAGTTCATATATTATAGAAATTAAAAGCAAATGGGAAAAGCAATTGAACTAAATTATATTAGAAATAATCAAAGAGTGAAAACATAATTACTTTTAAACCCATACATTCTGAAGGCAATCAACCTGAAATTGTTGAGTTCTCTTAAGAGCACCTGTTCTTCAGTTTCAGTACCTAAACCTTGGATCTTGCTTCTTCATTCTGAGTTTTCAATGACATATTGTAGTTTTTGTGATATCCTATATCTTTTCATAATATCCTACTATGAGGACACTAGAAATTAAAATTATCTATGGAAATAACAAATTTGCATAACTAATATTATGAAATATTATTACACATTCAGTATATTACCTATAAAAGCCTTAGTTTAATTTGGCCATACCTTTTGAAAGTGAATTTAAATCTCTGATCACTTAGCTTCTTTGTAGTTCTAGGTATTACATCCCTTAGTAAACCCACCTTGAAATTCTAATTAGTTTTAAAGCTCTAAATTAGCCCAATCCTACTTTTTAGCAGCCATCAGGTGATTTTAGTTTTAAAAGCAAATATATTTAACTTAATGGTTTTGATGAAGTCCCAGTTCCTAGTATATATGAAGTCATCTATTTTGTTTTGGTTTTACTTAAATTGGGGAGCTCGTTTTAAACAGTTATGAAAACTCTCAATTTAGAAGCTACATGAACTATAATTCCAAAAATGGAAAGAAGCTACAGTAATTTTAATAATTTTTATTAAGCCATTACACTTCTTTACTGTACCTTATCTGCTTATACCTTATTCGCACAATAGGTTCCACAGTCCCCTCCACTGATGTTTATTTGTAACACTGCAGTGCATTTTCTTTAATGTAAAGAAACACATAATGTAACAAACATATAACATGAAATTTACCCATCTTAAGATGCACACAAGAGTAGTGCGTGTTATTGTGCATCAAATCTCTAGAACTTTTTCATCTTGCAAAATTGAAACTGTATACTCTTTGAACAACATCCTTTTTTTCACCTCCTCCTATAAGAGGAATCCTGCATTACTTGTCTTTCTGTGTGTGTGACTGGTTTCATTTAGCATTATGTATTCAGTGTTCATCTTTGTGGAGTATATGACAGAATTTTCTTCCTTTTTAAGGCTTCCACTGTCTGTATATACCATATTTTCTTTATGATCTATCAATAGATATTTAGGGTGCTTTTACCTCTTGGCTGTCATGAATAGTGCTGTAATAAACAAGGGTGTGCAAATGTCTCTGAGATTCTGTTTTTAGTTCTTTGGAATACCCATCCAGAAGTGGGATTTCGGCTTCATATGCTAATTATATTTTTTATTTTTTTGAAGAATATTCATACTGTTTTCCACAGCATTTTACATTCCCATCAATAGTGAACAAGGCTTCCAATTTCTCCACAACAATGCCAATACTTATTATTCTCTAGGTTTTTTATTATTTTGTTTTTTGTTTGTTTGTTTGGAAAGTAGCCATCCTAATAGGTATGTAATATCTCATTATGGTTTTGATTCGCATTTCCCTGATGATTAGTGATGTTGAGCATCTTTTCATATATTCATTGGCCATCTCTGTGTCATATTTGGAGAGATGTCTAAGTCTTTTGCCCATTTTTTTAATCCTATTGTTTGTTTTTGTTGTTGAGTTTTAGGATTTTTTTATATAGTCTCAATATTAACCTTTTGACAGATATATAGCTTATAAATATTCTTTCCTATCCCATAGATTGCCTTTTCACTCTGTTGATTGTTTACTGCACAGAAGTTTTTAAGTTCCACGTGATACCCTTTGTCTAGTTTAGCTTTTGTTGCCTGTACTTTTGGTATCATGTCAAAGCAATCATTGCCAGATTCAATGTCCTGAAGTTTTTTCCCTATGTTTTCTTCTAAGAGTTTTATAGTTTCAAATCTTATGTTTGGATCTTTAATCTATTTGAGTCAATTTTGTGTTATGGCATAATATAAGGATCCAACTCCATTCTTTTGCACGTGGATGTCCAGTTTTCCCAGCATCATTTGTTGAACAGATTATCTTTCCCCCATTGTTTGTAGCCTTGGCACCATCATCAAAGGTAATCTGAGCCCATGTGAGGGGTTTATTTCTGGGCTTTCTATTCTATTCACTTGGTTTGTGTGTCTATCACTCATCTTTATTTCAGTGCCATAATGTTTTGGTTTACTGCAGCTTTGTAATATGTTTTGAAATAAGGAAACATAAGGCCTCTAGCTTTGTCATAATTTATAAAAATTGTTTTGACTATTCAGAGTTTTTTGATAATCCATATGAATTTCAGGATTTTTTTTCTATTTGTGTTAAAAAAAAGGGTGTCATTGGGACTTTTGATAGGAACTGCAGTGATCTTTAGATTGTTTTGGATAGTACAAACATTTTAACAATATTAAGTCTTCAAATTCTTGAACATGGGACATCTTTCCATTTATTTGTATCTTTTTTATTTCTGTAAGCAAGATTTTTTGTTTGTTTGATTTCCACTTAAAAGTGTTTCACTTCCTTATGTTCATTCCTAAGTATTTCATTCTTTTTTATTCTATTTTAAATAGATTTGTTTCCTTAAATTACTTTTTGGATTATTTGTTAGTGTATAGAAATGCAACTGATTTTTAAGTGTAAATGCTGTCTCTTGTAACCTTGCTAAATTTATTAGTTCTGACAGGGTTTTTTGTGGAATCTTTAGGGTTTTCTACATATAAGATCATTTCGCCTTGAACAGAGATAATTTTGCTTCTCCTTTCCTGTTTGGTTGCCTTATATTTCTCTTTCTTGCCTGATTGCTTTGGTTAGGAATGCAATACTATGTTGAATAAAAGTGTCAATAGATGGCATCCTTGCCTCATTCCTGATCAAATAGTGAATACATTCAGTTTTTCACCATTGAGTATAATGTTAGCTGTGGCTTTTCATATATGGTCCTTACTATATTGAGATATATTCCCTCTATGCCTAATATGTTGAGAGTATTTATCCTGAAGAAAATGAATTTTGTCAAATGTTGCTACTGCATCAATTGAAAGGATCAGTTGTTTTTGTCCTCTGTTCTGTTAATGTGGCATATTAATTTGATTTGCATATATTAAACTATCCTTGCATCTCAAAAATAACTCCCACTTGATCATGTATGATATTTTTAATGTGTTCTTAAATTTGATTTGCTAGTATTTTGTGTAGATTATTTTCCCCCTGTAGTTTTCACTTCTTGTATCTTTTTTCTGATTTTGGTAGAATGTCTCATAAAGTGAGTTTGGAAGTTTGTCCTCCTCTTCAGTGTTTTGGAAAAGTTTGAGAAGAATTGATGTTAATTCTTTACATGTTTGATGGAATTGTTCCAGCAAAGCCATCTGTTCTTGGGCTTTTCTTTGTTGGAAGGTTTTGATTACAGATTCAATCTCTACTAGTTATAGGTCTGTTCCATTTTTTAATTTCTTCATGAATCTTAGTCTTGGTAGCTTTTATGTTCCTAGGAATTTCTATTAAGTTATCTCGTTCATTGGAATGTATTGTTTATAAGTCTCTTGTAATCCTTTTTATTTCTGTTGTAATGTCTCCTCTCTTCATTTCTGGTTTTTGTTATTTTAGTTTTCTTTTTTTTTTTATTAGTTAGTCGAGTTAAGAGTTGGTCAATTTTGTTGATTTTTTTTCAAACAATTAACTCCTATTTTGGTTGATATTTTCTATTGTTTTTCTATTCCCTATTTCATTTGTTTCTGGTTTAATCTTTTTTTTTTTAAGATTTTATTTATTTATTAGAGAGAGAGAGAGAGAGATCACAAGCAGGCAGAGAGAGAGGGGGAAGCAGACTCTCTGCTGAGCGGAGAGCCCGTTGCGGGGCTTGATCCCAGGACCCTGAGATCATGACCTGAGCCGAAGGCAGAGGCTCAACCCACTGAGCCACTCAGGCGCCCCTCTGCTTTAGTCTTTATTGTTCTCTTCTTTTACTAACTTTGGTTTTAGTTTGTTGTTGTTGTTTTTTTCTAGTTCTGTGAGTTATAAAAATGAGTCGTTGACTTGAGATCCTTCTTTTTAGATGGAAGCACTTACCTCTATATATTTCTGTCTTAGTGCTTTTTCTGTATCCCATTAGTTCTGATATGTTGTGTTTTCATTTCCATATGTCTCAAGATATTTCTAGTTTTTCTTGTGATCTGTCCTTTGGTCCATTGACTATGCAAGAATATTTTATTTAATTTCCACATATTTGTGAATTTTCCAGTTTTTTTCTTTTTTGCCTTTGATTTCCAGTTTCATTCCACTGTGGTCAGAACAGATACTTAGTATGATTTCAATCTTCTTAAATTTGTTAAGACTCTTTCTGTGGCATCACCTGTGATTTATCCTGGAGAATACTTTATATTCACTTGAGAAGAATATATATGCTGCTGTTGTTGGATAGGGTGTTCTTTATATGTCTGTTAGATCCAACTGAACCTTAGTATTGTTATTTCCTCTAATTTCTTATTGCTCTATTATCTGGTTGATTTATCCATTATGAAAGTGGAGTATTGAATTGAAACCTACTATATTTGTGTTACTGTCTATTTTTCCCTTCCATTCTGTCAACATTTGCTTCATATATTTGGGTGCTCTGCTGTTAGATATGTATATGTTTATAATTCTTGTATCTCCCTGGTGAATTGGCCCTTTTATCAGTATGTAATGTTTTTCTTTGTCTCTTATTATGGTTTTTGACTTAAAGTCTATTTTGCCCATTACAAATATGGCCATCTCTTCTTTCCTTTGGTTACCATTTGCATGGCCATCATTTTCCACCTTTCACTTTCAGCTTGTGTATCTCCTTATACCTAAAGTGAGTCCCTTGTAAACAGCTACATTCCATTTTATAGTCACCTTTTTACTCTCTTTAAGATATGTTTTATGTACACAAAGTGCCTTTGTAATAATTGTGACTAACAATTATAATAATTTTATATATAATATAATATTATAATAACAATTGTGATAACCCAATAACTTGGGTCTCCTTTGGATGAATAAGTCTACACATTTTTAAATGTTTCAGTCAAACCAACTAGCACAAATCTCAAGAACAGAAAAGAACTTTATTATTTTAGTCATGAAATCCATTTGGCTATAAGATCTGCCTTCCTAGCAGTAAATATAAATGTGTACCCAGCCAGGAAGCATTAGTAGATCACAAAGCCTGACATGGCACACAAAGAGCCAGCTACTCACTTATGCAAATTAGAATAAATTGATGGAATAAATTAAAGATAATTTCACACACTGTACACTTTTTCAAAAGGGACCCACTGCACAGTGTAAATTTGCTTTCTTTTCCCTCATTAAGCATTTTAATGCCATTATAATGGTATTATATTTTAACCCAACTTGGTCAAAAGGTTGATATTTTTGTTTGTTATGTGTTTATTTAATATGATATTTAAACATGTGTTAGCACTAAAATGTGCGAAGCATAATGCAAATGAGGATATGTAAATACTAGATACAAATCTTGCCCTCATTGAACTTATAATCATGTGGAAGGAGACATACATATCATTAATAGATGTTGTGCTAGGGATAGTTACATATTAGTGGGACAAGGTGGGGGCGGGTACTCACATGAATGTGATGAGAACATCTGTCTGCATAATTAAATTGGCATGCATCCTTTCCCAGTTGAATTACAAATAAATTCACACACACAAAAGTCATAAGGTGGGCTCTGTCTTCTCAGGGTCATCTCCACAAGGCCAATTGAGAAACTGATAAACCTGACACAGAATAACATACCCTACAGAAGGCTGCTCATCTTACCTACTTTGCTTTCTATACCCCAGTTTCCCAGGATCAAGATTCCCAGATGCCCACACAAAGAGAGCTTTATAAATATCTTGACAAAATTATAAATTCCAGTTTGGAATACTCACATCTGTATTTTCCAGTAAATGATCCACTTATGCAACTTTAAAATAATACAAAATGTTTGTATACCATCAAATTTAACTAACATTTATGAAATTAAATTTAGCAGTTGAGTTAAATTAACATTGGTTTTATTTATAGCAAAGAAATGAGATTATAAATAGAACCAGAATAAAGAGGCAAAATGAATTAAAGTGACATGTAAATATTTTTGTTTTGAGGTAACCAAATCAGAAATCAAACATTTTCAGGCTAATTTGGAAAAGGAACTTGCATCTGTGTGCTCAGGACTGTTCTCTGGGAGAAACCTCCATAATTTTTTTTTTGGTGGCAACAAACATTCTTTTCAACCCCAAGTTATATACACCTTGTCATTCTCTGAGAATCCTGTCATATCTGCTAATATAATTAATTGCCCAGCATCATCTCACAGCTTTGTTAATTCCATCTATCCTCACCTGATCCCATGAACACTTTTACTCAGAGAAACAGGGAACAATAAATTTGCAAAGGGAACTTGGCATTTAGAGCTTACCTTCATATTATTCTCAATGCAACTGACCTTCAATTAGTATTAAATGAAATAAAGGACAGTTAATGAGCTCTCTGTATTTGCAGCTACCTTCCCCCAAGAAATATAAAGTCAAGTTTATACTTTGTTGTTCTTTACTTTTTACTGTTTGGCTAGTTACCATGAAGCTTCCTGAGTGTGTAAGAATCCATTATTTGACATTACTGAATACATGAGAGATGGGCTAAAAAATATTATCCAACACAAATTATGTTCATAGTTCCTCTATTACTGAATACAGTAAATTCTTTACGGCAGCAGAGTCAGCATTTTTTTCTGGTGAAATATCATGGCAAAGACCATCTTGTTAGAGAAAAGATTTTCACAAAGAATGTGAGGTTTACCATTGTTCTACAATATTAGAATTATATGATTTTGATGGTATAGCCATTTTTGGAAACAGTGTGGCATTTACTTACAAAATTAAACATGCTTTTACCACATGATCAAGCAATTCTACTCCTAGGTATTTACCCAAAACACATGAAAACACATGTCTATGTAGAAAGTGTGTGTGCCAGTTATTCATAATAGCCAAATATGATAGTACTTGTCATAAAAGTTAAAAATCAGAAGTAACCCACAGGTTACTTACTTGATGAGTAGGTTACAAACTGTTTTATAGCCATATCATGGAATAGTACTCACCGATAAAGAGAAACAAAATGGATGCATCTCAAAAACACTACGCTAAGTGAATTAAGTCGAACACGAAGGTCTTTGTACTGTATGATTCTATTTAAATGAAATTCTAGAAAAGGCATGATTATAGGGGCAACACATTCATTGTTGCCTGGAACCTTGGGAACAGGAGGGGATCAGATGGAAAGAGCTCAAGGCAAGTGTTTCAGGGTGAGGGATCAGTTTCTATCTTCATCTGAGGCTTGCCTGGTAGTGTGCAATTATTAAAAGCATTAAACTGCCCACTTAAAATTGGCGAATTTTATTATCTATAAATAATGCTTTAAGCAACAAAAAAGAGGGAAAAATTAAATGACTTCATCTTTAATACCTGTTACAAATTCCCCAGGACATGTTCTGTGGTAGACATGCTCTGTGGTTTGTTTCAAATCAAAAAGAAAGGGTGGAAGAAATATATTGAGCTGAAAGTATAATAAAACTTTAAATCTCTAAATAAGAGGTGATGTGTGGCATTTTATACACGTTAAGTAAAAACCTATGTGTACAAGAAAGAGTCGGTTCAGTTTTATATGTTTATGATTATGGATAATTTTTGTAGCTTGTAAATATATTTAAAATCTCTTTGTGAGTGAACTGTAATTGGTAAGATATTTCAAAAGGCAAATGTACTCCTTACATGGAGCATATCGAGATAAAGAAGTGGCCTGTAAGTCTCTATTGCTGAAATGAATGATGGTCAATGATCAGCAACAGCATTTATTTATATTTAAGCTCTGTTTGTTTTCATGCTAACCCACATCCCAATCATTCATCTTAATGAATTTTGAGATAGTCTAAAAAAACGCCAAGATAGCACTTTACAAGAAGAATATTTGGTCTCCAGGAGAACAAAACCGTTAAGTCCACCTTAAGATAAATGGATTATATTCATTTAAAGCTTGCCTGAAGGTTTGAATTCACAATCCATCTCTCTTGTAGGTGAATCAGATTTAAGTAATCGAAAGCTTGTCAGTGCTGCTGCTTTTTCATCTTCCCTGCATCGAAAATGGTACAGTCAGCAATAGCTTTTCCCCCCCAAAGTTTCCTAGTTCCAGATAGGGTTTGTCTATAAGAAGAAATGAACTGTACCTTTCCGTGAGAAGTACTTTAGTATCATGCTTCAAATGTTTGCCCAGTGTTTCTCCATTTTCCTTAAGATAAATTGAGATTGATTGATTGATTGACTGATTGAACATGCCTCCCAACATGTACTGAGCAGTAGGAATTCATACCTGTCATTGATCTTTTCTCCTTTTAATCATAATTACTCTGTTTCAGAAATTACACTGTCGTTAATTCCAAAATCATCGTGGTCACAATAAGGCCTGAACCCAAAACAACTGATTCGTTCCTGGAGATAGAACTAGCTCATTTGGCTAATGTAAGTATCACCCATGTGGCATTGAGTTGCTTATAGCATTTACCTTTAAAAAAAAGGTTAACAGTCACTCATTTGATTAGATCAGAACACATTTTTCTAGACTTTTTAGTGTTGTAGATGAAGTAGTTTGCCATGAAGATATATATTAGATGGAAACAAAATGCCAGGAAATACCAAGTGATGTGCATGCATTTTTGATAACTCTACTTCTGGTGACTATATGGTTTGAAATACTGTTTTTATCAAGTTTTAGAAAAATGCAGAATTTTGTGTTTTTTTTGTTTATTTTATTTTATTTTTTTTAAATATTTTATTTATTTATTAGACAGAGAGAGAGATCACAAGTAGGCAGAGAGGCAGGCAGAGAAAGAGAGGGAAACAGGCTTCCTGCTGAGCAGAGAGCCCGATGCGAGGCTTGATCCCAGGACCCCAAGATCATGACCTGAGCCAAAGGCAGAGGCTTAACCCACTGAGCCACCCAGATGCCCCTCACCTATTTTCTTATATCAAAAGAATGTGCCACACTTTCTTGAACTCAGAAAACAGTAATGACTTGCAAATTATATCTGTTTCATATACCATGTAAAAAAAAATGAAGAATGAGAATTAATAGTTCTAGTGAGTCTAGGGAGAAGCCTGTTAACATTTCCTAAACAAAAGGTGTTCTTTTAAAAAGCTTTTTAACAAATACATTTAAAGTATGTTAAATATAATAGGACCCTTGGGAACTGGTAAGAATAGGTAATAGAATATGGAATCTTCAAATTCCAAGTTGTACTTAGCAAAGCCAATTGCACTTTTACCCAGCTCATAAATTATTAGTGACTAAGATGATATTCTTAGTTTGGGTTTGGGGGGCTTATGGCTATATTGGGATGACCTATAGAGTCGGGGTCTATAGTCCTTAGTGTTTAGGCATAGCAATTACTTGCTTTAAAAAAAATATCAAATTTGCTTTCCCAGGAAAAGAATTTTATTTTTCATGTTACTTAAGTTTTCTTCAGTGTGAGATTTATGGTTATCAATATTGTTAAATTATCTAATGTATGTTATTAATTTTACTGAAAATAATTATTGAGTGTTAAATAAATATAGTAGAATGACCATATATGCATGCACGCACACACACACACATACAAACCTGCCCCCAGCATTAGGATGCCTTAGATCTGACAGATCTGAGCCTGCTATGGCTTTCCAAGGTGGATAATATCTCTATCTTTAAAGATGAGTTAGAAGAATAAGAAAATAAATGCATTTTAGTTAGTTCATGCTCTATCAACTTTGTTAGCCTGAAAATAAAGTCTTTTTCCAAATTTAAGAATATTTTTATATAGTTCCATTTCTAGTAGGAAGACAGATTGGACTATACTGGCCTGCGGTCTCTGCAGTCTTGCCTTTCTTTCTATTTTCTTCCTCTGAATAGTGACTCTGGTGCTCTAGGTAACAAGATACTGCTGTCTTTCAATATCAAAAAAATCCACAGAATATATTCATAGTTCTCAAATTGGTCATATTCACAAAAAAAAATCTCATAGGAATTTGAGCTTGTAGGTTTTGTATTTTTGCCATATTTGCTTGCATACTAACAGGATCAAGCTAACAAATGAAGGAATTTGCGTTATGTGTATAAACTAAAATTAATCATGAGCCACAGCCTTTGTAAATCATAGCTGAAAACACAGTGAAAGACTATAATGAATATACTTGTTAACCATTAGATAAGTATGAGAAACAATGAAGAGATTTTAGCACTCATCAGTGGGTATTTTGATGAATATCAAAGGCTGATAACAACCTAAGGAATTAAAAATCACTTGGCAAAGCTTAAAGAAGTTGAGTCTATGCATCTATAATTTCTACAAAGGGGTCTTTTTATCCCTTTACTTTTTGAATTACTTTTCTACTCTAGCTTTTATCCATTTGAAAGTGAATTCTGATTTTTCTTTTTCCCCCTGCTTAAAGTTCTTGGTAACTTTTTTTTTTTTTAAAGATTTTATTTATTTATTTGACAGAGAGAGCAATCACAAGTAGGCAGAGAGGCAGGCAGAAAGAGAGGGGGAAGCAGGCTCCCCGCCGAGCAGAGAGCCCAATGTGGGGCTCGATCCCAGGACCCTGAGATCATGACCTGAGCTGAAGGCAGAGGCTTTAACCCACTGAGCCACCCAGGCGCCCCTAAAGTTTTTGGTAACTTTTATGCAAGAGTCTCAAATGCTAACTTGACAAGCAGATTGATGGGCTCTGCCATTGGCAGAACTTGAGATAGAAGTTGTTCCCTAGCTATAGTTGGTTTTGTTTTTTTGTTTTTTTTGTTTGTTGGTTATATCCTAAATTCCTCATTTTGAGTAAGCAACCTTCCCACTTACATTCCAAATTCAGTTTATTTTGATTCATAATACATAGTTAACCTTTTTTCAAAAAGATTTTAGAATAAGTATGCTATTTTTAAAGCAGCAATCAGCAGACTTTTTCTTAGGAGTCATATAGCAAATATTTTTAGACATGTGAACCATAGTGGCCTCTGTCCTTTCTACTCAGTTCTGCTGTTGGGAGTATGAAAGCAGTCAGACAGTATATAAACAAATGGGTGTGACTTTGTAATGAAATTTTATTTACAAAAATAGGTGGCCAGATTTGAATTCTACGGTATAAAGTTAGTCAACCCCTATATATGGTGCACAGACTCATGCTTCTCTTCCCCCCAAAATGCCCATGTCCTAATCTCCAGAACCTGTTGTGTTACATGTCAAAAGGGACTTTGCAAATGTGATTAAGGGTAAGGACATTGGGATGGGGAAATTATCTTGGATTATCTGGGTAGATCCAATTTAATCACCTGAACCATTAAAAGTGAGTAACTTTTCCCTATGACTGTGTTCAGAAATACAATATAATAAAGACTCAACTACTATTGCTAACTTTGATGATGAAGAAAAGGGCCTCAAGCAAAGGGTATAGGCAGCCTCTAAAAGCTAAAAACAACCCATGGTTGCCAACTAGGAAGGAAATGTGGACCTCAGTCCTACAACTGCAAGGAACTGAATTTTGCTGAAACCTGAATGAGCCTGAATATGGATTTATCCTAAGATCCTCTAGAAAGTATTGTGATCCTGCCGATTCTTTCTTTGATTTCAGCCTTGTGAATCTCTTGAGCAAGAGATCCAGCTGAGCTCACCAGACTTCTGACCTACAGAAACTGTGAGATAATAAATTCATATTATTCTATGCTGCTGTTTATGGTAATCTGTTACAGCAGCAATAGAAAACTAATAACTCTGCACTGGAACATTGAAAAATTAATTTTAGATTATGAAGATAATATATATGTAAACATTAACAGTGCCATTTTGAATCAGACATAATACAATAGTGATGATATATTATTCAATAAGAATTAATTAGCAACTAGAGATTAAATTCTGTCCTGCTGATTATCATACTAGCACTTTAGGAACCTGATTAAAGGAATCACCAGACAATGAGAATGGCGGCTATGAAGTGGTCATGAGATGTTAGGGAAAAATCACAGGATGTCACAAGACAATACCACCTAGGCAGCCACGGGAAGGGCCTCATAGAATCAGGTGTTGAACATCAGGAGCAACTCTGGCATGTGTAGATATGTTGTGCTTTTGAAGCAATTTGGTAAAACTTCTCTGCTAGCAGCTGATAGACTGGAATAGTGCAAAACACCACTGTTGTCCTTGCTTCTGCTATAATCCCATAAAGGTATTATTAAGATACATTTTAATATCCTCTTGGCTGTAAAAGGAAAAGACTTAAGCTGTATGTTTTATCTATACAAAATCTAGTTATTTGACTATTTTTTTAAAGTTATTTGCTACTCCGACTCAGGAAATACTTGGAGAGTTTCTGCCCCAAGGAAACTCATACATTTGTTGGGAGGTACAGCAGGCTCCTGTGCAGACATTGTTAGAAATGATGTACTCATATAATCATACATGGGTAAGACACTCTAAGATACCTAGACAGAGGCAAGGATTTTCTTTGAAGAACACACATACAAATGATCCCTGATAATGGTTCGTCTTTTTACTGTTTCGCATTTGTCAAACAGGCAGTATTCATTGGGAAATAATGTACATTCAGGTTAGTGATCTGTCTCAGAAATTAGAGAAGCAAGGTGTTATCATATCCACCAAAATAGTGTCATCTGCTTAGTATGGGCCAGTGAGTAACCACATAGCAGAAGCCGTATTAAATATACGCTCTTTCTTTACGTTCCAATTAAGTAGCCACAAACTCCTCAAGAAGAGCCATGCAACATGGAGGGGACTCATCCTGATAAAACAATATTCTGCATTTCTCACTTCAGTGGACTTTATATCAGTCTGCCTTAGTGAAAGTCAGCTCTTTCTTTTCCATATTGACTGATTCTCAATGTGAAGCTTTCTACAGAATCTCATAAATCTATCCAAAAATCCCTTTGTATCCATTCTAGTGTTAGATAGGAACACAGTATTGCAGTTTCAATGATGCCTTTTGGACTTCAGGTATATGTCAGCTACCCTTTCAATAAATAAGAAAGAAGGAAAGAAGGAAAAAAGGAAAGAAAGAAAGAGAGGGAGGGAGGGAGGGAGGGAGGGAGGGAGGAAGGAAGGAAGGAAGGAAGGAAGGAAGGAAGGAAGGAAGGAAGGAAGGAAGGAAGGAAGGAAGGAAGGAAGGAAAAGTGTTAAAACCAGATTTAGTTGTTTTTAAGTATCATTTATTTTATTTTTTTAAAGATTTTATTTATTTAACAGAGAGAGAGATCACAAGTAGGCAGAGAAGCAGGCAGAGAGAGAGAGAAGCAGGCTCCCCGCTGAGCAGAGAGTCCGATGCAGGGCTCCATCCCAGGACCCTGAGATCATGACCTGAGCCGAAGGCAGAGGCTTTAACCCACTGAGCCACTCAGGCGCCCCAGGTATCATTTAAAAATATGAAAATATGGAACAGTACTTACCATGACCTTGAAAAAGGATAAGGAGAACATTCAACAGATCATTCTCTGTTGTTGAGTTTTACACACCTTTTTCAAATATGTTGTACCCTTGGTGGTATATTACACTTTCAGAAACTATGAAGCCATTTATATGTTAAAATACTCTCACTGGTCAGCTTTTAGTGACCTTTCATAGATTTGACTATGGAAAAATTTATATTCACAAGATCTTACCTCCTCTAGCATACATTCTTTAGTCTTTTTTAAATGTGTCTTTTCTCGGGGCACCTGGGTGGCTCAGTGGGTTAAAGCCTCTGCCTTCAGCTCAGGTCATGATCTCAGGTCCCGGGATCGAGCCCCGCATCGGGCTCTCTGCTCGACAGGGAGCCTGCTTTCCCCTCTCACTCTGCCTGCTTGTGATCTCTCTCTCTGTCAAATAAATAAATGGAATCTTAAAAAAAAAAAAGTGATTTAGCTTTTAAAAAATAAATAAATAAAATAAATGTGTCTTTTCTCAAGTAGAATTAGAAATATACCCAAGATATAAAATAGTCTTTTGTGAATGAGGTCAATAATTTTGGAAATGTTCTCAAGGGATTCCCAGAATCTATTTGTGCAGTTATATAATAACTACAATTAAGCTTTAGTGGAGAAAGAAAGGGAATATAAAAAATTAGCAAAACCCAAGTATTTTTAATGCAATACCTTTATGTATAAAATTTTGAAAATTAAAGAAAGGCAGTGGAGTGTCCATTGAACAGTCTTCCTCCCATCTACATTCAAGAAGTCATGTGCAATGCTCTAGAAGGTGTGACAGGGAGAGTGATCTTGGAACATCTGAGTCAGAAAATTGGAAATGTTGATATAGTTATGATGAAGTCACTGCCCTTCTTCATGCCCTTAGATGCTTCATCTGTTTGCTTGCTTTGCCTCTATAGACAAGAAGATATATAGTTTTAAGAGGACTATGAAAGATATAAGAAATTTAAGACATTTCCAGATTTGTAAGTTGCTAAGGCATATGAGCTCTAAGCATTTGAAATTTTGAAGAAAAACGGTGTAAAGAAACCATGTAATTTCTGTTGCGTTTGTCTTGAGCAATGTTTCTTCACATTTGATGTGGATAGAACCTCTGTTGGGTGAAAGCAGTAATAATTAAAATGCACGTTCTTAGGTATAGGCCCAATCTCAAAATTTGTTGAGCCAAGGACTCTGCATTTTTAATAAGTGCCCCAGTTGATTCTAGAGTGGGTCCAGAGAAAACCATTGGAAAACACTAAGATAGCAAGAGTGTGATAAGTATAGCATGTGGATTGAATTTACTCAGAACTGAATAACACTAAAGAAAAATTGGAGAAACTTGGTCTTCATTCATTTTTATTGTGACTTTACTATTATCTTTTCTGTGATCAACTTCCTTTAGATCTCTGCCTAAATCTCATCTTATTGGTGAAGGCTTCTCAGTATATAAAACTGCAACTCATTCACTTCCCAGTCTTTCCTGTCAATGTGATTTACTTCTCGTCATAGCATAGATTACCATCCAGCATATTATATATTTATGTGTTTATGTTATTTGTCTCTCTCCCTGCCCCTTAAACTATACTTAAGTCTATGAAGCAAGAATTTTGTTTTGTTTACTGCTATATCCTCAGTGCTTCAAAGGGTATGTGGAATGTAGCAGGTGTTTACTAAGTGATTTTTATATGAATGACTAAATGAAATTTACCATAGTAAGAGTATTTATCATATGGAGATGTATTTAGGGTTTTCTACAGGGAAAAAAAAAAAACCTAGTTGGAAGAGACTTTTGAAAGAACAAAAGGAATTCACCTATGATGTCATTCAAGAATCACTGAGATCTAGAACTAGAAAGGATGTTCAAATCCCCTATTCTATGAAATAAAAGAAAAAAGAAAAAAGGAAAGTTATGCAAACCGAAGGAAAAGAGAGAACCACCCATAGAAATACATTGACAAAGCTGGTAATATATTATACTGTTAAATAGGTTTATTGGTTTATTGATGTGGAAATAGGAGAGAAGTAAAAGAAGTAAAAATAAAGTTGGGTATTCATCCTTTCTTTTTTTTCATGTTAAAAATTTAATATTTTTCTTTATTTTATTTTTTATTATATATTTGTTTATTTTGTTTATTATATTTAATATATTTTTTATTTGGGATATTCATCCTTTCTGATGGCTGAGTAATATCCCATTGTGTAGATGGACCACATCTTCTTTATCCATTCGTCTGTTGAAGGGCATCTCAGCTCTTTTCAGTTTGGTGATTGTAGACATTGCTACTATGAACATAGAGGTACATATGGCCCTTCTTTTCACTACATCTGTATCTTTGGGGTAAATACCCAGTAGTGCAATTGCCAGGTCAGAGGTAGCTCTACTTTTAATTTCTTAGGGAATCTCCACACTGTTTTCCAAAGTGGCTGCACCAACTTACATTCCCACCAACAGTGTAAGAGAGTGCTCCTTTCTCCACATCCTCTCCAACATGTTGTACATAAACAATGAATCTTGGAACACTGCATCAAAAACCAATGATGTATTTTATGGTGACTAAAATAACACAATAAAAAAAAACAGTAAAGACCATTAAAGACACTTGAAAGTGGTGTGTTAGCTATGATAATGAGGAAATTTGGGTCACAGTACATTTTTTAAATGCCTTAAAATCAGGTGAGTAGAAATATTTAACTTGAGTTCAACTATTCTATTTTGAATGGGGTCAAGAAAGACAGTTTTGTTGTTGTTTGTTTGTTCGTTTTACCAAAAATGTGTTTTTCAAGAACAGAGAATCCTGGGGCGCCTGGGTGGCTCAGTGGGTTAAAGCCTCTGCCTTTGGCTCAGGTCATGATCTCAGGGTCCTGAGATCAAGCCCTGCATCGGGCTCTCTGCTTAGTGGGGAGCCTGTTTCCCCCTCTCTACCTGCCTCTCTGCCTACTTGTGACCTCTCTCTCAATGTCAAATAAATTAAAAAAAAATAGAATATCCTTTCCAAAAGTTTTCAATACATGCAGTTTTAATATTTTAAGTGTCAACGAGATCGACAGCTTCAAAAATGAATTTTCTTAAGCACACTTGTCTCATTTGGTTGAGAATACTTTGCTTCCTTAGTTTAATGCATTTCTTGAATCTATTTCCATAGGCTAGTACACAGTCCACCTATTATCCTTTTGCTCCTGTCATTACGTTTTGTTACTCTCTGTTGGGTTTACCATTTCCTGTTATTGATTTCCTGTAAATTCCTCATAACAGACCTTGTAGCAGAGTATCTTTGAGAAAAGTATCTAAAAATTATAACAAATATTTTACAAGTGATTTCCCAACAGAACCTTTTAGCCAGTTTTGGGGTTTTTTTTCATGTTTAGGATTCATTCTTCATAGATGCTTGCTTTATATTTTCCATTACACATTCTTTTTCTTTAAGGAAATGGTCTATCCAGATAGTAAGATTCCTCTAATTTGTTTGTTCTGCTTATTTTTCTAAATTTCAAATATTTAAATAATTGACCTCAGCTCACAGTCCTACATGTTGGTAACTGCACTAGAATGAATGCTCACAGACAGGTGTCTGTCGTGTAGGTCCCAGAATGTATAGTGAAACACAAGATTGAGTGGTGCATTTTGGAACCTATAACAATTCTTACATGGATACTTTTTAAATTTTTACAAGAACAAGAAGAGAGAGAAGTATGAGATAAGATCAAAGAGATGAGGGATGAAGAAGGCAAAAGATAAAACTGAGGTTAACAATGGCATGGATTAAAAGAATAAGCAGGGGCGCCTGGGTGGCTCAGTCATTAAGCGTCTGCCTTCGGCTCAGGTCATGATCCCAGGGTCCTGGGATCCAGCCCCACATCGAGCCCCACATCGGGCTCCCTGCTCCGCTACCATTCCCTCTACTTGTGTTCCCTCTCTCGCTGTGTTTCTCTCTGTCAAATAAATAAAATCTTAAAAAAAAAAAAAAAAGTAAAATAAGCAGAGATGCCTGAGTGCCTCAGTTGGTTAAGCAGCTGCCTTGGGCTTAGGTCATGATCCCAGGGTCCTGGGATCGAGTACCACATAGGGTTCATTGCTCAGCAGGAAGCCTGCTTCTCCCTCTGCCTCTGCCTGCCTCTCTGCCTGCTTGTGCTCTCTCTCTCTGACAAATAAATAAACAAAATCTTAAAAAAAAAAAAAGAGTAGAATAAGCATTTCTCCCCCTTATACTTTTATCTGAAAATGGAAATCAGTTTCTTTAGGGGATTAAAAAGGAAAAATATCCAAACAATTAAGGTCGTATTATATTTCTTTTCTAGTATTATTTTTTGTTGTAACTTGTTTTGAATTCTAAATATGAAATAGTAATCCTATAATCAGTATCCTATATTGGTTTACATAGAAATTTAACTTTATTTAACTAATACATTACTAAAAGAAGTGAAGTAGATTCAGAAGAACTATTATCTCAGGTTCTTCACCCATAATTAGTTTCTGTAGTCATGAAATATATACTCCCATACTCCTAATTGTGATATTTCGAGGATAATTTATTTTCTATAAAGTATTCTGAGGTCTTTTGAACAAATCCCCTGATAAAATGTAGTATAGCTTTATGATGCAACATTGTAGCTATACTAAGGATTTCTTAGAAAGTCACTGACAATGAAAATTTTAACTAAAACCAGATAGTATCTCATGGACAGAGGAAGAAAACTATTTGAAAAAAAAATGGGAAGAAAAGAAATGAAAACACCATTCCCTTCTGTGACCCTCCCCAGATCTATACCTCATGTAGAACCACATTAAGACTCACTTACTTGATGAAACTTGATCTAATACAAGCCATGATGCCCCTCATTTCTCTCTTACACAGTATATTATGACTAGTGACACTTATAAAAACATGTCTCTTTGTTGTTATATAAATATTAACATATAAACATATAAACACGTGTGTGTTCCTCATGAACCTCCTTGAGACTCTGACCTTCTCAGGGAAGGAGCATTTTTATGCTAAAAGCATAGTTTATAGGTATTAGCATTTGAAAAGAAGGTGTTTGAGGGATTTTTGTTAATGGTGTTAAAATATTGGAATCAGTCAAATGTCTTAATTAAAATGAAAACTAAAATTGGGGTGGATTTCACAAACGTTAGAATCACTATTTTTAATGTTTATTTCTAGTGAAATTCTGAAACAGATCCAGTAAACAGCACTTAGAAAGGCAACATTTTACAAAGAGCCTGCCTAGACTTTTAAAGAGGTTGTTTTGCCGGATATACCTAGGTGATTATCTACTAAAACAAGACTGAGGGGTGGGGGTCGCCATCAGGGAAGGAGCATGTCCACCTGTGGAACGGAGCCAATAGCCAGTTTCAGGATTGTAACCTTTATCTGCCTTATCCTAGTCATCATTTTTATTAATGACTTAGTTCAATGAGGGGATAGACACCATGCTTGTTTCTTAATCCTTAATCCTTAAAACGTTTTGAATCAATAGTGGAAGTGTGGGATGTCAAAATCAGGATTCAAAAAGTCTCTCCTAGGAGACTTTAATGTATAAGTAATCAAGCTGAGGAACAGACTCCCAAAATATCTGATGCAGTCTTAGCTTGCATTATTAGGAATATGGCACCTTACATGGGAGAAGAAATAATAGCATTTTGTTCTGCACAGGAAGGACACATACGGATGCTTTCCCTAAACACACCTACAAAGTATATGCTGTAGGAAATGAGTGATGTGGAGAATGAGAGAACTCGAAACCAAAAGAGTATATTTAATAAAGAAGAGGACTCTTCATGGGTAGAATAGCATCCTGTAAAGGAAGAATTACTACACTAGTTTCAAAAGGGCAAAATAAGGCCCAGTGAATGGGACGGACAGAGAGAAAGAAAACAACTTAGACAATTAGTACAGAAAGCACTTCCCAAGATAATGGAGACCTCATTGTGTCATCCTGAAGGTCAGGGTGGCCACTCATACATATAAAATTATTGAACTGAATAACTATTTGGCACTTTTTTTAACATAGTTTCATTAGATATGATTCTATACAAAAATAATCTGTTGACTAAGAAGTTATTGCAAACCATGATTTATAAACTCTGTGTTATACACCTGAAACTAATGTAACATGGTCTGTGAACTATTTAAACAACAACAACAACAACAACACTTTGCCATGGGCTGGATGTGGCCACATCTGCATTTTTTCTCAATTGATTTCAAAAGAATGAGATGGTCTTTAAATGATAACAATAGCTCTACTGAGATTTTAGCATTTTTACACTTTTAGACTAGGCTTATAGGAAAGAAATGATTAAACTTTATATTTCTTTGGAAATTCAAAAGAGCATCCTCTTTTATGCTTCCATCTCCATCTTCACTCAACAGGTATGATTATTATAATTAAGAAGACATACAAAGGGGTTATTAAATAGTGGATCTGGTTTAGTTCGTGGTAATTGTGAAATACACCCTAAGAGGGCAGCCATGAATGCCTTGCTAGGGGGAGGCGGCTCAGTGGGGCAGAGGACTTGCATATCAAGTACAAATTTATGCTTAAAATCCCTTTTAATGACACTTATATTCTTCATAATTTAAGAGAAAACCAACTCAGAGAATGCTGTGAGTTTCATCGATTTTTATTTCACTCATCCAACATCTGCTAAAACATTTATTGAATAAAATGGTCTTTTTAAAAAATACAGCCATTAACAACCCATTTTTAGAAAAAAAAAAAAAAAGGAAGAAAGAAAGAAGACGCTATTGCAATCCAACATACTCTGTGGAAATGGACAGTTAATGTAACCATCTCTTGCCCCTAGGAAGGTGATCAACCTGAGGCTAATGAGGGTGGCAATGGTTGTATTTGTAACCTGTGCATAATACAGAATGTTTCCCTGTGATTTACATTTCATAGATATTTTGGTCTTCTGAAAAGAAATAACCCAGAAATTAATGTTTTACAGGTAAAAAAATGATATCTTTTAGAAATTAGATAATTTCTAAATTATCAAAATATGGACCTTGTGCCAAATGAGAGCTTCACTTTCAATTTAAAAAAAACTAAATATAGGTTATGATGTTTGTAATACATGTATTATTCTCATGATTAGAATTTCATAAAATGCATCACCAATTCTGAGAAAGGACGTACAAATTTTTTATGCAAAATAGAGATGGAATCTTTTTTAAAGTATCATACTGTAAGAAAAGAAAGCTGTCATTCTGTTTGCATGTCACGTAAACCTTCCATTTTTGTTGTATATGTATTCAAGAGACATTTCTTCTTTCTCTGCTTATTTTTAGGGTACTTTGAATCCCTATTGTGTGTTATGGGATGACTCAAAAACGTAAGTGACAGATGTTTTCTTATATTACTTTGGGTTAAGTATTCAAAGCACATTAAGTTATTCCAGCTGCCTGCTAGTCAACAGGAATATGATAAGTTAGTGGGATGTGAGTTCCACTCAGAAGACATTCTCTTTTTTGCATCTGCAGGACAGGATGATGAATGTGTTTGTGTGTGATGATGCCATCAGATTACGTCCCAAGATAGGATCACATTACCTAATATGTAAGGCACATTGCAATGCAAATTCCATGAAGATTTTTTAAAAGCTCTAATATTTTAAAATCATAGAAGCTCAAATGGTATTTCAACATTTTGCCCTAGTCATTCAGCTTAGCATTGCAGAATAAAATAGCAATCTCTATGGTTATTTAGCCAATACATTACTTGCATGACCTTGAATCTATTATCAGAGCAATGCAATATTTATATGGCCCTTCCAAATTGTTTTGTTATAAAAACATTGAGTGACATTTAATTTTCTTATTCATATATTTTATCAATTCATGAAGGCAGAAGAAAACAATTGCAAAAAATAAGGTTTAGTAATTCTTCAATGCATTCTTTTGTACAAGTAATTGCAATATATCTCGTCAAAATCGTCTTAGTCTCATCAGTAATTCTATGGAATTTTAAGGAAGGTCTCACAGAAAAGAGAAATCCTGATTGTTATTTAGATTCTTATACTTTAAATACTTATGTACATTTATTTCCAGAATATACAACCTTTTGTTTTGTTTTGTTTTGCATGGAGGGGAGATAAATATCAATCAATCCCAAAGGCTCATAGTGTCATGTGGATACTGTCAGACATCAGGGTCCCA
Source organism: Procyon lotor (assembly GCA_028646535.1). Taxonomy (NCBI): domain Eukaryota; kingdom Metazoa; phylum Chordata; class Mammalia; order Carnivora; family Procyonidae; genus Procyon; species Procyon lotor. Next base: position 75,998,754 of record CM053608.1, on the reverse strand, counting down.
TGATGTTGAGTTCGAGGTATTCTAAGATTTTCCCTAGTGTTCTTCACCCTAAATTTGATCTACAGCTGAGATTTTATTATGTCTGTCTTCTACTTCTTATACTTACATACTGTCTTCTTCTACTTCTGTCTCACTGGTAACTGTACTGGAGAGTCTGGAAGAAGGACAAAGGACATTATTAGAATCCTAGGTAAAGGAAAAAATCTACTAGATGTGGTTATTTCTAGGGTACTGATATAGTTTACATTACAGTATTTACGTGGATGATGAATCAATAATATCGGGCATATTATTTCCTATAGATTCTGATATTCTAGGGATCCTCTTCTTTAAGGAGTTTTAGTGCCATAAAGAGAATCCCACTTTGCTATGATGATAGCATGCACTGGATGTCCTTCCTGATGTCATTACTTTTTTCTCTTTGAAACACAATACAGAATTCCATGGTAGTAAAAGCTTTACAAGCTTTTCTCTCCACCAATAGCCAGAGAAGACTCTAGTAGTATATTCTGAGGCACTGTTTACTATGTTGTATAGCCAAGGGAAGAATGAAATGCTGCAGAAATCTAATTGAATATTTTCTACCTAAGAAAAATATGCCATCTTAAACTCCTGATTATAGCTACTTGCATATCTTTGTGAATAATAACCAACTTGGATGTCGTTTTACTATCTTTTTAGTGGTAGAGTGTGCTTCAGTGTTAATCCAAACAGGGAAAGTGTTAGTTATTCCTAAAGACCTTTGGAATTGTTCAAAGAATACTATGAGAAGAAACAGCATTCCTCTATTGTGTGACTCTCTTGGTTTCCTTTCACAGAATGTCTAAGGTCTTAAGTTTAATTTAGGAAGATATTAGCGTTTGAAGTTAGCACTAATCTTGGGAATCAATCATACTCTTTCTCCAACATCTGCTAAAACATCACTCTTTTCCATGACAAAACAAACAAACAAAACCCCCATGTCTTAGCTTTATAAAAATCAAGTTTTAAGTTGTCCTTGAAGAAAACTATTCAGTCGGAGGTGTGGGTGGTTATCTGCCCTTTCAAAGTAGATTATCTGAAGAGATCAGTGTAGTTCATGTTTCCTTGATGTACCTGAAAAGTAATCAAAACTGACAGAACTTCTGTCCCATCACACTTTTTATCAGAATGTTTTTATCATTAAGTTGCTTTTCTGAGTGAGTTTTAAGCAATGAAGGTAAAGACAACTTTATTTTCTTCACATTTGTTTTATTTTGATCATAGTCATATATAGACATAATAGCTTTACCGAGGCAGTGATTCAACTTTGAGTATAAGTGCTCTAAGTATAGTTAGTAGTGAAGAGATATGGCTACTAATTTTTATACAGAAAAGAGTTGACTTAAACACTGTTTTCAAGATTGCAGTAATAAAGTTGAAATGTAATTTTGGTTTATGTTATCAGATTGTCTTACCTTTTTCAGTGAGGTATAATTGATATATAACATTATATTTGTCTCTGGTATACAACACAATGATTCGATATTTGTATGTATTGTAAAATGACCACCACAATGAGTCTGGTTAACATCCATCACCACACATAGCTATAATTTTTTTTCTTATGATGAGAACTTTAATGATTTACTCTGTTAGCAACATTCAAATATGTAACACAGTGTTAACTATAGTCACCATGCTCTAAATTATATCCCCAAGATGTGTTTATTGTATAACTGGAAGTTTCTACCTTTCGACCTCCTTCATTCATTTTGTCCATCCCTTATCTCACTCACCTCTGGCAACATGAAATTGCCTTACTTTTAATTTTTTTAATTAATTTTTTATTATAAAATTAATACCTTAGTATCATTTACTTATAAAACTTTAAAACATAACTGCTAAGGCAAAAGTT